>CM068543.1:6310746-7510746 GCA_035048495.1 Euptelea pleiosperma
TCATTGGCTGTGTTTGTGTGATTTGCAATCCGATTGTGACAGAAGTTTTACTCGAACTTGGAGGTGTCGGCACGTGCCTCTCATGAACAGAAAGAGAGAAATGACGAGTCAGACTGAGTCATGCTTTACGCCCATGGAGAGAGAGAGAGAGAGAGAGAGAGAGTTGGTTCTGCTACCGGTCTGAATCATTCAATCAAAGAAATTGTTTTAAATTTTGGAAATTCTTGGTTACCAACCAATGGAAACACTGCATTTGGAACGTTGGAAAAATATTACTGGTGGAGAAGAAGAATCTTGGCTGATTGGACGGTTGTGATCATGAAATTGGTGCATTTCTTGAAAGATGGTTACGGTACATTTCAGTTAGAGGCTATCTGCACCGAGTAAACCTTCGCTCACACCTGTGTGTGAGCAAAGCCGGTCACACACTACAATATGAGCCACGTGGTAGAATCTTAGAGGACGATGACCGAATGGATTTTTGGTCCGTCCCTCGTTGGATCTGCAAACCAAAAATCAGCCTGATTAGTTATGTCAGACCTTTGGATCTAGTACCCCATATAATGGTCAATAATGGTTTAAATTCTACGGTTAAAATCAACCCATGCGAATGACTTCAATCCAACGCTTAAAAATCACTAATCAAGCTAATTTTTGGTTTACAAGTCCACCGAGGGACTAGCCAAACATCCATACGGTCATCGTCCTCTTAAGAGTGTGCCCCGTGGCTCATATTGTGATGTGTGATCGGCTTTGCTAACACACAGGTGTGAGCGAAGGTTTTCTCATCTGCACCCATGTTTTAGAACAGTTTTTAACGTTTCCAGTAGTGACAGGTATCCAGGTCCAAGGTATGTGACGGGTCCTTCTAAGGGAATCATCAGATCATAACGAGAATTCGATCTATTTGTTACTTCTCTCCCTAGTTCTTAGGTGGGGACCCACTGAGTTTATCCGAAAATATGTGGACTCACCCCATTGCATGGGTAGGTCCTCATCCCCTCTCTATATGTCTTGCAAGTGTGTTCAAATTCTGTTTTTATAGATGATCGATCATTTTCACTGCATGCCAGGACCTGGATACCTGTGTATCCAGGTCAGCAAATCGTGAAGATGCAAAAATTTGCTTATTGAAAAATGGGTCGGGCTCAGGGAACTCCCTTTTTCTGACCCCTTTCGTGTTCTGTGCTCGGCTGTTGGATTCCAAAAATCCAAGGTTGGTTGTCAACACAGGTTTAAAGGAGGCCGTTTTAAAGGACTTGGGGTGTTACCGTTAAAACTGTTAAAACGGATTAAAATGGCCAGGGGCAAAAATGGAAAAATAGAAAAAAAATGGCGCTGAAATTCAAAATTCAAGATTTTAAATTTTAAAAAAAATATAATTTAACGGATTTAAAGGCCGTTTCTTTTTACAAAATTTGACGGCTGTTAAAACGATTTTAATTAAAACAAAAAAAACGGCCGTTAAATTTAAAGAGTTTTAAAACGTGTTTTAACTATTTTAATGGTAACCGGCCGTTTTTAAAACCATGGTCAACGCCGAGCTGGCATCACTTTTTCGCCTTTTGAGGCGCTGACAACCACCATTAGATTCGTGAAATCCACGGCGGAGTGTGCGAACATTGAGAGGGGTCAGAAAAGGGGGTCCTCAGAGCCTGATCCTTGATAAATAAGAGTTTAAACAATTTGGGTTAAAAAAATAGAATAAAAAATGTGGTAAAAAATATTGAGAACATTAAAAGGTACTAAAAGATCGATAAGTGAGAACTTCAGGTTTAATACTTTTGTAGTAAAAAACTATGCACTAAAAAAGACGGTACACATATATTTGCCTTTGCGGGTAGTAATGTAAGTATAATAGAACCAGAACTATATAATATCGTAATATAAGTATAATAGAACTAAAATTATATAATATTTTTAGAACTAAAATTATATAATATTTCCCTTAAATTTATTTAATGTAAACAACATTAATAATTTTTAAAACATCTTTATCATTTATCAAGGTCTCCAAATGCGTAGGAATTTGTTAATCCTCTATAAAAAAATATTTTTATAAACACCATGATTTGTTAATATTTCATGTTTTTTTTTTCACGATACTTTGAGAACACCGTGATTCGAAACATTTTTTTTTTTTTCTTCAAAAGATGAGGTTTTTTTTCTTCAAGGGGGGTAATCCTAAAGTTTAAAAATATAAGCGGGTATTAATAAACCTATGGAAGGACCATAATATAGCAAGTACGATACTACCGACCTGTGATATTCAAGTCCGTTTTAACTTAAGTCAACCACTGTTAAACTAGGTCAAGGGATAATCCTAAAGTTCGAAAATATGAAATGGTATTAGTAATGGGTCAGGATTGGGGGACAACCATTTGGCGTACCCACGTAGAAGATGAATCAATGGCTGATTTTTGGTGAGGATGATCTCTATTGTAAGGAGATCATCCTCACAAAAATTCAAATCATTTTGATCATATTCGTAGACTGGTTTAGAAGTTGAAGAATTATGGACGGTCTATTTTTACTGTGTAACTTGAAAACCACATTTGATGGGGTTAGAAATTTTATTATGGGCTGATTTTTTGTTGGGGTTATCTATATGGCGAGGAGATCATCCTCACCAATTGCTTACAAATTTCAATGGGTGTTTCTAAAATATCCTTATACTATTAGTTATTTGTTTACGTTGTCGATACATTTTTCACATTAAAAAAAATTAATGAATTTTTTTAAATTCTTAAAGTGAATATTATGAGAACCATGGCTTTTTCGTCCTAATAGCCCATTATTTTGGGCTACGATCACCTACTGTTTTTCAAATTGCCACATGAAATTCACATGTCAAATTAAACTAAAAAAAGGTTAAAATACTATTATCTTGATATTATTAAGTCCTTCGCTTTTAACAATTTTTAACAAATAACATAATGGTCTTGGAGTGTTACCGTTATAATGGGCCATAAAAATTGTAGGTCACGTAAGCAAATAATTGTCGTTGTAGGGTTACGGTATGCTAGTATAATGGATCGCATCATAGCCGAAATAATATTTTTTATTATTTTAAAATTATTTTTCAAAATAACAGCAATAGCATTAAAATAACAATGTTCGCCATTTTTCTCGGTTCGGATTTTTTTTTTTTTGCAAATAACGTTATTGGAGTGTAACCGTTGTAACGGCTATTGCAACGTCTTTTAAACCATGTTTAATGTTAACTTCACTTACAATGGAATAAGCATTATAACGGTCATTAGTGTTTTGGGGGATTTGTAGGGAATATATGCTGGAGTAGAGGCCACGTACTAATGTGGCATACAGTAGGCCAACTCATGAACGGGCCGTAGTACAAAATCTTAGCAGCTAGAGCAAGAGCTACAACTCCAGTTGGAATTGTTCATTTGGTTGGGCCACCTCTTCCAAGGAGACATAATAACTAGCTATTTCAAGTTTCAACCGGATGGACCTGGCCCCGCCACTTCACTAGTCCCGTGGTTCCAAGACAATGGAGAAGATGAGGCCACTACCAAGTGGTGGCCCACCAATTGAACGGTCCAGATCAATTAATTGATTAGTTGATAGACCTCAAGTCCATATATATTTCCTCCACTTAATAAAACTCGATTTTGTAAGGTGACACTGCTACTCCTTAGAAGGCAAATAATCCAAAACACTGACATTTCACTAGCCACCCCCAGTGCAAATGCCCAGTCAATCAAGATCAAATGCACTGATTGCACGATCATAACCATCTGATCAATAGCTTACTTTTAAAAGGCCTTTAAAACATATGGGCAATAAGTCCACAAAATGGCCCATCAATTGGATAGTGCATGAGGATCGTTAATAGTCTGTATCAGTTATCACTAAACACAACACTGTCGGGGGGGGGGGGGGGGGGGGGGGGGCACCCATTTTTGACGTACCCACATAGAAGATTAATCAATGACTGATTTTTGGTGGGGATGATCTCCTCACCATATAGATCACCCCAACAAAAAATCAGCCCATTCCGAAATTTCTAATCCCATCAAATGTGGTTTTCAAGTTACATGGTAAAAATCGACGGTCCATAATTCTTCAGATTCTAAACCAGTCTATGAATATCAAAATGATTTGAATTTTTGTGAGGATAACCTCCTCACCATAGAGATCATCCCCACCAAAACGGGTGTAAAAAATGGGGGTCCCCTGAGCCCGACCCATAAAGAAATGCACCATTATTCTGTGCATACGCTTAACACGCAATTTGAATAAACATTTAGCATTGAATTATGTACTAAAATATCGAAGATATAAGGGAATTTTTGACATACCCCCCCATGTTATCTTTGAAATTTGACATACCCCCCCACACTTTGAAAAAGCTGACATACCCTCCTATGACTTGGTCCAAGGTCAGTTGACCAATGTTGACCCAAGTTGACCAGCATATTTTACATTAAAAGATAGAAATACCCTTGTCTTCAACCTTGGAACAAGGATTTGGACCAAAACCAAACCCCCAAATCAAATGGCTGTGGTGAATGGCAAGCCAAATCAAATGACCGGAGTCTCATGCCGGTCATCCACAACTCTGACAAGAATTAAAAATACCATTGGGTTGTCTGACCATAGCCTCGAGCTTGTATTTCTCATCTAATTTTACCTTGAAAATGGATGATCTCCTAACTATTATTGTTCAAAAATATCCAATCAATATATGGAGTGGGAATCCCCAATGCTAGTTGAGATACTAAAAAAAGATTCAGAAGATTCAGAACTTAATATTTGTATTACAATGCCACTTCAGCTTTAGAGAAGTGTTTTTTATTTTTTTAAGTTAGTGTTTCAAAAAAAAAGTGAAACTCCAATGGGATTGTTAATTTTCGCCGGAGTGGTGGATGACTGGCATGAGACTCTGGTAGGTTGGTCTCCGATGATTGACAACTAACCCATTGGTATCTCTTGACTTGCCGTCCACCACATCCATTTGATTTGGTGGTTTGGTTTTGATCCAAACCCTTGTTCCATGGTTGAAGATAAGGGTATTACTGTCTTTTAATGTGAAATATTGTGGTCAACTAGAGTCTACATTGGTCAACTGACCATGGACCAAGTCATAGGGGGGTATGTCAGCTTTTTGAAAGTGTGGGGGGTATGTCAAATTTCCAAGATAACATGGGGGGGTATGTCAAAAATTCCCAAGATATAAATAGAACCAAAGGTCATTACGACTTCAGGTGATGTTGATCAAGAATCATAAGGTCCTTACTAGATGACGGCATGAAGCACGATACACAGGTAGTATGTTCAAATGGCAGTGACGCCACCTACGAGTCCCTGCAAAACCAAATTTTCAGGACTTGCCGATTATATGAAACAAAGCAAGATTGTGAAGTTGGTCACTAACGCTGCAAGGACAATATATTCATGAATCAAACACTGCAGATAAATTTTTTGGGGTTTCAACATAAGAACTTCGTTGTTTCTCGAGATTAGCAAGACCGTGATTTGAGTGGGTACTTGGGTAGTTTTCTTCCTCAAGTAGAACACAAATGCTTCCATAATTTCAACAAAAATTGTTCCTGAAGTTAGTCAGAACCCAAAAACCAATGTTCCTTCACAAAAACATAAACTCGCGTATTACTCACCCACTTATCTTATACTACCTGCGCATTCGTACATACCATATATGTTCTGAGAGAGGTTTCCCAAGATACACATGTATTGCATCTCTGTAAAGAGAAGTATTAACCTTAACCACAGCTGGGAGAGAAGTTAATTTCCCTTTTTGTCGTGTGCTAACACAGTCCAGTACAAGATCCCTCAGCTGTTTCTCTACATGTTCCATTGGAAGGCAGGCATCAACAATCTGCACTTGAGACAGGAAAACAACTTCACAATCTCCCTAGTACTCCCTGGCACGGATCTTAACCAGATGGTGGAGACTGTGGAGTACATCGATCTTTTGTAGTACAGACTACAAAGTAATGTTTAGTCCTTTCTTTTCTGGAACACACATACTGAAACTCAAATATTTATGTTCCAAGTGGGCATCACGGAGGATCTGATAGTGTTGGTCAACTTTCCTTTGGAACTCAAGCTGCATGCTCATGTCTCTCACCTCCATAACCTCCTCTTTCTGCTGCTTTCTGAAATAATTTCAGTTCTAAGAGAACAAATCTTCAGGATCCTTCCTAACTCACAGTATCAAGTGGCGAACCAGCAATAAGACATTAGGAACTGAAACATTTTGGTAATGTGGCACCATGATTATGTTTACCCTCAAGTTACAAAAATCATCATGGTTCCCATGGCAATTACTATCACATCCGACTTCATAGAAATAATACCATGCGGGGTTATCTTGATGATCCAATGGCTGGCCTCACTTAGACCATCCTCTATCTCAAAAAACATGATCAGATGAGAAAGCCACCCCAGAATAAGAATAGCGATCAACAGTAAGGGTGGTTCCACTCTTAAGCTTACTCTCCATCAATGACTTGCAGACACAAGCAAGGTATTTGACATACTAATTCCCACTACCTTTGTGTGTTGGTGCTCCTATATACTTCTTTCTTAGTTGTGAACAATTTTTAGGACTAACTTTCAGCAGTCGCTGCCGATACAAGATCACCATTAATGAAGGGTAAGCCAGCTTACAACAAAAAAATATATCATAGTACTCATCAGAATCATCATAGTACTGTAACTATTTAAATATCTAATGGTTTAAATACGTACAAATTATTAACCCAGCTGTCGTACTAATATTATACTTTGCCAAATAAGCTGCCAACATAATTACTAAAGGGAACCCTTAGATGAAGATGGTCATGCGGACGATACACATGGGATCAATCCCACATGCTTATACATGAATTTATATACAATGCAAGCAAAATACAGTTTATGTGGTTTATGTGTATAAAAGAATATAACAAAACGGAAAATTTTCGAAAGGAACCCAAGTTTAAGGGTATTTTTCAAAAAGAACCGTATTTTTTGAAATTTATCAAAACAAACCTATGTCGCCAAACCTTTTGGCGTATGCTCAAAAAATGTTTCAATGGCAGATTTGCCCTTGTCTTGTTGCCTGAAAAAAGGTCAAATTGCTGTCAAACGCCATACTGTTTGGCGACGGTTATTAACAGTCGCCAAACCGTTCAGTGTCGGCTATTAACAGCCGCCAAATGGTCTGGCGACTTTTAATAGCCGACGCCAAACGGTTTGGCGACTGTTAATATCTGCCGCCAAACAGTATGGCGACTATTAATAACTGTCACCAAACAGTGTGGCGTCTGACAGTAATTTGACTTTTTTTCATACACAACTTTGGTGTACCCACGTGGAAGATAAATCATTGGTTGATTTTTGGTGAGGATGATCTCCTCACCGTTAGATCACATATTCTGAAATTTCTACCATCATGAAACGTGGGTTTCAAGTTAACATGGTAAAAAATAAACGCCTAACAGTACGGCGTATCATTTTGTAAACCTCCAAACGGCTTGGCGGTTCACAAAATGATACGCCATATTGTATGGCGGGTTATAACAACATACGCCAAACCGTTCGGCGTATCGTTTGAAGAGGGCAATTCGGCCATTTTAAAGTTCCGTGAGAATACACCAAACAGTTCGGCGTCCTAGGTTTGTTTTGACAAATTTCAAAAAATACGGTTCTTTTTGGAAAATAGCCTTAAACTTAGGTTCGTTTTGAAAATTTTCCGTAACAAAACGATTTGCACTGAAAAGGAGGTGGATTATTCGATCATCCAATTGCGATTTGTTAGCAAGATAGGAAGATATCATTTGCCCAACGCACGTATTTCTGTCTGGAAACCGCCATGATTCGATTGAAAACCCCTCTAAGTTTGACAGTAATCTACTAGATTGTGAGGTCTTCCCACTACGGTCCAAACCTTCTAGAACAACCAAGGCACCTCTCGAGTTATCTTTGTGACCGTTATCCATTTGAATTTGCCTGAGAGCACTCTTGCTGGAAAAATTCTCACAGTACTTCAAGGACCTTGGAGTTGCTACTGCTCCAAAATTTCTAGAAATGAGAACACATTGTTAGACATAAAGACTTCAATAATAAATGCATTTAGGCTGATTTTTAGGGAAATGGAACTTGGTGTATGATTCCTACATAAAAACGGGGCACTTAGCAAAGAAATGTTTTGGCACTTTGCTAAATAAAAGATATTATTAACAAAATCTGAGGCAATTCCCATGAGAGGGTCTAAAATGGTTATTTAATCATGTATCAAATACAAGATATTTAGTCAAGCAAAACCGTTTGATCATAAACCAATACTTATAATAAGATAGGAACATTGCTATATATCTGATTATTTAAGGGTTGCTATATCCATTATGTTATCCTCTTTTAATAATTATTAAAATAAGTCTTCCACCGTTCTTTAATTTCTTCATCTTTCCCTAATGTATTATTATCTTATATCTCTAGCATTTCTCTATCTTGTTCGAGCAAGTTTCTAAACATCTTTTTTCTCCCTCCCTTGTCCCTAATTTGTTACATAGACTATCACATGCTTGGCCTCACTTATCACTTTCTTTTTAGGATTTTTTATCTTTCTAAGTTCTATTTGTTTATATTCAATTGTCAAGTTTTGTAATAAATCTTATTTTCTCTAATGGCCTTTTGAACTTCATCATTCCACCACCAAGTTTATGCATTTTCCCTTTAAATTCTCCATGGACCTCTTTTGCAACTCTTTTAATACATTTAGCCACCATCTTTGTATGTTGCATTAATCTTTGCTTTATTGCTCTTTCCCATAGTTTTATAATGTGCCTCATATGTGTGATGCCAAGGTAGTTTGTGTTGCTCTATATGTCTACTCCGTTCATGTATATAGGCACTGTACTTCCCTATTCTAATGCATTTTCACACCTCTATTGGGATACCATCTGGTCATAAGCCATATTTGTCTTCATTTTAGCTAAAGTTCGTTTCACCTTTGATAACCTAATTCTACTAAAATTTGTATGTTTTATATTCTCCCTAGTATTTACATTGTCCTATATCCATTATGCTATCCTTGATTAATATTATGAAAATAATTCTTCAACCTTTCCGCAATTTCTTCATCTTTCACTAAAACGTTTCGGTCATCACCTTAATGCATTATGATCCTATATCTCTAGCATTTCTCTCTATTGTTAGAGCAAGCTTCTAGACATCTTTTTCTTCCTCATTGTTCCTAATTTATTACATAGACTATCACAAGCTTGACCTTAGTTACTACTTTCTTTGCTTCCTTTTTAGCATTTTATATCTTTATAAGTTCTCATTATTTCTATTCAATTGTCAGGTCTTGTAATAATTCTTCTTTTCCCTATTGGCCTTTTAAACTTCATCATTCCACCACCAAGTTTCCTTGTGTTATGCATTTTCCCTTTAAATTCTCCACGGACGTCTTTTACTATTTTAATACATTTAGCCATTACATCACACATCTTTATAGTCTCCGCCTCTGCGCTTTACAATTCTTCTTTTACCAATTTATCTATAAAAGGTGTCACTTTTTCTCCTTTTAAATTCCACCACTCAGATGAGCAAGATCTATGACTAAAAACTCACTTGGCCCACCACCAATTATTTTAACACTAGTTTTTCTCGTTCAACATATCCTTAATAATGTCAATATGTCCATTTGGAGCTCATTTCCTTTCTATTGCCCACCAAATTAATTCTTTAGAGAGTTTATTATATGTTTTTTGTAAGTCCATAAACATACGGAGATTCGTCCAAGACAATCCAATTCCTCTCACACATTTTCACACCTCTATTGGGATACCATCCGGTCCTAAGCCAAATTTGTCTTCATTTTAGCTAATGTTGGTTTCACCTCTAATAACCTAATTCTACAAAAAATTGTATGTTTTATAATTTTCCTAGCATTTACATTGTCCTATATCCATTATGTTATCCTCATTAAATAATTATGAAAATAATCTTCCACCTTTTCTTAATTTTTTCATCTTTCACTAAGAGGTTTTGGTCATCACCCTTAATGCATCATGATCTTATATCTCTAGCATTTCTATCTTGTTTGAGCAAGTTTTTAGACATCTTTTTCTTCTTCTCTTATCCCTAATTTATTATATAGACTATCACATGATTGGCCTCACTTACAACTTTCTTTGCATCCTTTTCAGGATTTTTTATCTCGTTCCCTTCTTCTCTTTTCTTCCAACAAGCTAGTAGGCTGCTCAATCTCTAAGTTCTCATTGTTTCTATTTAATTGTCAGGTCTTGTAATAAATCTTCTTTTCTCTAATGACCTTTTGAACTTTATCATTCCACCACCAAGTTTCCTTATGTGTTTGCATTTTCTCTTTAAATTCTCCACGGACCTCTCTTGCTAGATCATTTAATACATTTAGCCAGTATATCCCACATCTTTATAGTCTTTGCTTCTACGTTCCACATTTCTTCCTTTACCAACTTATCTATAAAAGATACCACTTTTTCTCCTTTTAAATTCCACCACCTCATTGTTTGGCATTATTTATTTTCATTCTCTCTCTTCCATTTCTTAATGGTTAAACTCAGTTAAGTAACAAAAAGAATATAATTGGACACTTCAGAGGGAAATTACAAAATAGGCAAATGCACTCAGATGAACAAGAAATTCCTAATAACCTCTTGATCATTAGCCAACTTTTCAAAAATTTGATTTCCTTCATTCCAGAGGTTGGAGATATGACCAACAATGAGTCTGGAATATAGAAAGTCCATCTCAAAAGACATTTGGGTGAATCTCTAGTGAATGTCATCTTTTCTCAAAATTTCAAGGCAGCTGGAAATACCTTCTATCCACGTAAGGCTGATAAGAGGAGAATTGGGATTTTTATTCCATTCCATAATGCTCATTTCCACATTGCTGGCTATAGGACAACATATGCTTTCATGATAGTCCAATTACTACTTAATATTGCACCAGAATATCTATAGGTCGACCCATTTATTTGAATTTAAGGGTGAACTAATTAAGGAAAATATCATAATTTAAAGTGGAATATCAATAGATCAAAATATATTAAGATTTTCAATAAAAAAAACTCCAGTAACTAACGTCATGTATAACGCATAAGGTCAAAGGAAACATAATATCAAAAGAACCGATAATCTATGAGTCACGGTTCATCAAAATGTCACATCTGTTCTATGATCCAAAACAATATAAAGTAATGGATTTTATTACAAGAATTCAATATGACAAAAATAAAAGACTAATAATGTTCCTCTTCCAAGTTCAGTTTCTGCTCCTCGGGTTCGTACGTCCCCTCGCCAACTTCATCAACAGGTTGTAGTTCTTCCCCATACCCTTCCTCGTATGTCTCGGTCTCATCTGTATCTGAAAATTTTGGTTGTAGGAGTGAGCCAAGCTCTCATTCAAGTTTTTCACCCCGAACATGATTCAAACAATACAATTTATAGTCATGCTAGCACAGATTGAATTGTCCAATAGTAATGTCATAGTCATAATGAATGCATGAGCAATTAATCAAATGTAATACATAACCCACACATGGGGTCTCCTTCTTCACCCATACAGAGGGTCTTCCCGGGGTTTTCGGGTCTTTCACCCTAGAGAACTCACTCTCAACTTGCTTTATCGCTTCTGAATCGGAAATATAATGCATGCCTTCATTTATATAAGAAATTACTAAAAAGTAAATATCCACGCAGGGGATCTCATTTTGAACATGTTATCATACTGGTAAGCAAAATTATCATGATACGAGATCTACCGTTTCATAATCAATACATGTTCGCATACTTCTAAAACGTATTGTAAAAATCATGGGGGGTATCTACCTTTGATCGCTTTCCAAAATTTCACATTAATTCTGCTAATCTGTCTTCTTCTCGTAAATCCCAACCCAAGATTATGGAACCTTCAATTTTTCATGTTTATGAGTTAGGTCTATGCTTGTAAAACAAATTCCTAATCTAAGGTAGCTCTAGCTGGTCAGTGGAGTTACTACTATGATCGTTCGAGTAAAACTATCAATATATTATTGTCTTTATTATATTATTATATTTTAGTTGGCAAAATGGATTCTATTATATAAACATGCGGAATAAAACCACACCGGCTATCTAGCAATGTCTAGAGGTACCATCCAAACTTTCTACATATTTACAAGTCAAGACGGTGGGCCAAGCTATCATATAACGATTTGTGGCCCATCTATATACCCCGAACTTGAGATGAGGTTAACAAAGTCAAATAAGTATATGTTCATAAATTAAATTTGTTTGAGTATTGGTCAGAACTATTTTTGGATTCTAGCCATACAACGTGACTTTAATCCAACAGTTAGAAATTAACATTGGACAGTCTAATGTTTCTCACATAGGCACATCAAGTGGTGGACCCAAGTTCATGAATCCAACTAAATTTAAGAAGCAAGACACAAGGATAAAGGTGAAGTTTGGACAACACATAATCACTCAAGACTAGACTGTTTAAAAAGAACAAAGCAAAAGGATTAATGTTGCATTCACGGCCAAACCCGATGGTCCGATATAACAAAAAGAATAGAAAAGAAAAGGAGGAAATTAGGTTCGATCCAGGGGAGATTCTCGGAGAACAAACAAGAAGAAAGGAAGAACTCTTACCTGAAAGGAAAAGACTACCTAGTTGGAGGATGAGAAGATAATCACGAGTTATACAGTTGCAACTTTCTTAGCCGTAGCAACAACGATTTGCACGTGATGGAGATGATGGCTAAGGCAAAAGTGTTGATCTAATGGTAGTCTTTAAGAATGATATGTAGTTGTAATGATCGGTGGCCTGCAGCTCCCACAATCGTTGAATGGTGGGTGGGTTGTGAAGGTTGAAGAGTTTGGACTGTTGATGAGGGGTGGTTCCGAGCTCTTGTGAGGGTGAGTTTTTCCACGTGAAGAGAGCGTTAGCTGCTACTGCACTATCTAGGAGGGGTTTTTAGAAAGTGTTATTAGGTTTAGGTTATAAGTGAAAAACGTACACGAGTGTTGGACGGTGATGGGGCTTTGCATTGGGGGTATGTTTACTAATATAGAGTCTTAAAGGTATTGGTGTTGATAAGGGACAAGTTAGGGTACGATTACGATCAATGGAAAATTTGATAAGGTATTTTGGTGTTTAAGAAAACAACCACAAGTTATATTACATGATGGTACGGTGTGGCATATATATATATATATAAGTAAAGGGTATGTAGTTTGTTCCACACATGCATTTTTGTATAACAAAAAATTATTTTAATAATGTGACATGTGTTATGCATAAGCGTTTTAACTTATTTTAATCCAATTATAATTTACTTATAATATGTTGTGTAAGTAACATATTACATGCTAACATCTTACAAAAAATATCACATACTAATATACAATACTCATATATTTAATAACTAACATATGATGTATAATCTACACTATAAAGATAATGTACATGCACATACACATATACGAAACTTAAACTAATATAAAAATAAGGTATAATTTCTTTTAAAAAATCATATAGCTTATAAAAATTATTCTAATTATATTTAATATTAATAATATCTAACGGGCCCAAGACGGTCTCAGAATTTATATGTGTCCCACAATGCCCACGTGGGGCCCGCATGGTTAGGCCCTAAGACCCCAAAAATTTAATTTTCTCGGAAATGGCTGAAATTGAACGTAGTTGTTCTAAAAGTTAACATAAGACATTTAATGAAGAAAAAATACGAAAAAGAGTCTAAGAACTTTCACATGGACCAAAATACCCCTCTAAGGATTTGTAGGGTTTTACATAGCAACCCTTCTCATTTCTGTACACTAATGTCTTAATGCTTTTAACAAAATTTATCTTTATCCATTCTTGAGAGAAAATAGATTGCTCTATAAAAGTTTAGCATCCTTGAAGGGGAGGGAGCCACATATTGTTTCAACGGCACTGGATAAAAATTTCAGAGGTTCCACAGTTGTTGGCTAAAGTTCAATGCGCACCATGTCAGCTGTCCGTCAAAATATGGTTTCAAAACCTATGTACCATTTCTCTCCCTTGCCATCCCTAGTTGTAAATAGGTCTTCAGAAAGTCCTGAAATAAGGACATGTACTTGTTGAACAGACTTGACCTTTTGTTTATAAGTCTTGTTTCTCTGATTTGATTAGTTAGTCGACATTTCTCCTTAAAGGTGAGAGTTGATCCAAATCTTTACGGACTTCCTGATCTTACTAAGACTTCCTGATCTCATGAGATGAAGCATAGTTACTATGACCAATATCCGTTCCATCATAGGCGTGGAATTTAAGCTCAAAATGTTCCTCTCCTTTTTCCATTATAGCGCTGGTTTTCCATTATAGAAGTTTAACGATCAAAAGATACCTCTAATATGTCCCCCCGAAAGCATTTATCCACAACCTATGTGTACAAACGGTGGGCGCACAAGCAACGATACTGTGACAACACTTGTTCACAAGATATGCGTGTTGGTGCTTAGAGATGTGTGTACATGGAAGGGTAACAATCCAATGCCACCCAAAAAAGAGTGTCTAGCCAAATGTTTAATATAAAGGGAAGTTTTTCAAACACATTTGTATGAAATAGCTATCAAGTGAACCTTTAAATATCAATGACACAACACGAAGGCTGTTATACTATATATTGTCCCATATTAGACTGCCAATTCTAAATCAGTGCATCCTTTATACAGGTCAGCAACTAAAGCAATGCGATAGTAATCAATTAAACGTGAATCACAGTTGGCGACCTCTAAAACATGATGTAAAAATTAAAACCAAAAGTAATAACCTCATTGAAATAAAGCAAATATATTGAAACCAATGAGGTATCTCCATTCTTGACACTAGGAAAAAACAATAACATGTAACAACAGAAGACAAAAGATAATTTCAATATAAAAAGAAAATAATTGCCAAAAATATAAACATACCTTCACCACCTTAGAACTTATGCAAAGGGGGATGAAGTCTAACATACAATTCACTAAAATGCCGCAACTCCGATTGTTGTCTTGAAACCTGTTATACTAAGAGCAATACATAATTACAATGAAACAAGAGGAGAGAACCTAAACGTACCAGAGAGCATACACTCATTCTATAAACTAAAGCAAACAATTTCCCACATAAGCAGAAAGCAGGCAAGTAAAAACCATTAAGAAAGAGTATCATAGACAGTAAAAGGATTAAGGTTTTAAATTTCGTCGTCATGCCCGAAATTTGGGTTTCATGTTGCACCAAAATCACCGAAAATTGAGTTTTTTAATAGAATTTCACCAAAATTTCAGATGAAATTTCAGTTTCGACATGGGCTGAAACCTAGTCAAAACTGGAATTTAAATCCTTGAAAAGTATTTCTTCATATAGTTTTTAAAATTTAGAAATTACTCTCTTTTACATGATCTTAGCAATCAAAGGCCAACTGCATATGCTATGTTTCTTCTGGGTCTCCATTGCTTCCTTTTATAAGACTATCTGCCTGTTATTATAAAGGCTTTTAAATTTGAAACGTTTGAAAAGAATCACATGACAGTAGAAACAATGGATTTTCGTAATGGCGTGAACATATACAGAATCATTCCTCTGTTTTTCATTTGATGTTTTATACCAAAAAGAATTGTCCTCATATTTTGTCTCCCTTTCATCGATTGCTTCTAACCTGATTCATTCTAAAGCCAGTTCTAACAACTTCTTGTTGTTCAATTCTATGTTTGCCTAATTTTAAAATGCACAAAAGTGTAACTAAAAAAGGGGATGGCTTTTTCAGTGTTCACAAACATACAGCTAAAAAAGCAACAAAACGATAAAGATGGGAACCTCTAGTGATAATCCACCAAAAATTAGACTACTAAGTTTCATTCAAAAATTATATAAGTATAAAAATATCTAAGTGCGGAAGTAACCCTAGAATGATTATACACGATTGTTCAATTATCAGAGTTAGGTTAAGTTCGTTGATCAACTAGGTTGTTCTACAATCTACATGAGGTTCAATATGAGTCAATCAAATTAATTTAATTCTCTTTAGTCAAGTTTAGGGTAACCTATTAAGCCCATACAGTCTAGGTATGAGTCAACCCAGTTGACTCGATTAGTTTCAAAATTTGGCTAAGGAAAAATAGCCAGAATGGCTAAGTCTAAACAAGGCAGCAATGTGCTATTTTGACTATATCTCTTTCATTATTAAGAATCTGCGAATGGGCCATACAATTTCAGAAAATGTCTCGTAGAGATCTACGATTAGTCATTCTGCACAGATCTAAGAAAGAATCAAATAGTTTGGCATGCATTTTGAATAATCAAAAGAGTAGCATGCTAAACACATGCGGAATAATTGAAGTCATGAATAAGGTAACAATGTAATAACATGCATGCTCTATGCTCTCACCCCTTGTCCACTCAAGCCATACGGTATCTATCTTCTTCCCTCACATGGGGAGTAACCTCACTGGTCATCTACAGGAAAAATAATAATAAGGGTTTGGGGTCTTACACCCTAAGGCTCCGGGTCCTTCTTAATTCTTTTTCTCACTAGGAGAATAACCTCATTGGTCTGTATAGTAGATAACCACACTAGTTTGTATAATAAGTTTGTCAATATTCCCTCAAAAGGTGATGGTTTGATATAATTAATGTATATGAGCATTAAACTATACATTATAATATATTAATACACAACAATCATTCATTAGTTTATATCATATAATTTAAAAGTTCATAATTAATACGATGTTGACACTTTTCACACACATAAAATTCAAATAAAATATTTTAATACACAAAAGTTCAATAATTGGTGAAGTCCAAAAAGGTTAACCTTTCGTCGGATTAACTCGAAACTTATTCTGCGAGTCTCGTATTCATTTCAAATTTATAAAAAATAAATTTTAATATTTTAAAAGTGTAAACGGTGAGAAAATTCAAAAATTATAAAAATATATTTTTTGCCAAAAATATTCGTTACAGTTTTAAAGTCTCTTTACAAGATCTAGAAATCCTAAGACATGGGTCCAACCTAAAATTTAGCCTAAAAATATAGAAAATAAAGTTTGTCATATTATTAGTTATTTATGATCTCTATTAGTATACGATCATGCCGAAACTGTCAATTCATCGATCGGAGGTCAAATGAATTTTCTAAAAAGTCAACTCTTGCTGATCCGATAAAATCTTAATTTTTGAAGTTGTCAGAATGCAACCAGAATTAATACACATGTTTCTACATTATATCTAAACATAAAAATAATAACAGAAGTCTGAAAGTTTTTTTTTTCTTTTTGTGAAATCACCATAATACCCTAGAATGAAAGTTTGTGGTATTACACTCACACACACTCTCTCTCTCTCTCTTTGGTCTGAACTGAATATATACCACATGACTCAAGAACTTATTTCTTACGCAAGGTTTAAAAGGGGCCATTATTAACGGTACTAGTTGTTTGCCAGATGTCTTACACTATCGTCCCTCATATATGTTGATGATGGTCTTAAAGTTATCAAAGTTCTGCTCGGTGAGTCTTGTGAAGCCCGTGTGAGGGGGCGTGTCCCAACTCCCAACCCAGGTTTTGGCTTATAGATAGATAATGGACTGGGGGCGTTACCGATTGAAACGTATAGGGCAAAAACAAAAAATGAGAAAATACCAAAAAAACGGAAACAAAAGTAGCGCATTTTTTGGGCCCACTGATTGCATGGATGTTTAGCCCACCCCTTGGTGGATATACACACAGTATATCGGCTTGACTGATGATTTCTAGCCATTGGATTTAGTACAAAAAAATGCTTGAATCCAACTGCTAGAATCACTGTTAGAAGGTGTTAAAAATCTAATGATTAGAAATAACCAATCAGGCTAATTTTTTATATGTATATCTAACAAGGGAATGATAAACTTCCATGCGATTAGTGGGCCCCAAAATTCGCTACATAGGACCACTCATCTACTGCATTGAGACTTCCCCTTGTCTATAATAACGAAAATAATTGAAAAGAATGAAAAAATAAAATAGGTGTTATTTTAACATTTTTTTCAGTTTCTTTACAGCAGAAAAATAATAAAACGGTAAACCTAACAAGGGAGGTACATAATGCATATTCCATAGACTGCTATGAGCATCTATAAGATCAAATCAAGACCTTTAATCCATAAGTAAAGAAGTCATTCCGATAAGAACCGCATCATCAATTGACTTTTTTCTCCCTTATTATGGACTATCAGCAAGTATTATTGACCATGCAGTAGAATCATCTGTGGATCAGATGGTTGTGGTCATTTATCTACACATTATACAGTCCCGGTAGTGTCATACTTAAATTATTCGTGGATTTAGATGTACATCAATGAGACCCTTCAATCAGATTTCCTAAACGCTTAAGCAACAAAAAAAAAGTTCCTAGACCAAAAACCATCGTTAGTTGAAACTAGGGATAAGAGAGGAAGAAAGATGTCTAGAAACTTGCTCGAACAAAAGAGAGAAATGTTAGAGATATAAGATCGTGATGCATTAAGGGTGATGACCAAAACGTCTTAGTGAAAAATGAATACATTAATGAAAGGTCAACAAATGGAACTAAGACAGTGTAAATACTATGAAGAATATAAACATAAATATTTTCGTTGAATTAGGATATCAAACGTGGAAAATAAGTTTAGCTAAGATGAATACAAATATGACTTGGAACCAGATGGTATCTCAATAGATGTGTGATAATGCATGAGAGGAATTGGATTGTCCTGACATAATAAGTTATTTATCAATATTTTGAAGACGAGAAATGCCAATTGAATGGAGAGGTACTACAGTGCCTATATACATGAATAGAGAAAAATGTAGAGTTACACAAACTACCATGGCATCAAACTTATGAGTCACATTATAAAACTATGTGACAGATCGATATAACAAAGATTAATGCAACAAACAAAGATATCTGAAAACCAATTTGGATTTATGCTAGGAAGGTTGACCACAAGGGCAAGCATCTTATACTTGCAAATGATGGAAAAGTTCAAAGAAAAGAGCAAGAATCTCCATATGTTTATGGATTTAGAAAAAGCATATAATAAACTCTCTAAAGAATTAATTATGTGGACATTAGGAAAGAAGGGAGCTCCAAGTGGGTTTATTAACTTTATTAAGGATATGTTGAAAGAACAAAGACTAGTGTTAGAATAATTGGTGGTGAGCCAAATGAGTTTTTCAATAATAATGGGCTTACACTAAGGATCAATCCTAAGTCCATTTGCTATACGTATAGATGAAGTAACTGCTCATCCAAAATGAGGTCCACTGTTGTACTTGCATATGACATAGTATTAGTTGACAAGACTATGGATAAGGTAAATGCAAAACTAGAACTCTGGATGAATGTTTTAGAATTTAAATATTTTAAAATAAGTCAAACCGAAAAAAAAAATATGGAGTGCAATTTTAGTAAGGATGCAAATAAAAATGATCCATCAATTAAAATTGACAACTAGGAGATACCTCAAAATGTCAAATTCAATTACCCTGGTTCTATTATTCATGAGGAGAGATTGAGGAGGGTGTTGCTCATAGAATTAGACCGGGGTTTCTAAAGTGGAGATGTGATTCCAGTGTGTTGTGTGATCGACGTGTGACAATCGGACTGATAAGAAAATTCTATAAGACGATAATAAAATGGACAATGTTTCGTGGAGCACAATGACGGGCTAGCAAGAAACACGTTCATAAAATGAGCATAATCGAATTGATGTGTGGATATCCAAAACACAAAAAGATCGAACTCCTATATGATCATATGCAACGTTGGAGGATACAATGTTGTATCATGTTCCGACCCATATGGCGGACCTCCAATGGGGACCACCCAACGTAGTAGCATGTGACAACATATTGTGCATTGAAGGGTGCCTCATGATAGTAGTAATTGGACTATCATGAGACATATGTTGTCCTATAGCTAGCAATGTGGAAGTGAGCATTATGTAATTGTTTAAAAATTCCTATTATTCTCTCATTTTCAGCCTTATGTGGATAAAAGGCATTTCGAACTGCTTCGAAATTTTGAGAAAGATGACATTCCCTTGATGTTCACTCACGTGTTTTTTAGGACTTTCCATATTCCAGACTCATTGTTGGTCACATCTTTAACCTATAAAATGAAGGAAATTGAATAGTTGAAAAGTTGGCTAATGAAGAAGTCATTAGAAATTTCTCGCTCATCTAAGTGCATTTGCCTATTTTGTAATTTTCCTCTAAAGTGTACAATTGTATTATTTTTCACTTAATTGAGTTTAACCTTTAAGAAATGGAAGAGAGAATGAAAATAAATGATGCCCAAGAATGAGGTGGTTTAATTTAAAAGGTTAAAAAGTGCTACCTTTTATAGATAAGTAAGTAAAAGAATAAATGTGGAACGTAGAAGTAAAAACTATAAAGATGTGCGATAGAGTGGATAAATGTATTAAAAATTAGCAAAAGAGGTATGTGGAGAATTTAATGGGAAAAGACATACACATAAAGAAACTCGGTGGTGGAATGATGAAGTTGAAAGGGCCATTAGAGAAAAGAAGATTTATTACTAGACTTGACAATTGAATAGAAACAATGAGAACTTAGAAAGATATAAAAATGCTAAAAAGGAAGCAAAGAAAGTGGTAAATGATTCCAAGCATAAAACCTGTGATAGTCTATGTAATAAATTAGGGACAAGAGAGGGCGCAAAAGATGTCTAGAAGCTTGCTCGAACAAGAGAGAGAAATGCTCGAGTCGGTAAAATGAGATATATATTAAAAGGGTTGAGGAGGCTCAAAAGAGATACAACGAAACTCGAACAGGAATAAACAACAACAGAGTCAATTAAAAACCCCCAAAACCAACACGGATCATGATGCATTAAGGATGATGACCAAAACGTCTTAGTGGAGAGATGAAGAAATTAAAGGAAGGTGGAAGAGTTATTTGCATAATTATTAAATGAGGATACCATGATGGATCTAGGAGAATATAAATACTAGGGATAATATAAAGACATACATATTTTCTTAGAAATAGGATATCAAAGGCGGAAGCAACTATAGTTAATGAAGACAGCTATGGTTAGGACCAAATGGTATTCAAATATAGGTGTGGAAATGCATGAGAGGAATTTGATTGCCTTGGCGTAATAAGTTATTTAAGAATATTTTGAAGACAAGAGAAGTGCCAAATTCAAAAAATGTCCTTTCAATATTTAATGTAAAACATGAGCATTTTGGTCATTGTGGAACTTACTTCTACCTTTAAAGTTTCCTCTTTTTCTTTTTAATTAGACAAAACATTTGTGTGCCTTGAGCAATGACAACTAGGAGATACAAGGGAGTTCACTAAACTTTACTATGTTGAAAAACCCACTCAATTGAAATATCTTTTTCTTATGTTGTCAATCTTTTGATGAATCTTACTTTCCACCCAGCAAATGAAAAATTGGAAATCAAAAGAAATACAATCATTAGACGAAAGGAAAATGTTACTGTCCACCTAACGATGGGCTAAACATTGATACGGTCAGTGATCTCTAAGAGTGTGCCACGTGTAAAGTGCGCATGCATCGCACGTGGCGTTCCCCTTGTAGATAAACAAAAAAAAACACATGCCACCTATTAGTTCATTAAATGCTTGAGTTCCTTTGTACTAAAAAAAATAATTATGTTCATTCATCCTACTCACCCATTATTAAAACAAATCTTTTGGTTTCAAAATTTTTGACTAGCTCTCGAAAAAATGCCCTAATTACTTCCATACCCTTTATTATATTTTTAATACAGCCCATTCATAATCACTAAATTACTTAGGGGATTTTATCCATATTTTAAAAAATATTAATAATTTTGATCTTCTAATTGTATCATGAGTTGCCAAAATTTACAGATTCACCCTCCAAATTAATCTTCCAAACTACCTTTTAGATTAAAACTTTCTTATTTTTACCACTTTTATTCTACTTATTAACACGAGAATGCCTTTCTTGTGCTTTGACCCCAACCCCCAATATTCCTAAAAATACCCCTGGTTTGCCTTTTTCATATATATTATTTTTTAGAGGCTTTATGGCCATCTTACAACTTTTACCTTTCAATGCACTTTAAATTTATTAAACTGAGTCCACGCGAACTCTTTCCAAGTGAAAACATTTGATGATAGATGCCCATCATCAACGTTGATGATGGGCCACAGTGTGAGTCACATGGCACATTTTTAGAAACCACTGAAGTAGACTTATGAAACAAAAATCAGCCTGATTAGTGATTTCTAACCTGAGGATCAATGCTCAAAATCCATTGTTAAAAACAAACAAAGAAAAATACTCTAATCAATTAGATATAAATTATTGATCAGGATGACTTTTAGTACGTATGTCCAGCTAGGGATGGACCAAACATCCATACGGTCAGTGGTCTCTAAAAGTATGCCACGTGTCATAAATTATTTGGTGTCAAAATTCGATGTTTGCAAAAATAAAGAAGAAAAAGTTAATTAGAAGTTTAAACGGCCGTTAAAACGGATTAAAACGGCCAGGGGCAAAAATGAAAAAAAATGAAATTTAACTGATTTTAACGGGTTTTAACGGAAGAAATGGCGCTGAAATTCAAATTTTGAAATTGAAAATTAAAAAAAAATAGAATTTAACGGATTTTAACAGAAATTAAACTGATTTTAACGGATTTAACGGCCGTTAAAACAAAAAAAAAAATGGCCATTTTTTTCAAAACCGATAAAACGTGTTTAAACGGAAACGGGCTTGGGGCGTTACCGTTTAAACGGCCGTTTTTAAAACCATGGTTACCCATACTTACCCCATTATTGAAAGGGTAAATAATCACATGGTCCAAGGTCCATGGACAAGCACGGTGGTGTCACTTTTTCATTATCCCAAAACATACATCAAGTTGCGTGCTAAATAGTGATGTTCAGATTCCACAATTAAAAATTCAACCCATGAAAAAAACTCCTATCAAATACTTAGAAGTCACTAATAAGCCAATTTTTTTGCATGTAGATCCACCTAGGGATGGGCCAAACATCCATACAGGTCAATGGTCTCTAATAGTGTGCCACTTCTTCCAAATAATACTCAAAATCCGTAGTTAAAAACAAACTATGAAAAGGCTCTAATCCAATGGATAGAAATTTCTTATCTCGATAGATTTTGGTATGTATGCCACCTAGATGGGCCAAACATTTATACGGTCCATGATCTCTAAGAGTGTGTCACATGTAAGGTGCACTCGCACGTGGCATCCCCAGTCATCTTAGAGGGCCCTATAATTGCTCACGTGCGTGTCGGTCACTGGTCAACAAGAAAAAAAACTACTGAACTTATTCACCCGGTGCAGTTTAGCAACGCCTCGTCCACATAAAAAAATATCACAATTTCACAAGTGCACCCTTTTTGACACGTATTTTCACGAGGTCTTCGCTAGTTTCGACCAAAATGACCAAAACACCCCACCATACAAGATCTATTCGAGCACGTGTGTGCGGTAACAACTCACTTGCCGCGTCACAAGAGGCCAGGAAGGTCCAAAGAAAATGTGCGCAGAAGCTTCCCAACTGGGTTAAAATATTCGTGCGAGGCACAAAAGCATCGCAACGTCGATCTGAATCCAAGGGTGAAAAAGTATTGCACAGCCAACCATCGGATTTGGTAAACTCGTAGATTGGACAGCCGAGATTTATTGGCCAGAGGCGGGGAGAGGAGGCGGTGGCCTTTAAGTAGAGGATCGAAGTAGCCGAGCGATCGATAGTTTCATTCTCTCCCTCTCTCTCTCTGCCTTCTCTCCCTCTCCGTATCTCTCTCTCTTTCTTTCTTGTCAAAGAGGAGGCGAAGAACAGAGAAGGGTTTCATCTGCCGCGAACGGCTCTGCTCCAGATCCAGGTTTTGTATTGGATTCAAGAAGCATTTTAGGGTTTCCGCCATTTTCCCCATCTTTACGTTTTTTTGTCGAGTTTCGATTTGTTTTTCTTTTGATTCATTGCTTTTTCTGTGGTGATGTTTATGCATGAGTTAGGGTTAGGATTTGTGTTTTTTTTTTTCTTAGAATTTATTGTTTCCTATCTCTGTTTCCCGCTCGTTTACGGCAGTTTTGGGGAAGAGTTCGCGAGTTGAGGCGAGGATGAGTAATTAGAGTTTTGATTGTAATTCTAATTTAGCGTATGGTTTTTTCATTTTTATTATTTCTCTAAATTTCCTCTTTTGTTTTGAATCAGCGAACGCATCGAATTTAGGGTTTTTATTCAGAGTGCTGTAACCGAAATCAATAGACCTGAGTATCGAATTTGTTGTTGTTGGAGGAGAAATACATTTGGGTTTTAACCCAAAACTTTTGTTTCGACTTTATTGGTGAGTTGTTGAAAAACTTGATTTTGATCTCATTTAGAAAGAGTAAAGAATTGAACTTATTGGCTGGAATGTTGATTTAATCTTATCCTGGAAACAAATAAGCCATATTTTTGCCTGATTCGATACTTTAGTGGCTATTGTCAAAGAAAGAAAAATGGGTTTATAAAAGCAATCTCGGGGGATGAACCTTACTCCCGCAGTTGATATGTGCAGATTTAGGGAATTAAACTTATGGCACCGACAGTTCTTGTAGAGTACACTGGACAGAAGGAATCAAAAAAACACTCTCAGAAAGTTTTGGTTGCAATGACGGGAAAGACACAGAGATTCCGCAGAGGATTTTCTTCTGGTTTTGTTTCGGATTACCATCCTGCAGTTGAGACCATGGGTGAATCTGAAGGGTTCGGTAGTTCAGGTCGAGTTGACATGGAAATGACTGCTTCAGAGGATTCTTGTGCCCCCAAAAGGAAATGCATTAGTTTGAATGTTAATAGTTGCGACAATTTTGGTGTCCCTGTGCAAGTTCTTTCTTTGTCAAAGATTCCTCGGTTGGAAAGGAAGGGGTTAATAAGGAGACTAAGAGCAGAGCTTGAACAGGTTCAGATTCTTCAGAAGAAAATGGCCTTGCAGTTTACAAATGGTGTTGCTTTGTCTTCTTCTAGTGATATACGTAGCTGTAATGATGGACAGAAGAGGCCCCCGGTTGAGAATTTCCAGAGGTCTTCAGAATTATTGTCTGTGCAGGGGAAGAAAAGGGTTCCTCCAGGCCAGAGCGGTGGTCCTCCTTTGAAGCGGGGTCATTCAGGAAGGTTTGAATCTGTTAAGCAGGTTGCAGTGTCGAGCACATCACATGTGATGATGATGAAACAGTGTGAGACATTGCTAAAACGTTTACTGTCACATCAGTTTGGTTGGGTCTTCAAAGATCCCGTAGATATAGTGAAGTTGAATATTCCGGATTATTTCACTGTTATCAAGCATCCGATGGACTTTGGAACGGTGATGAACAAGATAGCTTCCGGTGTGTACTCTAGCCCGTTGGGTTTTCTTGCCGATGTGAGACTTACTTTCTCCAATGCGATGACCTACAACCCACCCGGAAATGATGTTTACATTATGGCTGATACTCTCAGCAAGTATTTTGAAGTTAGATGGAAATCTATTGAGAAGAAACTTTCAGCAACTGTTTCTGAGTCGGTGCCTGCAAAATCGGGTGTTCCTAGAGAAATGGAAGCTGCTAAGTCAATGCCACCCTCAAAAAAGAGGAAAATCTCTTCGACAAACCATAAGGTTAAGCCAGATCCATATAAGGTTAAGCCAGATCCTTATAAGGTTAAGTCAGATCCTTATAAGGTTAAGCCAAATCCTTATAAGGTTAAGCCAGATTCTGTTAAGCGGATCATGACAGATGAGGAGAAACATAATCTGAGCAGAGATTTAGAGTCTTTGCTTGCAGAGTTGCCAGTGCATATTGTTGATTTTCTGAGAGGGCATAGTTTCAATGAAGACCAAACTGGCGAGGATGAGATTGAGGTTGATATTGATGTTCTCAGCGATGACACTTTGTTCACATTACGGAAGCTTGTGGATGATCATTTGCGGGAGAAACAAGTGAACCAGGCAAAAGATGAACCTTGTGAAATGGAGGTATCTATGCTTTATTGAGTTTCTAAAGTTCTGTTATTGTATTATTTTAGGTTGTTTGATGACTGGATATGTATATGACCAAAATGATGTTTCTTTGAATGCAGATTTTGAACGAATCAGGCTTTAGCAACTCATCGATGCAACCTTGCAAAGGTTATTTTTCCATTTTCTCAGCAGCATTTTGAATACTTGATATTTGTATCATGAAGTGGATTCTCTTTGACAGTTGTTTTCTCACCTCTTGTATGCCCACAGGCAGTGATCCAGTTGACGAAGATGTAGATATTGGTGGGAATGATCCTCCTGTCTCGAGCTACCCTCCAGTAGAGATAGAAAAGGATACAGCCCACAGAAATAGTAAATGCAGTAGTTCAAGTAGTTCCAGTAGCGATTCTGGATCTTCGTCTAGTGGTTTGTGTTTGTTTCTGGCTTTCTATCTCTTCTTTATTATCTTTCCATTGGCAAGGCTTCTGACAGCAAAATATAGATATTTCTGTTTAAAACTATGTAGTTAGATCAGAAACTTTGTTGGCAGATATACTTATGTTGCTAAAAAAAATTCTGCACATCCTTGTATGATGCCCCTCTTGTAGATAAAAAGGACGACTTATTTGAGCACATGTTTTATGTGTTTGCACACATATTTAAGATTGTTCTCATATCTATATCTTGGGATTGATTCACATTTGACAGTTCTATATGATTTTATGTTTCTATTGTTTTATTAAATTTTATTCATCCTTCAAATTCCCCTAGATCTGACGAAGTCTTTTTTTTTTCTGTGTAATTCACATGTAAAGTCACCTATGCCCACTTTTTCAGCAATTGACAATTTATGTCTTATTTTTATTTTTATTGCGTGTTATTTTTAAATTTAAATTCTGTAATGAAACCAGATATGAATATATGATAAAAAACTATATTTACTAATCACTTTTCTTATGTTCCATCTCCTAAGAGTCCTATTCATCTTTGCTATTGGTATATAGAGAAACAATTATTTGGTTACATTATTTTGTTAGGTTAATAAATAAAAAACCGGCCACTTAGTTGCCTCAGTGTCTGTAGCCTGTAGGGGTCTAAGTGTCTAACGCCTTATCACGGGTCTCTCTCTCTCTCTCTCTCTCTCTCTCTTGATCAGTAGTTTTAGGCTCCTACCTCAAACAAGGGTCTTCCTTTTTTTAGTTATTTTTTAAAGGGAAAATAACCTGGTTTACCCTGTTTTGCATCTTCTTAGCTCACTAAAAAACTCATTTCCCATCCTTCTACAACTTGATTTCACTGAATTTTTTAGAAGTATTTATCTATTTTATCATAGCAAATCTTGTCTGTGGGGGGTGTTAGTTTTAGTGTTTGGAACAAGGTTGGAACCTAGTGTGCCAAGCGACATGGGATTGAGGGAGGATAATGCCATTGGAACACAAATTAAATTGTTATACAACTCTAATGTTATATACATACAGCAAATATTTAAAAATACATTGCAAATTATATACACACACACACACACACACTCATATATAATATACACATGCACACATACTTACTGTACATTTCTACACAAATTTACGTTAGATTATTCATTCAGGTTTTGTTGTGATTGTGTGAGAGTTGGGTTGACTGATTGATTCTTAGGTGTGAAACTTAGTATCTCTTTTGTAAGAGATACTAAGTTTCACACATAGGAATCAATCATTCGACCCAACTCACACAATCACAACAAAACCTGAATGAATAATCTAGTGTAAACTTAGGATCTCTCACAACTAAAAATTAAGTAGTTGTAAGAGATACTAAGTTTCACACCTAGGAATCAATCAGTCCACACAATCACAACAAAACTTGAATGAATACTCTAATGTAAAATTAGTATCTCTTACAACTAGAAATTAAGTAGTTGTAAGAGATACTAAGTTTCACACCTAGGAATCAATCAGCCCACCCAACTCACACAATCACAACAAAACCTGAATGAATACTCTAATGTAAAATTAGTATCTCTTACAAGTAAAAATTAAGTAGTTGTAAGAGATACTAAGTTTCACACCTAGGAATCAATCAGTCGACCCAACTCTCATACAATCACAAGAAAACCTGAATGAATAATCTTTGTAGACACGTACAATATGTATGTGTGCATGTGTATATTATATATATAAGTTGTGTATTTTTAAATATTTGCATTTATGTATATTACATTAGAGTTGTATAACAATTTAATTTGTATTATGACAAAGCTGCCCTTTTTGGTGAGGATGATCTCCATGGCGCCCACATGGTGATGAGTCAAGGACTGATTTTTGGTGAGGATGATCTCTTGAGAAAAAAATAGCCAATTCCGACATTTCTAGCCATAATAGGATACATTGATTGGTGGGTCCCACAAATTGCTTGCATTCATTCCTTGTATTCTTGGCGGGTGCGTACTATGCACTAGGTGTTAGTTAGAGGGAACAACTTGGTTCTTCTGCTTGAAAGTTGATGGATAAAGACGGGTGTTCAAGTCTTTTACCAATTAAAATTAGACAAAATAAAAGACAGAATTAGCTGTATCTTACTTTGTAAGGGAACTTTTAAACAACAAGTGGGCTTTGCTTCTAATAAAATGGGGTTTGGTAGAAACTAGAAAAAAACATAAAAACTCAAGATTTGTATTTTAATATGAGAACGTGTTGGCTACTAGCACCATAGGATTAGGATGAATTTTCGAAAACAGACCAATGGGTTGGTTCCAAGCCTATCACGAAAAAGTGTTCAAATCCAACGGCTAGAAATCATCAACAATAAATAAAGAAGTGAAACTAGAATAAAGGGGCCTTACAATTTCCTCAATCTGTTCAATTTGCCAATCTCTAGAGGAAGGAGTCCTGGAAGCTGATTCTCTTCCAAGATCCTGCAAAAGAAAACTTGAAGTGATAATCATGATTAGACATCATTTCCCTAATTTACCAAGATGTTGAGGTCAATTCTTACAGCTCCTCAAGGGGATTAAAAGTTGAAGAATTTTGGACCATCAATTTCACTATTAACTTTGTCTACATTTGATATTTTTTTTATCAGCAAAAATATATTATATATTAAAGATAGGGCCGAGATAGCCCCAAAAGCTAAACAACATAAAACCCAAGAGCACGGACCAAAAAACTACACTCCGCTCCCTACAATCCAAGCAAGAGAACCACGCTTAGGAAATCTACCGCTCCCATAGAGCTACAAAGTCGTCAAATCTGAAAACTTTGAAATCCGGATCAGCAGATACCCTGTGGTACAAAGTGGCTATAACTTTGTCTACATTTGATACGGTCAGAAATTTTAGAATGGTCAAATTTTTTTAGAATGGTCAAATTTTTGCGAGGATGATCACTAGGTTGAGATCATCGTCACCAAAAACCAGCATGGTTCAAAGTCGCTGGTTTCGTTTCGGTCTCGGTCGCGGGCGAAACCGAAACGGTTCAGCAGTTTCAGTGGTTTCGGTCCGAAACTTGGTGAAACCATAATGAAAGAGTTTCGGTAGTTTCGGTAGTTTCGGTCATAGTTTCGGTAGTAGTTTCGGTAGTTTCGGTAGTAGTTTCGGTGGTTTCGGTCCGAAACTTAGTGAAACCAAATGAAAGAATTTCGGTAGTTTCGGTCACAGGTTCGGTAGTTTCGGTGGTTTCGGTCCGAAACTGAGCCGAAACTTCGAGTTTTCCGATACAAACCTATATCTTGTATCGGCATGTACCGAAACTTTAAACTATGAAAACCAGTCCTTCATTAATCACCATGTGGGCATTATGGAGTTGTGTAAAAACATGTCAAAATCCATGTTAGAATGCCGTGACCTTGTATGTGCATGCGTGTATCTCTTTGTATGTGTATAATATTGCACATATGGTTGCGCATGCTAATATTATATATTTAATATTTTTTATAAGATATTATATATATAATATTGCACAAGTGATTATATAACTTAATGTTATATGTGCTTATATAACCCTTTTTAGCCTAGAGCACTAGGCACCTACCTAGGCGGCTTAGCATTTTACAGTTTCATAATTTGCAGAAAGACAACCCCTTGCTCTTGAATTCTACTAAATTCTCTCCTTTCATTCATTTTCTTAAATTCATTCTTGCTCACTTAGTGTTTTGCCTAGTCATTTTGATAGTCACAGACTCACAATCAAGGTTCTAAAATCTCAATCTCGTTCAACATCTCGGTAAGCTGAAGGAACGATACATTGGGAAAAAATGATATGTCCAAATACACAAATACGAATATACATTAAACTAAATAATTTTAAATGTTCAATTAAGTGTTGGCTATCTTTTATACTTGTTATAAACAAGGTAGTTAAGGGCATGACACACTTTAGGTGCAATGGCCCCTGGTGCTTGAGGCACAATGCTAGGCACGCGCTTGATTGAAGCGATTTGCAACATATTAAAAACAATAATGGTAGATGTAAGAATAGAAAAATTAAAAGATGAATTTTAAAGTGTTACCATATACAATTTGTATTAGTACTAACTATTAATTGACTAACCAAGTGAGCAAACTACTAATAACAAACATTATAATTTGTAATAGTGATTAAATGATTCAAAACATGAATAACATCTTAGCGCTCAAAAGCAGTCCCGAGCAGCGTTTTTAAAGGCGTTTGGGGCGTGCGCCTCGAGGCGTGCCTTAGGGCAAGGCTGTCGAAAAACGCCTAGAAGCGTAGTAAAAAGGCCAAGATACATCGGAGGCGTACGCCTCAGTCAAAGAGGCATTGAAGAGGCGTATGCCTTTGATTATTTGAAATGGTTGCTGGCCTAGGTGTGTTAAAATGAGATAAAAAAATAAATAAATAAAAGTTATGTCATAACAAGTGTCTTTTCTCACAAGATATAAAAAAACCCCTAGAAAACTTATTTTATATTCCTTCTTTCAAAAGGGACCCAACACCTCTTTGTCTTCTACTCCATCACCCAACAAAAGCAACCCTTCGTCTTCAGCCAGCACCCAACGAACTCCTCGAGCCAAAGCAATTGGATTTGGATTTGGATGTTGAACTTTGGAATATGAAGTATCATACTTTTTTCTTAATTTCCGAGATTTTTTCTTGAGTCTCTCTCTTTTTTTAGAATTTTTGCTACATATTTATCTACCTAAAAAATGCATGCACGGGAGCCTTACGCTTACGCCTTAAGGTTTGGCTAGTGAAGCGCTTTGCTTGCCTTAACATTTAAAAACACTGGTCCTTAGCACCGTCATCTAAGACATAATCATTACCTTTTTAGTTTTACAAATTAACAATTATTAAATACTAAAGACTAAAAAATAGAAAGTCAGAAATTATACTAGAGAAAAACATTAACAGTCAAATTAAAATCAAATGAACTTAAAAATTAGAAAATGTACTATTCACCATTGACTTAAAATCATTAAATGACTAACTACATACCAATTAGGCAATTTGTATTGCAAAAAGGAGTGACATAAAACTGAAATAATAGCAGTACTAATGTCTAATAAGTAATAATAGTTTATCAGTAAGCCATAGTGACAACATAAGTACTACTGATCTTTGAAACCCATTACTTATAATTCATAAAACAAACAATATTAATAAACTGATCAATAACCCATAATGACAGCACAATATAGTACTAATAATCTCTGAAACCCATTTACTTGTAAGTTATAAAACCCCAGTACACATTCTAATATCTACAAATAATAATAGAAATGAAAAGAACAGTAAATGCCAAAATTAAAAGTCTAAAATCCTTATAACAGGCAAATTCATAAAAAAATATTAAAACCTTAGTAAGGTGCGCGTTTTGTGCCTTGCTCGAGGCGTGTGTGTTAGTAAGGTCACCTCTCCTTGGACCATGGAGGCACTATAGGTGCGCCTTAACTACACTGAGTATAACAGATGCATAATATTATAAAAATTAACTTCTAATTACTTTAATTAGGGTTTAGGTACGTGACAATACTCAAATCAAATGTATCGTCTTGATACCTTACTTGAACAACTTAAATGAGACAACTGAGCTGAAAGTTTGAGATGAAACGACCTTGGATACTTATCGGGGAAAAAACGAGACATTGGATCATGATTGCAATTACTGACTATTTGTTGGCTACAAAGTACTCGTCAAAGGAAAGGGAATCTTAATGTATGCCTTTATTAATGGAATGAGGGCTTTAATTATCTCTTTTTGTATATATTTTGAAGAGTGGGCCGAAATTTTGGGATCCTTTGAGTTTTGATTTCGGTCTAGCCCTAAACCAAAATTTTGGGCAGTTTTGGCAAAATTTAGGACCTTTCTGCTTGCTGAAATAGTGCAAGTCAAAACTTAAATGCCAACATTCGGCTGCCCACTTCACACCCAAATCTTTTCCTACACCCAATCTTGCTTTGTGGAATTAAGGAGGATTCTCTCTCTATGAGTGTTTATAGACCAATAATGGTTGCTCCACAATGGAAATAGTTGTTGATGCTCTAATGGTGTGGAAAAGAAGCCTGATTTTGTTTTCTTATTTTTTTTCAAGTCCCCAATATGTACCATTTTATCTTGTAGGACACGGGGATTGATTGCATCCCTTTCTATGATCTTGAGTTCTTTATTTTGTTCTTAGTTCACAGATTCTGTCTAGTTGATCCAGACACCTTTAAAATTTAAATTTGACATAGGCTCGCTACTTGTACCCCCTATGGTTCTCCTCTTCGTCTAGATTTGCTAGTTCTTTGGAATATTTTTGTTATTTATGTTTTTAATGGGGTGGAGTTTATCTTTTGTATTTTCACATGAATGTCAATTACCATTATATTCAGCACATCTCAAAGATCATGTGGTTTAAATGGAGTTTATAACATCTTTCTCACCATTAGAAGGGCCACCCTTAGATGAGCAATTATGAACCTTGATAAGCCTTTCCAACAAAAAAGTATAAGGAACCTTGGAAATGCTCCTCACATTGTTGAGTGGGTAAAGGGAACATCTTATGGAAACGATATCTTTGGTGGACTTTTTGGTCCTCCAACAAAAGAAGGGGTGTTATGCCATTGGGGTTCCGTTATTTCCGAGTTGCAAGGATTCATATTTGAGGACTATGTATTCTGGTGGGAACGTTTAGTGAAGTAGCTCTGCGTCTTTTGTGTTTTGTTTTTTTGGGGCCCCGCCTCTTCGCTCCTTGTGTTGGGAGCCCTTAGTGGTTGTATAGTCCTTTTGGGGCTTTCTTAGCCCCTTTTTTTAATATATATCTTTTATCGATAAAAAAAAAATTAGATCCACTATTGGACTGATCCTTAGTTGCAATAGCTCCATAATCCATGTCCAATAACTGTTCAATAGGTGTCATCTAGTGGTGGTGATTAATTGATTGGTTTGTTTTGATCTTAGAAATCGTTGGCAATAGGAGAAGTTGAATATCTCCTAGGAGTAGTGGGAAACCCTTAACAATACTAGGGTCCCTCAGCCCTCCTTTTAATATAAATTCTCTTACTGATAAAAAAAATTAGGGTCCATGCAATATTTGTTGGAGCTTGTTGGGGAGCCCTAAACACGGGTCAGAGTGTTGTTTAGAGAGTAAATGACTGAAGCCTTCTCCAGTGCTAAGTTGGTTCCCTGGATTGAAATGAAGTGAAAGTGAGTGTTGCTTCAAGGTTTCCTTATTTAAAAACTTTTTGTTATGACCCCTTCTAGGTATAAACGGAGCTTCTAGTTTCCAAGAAGGTTCTTGGAGGTTTGGTTTCTCATTTGGTGAAATTTAGTAACTTAGTACGGCTCCTAAATCTATTTTGGTCCTATTCATATAATGCAAATGAGTTTCTTGGGCCCTCTTGTTGCAATATAAATTAGGATTTAGTTTGGCCAGAAGTTCAGTATCATAGTACGGCTTGGTTTCTTATTGTATGTAATTCAGTATCATAGTATGTCTCCAAGATTTATTGCGATCAAGGATAAACCAAATAACCACCCTCGCACTAATGAGTGCTATTTGCCACATCTTTATGGACATCAGATCCCAATCTGCTATGACGGTGGAAGAAGAATCAAACGTATTTGCTCCCAAAAATTCCACCATCTTGGACTTTTGAATCCTTTGTTTATTGTTTTTGCTTTCTTTCCAAGCCCCACTCTTTGAGTCGTTTACGTGGGAATCAGACGATTTGAGTTTTGCATTGTTCAATATATTGTCATGTTTGCTTTTTCCCCAAGCCTTCAAAACAACCCTTTTCTGCTGATTAGGGATCTAGAAGGTCTCTCTAAAAACCTTTTCAAAAAATAAAAAACCAGAAGGTCTCCAAACTACTAATGAAAAAATTCTCTAAACCATCACCGATTCTTTCTCTTAGTTATCACTTGTCAACGGTGTCATTTTAGATATACATCTACTTTGAGGCTCTCAATAATGTTACAATTGCATACCTTTTATCTCTAGTTACCTCGATAATCATTCCCTTTTAGTTGAATTTATCATCTTTCATCGCTTTTGTCTGCATAGGATACAAAATGCTTTCTTCATTTCCCACTCTTTGAATTGGGCATGGGTGAAGGACCAATTTCTCATGGGAGCCAAAGAGATTCTTTTTGAACTACTATTAAAGTGCCTTTTTAGTTGTCATTATTGAAATGGCATGGATGGTGTTACTCTTTAACACTGTAATAAACATAGGATTCTCCAAGTGGGTATTGGGTGAGCCAGATTATAAGGGGGAGGCTGTTGTGATCTTCCCTCCCCTTGTTACCTACAATGAGAAGCAAAATAGAAGTGCGATGAGCATAAAAAAATATTTGATGGATTTATCAGAACACCTTTTACTTTTTCGCTTTGATATGATAACAATAGTAGCAATTTTCAAGTATTGGATGTTCTTTTGACAAGCTTGCCAGACTGGAAATGAACCCAAAATATTTCTGTTGGAGTTAGAAAGGGAATATAAACATATATTTGGTTAATTTCAAGCTCCTTGTGCTTTGGGAGACACCTACAGTGGTGGTCTGGTCAGGGGTCGTATTCTTTGAAGAATGCTTCTTTTTGCTATCTGGTGGGCCATTTGGAAAGAGAAAAATAGCTGTACCTTTGAGGACTGGACAAGAAACTTTTATGATCCATAGTACTGAAGATCAAAGTCTTACTTAAAGAATATAAAGGGGGTTTCGTTTTGAAGATTTTGTATTTAGATGGAATGAAATGTTTTTTGATCCTGGCTAATATAGCTGGAGGATCTCTTCTATTTTTGAGGGGAGGCCTTTTCTTTCGTTTTGTTTCCCTTGTACAGTGGGGTTTTCCCCTTTCCTTAATATATACTCACTCATCAAAAAATAGAGCATATAATTTTATTTTACTCTTAAAAACTAAGTATTCAAGGATAGTTGTTTAATTACATATCCAATGCGTAAGGTGTGGTGTTGAGTCACATTTGTCTTAAAATTTAACTATTTTTTAATATACTTTGATCAGCTCAAATTTTTTGCCTTTTGCCTTTTGCTTTCACTTTTAATCTAGGACAGAAACTTGGACTAATTTCGCTACCCACCAAGGTAGTTAAAGGCGTAAGTCGCAAGGCGCAAGGCAAGGCACACGCCTGATTGAAGCGAGGCGCAATATTAAAAGTTATAAGAAATATAAAAAAATAAAGAAAACTAACATCATAAAATAACAAATAAGTAATCATTAGGCCATAAAACATAAAAGATAGCAAATATTGAAAATCTCAAGTAACCCAAAAGCAATTCTAGTTAATATTGTCATTATCTAATACAAAACAAGTATTTAAAAAACCATAAAACATATAAGATAGAAAATGTTCAAAATTTCAAATAGCCCACAATTAGTTCTAGGTAACATCACCATCATTTAAAATATAATCATTAGCTTCATCCCATCATCATCAAATGTATTAGCATCCTCAATATATTCTTCTTCTGTCTCTTCTGAATTAGCCTCTTCCTCTTCCGGCTCCCTTATTAAAGCCCTTGCTCTTACTCTTGACCTTGATCGTGATCTAGTATTGGATGTTGATTCACCAACTCTCGCAACAACACTCCATGTCAAGCTATTATCCTCAAACATCAATTCATTTTCTGCTACTCCACCTTCTATTTTCATCTCCCCAAGTAGTCATTCATTGCTTTCATCAATGTCTTTCAATGAGATAGGTTCAATTGTATCTCTCCTATTATATCGATGTTTAATATAATAGGTCAAAGAACAAAAATTTTACAAAAAAAGGATGTATTTTAGTGAGTCGCCTGGAGCCTGGTTTGAGGCGCGCGCCTTGAGCATAAGGCGCATGCCTTACTAAACGCGCCTCGCCTTGACCCTTCTAAGGCGCTTTAGGTGTGCCTGGAGCCTGAGGCGCGCGCCTTGACCACAGAGCTACCCACGAAGGCAAAAGTTAGCTTATCTGGTATTTGTGCTTTTTGTAACATTGCACAGGTGTTATGTAATTCCTAATGCAGGGTCTTGCTTCTCGAGAACTATTTGATTTCAATTGTTCTCTCTCACTATTTTGCTGTTGACACTGGTGTTTAATTTTAGACTTTCTTTTGCAGATTCACACTCTGGAAGTTCTTCTGGCAGCGAATCTGATGGTGCTAAAGCTTCATCTCCAGTGAATAAAATGAAGGTATATTCCGTTATTATTGAGTATCTGAATAAATTCACATTACTAATTTTGGCCTTGGTGCTTGCTTGAGATTTATCACGCTTTACTGCCTTTCCAGAGAAATTAATATCCTCTGGCCACCTTTCTCTTGCTCCTCATTAACTGTCCTTTTCTTTTGGGGGAGAACTTGTACTGATTCTTTCATCTCCACACAGGAAAGCTTGGGTTCTGGAAAAGCTTTAGACCAAAAGAGAAGTGATCTTATTGACCCACATGAAGGAAATCGTGAGTTTCTTTGTTTTATTTCATGTCCATCCATGTGCCATGATCTAGAAATACTTTTTACCTGGCCTTCTCCCTTCAAACGTCATGTTAGAAAATTCAACATGGTATTTAAATGCTTTTATTCCCTGACTCCTCACAGAATCTGTTAGTGGGTTGGATCAACTTGAGCAGATATCCCAGCCTATGCTAGTTTCTCTTGAGACAGATAACCATCAAGAGGGTAAGCATGAATGTTGCTGAAGAAAACTGTCTGCTGGTGGGTGTAAATCCTTCAGTTTTGGCGCTCATCTCACCTTCTCTGCTATGACATTTTTAGGGGAGAGTGCTCCATATGAGAGGCAGGTCTCCCCAGAAAAGCTCTATCGTGCAGCTTTGTTGAGGAGCCGTTTTGCAGATACAATCATCAAAGCCCGAGAAAAGACACTTGACCAGGTTGGTTACAGATTCGGGCTAGTTGAAAATTTACCCTATTTCTGCGTGTCAATTTTCTGAGTGTATTGTACTCCGGATGTGATCGGGTTCACTTTGAACTGCTGAGGTCAGGGTGAAAAGGGGGATCCCGAGAAACTGCGGCGCGAGAGGGAGGAACTTGAAAGGCAGCAAAGGGAAGGTTTGGTCTTTTAACTCAAAAATTTGAGTTACATTCTTGTATGATTGACGACTGCTGCATTTCTGGGCATTTGAGGGTGAATGGATTCTAATGTGTTTTCTACTTTATACCCACAGAGAAAGCTCGGCTGCAAGCAGAAGCAAAAGCTGCAGAAGATGCACGGAGGCAGGCTGAAGCAGAAGCTGCAGCTGAAGCCAAACGAAGGAGGGAACTCGAGAGAGAAGCAGCACGTCAGGCATTGCAGAAGGTAAAAAAATGTAATATGTCGTGGAAACCACCCTTGGCTCTCAAGTTTTAACATAAGATCTAATGGCCATGTGCAGATGGAAAAGACTGTAGAAATTAATGAGAATTGCCGATTTCTAGAAGACCTAGAAATGCTTAGTGCTGCCCCTGTTGAGCATTTACCCAGCTCTGTAGATGAGACAAGCCCTGATCACTCTCACGACGGAATGGATGGTATCAAGCTACGGGGAAGTACTAACCCCTTGGAGCAACTTGGTTTGTACATGAAAGTGGACGATGAGGAGGATGAAGAAGGCGAGCCCAACAGTGTTCCAGCTCTGGTAAATGATGTAGAGGAAGGAGAAATTGATTAAATTGATGATGAAGAGGAAGAAGAAGCCTTGATTCAGAAATGGAACAAATCTTGATTCATCAGAACCCTTGGCCAGGTACTTGGGATTCTTTTCTTTTGGCATCAGAAGCTTCAGACCATCAAAGGCAATTGCGACGGACTGGCCGGAGAAGGTTTAATTATTGATCTGTCTTGGGTTTGGGATGATTTTTGGCAATTGGACCGGCGAGGGAGTCCAGAAAGCTGAGTTTTTAAAGTGAAAGCCCATCACAACAGTTCTGACTACATCCCCCATGGAAGATGTGTAGTGTGGGTTTCTGATGGAAGGAAGAGGATACCCAAGGGGATTTGTTGTAAAAAGAATATGCCGTAGGTTGGTGTCCTAGTAAGAGATGAAATTGGGGAGTGTGCAGCAATGTTAGAAAGTAAGGAGGAGTCTTGCTGTATAAGAGGTACGGAGAGATGGCCGTCATTGATGTTGGTTTGGAGGAAGGGCAACCCACTCTGGAACTTCAGAAAGAAAGAAAGAGGGAGGTACTTTGGGAATGCCATTTCGTTGATTCTTCAACATCCAACAACTTCTTCAATGCAGTCGTCCATTTCTTTCTCTTCCACGGTCTCTTGTTTAAAATGGTCAGTTGAGGTCCGAAGTATCAATCAGTTCCAGATGGAATGAAAGAGAAAGGAATACACAATTTTGGTTTTCTTTTTTTGTTGTTGTAAATGGAGAAATATTGAACTTCAATGTTTGTCATTCAGAATTTAATCACCCACATAATCCGGGGAGAAAAAGGAAAATTTTGACATATACCTCTATCTTTGAAGTTTGACATGCCCCCACAATTTGAAAAAGCTGACTTACTTCCCATGATTTGGTTTGGTCCATGGTTTATAAAGCGACCGTTATCACGGATTTGGATCTCCCCCGTTACGTTATGTACCATTAAAACACCTAGAAAATAATGGACATTATTTTAGTTATAACTGTGGTTATTTTCCCTTTTTGAAAATCTGAAATTTGAGTTCTGGCACCATTTTTTCTGTTATTTTTCGCTTTTTCCATTATTTTCCATTTTGGCCTCTGAGCGTTATTTTTGTTACAACGGAAGGCTCCTTTTAAACTTTGGTTTGGTCTACTGTCATTTGACCTTTTTTTGACTGTTTGATTAACATTGTTTAAAAGGATAAAAATGCCATTCCTTCAACCTTGGATCAAAACATGTCTAACTCCCAAATTGTGTGTGTGTCCAAAACATGTGGAGGGTTTTGGCAGAAACCCTAACTCCCAAATGGGGTGGGGGGGGAGTTTGTCTAGAGCGACACCCATTTCTTTCGTCTACTTCTTAAATTCGATGGTGAATTGAAGCTTGTATGGAGATCATATTGGACAATCGAATCCAACCACTCAGTACGTTGTTCTCATCACACATTGATCATCATCACCAAAACCTTATGTTTCGATTATAAGAATTACTTTCAAAATTTTCTTCTCTTTGATGACAAATAATGCGGTAAATCTTATTAAAGAGGATGACACCTTATTCTCCAAACAAGACTTAACACTTACGACTTGGAAAAGTCTCTTTTTTTTTTTTTTTTAATCACACGTAAGACTTTTTCTAAAATAATAGATTGTTTGGATGACCAATTTTTAAAAAAATATTTTTTTAAGCCCAAAAAATCTTTTTATTAAAATAGCTGAAAGTTGCTTTTCAAGCAAAAAAAAAGACTTTAAATTTTTGCTAGCTCAATGAATATAATAAACAAAGAAATAGTTTCTCATTCCAAAAAAAAATAAAGACATAATAGTAGTGGGGCCAAATAAGAAAGACATTTTGCATTAATGGGGATCGAAACGAACTTTCTAAGAAAAACAAATTTAAAAAAAAAAAGAAAAGTAATTTTTTTTCAAATAAATATTTTTTGAAAAATGGCAATACAAACACCTCATTATTTTTAGACTTAAGCAATTTTTATAATATTAGACATTAAAATAAGTTTTACCAAACGCTACCTAAGTCTTAGAAAAAGTACTCGAATATTATATTTATATAATACTAAATTTATATTTATATAATTATTATAATAAATATTATTTAATATGATAAATATAATATATTATATTATATATAATAATTATAATTATTAAACAATAAATCAGTTTAGATATTCAAATTTGTATCCCGAAAACTATTCGAATATTAAAAAAATTATCTGAATCCGAATTTGATATTCGAAATTTTTTGAATACGGTTTCGAATTCGGATTTGAATTTTTGACCATCCATTGACAACCCCAATATTTTCTTTAGGCCACTAATTGAATTAGCCGCAACTCGAAGATCACACCATTTGGACTTACAAACCAAAAATCAGCCTGATTAGTGACTTTCATACCTTTGGATCTTTGTACCCCAAATAATGGTCAATAACGCTCAAATTCAACGGTTAAAATCAACCCAGGAAAATGGGTTGAAAATGACTCAATTCCAACGCTTAGAAATCTCTTATTACGTTGTTTGTAGGTCAACCTAAGGATCCATATGGTCGATGTCCTCTAAAAATGTGCCACGTGGTGCATATTGTGAGAGGTCATCAGATTCACTGTGGACTGTCTCCGAAGTTTTACTCACCAATGCCACACGATGAATCTACACACCAAAAATCAACTTGATGCTAGGAAATACTAATCGAGCTGATTTTTCTGGGTCCACCAGGTGAGACAAATAGAGTAAAACTTTGATGACAGGGCCCAGTCATCGAGTCCGATGACAGGGCACATATGAGACACGTGGCACACTCTTGAGGACTCTGACCGTATGGATGTTTTTCCAATCCCTAGGTGGACGTACAAACCAAAAATCAGCTTGATTAGTTATTTAAAACCTTCAGATCTTTGTACCTTAATAATGGTCAATAATACATAGATTCAAACGGTTAAAATCAACCCATGAAAATAATTCCAATCCAACGCCTAGAAAGTCACTAATCGGGTTTGTGGGTCCACTTAGGATTGACCAAACATCCGTAAGGTTAAGAATTCTCTAAGAATGTGCCACGTGGCTCATATTACACCCTGTCATCGGCTCGATGACAGGCCCTGTCATCAAAGTTTTATTCAGACAGAGTGACGAACATCCCATATGTCTGTGGGCCTGAAAGAGCGTAGCACGTTGCATTTTGGGATGGGAATTTCAAAATTTTGCACTCAGACACGAACCATGCGATGGATCCGATGCCGTAGATTTTCCATGTAAAAATATTTACATAATGATCTGGTGGCTGACCATCGTTCCATAGACATTTGTATTGGTCATGTTTCTTCTGATCGCTCAGAAGAACTTCTTGAATCGGACGGTTGCGATTGTCAGATTCTTCTGCATATGATGGTGTGCACGCGATGGTGATTGGAAAGTAAGTCCACGCTTGGTGAGCGGCCAACCTACTCAGGCTACTGGGAAGAACATTTGCTCAATCAGTGATTGAGCAAAAGCGGTCAATCAGCTATTAGAGCGACACGTATCCCAGGCCGCCACAAAATACAAATTCTAGGTAGAGCCAGTTTTTATGAAGGGGATGAGAGAGCGCTTAGGTTTCATCGCCACCCCCGCTACGTCCTCGGAGCTTCCAAGAAACGAACACCAAACATATTTCTTCTCCTCCTCTCTGCTTTAAAACCAAACCTTTTCTTCTCTTGCTGGCGTCCTTCATTGCTTCTTCAACACTCGCCGTTCGGAGATCTGCCAGAGCTTTCATGGCCGCTGCCACTGGATCCGCTGCAATCGCCTTCAACTCCGCCGGAATTCTGCCCAAATCTTCACTTTCCGGCGGTCATAAGGTTGCTCAGTTCCGGCACTGCTCTCCAATTTTCTGTGGAAAGCAGCTCCGTCCTTCCCTTGGCTTGCAGTGCGGATCAAGGAGTTTTTCTGCTTCGTCCGGTAATCATTTCGGTTTCCTTCCAAGATTTTCAGGATTTCTGTACCTACTTTTTTTTCTGCTTTATTTTGATCTTATTGTTATTTTGTTAATGTTGTAGCTTTTTTTTTTAAATCTGTTTTGTTTAATCTAATTGATTTGATTCGTTGCTACTGCTCTTTGTATGGTGATAGTGAAATAGAGAAAGGAAATCTGTTTTCTTGGTTTTTGACGCGGTTTGAGTCAACGACATTGATAAAATTGATGTTTAGGGTCTTTTTTATTTGGAATTTCATTGGTGGTTATGTTCTATACCTCCCTGCACAGTAAATTTCCTGCCAATTAATTTCAAAAGTGCAGAACTTAGTGATTGTATTGGCGCTTACAGGTGTAAGAGCTCAGGTCGCAGCAGTTGAACAAGCGACCATTGAAGTGGCTAAAAATGTGGAGTCTCCGGTTGTTGTTGTTACTGGAGCTTCCAGAGGTATCGGCAGAGCAATTGCGTTGGCCCTGGGGAAAGCTGGTTGTAAGGTCCATGAATTTAACTCAATTTCTCATGCCCATTTAGTGCTGTTGTTAGCATGTGTGAAGAGATTGAATATGAGATTATTTTATATGTGTTGTAAGCAATTAATTATTTTATATGCGTTGTAAACAAATTTATCTGTTCTGATTGTTTTGACAAGGATGGTGTGAATGCTTCAAAGATACACAATGAAGACACAACTCTGAAATCGCTAAAGTTGGTCTGAAGGCTGACATTGCATTTCATCTTCTCGTACCACTCATTGGACACTTGACTACTTGTATAATCACTCATTTCAGGTGGCATTTGTAATTATTTTGATAAATTTGGAAGTCACGGGTTTAGTGGAATTTGGGTTGTATGAGTTTCTTTCTTTAAAAAAAAAATGAAAAGTTGTTTTTTTCATTCATAAAATCAAGGGATTAATGGATTTTTTTGGGCGTAACAATATTTGAGCTATTTGGGGGTAATGAAGGATGTTTTTTCCTGTGTGTAGAAGGCCTGTCAACTTAAATTGTTCAAGCTCTTCAATCAGAAGTTCTTGCATGAACGTAGGATGCTTTGATGTTCAAGCTGACATGCATTTGGAAACGATGAGAAAAGATCATAGTTCAAAGTCTAGGCAGGGACCGAGACATGCTGTCTTGGGTTGACTCACCAGAGACAGCCCATATTCAGCCTAATTTCACTTTGTCTTGGCACCGAACGATCCAATGGATGAGACCGAGACTTTTAACCATGTAAAAGATAGTGCTTCTGCTTTATCATTCTTCAACAGAATTTCGTCTAAATATGTTTGGTAATGTAATATCATGTGTTTACCTATAGAAAAAAAATGTAATGTTATGTGGTTATTATTTTTGGGTCTCCAACTGAGGATGCTGCCACATGTGCATTGCAAAGGAAACATACATTTCTGCTTCTGATAGTGATGTTACAAATTTTCATTGTGAACGACCATTAAAGGGATTCATTCTGGATTTTCTATCTTTTTGACGGATTTGATTCATGTTCTTGTTAGGTTTAGTCTTGAAATCTTCTACGTCAAGCTTATGTGCGTCATCCTGAACTTTGCTAAAGCTATCTTTAGTTTCTATGCTCAAAACACATATTTGATATGTAATGGCCATTTTTTTGGAAGCTAAGCTTGGAGTTAGGCAGACAGTTGCTAGATTTTATTGATACAAACAGAAGAAACTATGCACGATATGTAATGGCCCTAATGGTATATTTTCCTTGTTGTTTCTGCACATTGTCCCTGATGATTGTGGGATTTTTATTCTATTTCAGGTTCTTGTGAATTATGCGAGGTCCTCGAAAGAGGCTGAAGAGGTTTCCAAAGAGGTGATTCTTACACCTACTTCAAATTTTTATGGAAATTGTTATTCTAAGATTGTTGCTTTCTTTTGTCAATAAGCTGCATAATATCCCTCTTGACTACCGTGGTGATTTCTGACACCCTTGTCACACATGCATCTGTTTTGACACTCCATGGATTCTGTTGTGACACTTCCGAATTTCTTTTTTATGTTTTCTTTCCTTACATGCAACGTATTAATTAACATTTATCATAAATTATGAGTTCTACCTTTTTCCAATTTAAATTTCTCTGTAGCGAATACTGCACTTCACATGTATTGTATTCTTTACCATAGGTATATGATAAACATCATAAAATATACCAGTAAATAGTCTATTATTATCCCTTATAATTATATGAAAACAACTAGCTTAAAACTTCCAACTTTTCTTCCTAATAAATGGCTAAATTGTATTTTATATGAATGATAATTTTAATAATATCAAGGTGTTGTATAATGATTTAACTGCGGAAGTTTCTAAACTTTTGCAACTCGATCCTCTTCTACCACCCATTCCTACAGACACTTTTTATGCAATAGGTTTAAAAATGAGACAAATAGGTCATTAGGTCTGAATGACTTTGTTATCAAATTCTATTTCTTAAGATATGTTACACAATGTTGTTAGAAGAAAGAACAACAAAAAGAGAAATATAAAATTCTCCACATACAAGGATGCCTATTTCCACTATATTTGTATAATGAATTAGCATGCTTCTAAGTGTATGGATGCGTATACAAGATCTTCCAAAGCACCATAACGTAGAATCCAGTATGAATGACCGCTTAGTTTAGAATCCTCTCCCCTACCCACTATACATGCTTACTAAAAGGGATTACTTTTTGACTAGCCTATGACTCTTCTCAAACACCCAAACCTAAAACTGAGGAACCTTATCTCTGTGCCTTTATTTGCTTCGAAGCACCTTCAAGATTCAATTTGATGGGTGGTGTAGAAAGCAGTATTGTCAACTGCTTTATTACAGCTCAAGCTTTCCTAGTACTTTGCAGCTCGTCTCCGTTTTCAGGGTTTTACCAGAAAGTGATGAAAATTAAATGATCATACAGAAGTGTGTATCTACACACAGGTCCATGCTTGTGTACCAGTTCCTTCTTTCCCGATACAGGAAGTTTCAGACACCCTATTTTCAGAGTACATGTAGTTGTCTTAAGCGTTTAATAGTTGAATTACTTTTTCAGCATCTGTTGATTATCTGGATGCACATGCTAAACTATGCTCTTGACTGATTTTTTGACTTGAGATACTAGTTCCGGGTGCTTCTATATATATATATATATATGGGCTGGGATAGAATGACTAATGGAATTCTTACTAATATTCTTACTAATGGACGTGGGGCCTACATGCGGATGAGTTAAGGGATGACTCACCAAAAATCTTTAAAACTTCTAACCCTACCAAATACGGACCTAAATTTAACGGCGAAAATGGATGGTCCAAAATTTTCAATTTGCAATCTACTTTTCACAAGGCTACGAATGTTGGAATGGGCTGATTTTTTGTGTGGTTGATATCAACATTGAGAAGAATATTATCACAAAAAATCATCCCTTAACTCATCCGCATGTGGGCCCCACGTCCATTAGTAAGAATTCCATTAGTCATTCTATCCCAGCCCTATATATATATATAGATTCTCTTTTTTCCTAACTAAATTCGAATTGTGGTGATCTATGCTATAGTGATTATGCCAACAACTTCTTGACCTTATCTTCTCGAACTGTTCTGCAACTATACTGCTCTATCTGATATTGTCATCATCACATTTTCTTTAGGCATTGAGCCTGTTGCTTAGTCATAGTTCAATGTCATTCGATAATGACCATTCAGTTTTATTTTCATGCAGATTGAAGCGTGCGGTGGTCAAGCTCTTACTTTTGGGGGAGACGTTTCAAAAGAAGAAGATGCGGAGGCAATGATTAAAACTGTGAGCATGACATTACTTGTGCTGATTGATTTACTGAATGAGACAAATTTGATTTCCTTATAGTTGCTAATTGTAATCTGGTGTCATGGCATTCTCACATCTACAGGCAGTTGATGCATGGGGAACAATTGATGTGTTGATAAATAATGCAGGTGATTTGAGAGTTTGTCTTCCTGTTTCATTGCTTTTTTGTATAATATTCTATTTCCTTTTCTAACTTCCTCCCATCGTTTCAGGAATTACTCGAGATGGTTTGTTGATGAGAATGAAGAAATCTCAATGGCAGGAGGTTATTGATTTGAATCTTACAGGTGTATTTCTCTGTACGCAGGTGTGTATCTTCAAAGATCTGATTATTTACATGTGCAGAGGCTTGAGTTTTCCTATTTGTAACTGGGTTGTCTATTCTTTGCAGGCAGCAGCCAAGATTATGATGAAAAAGAAAAAGGTACTTCTGAATTTCATATCATCAAGTTTTGGCGTCCTTCCGATCAAAAAAATAAAGTATTTTCATGTCCTTTAACTGGTTGTGGATGTATTTCTCCTGTTATAGTTACGTCTGATTTGATTTATAGCTTGTAAATTATTTTGACGACTTCATCTAGTTGAACAAATCAAACAGAAAACTAGTCTAGAGTTAAACATTAGAATGATGTAGCAGAGTGCGGTCATAAATTTTTATGGTGATCAACCCTACCATATGCTTTAGTTGGGGTTCCCCAACCACATAAAAGAGCTAAAAGAACCTCAAAAACCTTGGGAAGGCCTCTGAAGCACCTTACATGGCTGGGGGCCTGAGCCAACCCCACCTGCTCTGAACACATGCAAGCATGCACACAGGCAAGGTCCTGTCCTGGCAGGATGCAGCTCAGCCCGGAGCTGTGGCATCCCTCCTTGCTGTTGGGGCTATTCTTCTTATGATGCTTCTTATGTCACTGATGTTGACATTGTCTGCACGCGTCACCTTATTTTGACAAAGCCACTCCATTTTGACAAAGCCACTCTATTATCCTTGCACTTTCATCAATTTAGAATCTTCTACTTGAGCTCTATGATGCCCATATTCCAAAATCTCAAAATGCTACCCATCTGTCCTTACCCTCATTAACTCCTTATTTTCCTGAGTCATCCTACTTTAAACAGCAGTGATTCCGGAAAAGAATGGAATGTATGTCCAATTCTGGGTCATTTTGCTCAAAATAGTAACCTCATGTACAGCAGCATGCCCTGTATCATCTGCAATTCTAATCATCAGTAGTACATGCGTCAACAAATTCGAATAAACATAACTGGGAAGTGGCTTATTTGCTATCTTATCTACCAAAGAACTATAAAAATGAATCTATTACGTGCATGGTAACTTGCTTGGATAAGAAGGCCTTGACTACTAGTTTTGTTGAGAACTGGAAGTTAAATTTTGCAGCTACATTCCAGATATTATTAGATATTGCCATGGGACATTGTCAAATTATTTTGTTTTGCTCTCTCTCTCTCTCTCTCGCTCTCTCTCTTAACCATCAATCCTTATGGTTCAACTACTAATTATGTAGGGAAGAATAATCAACATAGCATCTGTTGTTGGCCTGGTCGGCAATGCTGGACAGGCCAATTACAGCGCTGCGAAAGCAGGGGTCATTGGCTTAACCAAGAGTGTTGCAAAGGAATATGCAGGCAGGAATTTAAATGTGAGTGCTGGAATAATTACCTTGCCTTCTATACATTCATCCCAAGATGCTTCCATTGCTAATGGATGGAAATGAATTTTATATATGGCATTTTTTTCTACAGGTGAATGCTGTTGCCCCGGGGTTCATTGCATCTGATATGACTGCCAAGCTCACAGACGATATTGAGAAGAAAATCTTGCAGACCATTCCCTTAGGTAAGACTAGATGAAGGAAGGGTTGGCCTATCTTATCAATCAAGTTGCCTATATAAATGGCCTTTTTTCATAAGCATATAAATGAGCAATTTCATAAGATGGGTATGAGGTCCATCGTCCTCCATGAACCCTGCAACCTTTATAGCATGCACGTGTAGATTGTCAAACTTTTGCCTATATAAAGGGCTAATTAGTTAAAAAATTATTGTCGGCATGAGGGCCATCATCAGCCATGAACTTTAAGCCCTGTACTAATGCCTGTCCCCCTCACTGAGATGGATATTCAATCACTCTGCCATCTTTTGGATGGGGCATAGCTCATAGGCTAGCCTATATAAATGTCCAATTAGTTGGACAATTATTGTCAGCATGAGGACCATCATCAGCCATGAACCTTAAGCTCTGTACTGTATTCCTGTCCCCCTCACTGAGATGGACATTCAACCACTCTGCCATCTTTTGGATGGGCATAACTCATAGGCTAGATGGGATGTAGGAACAGGCCAGACCAATCGTTCACATCTACAAATTTAGTGTTACTGTTCCAGAAAGAAAATTTGTATTGGGAAGTTGGGTCGGTGTAGGCTTGTAAATGGTCGCCCATGAGAGGTTTCAGGTCCTGAACCTTGAATTGTATCAGGCCGGGCATTGGGATCAGACCCATTTAAAATATAGCTAGCCAGGTCCCAGACCCATCCGATTCCCATTTGTCTGATTTTTGTGCTATGGTCCACCCCAAGAGGTAACCTACTGGCTCAATGGTCTAGAACAACTAATCAAGCATGTTTTGTCGAGTATGACAGACCTGAATCATGTATTTGCTCATTGTTTATTGAGATACTTAAAAATTAGCTTATCCAAAAGAATGGGCGAAGCACCCATCTGATTTCCAACTGTGGTTACAGGGAGGTATGGCCAGCCAGAAGAAGTTGCTGGACTAGTGGAATTTTTAGCCCTTAATCCTGCTGCCAGTTACATCACTGGACAGGTACAACAAGCTAAAGTCCTTTTAGTATCTGTTTATGCTGCAAGATTGCCACCCTAATTTCCTCTTCCCCTGCTTTGGAGCTTATCAGGTCTTAACTGATATCTTGCAGGTGTTCACCATTGATGGAGGAATGGTGATGTAGGAAGCTCAGGTTTCCCCATCCTGATAAAAATTCAACAGAATGCTTTCGTGGCTTCAGACTGGTGTCACCAAAGGTTCAGGTGGGATTTCACTGCAACTAGGGAGAAGCCCAATTCCACCTGGAGTACCCAGGGAGTGAGAATTTGCTAGAGGGTAAAAATAAGGGAATACTGGGGCAGTTTTTGATAGATTTTCTAGCGAGCATGTTAACTTAAACTGAACTTGTTTACATTCACGTGTGTAATTTTTTTAGCTGCTGCCCTGATCTGAGACAAATCTTTTAGCATTTTCATTTCTCCAATAACTTCCAAGAGGCTTGTGCTTCAGGCCTGTGTTTTTCATTATATTTGACTATTAGCTCAGATTGAAATTAATGGTAAATTATTCAAATAAGTGGGTGAAACTAGTTATGTGCTTCAAGCTTGTGATTCTCAAATAGGAAAAAGTCCTAGCCTCACACAGCAAATGCGGTGTGGCCCACCATGTCACAGCCCCACTAAAGCGATCTTTCTTTGGAGGAGAGGGCAGAGAAGAAAACGTCCTTTGTGCAAGATTTTTGCTTCCTGTGCTGGCTTGGCTCTTCGACCGAGGCATTCTGGTAGGTGAGTGAACTACTGTGCAAAACAACGCTAATGCCTGATTTCCACCATCGGGATTTGGAGATCAACGAATTCAGTGGTGAAGCAAGATCAGAACAGGCGTGATCAGAACTAGCAAGGAGCGAACAGGCAAATTGTGGCCCAAGTGAATGGTTCTGACAATGTCACTTTCTTTCCATAGGTTTTAGGAAAAAGATGTAATCAGGTAGACCTGATGCCAAATGGTGTTAGGTAGAGCGATACATGTTAATCCCGCACTACTGCCACCCTCTAGGCCCACTGACCGCATGGATGTATAGCACACCCCTTGGTGGATAGACACCGCAAAAATATCCTGATTGGTAATCTCTAGCCATTAGATTTTAGCACTTCTAAGGCGATTCTAACTGCCGGATTCAACCATTTTTCGGGGGTACTAAATCCAACGGTTGGAAATCATCAAACAAGCTGGTTTTTGGTATGAATATCTACTAAGGGGTAGACTAAACATCCATGCCATCAGTGGGTCCAGAGGGCAGCGGGAGTAACAAACATGGCTCTATCTGATGTCATTTGGCATCAGGTCTTCCTTGTTACATCACGACCCTAGTTTTTATTGTATTTTTGCAAGCAGTGAGATTTCAGAGAAAAGTCTGATTAATCTGGTGGGGCCAATTATTTGGTAGGCCGCAGTGTGTTTTATGTCCACGGAATTAGCAACCGGGGGGTGGGAGGGATGCCTTCTGTAATATTCCTATAACTGATTTAATCCTCTTCAAATGGCAGACAAGACAGCCAGGGCATGTAATGTTGCCTTAACTTTTCGACTTCTACCGACTACCACTTTTTATTCTGACAAACCTTAACTAATGCGTGCCATTTTTTAGGGATTCTTTTGGGCATTGAGAGATAGATGGTCTGTGGACGTAATTTAGGTTGTGTTTGGTAGCGCACCTTTGACGTGCATATTGGCCACAGGTGTGCATCTTGATTGATGACAAGTGTTGAGTCAAACCAATGCGGAAGACTGGAACTTGAAGACGCACGAAAGTGAAGGTCCACCTCCCCCCTTGAGTCTTCGAAGATGCATGTACTTTGAATGTTCACTCCACCCCCAATGGGCTTAGCCGATCTAATGTGTGGCCCGCTTATGATGTATGGGCCCACTTGACATATAACAGGTATGATCATTTAACACCCCTCTATTATTTGGGACCCACATATGATCCAACTTCCGTTCTTATATTATGTGGGGCCCACGTGATTAATCGACCCCATTAACATTTGGACCCACATGATTTATCAACTCTAGTTATTACGTGCAGCTCACACGAACTATCCATCTTTGTTCTTATGTTGGACCCACGTGATCTATCAACATTTGTTCTTATGTGGGTCTCACATGGTTGTGTAGAACCAAACATCGGTCTTGATCTTTAGAGGTACGCAACTTGAAGACGTGGACCTTCAAGGCGCACCTCTTCGGTTGAAGACGTGCAGCCAAACGGATCCTTATTGGTAATCACTTTCTTATGAGTAACGATCACATGGTCCAGGGTCCATGGATTTGTGATTTTTTATTGGTCAAGTGTACTGCACTTCAATAATTAATCAACTAAAACTTTAAAACTTATTTGCATGTGACTGGAGGTACAATTTTGGCCTACTGTGCACCATGACATCCATGGACCCCCGACCATGAAACTAGATTTCTGGTAGGGAAAGGGACACATTTAACAATTCAGTAAGATTTCTGGTTTTAGACAATACACCGAGGGTTTTTTATTCTTAGCTTCTTTTTTTTTTGTTAGTTTCGGGAAGCTACTTCTCAGGAAGCAGTGAGAAGCTAGATGGTTCAAAAGATGTGAGATACCTAGACTAGCTTAAAGTTCTGTAAGGCTTTTTTTGAGGGGAGGATGTAAGATCCCCATTAACAGATGTACTTGCAGAGTGTTGGGACCCACTATTTGATTGGTCCCAGGTAGGAGAGCTACACCAAAAGTCAACCTGACATTTTTTCTACACCACCCAAAAGAATGCTATAGATAGATGGTGTACCGATTCTTGGGTCAGTTTGATTTTCTGCATTGCGCCTCTCCTAGGTAGGACCCGACCTATGGTAGTAATCACTCCCTGCAAGTATGCTTACCTGACATATAGACTGCAGTTTTGCTCCATAAGAAGGGTGCATTTGTTATATGTGACCCTGATTATTTAGCAATTGCCTTGCAAGCAACAGAAGATTTTTACTACTGTACATTGGCACTGCATTGAATTAATTCTCAAACATACCTTCATCCGACAATCTAGAAGATTCAGTTCCATTAACTAGGGGCTGGTTTGATGAATTAATATTAGAATCGCCTAGAATGCTGTAATCGAAGTCATCGTCGTCGTCGTCATCTTCATCTCTGACTGTGTCGTCTTCTTCTTCAGCCTCTTTCTGAATCGTTCCTTTAGAACGGGCTTCCCTTTGCATCCTCTGCTTGATGGCATCTTCATAAGACATCTCATACCAGACAGTGCCCTTGCCCACGATAGATTTGTTGTGGGCGTCAGTCATCCGCTCTTGCTTGCTCTTTTCTGAGTTCTTGGGCTCTCCCCAGTAGTCATAACGGTATAAAGGGCTTGATGGGTCATACCGATCCTTCCCAAAATAACTGTCGTCAACATATCTCCCTGGCTCTTCCAGGGGGAGACCAAGAGCCTGACGGCTGTAAAGAAAGCATACAGTTTAAGTACAACGGAAATATGATAGTATTTGAAAATATAACTTCTTTTTGCACAGGCAGTGAGTGAATGAGAAAGAACAAGGATACAAGGAGAATCCACAGTTTCAAAGCTAACATTTTACAACCACCCATTGTTGCAAGAGCTAAAAGATCCAATTGAGTCTGTCCACCTAGTGCCCATATAAGCCAAGAGGGATAATTATGTCAAATACAAGGTTGGAAAGAAACCCTCCCCTTGTTGTGGAACACATGCTACACATGCAAGTGTTTGGACCCGAGGAAATCTGTTGTGTTGGTCACTAGGATCATTTAGCTTCCTTTTTATAATATTCAACCAGCATAACTTAAAATAAAAGGTTGACTGTCAAAGGTCCCAAAAGTGTGTAGTGATTAGCCAAACAGTGATTCAATCATAGCCCCATTCACCTAACGTTAGGGGTAAATAAGGGATACCCACTCCAGGATGGAAGCAATGACATTTATTGAAGAACAGAATCAACAGATGTAAGTGTCCACACAAAAAAGAGGGCAACTGACACATGCAAAAAGGTTGTGACAGTTATTTGTTTTTGGCACCCAAGAAATAAAAATTCTATAATTCGTATCTACAAGGACCCTTGTCTCTAGATGATACTCTCCCATAAGCTACGGATGGTACAGTATGATCCCAGCTTTCACAAATTCATCCCGCAACTCCTGACAAACTTTACAGCAGTATGTGTTTTGTAGCTGAAATCTACTGTGTTGATTGTCTAAATGCTTGCATGATATGGTATAAATTATTGCACTGCTTCATGGTTAAAGTTACAAACCAGTAGATAACTACTACTTGATCAATATATAGAATATCTACATGAAGTATGAGAATGGGAAGAACACACATATAAGCCATGACTTCATCGAAATGAATGACAGTATAAAGCAGAACTTTTAATCATTGACAATCAAAATAATGATAGTTAAACTACATTAAAAAAATAAAATAATACGAGTGAAAATACCAGCTGATATCTCTGGTGAGAGCTTCTCTTTCCTCAAATGATCGGCGCCAATGGATTAAGTCATACTCATCCATCTCAATATTTCGTCTCAACTTGGTTACTTTATATTCTTCTCCTCTCTCTTTTGCCTCCCCTCTCAGTTTGTTGTTGAGCTGCGTCACAGCATATAGTGTTCAAATTTAACAGAATCAAACTTGACATATTCCAATTACATAAACTTCATCCTGTAAATCTTCATAAAGTATTAGGTACAGCCAGAGTTAATTAACAACTGGCCTCTTTAGAGACACCAGATAATTAAGAACTGTTCGGAGAAGAGCAAAGATTGTATATGCATAAATCAAATACTTTCTATAAGCAGTGGATAGAGGGGAAAAAAAGAACAAAGATATGTATTATGAATACATGCATGCACCCAGAAAAGGAATACATGAAAAGAGGAATACTCATGACAGCCAGACAGAAAGAGCCATCCTCTATATCTACGAAGCACGCGTGGCCCACAAGGGGAGGAAGGGAGGGGTTGCACCTGTCATTGGCTCCCACCTAGCAGATATCCTAGATGAAAAATCAATTTGATTGCATATCACAGCCATCCAATCTCTCAAGATCGTCCCCATATTTTTCTCTGGCCACCCTTTTTATTTTGGCTGACAAGGGTGTCCGAGCTTGCGCCCGACTAATCCCCCGGCGACATGTCAAGCCCCCCCTCCCAACCCGCACCGGGTAAGTCGGGATAAATCCTGGGGGGTGGCTCCAACGGGTGAGAGTTGAACTCGAGACCTCTGCTTCCTGAGGCAAGATTCTTTGTCCTTTTCTCGACCCTCGGCCGCGAGGAGATTTGAACTCAAGACCTCGCTTCCTGAGGCAAAGTCCCTTGCCATCTCTCCAACCCCTTGGGGTTTTTTCTCTGGCCACCCAATAATAGATCAAGACGATCTCTGGCCACCCAATAATAGATCAAGACGATCGATTAGGGCCTAGGAGAAGTAGATGGGACTGATCCCCTTGTGTGCCACATGCGGAAAAAATGAGAAAACGTATAATTCTGTCCTGACATGGCGTATTCCTCATCCGAAAAGGAGAGGAATATTATGTCTCCTAACTCACAGAACTTTAAGTAATCACTAAAATATATAACAGTTAGTAGTAGTAGTTCACCTCACGCTCTGCACGAGCAGCATCCAAGTCAAGTTCTTTAACATTTGTTTTCTGTCAAAAACTCTTAATCAGAGCAAAACAATGGATAATAAGACCTATCCACAATCAGGGATGCATTGACTGACAGTACTTAATGTAAAGTTAAACGAAGGTGTAATTCACCAGAATCATCTTTGGTAGTAAAGTCTTCTTATAGTAAGCTTGGGTATATTCAACACTATTTTCTTCATCGAAATCAGCATCCTCAGTTAACTCTGTAATTTTTTTGTCTTTATACTTGTCAGGATTAGCCTCCTCGTCATCCAGAATCATTTGCTCAGCAACATGTAGCTGCCACAACTGCAAAACAAACAAAATATTCACAGAATGATCTGTTTCAACCCAACGTCGCCCAAGCATCAAACTACCAAACAGGTAATTAAGACAAGAATTAGTTCGAGCAAAGGACAAAATAGACATGGATGATCTTAGAATATCCAGTATCCATCATGTCCCAATTAAACATTTTGGGTAAGAAAGTAAAAAAAAATACAAATACTCATGGGAGAGAGTTTGGAGAAGAATTGTACATGACACAGAAATCAGTTTATATAAAGTGTAATTTGGTGGCAACTTGTGGCCGTTGAACATGAACTGCTTTTCCACATTGAACCATGCTTGGTCAGCATGCAGGGCCAGAGATTCGGGAAACTGCTGGCCCTCCTCTGCCTTTACACCTTTTTCACAAATGTGAACCCAACTTTCATCTCAACTTTCTGCCTTTAGCACTCTCTTGATATATGTACATATGTATTTATGTATGTATGTATGTATGTATGACGAGTGTTTTGTGTACAAAAATGTGCATGCATGTCTGCACACCAATATTTGAAAATATGGAGTGCCCTTGTTATGTAGGAAATACCTTGTCAACATAAGGATGATTTGACAACAAAGGTTGCTCTTCCACCTTTATTCCTGTTTTTTTCCTAGGAACAGGCGGTCTTCCAGAGTCTCGCTGCAAAAGAAAGCATGACACAGTCAAAAGCAACTACGCATAGTGAACGAGCTTACATGGCTCGTGATTTGGCCTATAGAAGTTATAGTTCATGTTAGTGCTGATTTTGATTAAAGAAGGCATCAGAGTATATAACATCCACAAAAGAACTTATAATTCATGCATTTACAACAGGTAGGATCAGATGAGCTCCAAGAAATCTAAACATAGAGAAACATCAAAAGAACTCTCATCATATTCTTTCCAAGTAGCAAGGTGCAAGGCATCATGGCAAACACAATACACAATCCATAGCAAGGTGTAAGGTATCATGGTCTAAATCAGTTTAATAAAGGACTAGACAAGTTTGTAAGGCATCATGGCAAACACAATCCACGAAAGCCATTGAAAAGGATTTACCATATAAGCAATGAATAATGCTACCTACAAGTCTCTGTCATGCATAATATTACCTTCAGATAAGCTGAGGATTAACCTAAATTTCAAATATAATATACTAAATGTAATTTTATAATCTATGATATATTCTTTTAAATCCCTATAATGGAAACAGCACATAAACTTACTGTTCTGATTAACACCTAGCTTCAAAAATTCAAAGCAACTATGTAGGAGGAAAGTTGTCACTCAGGCATTCAACGCCTACGACCTTACAAAAGAAATGTGAGAAATTGCATACCTAGAGATGAAATGTGTATGAACCCTTCCTTTTTATTATATAAATCAAGAATGTCTTTGCCATCAAATGCCATGAGAAAAGCCTGCATCAGGATGGTACAACATATAGCACAAATGCCAGAAGAGGGGAGAGGGGTCAATATCCACCATGAGATATGTCCCACCAACGAGATCTCCAGGCTGAAATTCCACCAGATCAAATGATCATACCGTCCAAGTAGCATGGTGTGAACAGTTCATAAAAGAGTCTACGGGTCATATGGCAACGATCAAATGATCAGGTTTATTTTTGACACCCATCTCCTATGTGAGCTTATCAAATGGTGGGCCCATACCCACATGTACCATACATATTTAGATATTGGATCTTCCCAGGTCATCAGATACAAGATCATCTAGGTCAAGGCTTAGAGCTGGGTCAAACACCCTAGCAAGTGCACTACGTGTGCAGAACAGGAGTACAGGGCACAGCTTCTACTGTCCTCCCATCCTCATGCAAGCATTCTCTATTAAAATAAGAATGAGATTAAAGTGCATGAAATAAGGAACTGGGAAAAATCAGTACATAAATAAAGTAACATGTTTTCTGAAAGAAAGAAACATACACGTAATTCATCTGGATTAGTATCTTCGTCCTGATAAAATATCGGTGGAAACTCGAACCTGTTGAAGCTGCCAATTTGGACGCAAATGCATAAATCAAGAAGTATTAATAATTTGAAAGAAACAGCATATATCCAAACCATCAAGCAATTAATGACAAAAAATTAACCATAGAAATACAAATATAACATAAAGACATTTAGGGATGTGGAACACATTCAGAAGAACTAGGTTACTTACATAAGGTGATCGATATTAGGACTAACAAAACGCATTTCAATGGGAAAACGGAATCGGTATGGATCTCGTTTCGCCTGCAATATAGAATAATGGAACACTTAGAAAGTAAGCCCAAGATATGAACACAAATATTATTTGACATATTTCAAAAGGAACTTTCTGAAGTTCAAACAGACAGATGAGAAATAACAAAGAAACTGAAAAGAAACTTGAGACTGTTAATCGAGGAACTATGCATATACAAATATATCTTTCGTTGTTTGCCAAGAAGCAAATGCCACAATGGGTCATATAACAATGAGGTCTAGAGTGAAACCCCTGAACCTAGCCTCCCTACCCAGTTCACTCCACCAGGCCAGTACCTCCAAAACTATACACTAGTATTCTACTTTCTTCGCAAGAGGTAATATAGTTCACCATGTCCTATCTTCTTGTACTTGTTAAAGCAAATGCAACGACGGATCATCTAATGATGAGGATGAGTGAAAACCCCAAACCTGACCTCTCTAACTAATTCGCTCCACGAACCCAAAAACCATCAAAGGTATATAGCATATAATACTAGTATTCTGTTCTTTGCAAGATGGTATTACTGTTCACCATGTTCATTCTTCTTGCCTCTTAATAGCATTGTCCTCCTGGCTATAGGCTTTGGCAAAAGTATATATAAAAAGAAACAAGAAAAGCTCATTTTTTTTTCTTTTTTTGCTTCCATTAAAATCATATTCCCAAGATAAAGTTGGTTATTTTTCAGTAAGCACACGAAAAATAAAAAACATTTAGAAATGACAAAATAATTGGCTAGTGTCACAATATTTAACCAGGCTCATTGCTTGCTATATCTGCATTGAAGTTTATGGATGGAAGAAGAGGAAACTAAATAAAGAAAGAGCTGTGATTTTGAAAAATATAATTCCAAGTTCTGAACAGATTAAAACATTGCTTACAGTTGAAACAGAATGAGAGCTGAACTGAAGGAGGAAGTACATCCCAAAAGGCTACAAGATATTGGTTTAACTTGGATGGATGTCTGCTAGTAGCATACAAGTCACGGTGAAGAAGAAGGGGAGAATGCAATAAACTGATTCAGCAGAAGTTGCTTTCCTTGGAGATTGAACAGCGAAGAGAAATCGCCAAAAAGATATACGCATAGAAATTATGGATTCTATCATTTTACTTCACCTCGATTGAGAAGCAAATACACTTTCAGCTGGTTAGTGAACTGTTGAATTAGCTTGTTGATCTCATGGTTTTAAATATTTCTATCCTTTCTCCTCTAGTTGCATTATATGAAATGGCTTTTTTTTCCTCATTTGTTATAGCCATCTAGATTTTCTTTCCTTCTGAGTGATTGTTTCTCTTTTTTGGTTACGTTGTTTCTCTTTCGCTTTGCCTCTAAAGGAAAAATGTAGAAAGAAGACACAATTTCTTGATATTGAATACATTTTTAAATGATATTGACAATATAAAGTTTGATCTTTAACCGTATGGGATTCATTACCGCTGATTAAAATACAGAGCATACTACACTTTCCAGCATTCATGTCTTGGAATCTCAATACAGGAGTAAGATGCAAATGATGAATATTGAACTACTGATGCATGCCATAAATGAAAATAGTCAGACCAACAAAATTGAATATTGTCACTCACCAAAATTTCCACAATGACATGCATTCCAACTTTTATGTGCTGACGGATCCAATACCAATCATTGCCTTTTATTGGGACCCACCTGGAAAATGTAAGAGATACGTGAAGATAGCATGGCAAAAGAACTATGGTTTATGTACTAATGATAAAATTCAAGATATGCACTTAGAAATGAAATCAAGATAAATCCACATATAACAATTACCACTTAGAATTTATATCAAGACCATTTAGTAAGGATGCACATAGAGATGATCCACCAATAAGAACGGCGATGCTCCATGGAGCAGAATGTTAGGCAATCAAGAAACAACATGTTCATAGAATGAGTGTAGCCGAGATGTTGAGATGGATGTGTGGTAAGACAAAGTTACAGATGAATGCATTCATGAAAATATAGAAGTAATCCCAATAAGTGAAAAATTGAGAGAAAGTCAATTGAGATGGTTTGGTCATGTACAACAAAGACCACAGTGAGGAGGGCTGTGCAAGTCGAAGGGCCTAAAAGGGCGAAGGGGTGGCCAAAATGGACACGGAGTGAGGTTCTGAGAGGAGATTTTAAGAAACTTTCCTCAATGGAAAAGATGGCTTTAGACAAGAACAATATTCGTGCAACCAACCCCATATCATTGGGAAAATGCTTATGATGATGATGATGAATTGATATCAGACAAACCACATGAAGGGGTATGGACTAGGTAACCATTTGATACATTCCACCCAAGCAAGCGATCATACCAATCTGATTTAACATTCCTTTTGGACAATCCAAAAAATTCCCAGCCAAAAATGGTCTAGCAAAAAAATCTTTTCAGTAGATGGTTGTGACTATCCGATCAAGTTGATGCTTTACTTGAAAGATTACTTGGGTGGTACCATTGTATGGTAGATTCCGATCCATCCAAATACTCCATTATGCTTTTATAGTATATAAGCTTTACATTAATTAAAGTTTCAATAAGACTACACAAAGTGACTTAGAGTTACCCATCGTATACGCCTCCAATGTCGACAAATGCTCCTTGATAGAGGTGTAGAGTGGTCACTTTTCCTGCACAAATCTGCATAGAGATTTGCCCCGCCGTCAGTTCCTCATTTTTCAGATACCAAGCTAATTTAGCAAAGAATATCAAGCTAAAATATGTGATAGTGAACAGATTCAGGAACAAATAGATTCATCAAAAATAATTTTCTTATAATATTTCTTGATCAAATATATGTGAGAATTGTATCAGGGCCCAGCTATACGTTTCTGTATAAATAGAAGCCCATAGTCATGCATTGCAATCTATATAATAGGGCTATAGTTTTGTTGGTACTAGCAATAGACCATACACATTGGCCACCAATGCAATGATCCAAACCATTCAGTTGGATGGCCATCTTTTGGGCAAGACATAAACCAAAACCATATCAATGAACAATCTTGACAACCACTCTACTGGTAGGACTCTACAAGAAATTGTTCAATGCATTTGAAGCTAAGAAAATTTGTTTTATGGTTGGGAAAATTCCCGTACAATGAATAGTTAGGATTATCCAGTTGGAACCATTTCTTGAATTACAGCCCATTCAAGAAGTGCCCCACCAACTGAACAGTCCTACCAAATCATAGTTGGGCCACTTATATGGTAAATCAATATTTGGTGTCCTCTGCAGGCACAACTTTTACTATATATAATTTTGGCATCAGTCTGTAATTGGATCATAGCAAAAAAATGAATTGTTCGAATAATAAATAGAAGATGCCAACTTGCAACGTTGATAAAGTTGGTGAGTGTTGATACCAAGGCCTGGATTAAAAACCTGTGTTCACCCATTTACCAGCTAACCCACACCCTAAAGAGAAGGAAAGCTTGAAAGAATTACCTGTCCCGGATAGAAAAATGGAAGCTCAAGCTGCAAAAAACAACCAAGATTGGTCAAAACATCCTTATGCAAGATACCAATCAACCTTATGAAAATTCAAACAAGGATAAAGAAAAAATGCATTCATCGTACCATATCCTCATTGTAATCCTTGCCTCGTTTCCTCCTACCAGGATGGTAGTCTTGGTCATACTATATAAAAAAAAATAAGGTTTTTGAGTTAACCTCCCAAACTAGGCAACCCCAACTTGTACACTAGCATCTGTTTGAATGCAATTCTATAGCAGTACCAATGTTGAAACGTAAAATGTGATCATTCAAATGTTGGGTTCGTGATATAAAATTATAATATAGCTTTATTCTTCTACTTTTTTGGGTGGGTAAGCTGGGATAACGTCATGGCTGTGGTGCATAATGTCAACCAATTGAGGTAGAAGCCAAAAAGAGGTAGGTTTTTGTCCATAGAGTGGGTTCTTTAGTGTTAGTGCTCTTCTCTATATGCTCAGTTGTTTTTCTCTTACTAAGGCCCAATGTAGTTGGGAATGCCATCATAATCTTGGTTTGAGTAGCAGACAATGTTGATGGCTAGGTTGCATGGTAGAGCAACAGTGGTGAGGTATTGGTGGAATTCAGTGGAGGATATTGGGTTGATTTCATCGGGGTTGGGTAGGTAACTCCCAATCTCTAGTAATTTTCGTTTTGATTATTTGAATTTTTCTCCTTGCTGGATTGCCCGTGGATGTAGAGTTGGTAAACCACATAATTCTTGGTGTTGTGCTTGTCTTTTGTTTGGTACACTTATCAAACCGAAAAAACAGAAAAAAAATATGCTATTTGGGATCTCTTTTCTCCATATTATCTTTGTTTTAATACATTGTTCTCACGTATTTTTAGTGGATTAACAAAATCAAATTCTTAGGTGTTTCGGTGTATGATTTTTGATGACCCAACTCATAGTAGCAGTCTTAGCCAAATGTGGTAAACCCAATTTGTATACTGGCAATTGTTTCTAAGTGAATGCAATTCTACATAAGGTAACAATATCGAAGCTTAAAATGTGGTAATTCGAATCAAACCTGATAAGACTCCTCCTCCAATCTATCCTTATTCTCCTCAACCCACTCCTTATACTGCTTCAGAAACACTTTATACCTCTCCAAACATAAATCGTCCGTATCTCTACTCGCCACCGACTCCAATTCCTCCAAATTAACCCTCACAGCCTGCAACTTATGTGCTTCTCGAATAAACGCCAACTCCTTCTTATCAACCTTCCAATCCCTCGGCGGCCAATCCCGCGGTGGTAAGTGGCGAAGAACCAATGGACCATCCCAAGTTGTCGTCAACGGCTCAAGAATCTCTCCTTTGATATCGAATTGTTTTGCCAAGTACTCGTCTTCGGTCAATCCACTCTCCTCCATTTTCTTCTTCCTGTAATTAGGGCTCAACATCTTGAAAGCTTCGATTGCTTCAGGCGACTGAAGTGGAACCTCTTCGCCTTCATTTAAGCTCTTTCGAGCGAAATCAGCTTCAGGAGAGAGGATTTCTTCCCATGGAGCCCAGCCTCGTTCAATCCAATTGCGTCGGCGAGCTTCGTCTTCGGATTCTTTCTCTTTGGGACCGAAGTTCTCTAAGAAGGTGTCGTCGACGGGGAATTCGTCGGAGCTGAAGGCTTTGACGGTGAAGTTGCTGGGAAAGGGCCGGGTTCCGGCCAGAAAACGAAGACGCCATGAGAGGTCTGGTATGCAACCAGGGTTTTGGAGTTTGGAAGGTTTTATTAGGGTTTTTTGGGGTTTATGAGAAGGGAAGAGAAGAATGTGAGGGGTTTTGAGGGTTTGCATCATTTGCATCTCATCAGGTGGAGGGAAATGTCTTGCTCAAATGGGGTTTCAGATTTTTGGAGAACTTCAAGTGGATAGACTGATAGAGCTTGAAGGAATGATTGTGTAGTACGTAGAGCACCATTTCTTTCTTTCTCCATCTCTTTGGTGAGCATGAACATTGATCTAAACCGTCCATTTGGTGGGGCATATGCTACAAAATTGGATTTATTCGGATTATTGTCTGAAGTGAACCTCTGCTGTATGGTTTTGCGCACGTGGACAAGCTTTGCTGTAAAGTTTTTTGAGTATTTTAGTAACACCCCCTAAAATTTACAAGTAATTAGTAATACCATCTTATACTTTCAAACTTTAGGATTACCCCCTTGATTTAGTTTAACTCAAGGTTTAAAGGAGGCCGTTTTAACGGTTCCATTAAACCATTAAAACGGATTGAAATGGCCAGGGGCAAAAATGAAAAAAAAATAGAATTTAACGGATTTAAAGGCCATTTTTTTTTTTCAGAATTTAATGGCTGTTAAAATGATTTTAAATGCCGTTTAAACAATTTTAACAGCCGTTAAAACCAAAAAAACAACCGTTGCATTAAAAGCGTCAAAACGTGTTTAAACACTTTTAATGGAAACATGCTCGGAGCGTTACTGTTTAAACAGCAATTAAAATCGTTTAAATGGCCGTTTTTAAAACCATGGTTTAACCATCATTTATAACTAATGTTAAAACGAGACATGCATCATGCGCCTATTAATGTACACCTATGAAAGGACCATAATATTGCATGTACAATGCTAATGATGTGTGATTCAAGTCCGTTTTTACTTAAGTCAACCACTGTCAAACTAGGTCAATGGAGATAATCCTAGTTTGAAAGTATACCGGGTATAACTAATTACTTTTAAATTTCAGGGGGTTGTTACTAAAATACCTAAGCTTTTTTTATTGCTTTGATGGGTGAGAACCGCAATGGAGAATTGCTTGAGAGAATTTTTTTGAAGAGGGATCGTGCGCCAATGATCGCACACCACGTATACCTATGTTACTTTTTAAAAAGTTTCATTTTTTAAAAAAACAAATCCTAAAACCAGGTATTTTTGGCATGCGATCATTGGGCATATAATCAGCGCTTAAATTTTTCAAAATTTAGTAAGACCCACTTGTACTCATTTCTAGTATAATGGTGGTGTTTGCTAAAACTTGTTCTCAGGCCGAATGGGCTCGCACTTCCTTCTCCTCTTCCAATAAACCCTTCACTCTAAGTAAACCCCATTGTCGTGGGGACGTCTCAGCCATTAGCGTCCTCCATTGTCGTTGGATGCTCGATCGTCTTAAGACATGGATTAACAAAGGAAGAGATGAAAGGAATAGCTAAATAACCCACGCCAAAGACTTAACACCAATGATTGTTACTGTTATTGAGGCCATGAATGAGAGCATCTCCAAGAGGGCTCACTATTCTTTCCCTAAATTTTATAGAAAAGCGATAAAAGTTAATTTGGGGTAGGGAGTTATAACCTAACAACTCAAAGAGACTTTCTACTCTAGGGAGTCTCATAATTTTTTTATCCTTTTTTTTTTCTTTTATTTTTTTGTAGTCAACGGATTGGTAGGTGAAACTTGTACTGACCCGGTCAAGCCAGTAAAGGAGATTTCTACTCTTGGTACACTGCTTAAAGGAGGAAATCTACCTGTGTGGGTATGACCCCCGACCTCTCGAAAGAGGAGGATACACGCCAACCATTTGAGCTGTCATGTTGGATGTCTTATAATTTTTTATCCAAAGTACAATTTTATTAAAACCTCCCCCCTGATTTCAAAAAGCTGACGTACCCCCCTATGACTCAGTCCACTATCATTTGACTAGTGTTGACCCGAGTTGACTACCGAATTTTTTATTAAAGGACGAAAGTGCCCTTGTGTTCAACTTTAGAACAAGGGTTTGGATTTAGGCCAAAACCTAAACCCCAAATCAAACATGAAAGAGGGAGATTAAAAATAAAAATTAAAACCCATGTTGGTAAACTTGAGATTTTTAGATGAATTAAACAAATATTGAGAAGAAAAAATCTCCCAAAAATAGATAAAACTCATGAAGGAATATTTTAAAATTGAGAGAACCCATCTTTCTAAAATCCACATCACAAAAGCTTAAAATATATGATAAAACTAAAATTTTATGTTTTTATTTTTATTTTTTTACCTTGGGTTTTAAATTATTGCCGGAGTGGTGGCCGGCTGGCCATGAGACTCCGTTTGGTTGGTCACTGGCGATAGACAGTCAACCTATTGGAATCTTTTGGTTGGCTGTCAACCACAGCAGTTTGATTTGGGGTTTGGGTTTTTGCCCAAACCCTTGTTCCAAGGTTGAAGACAAGGGCATTTTTGTCATTTAATAAAAAAATTGGTAGTCAACATTGATCAAATGACAGTGGACCGAGCCATAGGGGGGTATGTCAGCTTTTTCAAATTGTAGGGGTATGTCAAATTTTAAAGATAACATGGGGGGGTATGTCAAAAATTCCCTTAAAAATTGAGCCGTTGGAAGGAAAAAGTTGTTTCACATGTTTTAAAATAAATAATATTTTATTGAACAAGTAGTATGTAGCGAGCTTACTTCACTTGCTATATGTGGCGAGTGGGATAGAGAGCCCCTACTTTAGGGAGTCATACATCGAGTTGTTGGAGCCAACTTTTTAGTCCACAACTCCCTATTCTGACCAACAAACTAGAATAAGGAGCCTATTGGAAATGCTCTGAGTTCTTAAAATAAAGCTCGAGATTCAGAAACAGAGAGAGATTTTTCGGTCGTCGTCGGCGTTGAGGTGAGGGCTACCAAACGAATATTTAATTTTTTTTAAATGGTCTTTTGGTTTGCACCAACCGGACATGCCATTGAATTTTTTTCAAATGGTCTGTTCGGTATGCACCAACTAAACAAACCCATTATATATGTTCGGTTGGAGCAAACTGAAGAGACCCCAGAGGATGTCGGGGAAATGGTGGAGCTCCACAACCTGAGAGAGGGTGAGGCGGGCAGCAAAACTGTGGATGACATGGTTGTAGGTATAGAGGATTTTGATGGGGCGAGGGGAAGGATGAAGGGATTGAAGGGTTGAGGTGTACCAATCATGGTGAGTGATGAAGTTGGGAGGCTTTTCTGATTGTGGATGATGAAAGTCTCCCGTTGGTAGGACGAGAGAACTGATGAAGGGGTGGTACAGGGAACCACCATGTTTTTCTTCTTCCCTATAAATTTGGAATAGTGGCAAGTGTTGTGAGATGCTTTTAAAATAAAATGCTTATTAGGACATTTTCGTCCAATAAAAATAAAAGGGCTTTTTAGCTTTACACCCTTACTTTATGATGCAATTTGCATCTCACCCAATGTTTTTAAAATATTTGCATTTCACCCTTTGACCATCGTTGACCATGAGGGTCTTCGGATGGACATCTCAATATTTTTTAAATGACTATAATGACCTTGGGTGAGACGCAGATATTTTAAAAACATTGGGTGTGATGCAAATTGCATCAATAAAGTAAGGGGGACAAGCCAAAAAAAAAAAATCAGATTTATTTTTTGAGGATTGTGAGTTCAACCTTTTTTTTTTTGAGGATTTTGAACTATGAAAGGAAGGAAAAAGATGTAACAAGGTATGCTTGAAACATTTTTAAATGTAGAAGCATGATTTTGTTACTCACCAATATCATCTGGGCCCATTGACTAAAACCAACGGCTAAAAATCATCGAACAAGCTAATTTTTTATATGAATGTCTACTAAGGGGTAGGCTAAACATCCATGCAGTCAGTAGGCCCAGATGGCAGCGGTGACTACCAAAAATGCCGCTTCCGCATTTAAAAAGATCTCAGGTATACCAATGTTGACGAGGGACCACAATATAAGCCACGTGGCACATTCTTAGAGGTCACTAACACACGGATGTTGGGCCCATCGCTAGGTGGAGCTACATACCAAATATTAGCTTGATTAGTGATTTCGAACCATTGGATCTTTGTACCCCAAATAATGTTCAAATTCTATGGATAAAATCAACCAAGGAAAACAACTCTAATCCAATGCTTAAAAAGTAACAATCAGATTAATTTTTTGGTTAGTAGGACCACCCATGGTTTTAAAAACGGCCGTTTAAAAGGTAACACCCCAAGCCCATTTCCGTTAAAACCGTTTAAACACGTTTTATCGGTTTTGAAAAAAAGGCCTTTTTTTTTGTTTTAACGGCCGTTAAAATCGTTTAAACAAGCGTTTTATTATGAAATTTTTGTGAAAAAAAATGACCATTAAATCCGTTTAATTCCATTAATTTCCGTTAAATTTCTTTTTTTTTCAAATTTAAAATTTGAATTTCAGAGCCATGTTTTCCATTAAAATCGTTAAAACCCGTTAAATTCCATTTTTTCCATTTTTGCCCCTGGCTGTTTCAATCCGTTTTAACGACCGTTTAAACGATAACACCCCCAGTCCGTTTAACCGTTAAAACGGCCTCCTTTAAACCTTGGGTCCACCTACGGCCAAAAGTAAATGAAGAAAGGTTTTGAGCTCACAATCCTAGAAAAAAATATAATAATAAAAAATAAAAAAAACTTTTGCTTGTCCCGCTTACTTTATTGATGCAATGTGCAATTGTGTATCGCACCCAATGTTTTTAAAATATTTGCGTCTCACCCAAGGTCATTATAGTCATTTAAAAAAAATTGAGATGTCCATCTGAAGACCGTCTATGGTCAACGACGTTGACCATGGTCAAAGGGTGAGACACAAATACTTTGAAAACATTTGGTGAGATGCAAATTGATTAATAAAGTAAGGGGGTAAAGCAAAAAAGCCCAAAATAAAAATGTCAAAAGAGGTTGCAAAAATTGGGGTGGAGATAAAATTTCCCATTTAGAATCTTCCAAAAAACTGGTTCAGCCAAAATTTAGGAGCAAGTCAGGTAGCTACTTGACCACTCACAGTATAAGCCACGTGGAAATTTATTTGAGGACACTGACCGTATAGATGTTTGGTCAATCCCTAGGTGGACCTACAAACCCAAAATCAACCCCATCAGGGCTTTCTAAGCGTTAGTTGAAGTCATTTTCGTTGGTTGATCTTAGCCATAGGAATTTGAGCATTATTTACCATTATTTCTGTATAAAGATCCAACAGTTTTGAAATCACTAATCAGGCTGATTTTTGGTTTGTAGGTCCACTTACAAATTGGTCAAACATCTATATGGTCAATGTCCTCTAATAAATTTCTACGTGGCTTATATTGTAGGTGGTTTGGTAGCTACTTGACCACGGGTGGTCGGGCAAGTCTTGTTCAAAATTTAGCTTAATTATAAGTAAAACTTACCTGACCAGCTACCAGACCACATACAAGCTGTTGGACGCGTGTCCACTGTACGGTGGCAAGTCATTGTTGAATTGGTGTTTCAAAAGAATTTATTAAAGTATTCATTAATAAGATATTTATTTAATTGAACTTAAAAATGGTATTTACAAGTAATATTAACTTTCAACATTTTCCACGTAAATCTTGTTTTTCTCAAGTGAGAGTTACATGAGAGAAGTAAATGAAATTTGTTGTTCCAACTAAAGGTAAATGAAATTTGTTGTTACAACTAAATTAAATATCTATTTAATTGAAATGTATTTCATAAGCCACCCATAGGTTGTCTATATAAGGCCACCAAGAAGTTCAAATCAATATTTAAAGGAGGCCGTTTTAATGGTTAAACGGACTGGGGGCATTACTGTTTAAATCGTTTAAACGGATTGAAACGGCCAAGGCAAAAATGGAAAAAAAATGGGAAAAATGGAATTTAACGGAATTAAACAGATTTTAATGGGTTTTAACGGAAAAAGACATAAAAAATGGCGCTGAAATTCAAATTTTAAAATTTGAAAATAAAATAAAATGGAATTTAACAGATTTTAAAGAAATTAAAAGGATTTTAACGGTTGTTTTTTTTACAAATTTTTTCAGAATTAAACAGTTTAAACGATTTTAACGGTCGTTAAAACATAAAAACAGCCATTTTTTTCAAAACCGATAAAACATGTTTAAACGGTTTTAACGAAAACGGGCTTGGGGTTCCAACAAAAGAAGTTAGAGAATGTTCCAAAGTTCTGGGTAATACTTGTTCTTGTGTATTTAGTTTTGTTAGTTATTTTTACTTTATTAATTTAAACGCGGTTTGATCGAATGGTTTAAACTTGATCTATTTCTTATATATTGGGAAATCTGTAAAAGAAATCAGTACAACAATTTCTGAAGGGCGTACAACCTTATTGAGATTCAGATTGAGTCTAGCTTGTTGAATCCCGGAGATATATTACTTGTAGTCCCTTGCATCTTAGTGGGAGACTCCAACTATCTTCAAGAAGCAATCACGCGCCTCTAAGTTAGACTCAATTATATTTTATTTGATTAATTATATATATAATATATTATAATATATATGTGAATTGCAGCCAAATATATTTATAGATTTCTAACAATATCGGCACAAGCCACTCCAAACTAGTCTCCTCCTCTAGTTAACTTTAACTATAAGTTTTAAACAAAAAGGAAAAGCTAAAGAAGGAAGTTTAAAAAAAAAAAAAAATCTAGCGCACTATACGGACAACGTGGCATACTCTTAGCGGACACTAACCGCATGGATGTTTGGCCAATCACTAGGTGGACCTACAACCCAAAACTAAACCTGATTATTAGTTTCTAAGCGTATGATAGAAAGTATTTTCCTGAGTTGAGTTTCACCGTTGGAATTTGAGCATTATTGAGCATTATTTGGATGCAAAGATCTAAAGGTTGTAAATCACTAATCACGCTGATTTTGGTTTGCAGGTCCACCGAGGGACTGGCCAAACATCCATACGGTAGGCTTCCACTTAGAGCATACCACGTGGCTCGGATTGTGCGTTGTGACCTATTGCAGAAGTTTTACTCAGTAAGCTGTAAATCTCTTCCCTTTATCACCGGTGTCATCACCGGTGTCCCGCAAAACGAAAATCTCTCCAGTCTATACCTCTCTTCTCCACCTCACCAAAAATCAGCCATTGATTCATCTTCTATGTGGGTCCGCCAAAATGGTTGTGAAAAATAGTTGTCCCCCGATCCAGAGTCCTTGACCCCAGAAATTCTACTCTTTTTTTTTTTTTTAACTTACCTCCACAGGAATAACGGAGAAATACCCGGAGAAGAGGAGAAATCTTCTGAAGAGCTTCCCACGAGCTTTTCTTTGCTACCCACGAGTTGGCGGGATAAAGATTTTTGCTTGGCAGGATTTTGAAACAGGGAAGGGTCCTGATGTAATAGGGTATACCTGAGATCTTTTCATTTGCGGAAGTGGCATTTTTGGTAGTCACCGCTGCCATCTGGGCCCACTGACCACATGGATGTTTAGCGCACCCCTTAATAGACATTCATACGAAAAATCAGCTTGTTTAATGATTTTTAGCCGTTGGTATTAGTACTCAGAAAATGGTTGCATTTAACGGCTATAAGATCACCTTAAAAGGTGCTAAAAAGTGTTAAAATCTAATGGTTATAGATTACCAATCAGGGTGATTTTTGGTCTGTATATCCACCAAGGGGTGGGATAAACATCCATGCGGTCAGTGGGCCCAAATGACAGTAGTGAGTACCAAAAATCGTGCTTCCACATTTGAAACAGTTTCAGGCATACCTTGTTACATCTTTTTCCAAGGGAAAAGGGATTTTTGAAGAAAACTTTGATGACAGGACCGGTCATCAAGGCCGATGACAGGGCACAATAGAGCCACGTGGAACACTCGTAGAGGACTTTGACCGTATGGATGTTTGGCCAATCATTATGTGGACCAATAGACCTAAAATCAGCTGGATTAGTGATTTCTAGGTGTTGGATTGGAATTGCTTTCATGGGTTGATTTTTACCGTGGGAAATTTGAGCATTATTGACCATTACTTGAGGTGCAAAGATCCAAAGGTTTGAAATCACAAATCAAGCTGAATTTTCGTTTGTAGGTCCATATAGGGATTTGAAAAACATCCATACGGTCAGAGTTCTCTAAGAGTATGCCACATGCCTCCTATTGTACCCTGTCATCAAAGTCATACTCGGGATTTTTGTTTGGCGAGATTTAAACTGACCTTTTTTTTTGGGAAAATTTGACATACCCCCATGTTATCTTGAAAATTTGACATACCCCCCATAATTTGAAAAAGCCGACATACCCCCCCTATGACTCGGTCCACTGTCATTTGACCAGTGTTGACTCGAGTTGACTACCTAACTTTGTATTAAAGGACGAAACTGCCATTGTCTTCAACATTAGATCAAGGGTTTGGGTTTACGGTTTAAGCCAAAACCCATACCCCAAATCAAACATGAAAAGAGGAGATTAAAAATAAAAATTAAAACCCATGTTGGTAAACTTGAGTTTTTTTTTAGTTTTTTGATGAATTAAACCAATATTGAGAAGAAAAAACCCCCAAAAATAAATAGAACTCATGAATGAATGAGATTTTATTGTAGAATAAAATTTTAAAATTGGGAGAACCCATCTTTCCAAAATCTACATCTCAAAAGCTTAAAATATAAATTACTTTGTCTTATTTTTCATTTTTGTTAATGAAAAATTTAAAACTAAAATTGTATGTTTTGTGTGTGTGTTTTTTTTTTCATGGGTTTTAAATTATTGCCGAAGTGGTGGCTAGCCGGCCATGAGACTCTGGTGGGTTGGCCACCGGTGATGGGCGGCCAACCCATTGGAATCTCTTGGCCAACCGTCCACCACAGCCGTTTGATTTGGGGTTAGGGTTTTGGCCCAAACCCTTGTTTTAAGGTTGAAGACAAGGGCATTTTTGTCATTTAATACAAAATTAGGTAGTCAACTCGAGTCAACACTAGTCAAATGACAGTGGACCGATTCATAGGGGATATGTCAGCTTTTTCAAATTGTGTGGGGGGGGGGGGGGGGGGGGGGGGGGGGGGGTCAAATTTTAAAGATAACATGGGGGGTATGTCAAAAATCCCCTTTTTTTTAAAAAAAACTTACCAGTTAACCAAAGGAGGAGACGAGTTTGGAGTGGCTCGTGCCGATGCAACTTGCTACCGTACAGTGGACACGCGTCCAACAACTAGGGGTGTCAACGGGTCGGTTCCGGTTTGGTTCCTAAGGTGACAAGAACCAGAACAATCGGTTCCGGTTCTTATCGGTTCGGTTCCTTAACGATTCCGGTTCTCAAAGTGATGGATCCAGAACCAGAACCGATTATGTATTTATGTCAGTTCCGGTTCCGGTTCCAGGGTATATTGGGCCAAATCTTGAGAATATCGGAATATTTACACTATATTTATTTATTGGTACCGGTTCTTATCGGTTCGGTTCCGGTTCTTATCGGTTTCGGTTCCATATTAAGCTACCTAGAACCGGAACCGTTATTGTCGGTTCGGTTCCGGTTCCGGTAACTTTTTAATCGGTTCTCAAAAATGTGGAACCGGAACCAGTATTTTCGTTTCCGGTTCCGATTCGGTTCCGGTTAAACGGGTAAAATTGACACCCCTACCAACAACCTGTGGTCAGGTAAGTTTTGTTCTCTTTTGACAGTAAATGGAACGGTAGAGATCAAATCCGGCTAGCTTTTAAGAGTAAACCTTCTGTCACAACAAAGTTGCAAATCACACAATCACAGCCAATGAGTTCTCGGCAGGTACACCTCAAAGCAATAAGCAATGGTACGTTGCAAAGCACTTGTGTACGTGCCGAGAACTCATTGGCTTGTGATTTGTTGTGATAGAAGTTTTACTCAGCTTGTAAGATCTCCTTGATTGATGGGACATATCAAGCGTGGGTCCCAACTCCCAACGTCAAAAAAAAAAATCGTGTGAGCCACTAGTCAGTTGACCAATAGCTCTCCAGATTTCCTATCTCGGATATAAACTGGGGGATAAGACTTTGATGACAGGACCCTGTCATCAAGGCCGATGACTTGATGACATGACCCTGGGTCGATGACAGGGTACAATAGGAACCACGTGGCATACTCTTAGAGGACTCTGACCATTTGGATGTTTTTCCAATCCCTGTACGGACCTACGAACAAAAAGTCAGCTTGATTTGTGATTTCAAACCTTTGGATCTTTGTATCTCAAATAATGGTCAATAATGCTCAAATTTCACACGGTTAAAATCAACCCATGAAAACAATTCCAATCCAACGTCTGTAAATCACTAATCGCGATGATTTTTGGTTTGTAAGACCACCTAGTGATTGGCCAAACATCCATACGGTCAGAGTCCTCTAAGAATGTTCCACTTGGCTCGTATTCTGTCATCAAAGTTTTATAGTAGACTTGTAGTCAATTGCAATTATTGATTGAAGGGAATTACATGCTGTGTTCAATACATACAATGGATCTCCATCACCTTATATCCTAAGCCATGTCCCTCAAATTCTCCAATCTGAACGGTCTAACTCCGAATTCTAACTTTACGATCACGAGGTAAACAGTCTAGAAGAAATCCCACGCGTTAGTTGTTACTAAGATGGTCCATCCTCGACGTGGACAAAGCCAGATAAGATAAACTTTAATCCTGACCCTCCATTCAATTTCTTAGCAACAGCGGATAGTGAGTTCCATCAGATGTGAGCGAACAGTAAAAATAGCATAATATTATAGTACTACTGGTACTACTTCGCCATCCTCAGGGGTAATATGGTCATTATGAAAAAGTTGAAAGTAATATCCTCGAATATATTCCGGGGATCCGTGGTACTTCACGGTTACGTGCGACGTCCTATGTTGTTTACAGTTACACATACGAGTACTCCAAGCTTTAAATATTGCCCTGCAGAAATATCTAGTTGTTCGCCAACCACGAAATTAAGGGTCGGGTCCCAGTTACCGCCATTAAAATGACAGGCTCCTGTTACAGGACACAATATGGACCACGTGTCACACTCTTAGAGGACTCTGACCGTATGGATGTTTGGCCAATTCATAGGTGGATCTACAAACCAAAAGTTAGCCTGATTAGTGATTTCTTGGTGTTGGATCTTTGTATCTCAAATACTGCTCAAATTCCCACAGTTGAGATCAATCCATGAAAATAAGTCCAATCCAAGGGTTATAAATCATTAATCAGACTGATTTTTGATTTGTGGGTCCACTTAGGGATTAAACAAACATCCATACGGTCAGAGTCCTCTAAGAGTGTACAACGTGGCTCATATTGCGTCCTGTAACCAGAGCCTGTCATTTTAGGGCGGTAACTGGAGCCCGACCCCCTAAATTAAACGGTCTCGCCTAACATTGCTTACGTCACAAATCTTTACCGCCCGTGAACTCTGTGATGAACAGTGATTAACCAGAGAGACCTTTTAATATGATGTCTCGCGAGATACCAAATCTGTGACCTCTGTTTATATATAGAGCTCCGATCTTTCACTTCACGTCTCTGATCCGGAATCTCGGTTTCGTCACACGCTGTCTATCTTGCTTTCGTTCTTCAGGGTTTTGTTTGAAGCTCTTCAGCGTCTCGAGAACTGCAATTTTTCTCAGAGATTTGCAGAAGCGTTTCGCCAATCTCTATGCAAAATCGTAGCTTTCGCTATTCAAATTTCAAACGAGGAATTTGAGCTATAGAAAAAAAGCGAAGGATCTCTGTTTTCTCTGGTAGATTTCTGTAACTCTGTTTCGTTTTTGTTTCTTCTCTCACTGGAAACCCTAACCCTAGTTTTTAGCATTTCGAAGCTTTCTTGGTTTGGGGAATTAGCGGTGGGCCTTGATAACTCCGCTGTTCTATGCAATTTTTGTTCTTATTGTGGCTGTGTTTTCAGATTTCTGAGGTTTTCGAGGATTTGGAAATCACATAATTTGTCACTTGTTTCGCTGGTTAGAAACCCCAAGTTTTGAGATTTCTCTCCATCTTGAGTCTTTCAAGCTGCCGATATTCCCAGGGTTTTGTGTCTCTTGTTTCGAGATTCTGACTCCGACGAGCTGTAGAAAACAATTGTTATTTGGATTAGTCTCTCGTTTTGTGCCTGATTTCCCGTTTAAAACCCCTAATTCTGAAGCTTCTTCGAACCAGTGAATCGTATATTCTCTCTATACGAGCCCGAAGTTACGTCCTTAGAATTTTGCGGGTTCCAGGCTTTATGCTATTCTTGGCAATCTTTTGATTTGATAAAGAACTCTCTTTTTTTGTGTATTCGTTCAGTTGGGTTTCCATGGAAACCACAACTTCCTCTCTCCCAAACCTCCCAGTGTTCTTATCCATGTTTCTGGTTATCTATTTCCTCGCTTACTTTGGCGTTTTCCGCAATTGGAGCCCGAAACACCGCCCAGAAGCGTCAAGCTGCCTCATCTCTTTAGCCCATGGCACTCCTGCTGTTTTCCTGGCCGCTTTTGCAATTGCAACCCAATCTCAACGTGGGTTTGCCGCTCCAAACACCAATTTCCAGAACATGGTTCTTGATTTCAGCATTGCCTACTTCCTGATGGATCTCATCCATTATTTGATCTTCTCTCCGAACGATATCCTCTTCATTGGGCACCATTTAGCAACCCTGTTCGTGTTTGTGACCTGCCGCTATCTGGTTTTCCATGGGGCTTTTGCCATCCTAGTCCTTCTCGCCCTTGCAGAGGTCACCAGTGCTTGTCAGAACACGTGGACCCTCGCCAATGCTCGGAAAGCTGATGTACCCACTGCTGCAAAAGTATATGAACTCTTGTCTCCTCCCTTCTATGCCTTCTATTCGGTTGTTAGAGGGCTTGCAGGTCCTGTCTTTGTTTATGAGATGGGGGTTTTTTATTTTAGTGGAGCAGCAGATAATGTGATCCCAAGGTGGCTTTCAGTTTCTTGGATGGTTGTAGTTGTGACGGCAATTTCAGTGAGTATTTTATGGGTTTCGAATCTTTGGTTGGAGTTGTATAAAGAAAGGGTTGGGAAAGTAGAGAAGAAAGTTAGATAAAAGATTTGGTGGGGATTGTAGCTTAGTTACAATCAATTGGGCATTTTGTTCTTATCATACTCTGTAATTATAGGTGGTTCATAAAAAAATGAATAATGTGTTGACAGGATTCTTGGTGATTTATCAATTTGCATATAGCTCCTTGTCCTTTAACACAATTCTGTTGTGATGATCATGTTCAAAAGCCCATTTGATTATAAAGTAAAATTTTTAGTTCTGACTTTCGCTGTTTCATATATTTCTTCATTTCTTTATACTAAGTATTTGATTTAGGGTTAGTAGGTGTAGCTGGTATCCCCCTCCTAGAAAGAAGAAGAGAGGAAAATGTCTGTCCTCCCTTATATGACCTTGGTTCTAAACTTCGATTTTGTCTTAAACTTCGGTCAGTTAAATTCGGGGAAGTTCAATTCGATATAGAGAATTTTTGTAAAAATTTGCTACCTTAAAGAAATTTGTAGAATTTTTGCCAAAATAAGTGAAATAATATTAATCTTGCTTAGGTTGCTCTAGATTTCAAGAAATTAGTCGAATTTTTACTGTTTATTTCAAATCAAACGAATTAATTCCATAAATTTTGGTAAAATTTTTTAAGACATGCACACTTTAATTTTGAATTAATTCCGTAAATTTTGGTAAAATTTTTTAAGACATGCACACTTTAATTTTGTCATTCAAAATCTAAAATTAATTAGGCTAAATTTCACCAAATTTTGTAGAATTTTTAAAACCATGTATACGATGAATATTCTCATTCTCATCTAATAAACGCAAGATCCTCAAATAAAAAACCTGGACATTCCTCAAACAATAATTCCATAAGGCGCTACCTCTTTGCGTTAAAAAATTTCCCGCTACAGGAAATGAGATGGTAATACTCCACAAGCACCTACTACAAGAGGAAGAGGCATCGACCATCCAACTGAATTACATCTCCATGGTCACCTAAGAATAGCTGTCGTTCAATAAAGTGAGACGTGGTTGGTTGACCGGTTGCTCGTTCACCTTACATAGAACACAGCTCTTGAGAGCCAACAACAAACAATGAAAGCAACCTGCGGGAAATAAATATCTACAAATATTGGTTCATTCAACCCAAAATAGACAAATTTTTAATGGAAGCCCAATTCATTATACGCAGTTTATGTTCGTGGCTTAATCGTTCCGAATTGACGTAGAATTAGTAGAGGCAGATTCATTCGTTGTTGATTGAGTTTTAGTTCTTTGGGTTTGCATTTATTTTTTCCTGTATCTAAACTGCTGCATTGCATTCTGTATTTGTTTTTGACCATGGGGAAATATTGGTTACCCTTCCAGGCAAGGTTCTCTTTATCTATTTACTTGCTATGTAGTTCTCTTTACAAATGTCACGATTTCTTTCGTAGCATCTTCCTCTTTGCTACTAAATTATTGCAAGTGTAAGATTAATGACAGAACGTCGGTGAAATACATTGACCCTAATCAAGGGTTTATATAGAAAATAAACCTATCTAAAGATAGAAACTAATTCTAATCAAATTATCTAAAGATAGAAACTGATCCTAATCAAATCTAATCTATATCCTAATTGATAGATCAATCTTATCCTATTCTTGATAATTAGGAGAATGTGATGAGATACACCAGTAATGATAGAGTGCATCTCACACACCTTATTACATTGTCATCTTTTAATACCTTCGCACAATTACACGTTTTTTTGAAGAAGAAATATATGATTGATTATAAGAAATATGAGCCATTGATCTTCATGAAGTGAATATGGTGAATGGCTGAAACGTCTGTTCGTATGTTTGTTGGTGGTCATCGCCTGTCTATGAAGTTCATCATTGTCGCATCTCGCTCATCTTAAAGTATGTTGGAACCAATAACCCACTAGACAAGGTTAGTTATTAATTTCCTCTCAAAAACAAAACATTGCTGGAATATTTCTCATAGCCATTTTAATATATATAAAATATATAAAAAAATGTATGGGTATTAATATGTTAGTAGCAAATAATGTAATGGGGGTCACCATTACATATAATTTTCAATAATTAAAAATAATGGATTTATTGCAACTTGCAAGTATAATCTAATTTGGGTAATTACATTTTATTTTAAACAAATTATCTAATTAAAAATGTCAAAATTAGAAAAATTAAAGAAGAGACCCATAGGGGAGGTGTTGACCTGACGCTGCAAGACAACTATGTTTTGTTTTTATGTAATTAAATGGCATGATAATGACCATTTAAATGTTATATATATATCAATGGCTGATTTTTGGAGGTTGATCTCCTTACCATATAGATCACCCCTACAAAAAAGTTAGCCCATTCCGAAATTTCTAACACAATTAAATGTGGGTTTCAAGTTAACGGTAAAAAATAGACGGTCTATAATTCTTCAACTTGTAAACCATGCTACGAATATAATAATGATTTGAAATTTTTTGAGGGTGATCTTCTCGCCAATAGAGACCATTACCCAACTGCACATTTATGCCCCCGACGATTTTTTGTGTGCGTCGGCTGAGCCTCACCCCTATTTTTTTCAAAAAATTGTGAAAAAAATACGAAATTAAATCTATTTGTAGAAAACAGTACTTGTTTTCAAAAATTGCAAAAACGAATACACAGCCGTTTCTATCGGCGTCAATAAGTTGGTGCCATTTCCTTCAGCGCCAAAACAACTTTTTTCGATTAAACCCGATTTTACCCACACCGTTTTGACTCCGATTGAAATGGAGTCAAAACGAATTTGGCGCCATTGACAATATAAACAAAATTCGTCATTTGAAATGGCATTTGACAATATAATACCCGAGTGTATCCACCGACGTATGTATCTGCATCCATTTGACCTCCAAATTTGCATACAATGACTTTTGCCACCATTTGAAATTCAAATCAAATATGCAAATATGTTGAAAAGTATAGATCAAGAGAGAAATCAAGATAACAGTTGATTAAATCAATAGAGAGATTGAGAAAGAAATGTGTGATGAGCCCAAATTGACACATACATATAAAAGTTTGTAAGCAATGGTCGGGTATGTGCGCAACGGTTGAGTAGCCGATTCAATCGAAGCCAAATCAATTCTGGAGCCAATTGAATCGGAGCCAAATCCATTCTGGCACCGATTGAATCGGAGCCAAATCAATTTTGGCACCGATTGAATCGGCGTCGAATCTAATTTGGCTCCAATTCAATCGGCTACTAAAAGGGCTTTTTGGATATTACATTTTGAAAAAGTTGACTCCCGATTCGAACGGCTATGTGTATTCGTTTTTACAATTTTTGAAAACAAGTATTGTTTTCTACGAATAGATTTAATTTTGTATTTTTTTTTCACAATTTTCTGTATTTTTTATGCTTGTTTTATGATTTCTGAAAATTTTAATCCATGTTTCATTATTTCCGTGAAATATTTCTATATCTGAGCTGTGACTGAAATTTGACTATAAATGAAATTTAAAACCTTAGCATGCAAAATGAAATTGGTTTTGTCAATTGAAAAGGATATCCTTTTTGGATTGGTTATATAGTAGGGCGAGTGTCTTCAAGATCGGCCCCATTTAGGTGTCAGAAACATGTGAACCGGCGTGGATGTGTATAAATGTGCAGCTGGGTAATTAAAGCGGACGGAGGGAGGGAGGAAAGATCATTGGGAAAATTACCTGTAGGGCCAGAAATCAGCCATTGATTTATCTTCGAGTGGGAGAGCTAATTTTATCTCGTGACTTCTTGGGTCACAAGTGTTGTATATATTTTGTATAATATTCAAATTTGTGGTAGTTTACCAGTGTGTAGGACGTTTTTTCCAGACCAGCTTGCTAAGTTGGTAAGGTTTGTGAGAGTTGATACCACGACTTGGGTCCAAAACCTGCCTTCACCCACTAGGCACTGGGGATTGCCTACCCAAAAAAAAAAAAAAAAAAAAAAAAAAGGGTTTTCACCCACTAGTCACTGACCCGCTTGCCTACCAAAAAAAAAAAAGCACACTAAATAAAAGAATTTCACCCACTAAGAACTGACCCACTTGTCTACCAACAAAAGAAAAATGAAAAAAAAATAGAGGTTCGTTCAAGGCAAGGATTATTTACGACTGATTCTTGTTTGCAACTTGGCCAACCATGGTTTGAAATCTCAGGATCAGTGGTCAGATTGATCTGGATCCAGATCATTTGGATCGGCCCAATTGGTCCAATCCGATGCGATCATTCCTGAGCCAAGATCATTAAAATATTAAAAAAAAAAAAGTGAAAAAATGCGGAAAACAATTGAAGTCTCTTAAAAAAATTGACGTCTGATGGTTATTATATGATGGAGCTACCTGCGATACCATCAACCAGCCAATGGATGCACGATTAGATGTGACCAGCTTGAACTGGAACAAGGCTTGTGCCAGACCATTTCCTCCCTTCCACCTTATGTCAACTGATTGCCAGAGTTAGCAAGTTTGTGTATTGTACAATGAGGAATAGTATCATCATCAAATTATATAAGAACTACTACAATTTTTTGGAATTTTCTCTTGATGCTAAAGAATTTGCCGAAGATATTTTATTTTTCTTAGAACTTCCGCAGAGAGAGGAGGGTAATTCAAAAGTGAAGGCGGGTTTTGAACACGGGGTAAACCTGACACACACACACACACACACACACACACGTAGATTGCTGTTTATAATAGCATTTTTAAAATAAAGGAGCATTGGGCCAGGCTTAGTTTAAATGATCAAAATACGACTAGGGATCTGAATGATAAACAAGACAATTTTATAATCAAATGATATATTCAATACATAAAAATCGGTAACACGGGAATATGCTCCACCACCCAAAATCGCCAAGTTTACTTCAATTCTACCTCTCAGATTTTGTGAACCCAATTACCTACATAACTTCTCTCTTAGTAATCAAATTATGTTAATTATGCTGAACAGGCCGATTGCTGCCTATTGAGCTTCCATGGCCAAGTGACTGATCCGCCACTTCTTTTCATACCCCTTCCAAATTATCAACTCATTAGTTGGTCAGCTCTTGGCTCAACATCATATAAATGTCAACGAATATTTTGTCAAATTCTTCCTGCCAAAGAACTACATGCGGATAATTGAAGCATTTGTGATCTCGGGATTCCCATGATAGTTAAGCTCTACAAAGGTACCCCCTCCGACACCCTTAGCCAATCTTCCAGGATTCACACAAATGCACTTGACTTCTTCGCCCGTTCTTTCCCCTTTGGACAGTACCTGCAATAACAGATGCAGTTATGCTGCAAGTCCTAAAATTTGCTTGTGTAAATACCTTAAAGGTTGTGTCCACGTATAGTGTTAGCAACAACCTTTTAAGAGTTGTTTTGAGAGAAAGACCTTGATACATGTTATTAAGCCAATGGGAGGCGTTAGCTTCATGTACAAATTATTAATGTGCGGATGATGTTCTGCGATGACTCATTTCCCATCGTTGATTGATGGAGAGATCAAAATAAGCTGTGGTACTGAGACGACTCGGAGTTCAGGGCTGTTGCAAGAACATTACCTTCACAAATGGAGCCAGGTCTGAAGGCAAGATGAGAATATCTGGAATGGAAGAAATCTGTAGAGCTTCTGGTGCAAGCGAAAGATCCAAAGGAACATCCTCTGAGGGTGGATATAGAGGATAAAAGCTGTTCAAACAAAGCAATTAAATTTGCCTGAATATTTGCAGTTGTTAATTATCATTTAATTGCATTAGTTTCTCCAAGATCAAGGCCTACTACGTGCCTGCACTGGCTGAGTACATGAGTTGCAAGTCGCCCCATGCGATCCCTAGATGATCCATCAGCTGGGATTCGCGAGATCTCCTCACCACTAAGCTGTCTCAGGATATCCACGGTGCAGCAACCTATCTTGACCTGAAACCCAAAAGTGCAAACTGCAACACATGCTTTCGTCGACAAACTGCACATGTAAGATCTCTAAAACCTAAAACATATTTGGGCATTAGAAAAGGTGCAGTGACTCAAAAACTCACTGTTTACTTGGGCAAGTCACTGAGGCATTCAAAACCTCAGGTGAGCCACCAGTTGACAAACCAAGTTTTCCAACCATGTCATAAACATTGAATTTAACAAAACCAAGTTAGAATCACAATCAGAGATTATGTGGAAATTCAATAGATAAAAGCAGAGATTGAAGAATAAAACCAGTAGAGTGACCTTAATTTTATTTATATGGCAGTTGTAAGGCCTACTGATCTCACCAAGTCCAGTGTTTTTATGAAGGGGAAATAAAAAATTAAGCCAAGGTGATTCTGCCTGAACCGGGATCCAAAAATATTTATCTTCTTTCCATAGATTCGTAGAGATCAGGATGCAATAAGGGCTGACCTCATGCCCTAGGGTTTGAATGCCACAAACTAGGCCTGATCTATAACAAGGATCTACTCCCCTGGAAGAACGAGAGAATCAAGAGAAAATGTCCTGTCAGTTGCAACCATTGTATGAGAGACCACACTTTGCTCCTCCATATTGTCTTTTGATAATTCTTTAGCACTTTATTAGTGTTCTAGTGAATTGACCAGCTGGTTAGTTGAAATTATTGAAATCATGAATGGTCTGAATATTTAAATAGACCACCAACAAGGCCTGATCTAGAACAAGGACCTATTCCCTTGGAAAAATTAGAGACTCAAGAAAACTAGTTCTACTAGTTGCAGGATGAGAAAATCACGTTTTACTCCATATTATCTTCTGATAATTATCATTTTATTGATTTTGTACTGAATTGATCAGCTAGTGAGTAGCAATTAAGAAACATTCATTTTTTTATAAGTAACAATAAAAAAATATCCATGAGATATTTTAAGAAAAATTCATGAGATCTTTCAATGTGGACAATTATTTCAATATGACACCGACGTATCGTCTGATTCTCTGATAAGGACAAAACTAAAAGATTGATACAAAAGGTATCACCCATCTCTAGATGATGACACAAGAGATTATTGTCCAGGTTAAATCTTATGGTAGTAGAGTAAGCCCGAGTTGGCCCAAGACAACCTGACTCTGATGGTTCACAATTCCCAATGACTTGCCTGATTCATACCAACTTATTATCCCTGGACCAGATGCATACCAGATTTTGGCCAGCTGAGAGGGTCTCTAATACTGCAATTGTATATGGTGTAAGAGTTATTATCAGTGCAGATCTTGCCTAATTGAATCACTAAGTTGTTACTACTGTAAGTGCATTGCAAGCATGGAAGAGCAAGGACATGCTATATGAATAAATTCCTCCATGACGAGATGTGCTGCTGCTAAAAATCATCAGTCTGTACCTCATTTGCGTCAAAAAGCCCTGGATTTGTAAGACTCGTTATCTGGGTCAAGAGAAAATGTAAAGTTGTGTTTTAATATAGTGCAATTCTAACCAATATTAGGGGAAATAATAACCAGAATCTGTTGAGCCCACCAGTACAAAATTGAAGTTTTCAAATCCAACAAACAGTATGTATATACCTGATGTTTGAGATCAGATGGATGGAAATCGAATGCAGGCTACAAAACCAAAATTAACAAAGTTGAGTCTTAATATCGTGAATTAGATACTATTTCCATCCTTGAACATTAGGAGATCTAGCAATAACAGTACCTGAGGGAAAACAAAGTCATGGCTAGCATCTCGTATTGATGGCACAAGAATCACACGTACAGAAGAACCCATGTATTCGGCATAATCTTGCAACTGGATCAGGACAGATAAAGAAGTAAGAAAGCTTAACATTTTGTTTCCAAAGAATTAAAAAATTGAAGAACTACAAACCCTTCTGAGAATTTCTTCATGAAAAATATCATCAACGCTTCTATCAACAGTTCCAGTTTTAATCTCTGGATGTTCGGAATCAACAAATGGCCCCAGCTGCCAAAAGTTTTCAAGTTCTTCATTGCAACTTCTTAAGAAAGATTCAGAGGCTATTAAAGTAAGCAATTTTAGGTTCTCACCAACATAAGCAATTGAGGCTGCTTTCTGCTTGCATAAGCAAGCAATTCTATTAAAGGCTCAAATAATAAATTGTCAGTTGTGGAAAATGGGCCAGCTGCAATAACCTGTTGAAAGTTCCAGAAGCTTGTTTACATGCATCAAAAAGTATACGAAGAATATTTATAAAACCAAAATTTGGTCGTCATTCCTGCCCTTTATATCTAGCAACATAGTATTCCAATATCGGCTTAGATACAGCATACAAGTAATGAAATGTCAGAACCAAATATGAATCCCACTAAACCCTGTTGTCAGGTACATATCAAATGAAAAGATAACCTTCTTTTTTATATTTTCCAGAATTCAGAAAATATGAGATAGTAGGGGCAATGGAAGTAAATAACAAATATGATGTCTTTATTCATCTAACTACACAAAAAGCAAAGTACGGTGATCCAGATGCTACAACTGTCATTTTTTGTACCATCTGATTCGATCATATAGGGTGATATTCATATTCTAATACAAGTTAACATACCAAAGATAGCTCTGCCAGAATACTGGAAGGAGAAGTCGGCTGAACTTCCTGGTCCATAGCTTGCTTCTTAGCTGGAGGCAAATCCATGTCAGGAGATACCAACAAAGGAATAGAATCGACCACTTTTGATGCAATCAAACAGTGTCCACTAGGATTGTGCCCCTCAATGCCCACCACCTGTACAAGTACATTCCTTTGAAATTATTTTAATCATTAACAAAGAAAATGAGCTTACAAGTAATAGGGTATTATCTATGATTTAACATACCTGGCCGGGGAAAAAGGAAAAGTAGGTTAATTTCTGTAAGTCAAGACGCACACGTTGCCCTCCAGAATGCTCAACACTACCGAAAGACCAAAATCCATGTTAAGCAGCAAAACAAAATAATGAATACTTGCAACAGTAGAGGATAAGAAGAAGCTGTTCTCCCCGCCTGTCACCTACAAGTGGCATACATGAAGGGGGTTGGGACCCACCATTTGATGGGTCATTGGGTCCTACAAAAAGCAATCTTCTAGGCCAAACATCTCGCAATCAGATGATCATCACCATATTTTCATGTATCAACGTAAGGATTATCTTTCTTGATGTAAGGAAATAAATAATGGCGGCGATCATGATTTTTGACACTATTTTCCTGAACACCAACATTGTTCTATAGATCTGATGGCTAAGATCATCAAGCTGGACTATTTTTAACCTATATTAGTTCCTTGGTGGGACCAATCGAGTGATGGGTTGCAACCCCTACATGTGTACCATGTCTGGTAGAGGAGGGAGAACAGCTTCTTCCCACCATCCACTCCACTTGCAAGTATTCCTAAAAAGAAATATTCACAATTATCTGTAATTATTGCAGTTTAGTTACAAAGTGTAAGGCATATAAATAAATTGGTGAGACAAAACAGAACTCTCTACCTGCCTTGTAACAAGATGGACTTCTCATTCAGATGACCTTCTCCATCACAACAGACCATGCCAACCGAAAATACACTTTTCTGAAATAATAGATTCTAACATTAGTATGGATTGTGATGTAAACAAACTGTGCAACTCGTTTAATGACCTGGAACAAGTACTGGAAATTTAGCTTTTTTAAAAAACCAATTGCAAGGATGCATCTAGCGCAGCAAAGGGCATCCATGCTTCAGAATAAATGTAGACGACGGACAGCTGTATAACTTCTGAAACCACAACTTCGGATACACAGACCAAACATTACAAGCTGACCAGTTACCACCATACTTTCTAGTATTAGTTTACAAATTGGGAGTATTTCATGTTCCTGCATGAAATAGTTCAAAAAAATATAAAAAAGAAAACAAAAGAAAATGTCCTAAACAGTCAAATCACCTGTGAAGCCACTGTAGGGTCCATCGGTTCCTCGTAGAGTCTAGAAGCAATAAGTGCAGTTGCATGCCTTCTAATGCGATTCTCGAGGGAGTTAAACTAAGTCACCAAAAAGCTAATTTAGAAAAAAGCAGCATAATCAACAAGATGTAAATAAAGCCATTATGCGCAGTGAGCATCAATTACCCTGTCTTCAATCCTGTCATACATGAACCTGCAACCTGGTTCCAGCTGTGATCCCCGAACTTGTAAAGAACACCTCTCACTGGAGGGAACCCTCCTAATGACATCATCCTCATGATCCTCAAGCTTGTGTTCTCTTACGCCATTCTCTGTATCTTGCGACTTATTGAATGCGAACTGCACAACAAATTTGTTTGTTCGTTGCCCAAAAGGGGTCATATGGTTACTGGCAAGCCTTGATGGTTTCCCAGAAGAAGGCCTATTCCCATTTGTCCCGGGTGTTAAATCAAGTGGTTCTGAATACAATCTTTCTGGTTGGTCTGTTGGAGTTCCCAGATTACCTTCTTTGGTATCCTCATGTTCATCACTTATAATCCTACACAAAAGTATCTCATTGATTGGATCACATTGTAAATAACTTTAATTATTGTTTTCTAATTCACCAACCTTATTAAAAGGAGCAAATAAGAACAATGAAAATTACAAAAGAGGATAGAATCTCCAGCAATCAAAGTTATATATATCCCTACCCTTGAATTAAGGTGTGAGGAAAAGATGCCTATACAACAATCCAACAAAATAAAAATAAAAATGAAAGAAAGAAACGTCTATAAAATCACTTAAATTTCTAATTCTAGAAATAATAGAAGCAAGTCTACAAAGAGCAGCCCGTCCCCTGGACCCCATCTAAGCACATTACTAAAGTATCCTTTGAAACCCCTTTAACAAGGCTCAGGCTCCGAGGACCCCCTTTTTCTGACCCTTCTCGGGTCAATCGGACTCGGGGCCGTGTATTCCAAGAATCCAACTGTGGTTGATAGAGCTGAGCTGGCGTTCACTTAATGAAAAAAGCGAATGCCAGCACAGCGCTATCAACCACCATTGGATTCTCAGAATCCACGGCCCCGAATTCGACTCCCCCGAGGGGTCAGAAAAAAGGGGGGCTCTTGAGCCGGACCTCTTTAACAATTGTCTAAGAAAATAAAAGCAAAAGAAAAGGTGACTTTAAGTGTAGCGCAGTGGTGGTCCTAATGAAATGTCACATTGTTCATGGACTCGTCCAATCTTCCCTCGACAATTATAGTAACACAAAATCTATGTAACGAGGACATGGCATTTTTTGTTGTGTTGGACATGTATCGACACACAACTTGAAATGTATGGTAGTGCCACCCTTTTTTTAATGATTTTTTTTATTAAAAAATGATTTCTAAAAGAGCGTTTGTGTATTCTATCCGCCATACATTACGCTATGAAGCATATCTATACTTGTTTGAAAGCCCTTTTTTTAATAGGTGTTTGAAAGCCCTTTTCTCTTACAAATCTACTTATTTTTATTGTGTTATTGCTTTATTGGATAGCTCCATGGCTTATGGAAATGTTTTCTTTTACTTTTCTTCTATTTCTTGACCTTTTTTAAGAACTTCTAATTTAATTATAACCAAATAATAATATTATAATACATGTGTATGGATGCGTCTACATTTCAGGCTCTCAACCTCCTTAAAGGCACCGTGTTAGACACTACGAATCAGTTTCTATCATTGTAACATGGCACAAAATTAATCAACAAAGCCTTATCCCAACAATTTGGGTTAGCTTCATGAATCTTGTTCTACTACTCCACTCTATCTAGGGCCGTATATCCATTAAAGCATGATTCTTCAAATTTTTTCTGAGAGGAGATTCCGGTCCAATTTTTTTGGAAGAACTGGATGATGTGGCCGGCCTTTGGGATCTTCTTTGGTGTATCGGTGGGGATTTTAATGCGATTCACTTTTCTAACAAAAAGAACAAGATGGACAGGGTGACTAGCAGCATGAGGAATTTCAACGAGTTCATTAATAGGAACTTCCTTTGGGAGGCAGCAGATTCACTTGGTCCAACAATCAAGAAGTTCATATTCTTCGTAGGTTGGACAAATTTTTTATCTCAATTAGATGGGAGGAGCTTTTCAGGTGTTTACCAAATGACGATCCCCAGACCAACATCAGACCATATACCCCTGTTCTTAGATTTTGGTGGCTTCGGCAATCACCCCACTCCCTTCTACTTTGAAAACATGTGGCTGCTTCGTCCATATTTCAAAGAGAAGGTGGAAGAATGATGGTCGTCCTTTTCTTTTGATGGGAGAGCGAGAGTAGTGTTTAGGCGAATGCTTAAATCCCTCAAAGAGAAGATCAAAATATGGAATCGAGAGGTCCTAGGTAGGGTTGATCTGAAGTTGGCATCCTTGTTAGAAGATATCTCAACACTTGATATAGTAGAGGAGGATCAACCTTTATCCTTGGAGGATAAGAGACAATAGTTAGCATACTAGCACTTTCTCCTCTAGAGGTCAAGTTCTATGGCGGTTCCTTCCTTTCGCTCTTTGTTGGCGTCTTTGGAAGGAGAGGAACAACAGAATTTTTGAAGACAACACGGAAGAGGTGGCATCGATAGTTCTCAATAGCAAGGGATTATTATTCCTTTGGTCCAAAGTCTCCAAGGATTTAGAGGTCTATTTTTCGAAGACTTTGTGGTTCATTGGGAGCTTGTTTGTTCTAGTGATAGGGGATAGTTGCTTTTTCGCTTTCTCTCTTTGTTTGCCTACGGAGGTCTTCTCAACCTCTTAGGCCTATAGTTCGTTTTTGCCCTTTTTTTCTTCAATATATTATACTTATCAAAAAACAAAACTGCAAATATTTTCTCACCCACATTTGAGGAATAAAAAAACATAAATAACAGAAAAATGTAGAAAAGCAAAATTCAATGCTCACATGTCAACATCATTAATGGAGTAGATGTGCAGATATGGTTCCTCTTTAATCACTGCTTCCTTCTGTTCGTTTTGTAGATGCAATACGAAACCATCCATATGAGCATTCTGTACCGTAGATCCGCTTAGTTGCCTGTTAACAAATTACATCTAAGCAAGAGTACAAAGCTTACAAACTTCGCAAGACTCTTTCCTTCAGGTTATAAACGATCCGTCTTTCTTCTTGGGAAGTGATTCCAGCACATCTTAATTTTGATAAATGGGGCAATCCTCCTATGGACAAAGTTTCCCTTGCTACGGGCATATTTACCTTTAGTGCATTGACAGGAATAATGGTCAAAATGCATTTTCAAGAACGGAAAACTGTTTTTCACTGCTCTGTATGGTTGCCATGAATAAGTTTTCTAGAAATGTTTTTTTGCATATAAATGTCATAAGACTTTTTCTGTATCAACACTTTCTGACTGTAAAACTTTTAGCTGATCACCATACAGAGCCTAAGGGGAATGCTCCATTTATCAAAATTAGGACGTGCCCTCTAATCACTTCCCTTTTCATTCTTGGAAAGCATCCAACCCAATTTTAATTGAGAATTTTTATTTTAACAAATATGCAAATAAAAACCCTAAAAAATAAGCAGAGATTCCTAAAATTCGACATATTCTAAATAGTATCCCGATCAAGTAAAGTATCAGTTCCCACCAAACTGCAATTAAAACGAATAAATTGAGATCGAGCGAGCTAGTTTACCTGTTCATGTAGAAAACCTCCCAGCTTGAGACGAGATCGGAAGGTCTGAGCTTGTAATTTATACAGAAAGCAAGACCTAAAGAGGAGAGAGAGATAGACAGGGAACTATCAACAAGGATTTGCAGAAAACTATGAAGAGAAAAGAGAATCTTACATTTCTTCAATATTTCCTCATCTTCGTCCAGAGAAAAACCGCTCCCTTCGAATTCTGCTTTGATCTCTTCTTCCATGGCGACCTAGGGTTTGAACTCTCAAGTTGCAGAGAGTCGGAGACAGAGAGAGCAAAACAGACGAAATGGCGGGAAATTTACTTTGGGGGAATAAATATCGTTTCCTAGGGCGGGAACGTGATGTATTTAACAACGAGTAAAAGTTCCATCACACGAAATTGTAAATCACACAAAACACAGCCAATGAGTTCTCGGCACGTACACAAGTGCTTTGCAACGTACCATGTGCTTTGCTTTTTAGGTGTATGTGCCGAGAACTCATTGGCTGTGTTCTGTGTGATTTGCAATCCCATTGTGATGGAAGTTTTACTCTTTAACAACATATAACAGAAATACCCTTGGCACCTGAATATTCAACGTTGCTGACAGACCCTTGGTGGGAATTTTTTTTTTTATTACAAAAAACACAATATGAACCACGTGGCACACTCTTAGAGATCACTGATCGTTTGGATGTTTGGTCCATCCCTAGGTGGACCTACAAACCAAAACTCAGCCCGACTAGAATGTGGAAGCCAATGTCCTAGCCCTAATGCCATAAAGGACACGCAACATTAAGGGGGCGTTTGGGAATGAGAAGTAAAAGCACTTTCTACTTGTAGTAGAAGTTGCTAGTTATTTTTTACCCCCAAAAGTCAGAGAAATTAAAAGTGCCGGGAGGTTTTCTAATTTTTGAGAAATAATTTCTCTTAGAAGTTAAAAGCTAAAAATTTTAGTTTCGGTTTTAAGTTAATTTTAAAATTTTCAAAAGTTAAAATATGAAACACATCCAAACTAAATTTCTTATTTTTGTGTTGCCAAACGCCCTCTAAATTGGCTTGAAATTTGAGATGTTTGCTACCCCGTGCATCTTAGGAATCATAGAAATGAAGGTTTTATAAAATGCGTATTTTTATTTTGCTAGAACTTCCATCGGTGGGAGACTAGTCAGGGCTTCCAAGAGACCTAAATACCCTGAGAGAGAGAGAGAGAGAGAGAGAGAGAGAGAGAGAGAGAATCCTCCCTGCCTATATTTTTTGTATTGTGTAATCTACTATGGAGTCAGAATTTATTACACTAGATAAGACTGGTGGGGAAGCACATTGCGTTGAACATAGGCCTCAATCACCGACAAGTTTTTTATATTTCTGTTTTATTAAAATTTTGTATTACGCTACTTTGCAAATTTGTGATAGAAATTAATTTTCTTCTCTATTTTTTTTTCGGTTGAATTCACTGCAATCCTGCCAACTTATTTTTCATTAATTTCTTGAAAAACCAAATTGCTCTCTAACAATCTAAAGCTGGATTGTGCCCCTGCTTTGGTGTCGACAGTTCTAAGGGTGTCCACCTCCTAAGATTAAACAATCCTTGTTTTACAAGAAGGCATCACTCCGAATCTCAGATACCCAGTGAACAATACAACAAGAGTGCTCTCAAAGTTCAAAATATAATGCCTCAAAGAAAATCTTTGAATAAGATTTAAAATTGGAGAGATATTGTGTACAAAATGAAGGGAGAGTGCACAATGAAATGAAAGATAGAGAGAGAAGCGGTGGGCCTGACCTCACGGGCGCACACTCACAGAATGTGGCTCGACTCGACACGCATTTGTGGTCATCTTCCTACCATCTCTAGAGGTGTGTACAAGACTCCAAGGAAGTGAGACTATATAAGTCCTCTTCCAAAGTCCTTACTATTCCATATGGGACTAAAAAATCTCACACGAAATGAAGTGAGTTGAACAACCAAGTAGAGTATGTTTGGGATTGAATTTTTAATCAGCCGAGATGATGTAAAGTCAACCGAAGGTCTGCCTCAATAGTTCCCCTAGCGGAGATGAAAAACCATCAAAGAGCTATCAAAAAAAGTGTTTAAGTCTCACATAAAAGTGGGTCCCAAAAAGGTCAAATGATCACAGAAAGCCCATAGTTTTATTTTCAAATCAAAATAAAACAACTCTAAATTATCCATACAACAAGGATGTGATTGAAAAGTTTTCCTTCAACTTATCTTGGGCTTCCACTGGGGGCGAATTATAAGCTTAAGGCTCTTTAGGACCCGATGACCAAGAGATGGCTACATGGAAAGATGGTTATTTGTCTAAAGGGCGTAAGGTATCAAAAGCTCTGTCTAATTTGCCTACATATTGTTTGTCACTCTTTACTAATACAGGGCAAGGTTTAAAAAAACAGCCGTTATAACGGATTCGAACCTACCCCGTTACATTATGGACCATTAAAATGCCCAGAAAATAACGGCGATTATTTTCCATAGCGACCATTATTTTCTGGAAAATCTTGTGAAAAAAAAGGCCATTATTTTTGTTTTTTCCCGTTATTTTTCTGTTATATTTTGTTATTTTCCATTTTTCAAAATTTGAAATTCCACCATTTTTTTCCGTTATTTTTTATTTTTTCCCATTTTTGCCCCTGAGCGTTTTTTTCGTTATAACGGAAAAAACGGTAACGCCCCCAGTCCGTTATACCGTTATAACGGTCCCCTTTAAACCTTGATACAGGGTGTGTAATAAAATGGTTGGAGAAGTTTGTCTCTTAAAGAGAAGTTCCCGGTGTTGTTGAACTTTTTCTCGAAAAAAGAGGAGGCGGTAAGTGCATTCATGATCAGCAATGGCATGAATTTGTTTTAGAATTTCGATTTCAGAAGAAACTTGAACGATTGGGAGGTAGTTCTATTAGCTCTCTTACTTGTGCGAGTCAACACTCGTCTGATTGACAGTTGTAGGCTTTGGAATAATAATCAAAACATGCTCTTTTCGAGAGGGCTCTTCCCAACATCAGTGGTTTGGGGCTCCAAGTCCCGTCTAAAGTATTTTCTTTGGTGTGCTACATTGAAAAAGATTTTGACTATTGACAATTTGATCAAGAAAATGAGAATCTTGGTCTACAATTGCTTTATGTACAAGGCTAGTGAGGAATCAATCAACCATCTTCTTCACTATAGTGTAGCTAGGGAGGTTTGGTGCCACTTTTTCTCCCTATTTAGGATGGCGAGTTCTGTAAGAGATATGTTTTGCGGGAGACGATTGTAGAGCATATTCTTCCTTTTGCTGTGGTTTGGGCTCTTTGGAGAGAGAGAGATACCAAAGAGTGTTTGAGGGAAGGGAAGAAGATGTTTAGCACATAATCCTTGTAGTCAAAACCTTATTATTTTCAATTAATGTAAGGATGTCTTTTTAAAAGATCTTGTATTTAAATGAGAGTCCTTGTTGACGAGGGGAGGGTAGGTGTTTGTGCTCTATTCTTTTTCCTTTTTTTTCCTTTTAAGAGGTTTCTTCAACCTCCCTCCTTTTTCTTTGTAGCTTTTGGGTTTTTGCTTCAAGGGGTTTCTACCTAACCCTTCCCTTTTCAAATTTGAAGGGGTTTCTAACAAAATCACAGAGCTTCAAGGCCAAACCATCGATATGTATATATTGAAATAGAAGGAAGACATGAAATCCATAAATCCATGATACAAATGCAGGAAGCAAACATGGACTTTACTTATATCTGCTTGTATGTAAACAACAAAACAAAGAGAAGTAAAACAGTAAAATCCTATAAAAGATCTCTCTTCAAATTGGTTCCATGGCCTCATTTACTTTTTCCAAACAAACCATATACCCAGATCCCACAAACAAACCAAGGAGGTCGCATTGATTGAAAGACAAACCCTGTTTGATCAGTTACCATGGCCACCTTCATCACTGTTTCTTTTTATTTTCTTCTGATTTTGAATGACCACCCCAAGCAATTCAATTCCTCTTGTTGCGAGGAGATGATCACGAGTAGAACGAGTAGGTCGAGGCTTGTCTGATGATCTGCCTTAGCCCGCCAATGGGCGATAAAGTCATCAACAAAAGGCCGAGAATGATGCAAATCTGAAAATGCACGAAACCAGATCAGATCATCAGCTTAATTATAACAACAACGACGACAACGACATGGACACATGAAAGAAAAAAAAAAGACGAATTTGATGCTAACATACCCAGTTCGTCACCCAAGATAGGCTATATTTTCTTGGCTTGTAGATTGCGAGCCAAATGATGCAAGGGAGCTGCAAGGGAAAAGGGAGACATTTAGTATTCTGTATGTTTTCTGTTATGGAAGGCTAGTAAATTGAAAAATAAAGGAACTTTCTATGGTTCTTCAAGTAAGAAAGGGAAAGAAATCATGGCTTACAAAGTATGTAGTTGGGGCGAATGCGAATCCTCCGAAGAATCCAAGAAGTCCCCCAAAGAAAGGGAAGGTTATCGCAACAAACATTGTAAATGCTGAACTCAGAGAAAAACATGAATCAGCTCGAGCAATATGACTACTCATCAAGAATTCACTACTGCATTGTGAAAGAAGAGGATGTTACTCACCAACATATAGAGTGCGCGCAATCAAGCGGAGTTTAAGACCGGGAGTGAAATGCATCTTCTTCACCAAGACAGTTTCCATCATGTCAAATACTGGCATTGCATAGATCTACACGAACGCGAATAAAAGACAATGTGAGATTTAACCTGTAATACCAATAGGAAGGTCAGGGTAATGACCTAGTTAGGGAGAGTGAATTGCACCTGATAACTTCCAATAACATGGATGACAACGAACATGTTAGCCATCACAATTAGCCAAGTGGGTTTATTTAGTGAGATGAGAATGTTGTCCTCTACTTTGTTCCCGAACATATAATACCCGATTAGAGCAACGGGGAAGTAACATAACGCGACGATGATATATGCAACAAGCACACCCTTCCACATAGGTTTCTTGGATGGTTGCTCAGGTGTAGAAGGGATTGTGGCCTGGATCTCCAAGACTACATTGTGCCCAGCATAGGCAAAAGCTACATCACCCAAGGCGCTGAAGAAGTTAAAGACTTTGTCTGCGCTGGTCTTACCAACGTAGTCATAGGATACATTTGCTTGAACCCCCTTATGAACAGAAGCTGTCCAAGCAATGGTAGAGTAACTGATAAACAACAGATCAAACAAAATCAGTAAAACAGAGAGAAAAAAAAATGGGCTGTTCAAGAACAGATAGAAGATATTGTAAGTGAAACTCTAGCAATACCTGAGGGACATGACAGCTGCGGCCAAAGACACGATCGTGATAGAGTTGAAGTTGGGGAGCTGGGCAAGAACAAAATGACAGGAGGCGAAGATCATGATGAAGTAGGTGAGCTTGATATCTTTGCAAGAATCTTTGCACACCAAATCATGGACCTTCTTCAGTGATTTCCCTCCTGTGACCATGTAGACTATGTCCACACCGACTTCGCATATCAGCTGTTGGGGTACAACAATATATAGCCCAAGCTTTTGGCCAAAGGCGTGCTGACCCAACTCATGGTATCTATCAAACCGCTTCCCCGGCACCATTTCGTGCATCTCAACCATTTGCCATAAAGTGTACAAAGTGATGATCCATGACAAAACCAGTATAACCACACCAGGACCCCTAAAAATTACAAAAACGAATCGATGAATATTCACGACAATCTCTCGTATATCTACATAATCTCATAAAAAACACGTATTCTGTTCCTAAAATGCATGAAAATGCTATAACATCTATATATACCAAAAAATTAAAAGGAGGAGGAAGAGTAATTTGGTGAGGAATAGCTCCCAAATAGCCAATTGGATTTTCAAATCATCGGATTAATGCGAGGCAGCCCATAATGCTCATGTATCGATTGGGCGGGTAATCATGGAATCGACAATTCGCTAAATGGTATAAGGCGTAGATGCTGACAATATTATTAAATCCTTACAATAACTTGTCACAAACCCAATAGTTTCCAAATCTAAAGCAGAGAAAATTGAATAGTTGCAAAAAGATTAGAAAAGTAAGTACATGAGCACAACATAGTAACTATTGTATGCATATGAGTCGCAACAGCTAAGGCGATTTTCTCGAAATAAGAAGTTTAAAAAAATCCATAGAAAGCAATACTGGAACAATTTATCTTAAGAACACAGATTGAAAACAACAACCGAAACGACCTGGTTATAAACTGATACGAAGCAGTAAAATCAATTTTACGGGTTAACGACATAATTTGAGTATTTTGGATCAAACATACCATCCAAGCTCTGCCATTGCATAAGGAAGACTCAGGACTCCTGCTCCAACCATAGCAGTGACATTGTGGAAAGCCGAATACCACCATTTTGCATTTCTGGAAGAAGTGATCGGAAGCCAATCGTCGATCGCCTTCTCCTTATCCGATCTTCCGTCATGCTGCGAGTTATCAACAATGGCCATGTTCAACCAAATTCAATAAAGAAAAATCAGAACCAACACCAGAAATTCTCCCAATTTCATAACCAGCAATATATGAAGAAGCTCTTAAACTGAATTGGGCAATTCATAATTGGCAAGTTTGTATCGGAGATTAAACGACAGTTGGTGAATAACAATAACAATAAAGTTTGTTAAATTGTTTCCTTTTATAACTGAAACTGAATCTTTCTGTCGTGAATAGACGATTCCCTTTCTTGAGTTGTCATGGAAGTGTAATTACAAACATGTCCTTAGCAGTAGTAGCCTTGTATGATTCTTAGAGGGTAGTGTAGTAATTTAAGACATTTTGAAAAACGTGCACTGAATCTGAATCTCCCAATTCTCTAGGGATAGTCCTTAGGATGACAGTGAAGCACGTAGAACCATCAATGGGACGACGTGCTACAGTGTCGTCCTAAGGACTATACTTGATCTTTTTGACGTTTGACTTTTTCTTGGAAGGGGATATAATAATTAATAATTTCAAAGAACGTCCGCACACGTATGCACCACCGACTCTACCGGACACACAGCACACGGCGTTGGTGTGTTTGGACCATAAGTCAAATTGTGGTGGGTCCTGCTGATGGTATGCAAAATTGGATTGATCAGATGATTCTAGCCATCGATTCTTTTCAGATAGACTGTCGAGAAGACGTTAAAGGGACCGGTATACACAGTTATACAATACAGCACACCAAGGGAGGTAGTTTTGGAAAATCCTATCCCCACGGATAACCGGACAGAAAAGTATACGGTTGAGGTTATTGATCATTGGATTCAAGCGATCCACGGCATAGTTGTTGCCTCGTGGATATCTTGAATCCAACGGTCAATGGCCCCAACCGCACATATTTTTGTCCGGTTATCCGTCCGCAGTTTATAATGGAAACAAGTTGATCTAAATTAAGGGACTTGACAACTAAGCCACATGGAGTCACATAAACAACGCCGTCCGTCCGTTATTTATAGTAATTTTCAAATGACCGTTTAAATTTGAAATATTCTAGAAATAAATATATCTTTTCTAGGTTCGGTCCGTTAGGAGTTGGAACCGCTAGGATAAGATTTTTTTTGTATAAAAAATGGTGGAATTATAGAGAGAGAGAGAGAGATAGAATAGCAGCCATCCGATCATCAGACTTTTTTCATGGACTATTGACCATAAAGTTTTACTCCTTGATTGTGTAGGAAATACTCTATATCTCGTGAGAAAATCAAATGACCCAAAGGGGCAGATCAAGGGCCGTCCATCAATGCAAAGAGGGACCCACTTGATCTGATAGGATAATATTCTAAAAATTGCAATGGGCCCACGACCCTTGATTTGCGTAATCCAATTTGTCTCGCATTGCGGTGAGGCAAAAAAATTCCGGATTTTCAGCCCAATTGCAAGAACCAAACAATTATCCATCTAAACCGGGAAAAATTGGAAGACCGAAAATCTAGATGAGTCAATAAGCCACGTAGCATAAATCATTCTAATTGGTTATATCCAGCTATTAGATTCTAGCCATTAGATTCAACATTTTTTTTGATAGTAAATCCAACGTGGAGAAATCATCAATCAAGATAATTTTTGGCACAGAGATGATAGAATCATAGAACCATCAAGGTGGGCAAAACGTCAACGCGGTCAGTGGGGCCAGAAAAAGCGTGTTACCTAGAAAATTGAAAGTCGAAACTTTTGTCGAGAAAGAGCGATTAGAATTCTTGTTGGCGGGCAGTTCACGATAAATCATAAAAAAATAATCTAATTTCAAGCCCAATAGGAGTTTGGACCACAAACTGAGCCACGTGGCATACTCTTAGAGATCTCTGACCATATGGACGTTTGGCCCAACCCTAAGTGGACCAACATACACAAAATTGAGTAAAACTTTGACGACAGGTCGCAATAGAGCCACGTGGCATACTATTAGAGGGTTCTGATCGTATGGATGTTTTTCGAATCCCTAGGTGGACCTACAAACCAAAAATCAGCTCGATTAGTGATTTCAAACCTTTGGATATTTGTACCAAAGATCCAAAGGTTTGAAATCACTAATCAAGCTGATTTTTTGTATGTAGGTCCACCTAGGGATGGGCTAAACATCCAAACGGTCAGTAGTAAAGTCTCCCGCGTGGCTCATACTGACGACTGACGTCCGTCATCAAAGTTCTACTCAGATTGAAGATCTTCAGTACCAACCCAAAGCCCCAAAAATCCCAAAACCGACAGAGAAATAAGATGAGTTGGGAAACCTAAAAAACACATTATACCAAAAAAAAAATACCCTAAAAACCACAGAAAAAGGAAAAAAAGTAGGTTACAAAACCAGAAGAAAAGACGGAAAGGGCAAAAAGTAGTAGAGAGAGAGAGAGAGAAAGAAAGAACTGTTTTACCAGTTAGATATCTAGATGCCAAGAACCAAACAAGAATCAAAACTAAAACAAACATTTGAGAGAGAGGGAGGTAGGTAGGTTTCTTACCTTGGTGGAGACACCATTGTTTTGATCATAATTGCTTTGATCATTGGGGTCTTGGACTCCCATGGTTTCAGAGATTTGCAGAAACAAGCAGAAAAAGGATAAAAAACAGAGAGAGAGGAGAGCAGAGAGAGAGGGGTGAATGGTGTCAAAAATATCGAAGAGGGCTATATTTAAAGACAACTAGCACTGGGAGGTCTTAAGAGTCCGATTTGTAAATGGAGGCGATTTCTTCGGGTTCGAAAAATACGAATTTGGAGCTCTCAGCTCTGAGAGTCCAAGTTCTTGAAGGTGACGTTTTTGTTGACTTCTAAAGTCTGGCTGGCGGAGTCTCGAAGAAATTTCTCAGAAGCCAAGCTGTTGCCGGCAATATATCCATATAATAAAATAAACCTTATATAAAACTTATATATTAATTTCATGACTAAAAACTCCCTGCTTTTGTTCAAAATAACTAAAATACCCAACCCACCCTTAAGTTACATAAAAGGGAGGGTGTTTGGTTGTGGATTTCACACCAAGCCAGAATTTTATAGAGTGTTTCGTGTGTGGCACTAACTTTGATTTTGGAGTGTGGGTATCGTGTGGACCACGCATCATCATCATCTTCTCATATGTGCGACTTTGGAACCGAAAGGGATAATTACAAGTGATTAATCTATAGCCGTACAACTTTGTTCGTTGAATGGATAATTACAACTGGGCTCTATAGTATAAAATTATAAATAGTTAAGGGTGTCAGAACTGACACGGTTCTGGATCATAGTTAGCCCTTCGGAGTACGGCAAATGTTTGAGTAAAATTCGGGGTTGTCTTTTAAAAAATTCGGCAAAAATAACTTTTAAAAATAAAATAAACCAAAAAAATGTAAAATATTGATTATTTTTTTTTCGGAAAATTGCATAAAAGAAAACAAACTTTAATTTATTTACAAAAAAGAATACAACTTTTCGCAAATCCCAAAAAAGAAAACGAAACGCCCTTTCAAAGGGCGTTTCGTCTGCTGTCAGTCCAATCAGTCGCCGACTGACTAACGAATGACTGATGGCTGACACGTCTGACAAACGCCCTTTTAAAGGGCGTTTATTCTTGAGAAATTTTAAAAAACGTCCCATAATTCCACAACTTCTAAACCAATCTACGAATGTTGGAATGATCTGAATTTTTGTGAGGATGATCTCCTCACTGTAGAGATCATCCTCACCAAAAATCAGCCATTGATTCATCTTCTGGGTACGCCAAAATGAGCGTAAAATTGGGGTATCAAAAAACGCCCTTTAAAAGGGCGTTTGTCAGTAAAAAACGCCCTTTAAAAGGGCGTTTTCTACTGACACACGCCCTTTAAAATAACGTCTGTCAGTTGTCAGAGATCTGATAGACGTTTTTTAAAAAGGCGTCTATTACTGAAAAACGCCATTTAAAATGACGTTTTTTTACTGACAAACGCCTTTTTAAAGGGCGTTTTTTGATAAACATGTGCCACGTAATGAAAGGGCGTTTCGTTTTATTTTTTGGGATTTGCGAAAAGTTGTATTCTTTTGTGTAAATAGATTAAAGTTTATTTTCTTTTTAGAAATTTTCCATTTTTTTTTTTGTACTTTAAAATGATTTTTAATGTTCATATCTAAATAATTCGGAAAATTTTATGTATTATTCGAGATTAATTCGATCATGTTAAAAAATCCGCACATTTTTCCAAGGGGTCGGCTCAGGAGCCCCCCTTTTCCTGACCATTCGTGAGAGTCATGTTCTCTGCCGTTATAACGGTATACTGGACTGAGGGTGTTACCGTTTTCTGTTATAACGAAAAAAAACGCTCAGGGGCAAAAATGGAAAACAACGGGATAATAATGGAAATAACGAAAAAAATAAAATTTCAAAAACGGAAAATAACTGGAAAATATAATATAGCGGAAAAATAATGGAAAAACAGCCGCTTTTTTTTCACAAAATTTTCCAGAAAATAACGGAGCGTTTTAAAAGTACGTAACATAACAGGGGAGGTCCGAATCCATTATAACAGCCATTATTTTCGTTATAACGGCCGTTTTTAAAACCTTGGTTTATAGTAAGGTGTGAGCTGTGAATTTGATGACAAAAGAGTCCCAAACATTGCATGTGGTTTTCATTCACTTCATTTGCAGATCTTACCTAACAGTGGAAATGACAGTTAACTTGTCCTTCATATCACAGATGCTCTGTCTATACGAACAAGTCAACGAATCCGGTGGTTGTGCTTTTTCCGATCATATTAGGTTTTGGATCATAACCCATTCAAGAGCCAACAAAAGGACCATACTGATTGACGATGCATTCATGGGGCCGGGCACTAGGCATCCCCTGCACTTCTGAAATGTTGAATTGGTGGGCCCCAAACTAATGAGTTGGTAGATAAAAAAAGATATCCCATCTTACAATTCTTGCAAACATGACCACCTTTGACGATCGTGATGGACATGATGTGCATTTTTGTCCATGCACATGTTGCATTCTATAACTTGGTTCGAAATCTCTATCAGAGGCCGGATCGGTTTAGGGTTTAGGGGTGACCTTATTGCACGGTTCAAAGAGCACTTGTGTATGTAATGCAAGTGAACGTGTGCAAAAAAACTGTTGTAAAGTTTTGTTCTTCGTTCCGTCGGCAACCCCGTATATGTTTCTACGATGGCCCAAGAGTACGCTCATTCTTCAGCCCTAGAGAGACTTTCAAAGTGCGAGATCCCGATCCGAATTGGTCTGATGCCATTCGCGCTCGCGCATCTCGCCCGAGACAAAGTGAAACTTCTTTGGGAAACAGTGATCTCAAAGCCAGACAATCCAGTTTTGGATTGGATCGGATAAATGGGCTTCAATTAGAGGCATTTCTACTTTCAAAGGCAAAACCTTCCCTCATTAAATGTCTCTTTTCTAAAGACAAAACTTGGGTTGGAATACACCCTGCACAGTTCAGTATGTCCAACATGCCCACATCCCTCATCAATTATGATGTTAGACAATAGTATAAGCCATGTGGCATACTCTTAGGTAATACTGACCGCATGGATGTTTGTCACATCCCTAGGTGGACCTATATAAGCCTGTTTAGTGGTTTCAAACCTTTGAATCTGAATACCCATATAATGCTCAAAATCTGCCATTAAAAATCAACCCATGAAAACGACAACAATCAAATCCTTAAAAATCATTAATAAGTTGATTTTTTGCATGTAGATCCATCTAAGGATGGGCTAAATATCGATACGGTGAGTGATCTCTACGAGTGTGCTACGTGTAAGGTGCTGCCACATGTAAGGTGCATGTGCATCGCACGTGGCATTCCCCTAGTAGAAGTATAATGTATAAACCATCTTATCTCGTAATCAGGGTTTGAACGGCCTCGAGCGACGAGAATTATACTAAAATAACTCAACCGTCAAGGTTTTCTTAGTTGTTCCAGCACTTGTAATTTTAAATTAGATGGTGTCCAAATTAACAAAAAAATTATGCAAAATTATTAGTTTCATCGGGATATATAGTACTCGCAAGCGACATTTTGTATTAATCGACCTTTTTGTTAATCCGGCTGAAAAGCCAATTTTGCATAAAAAAAATATAATAGGAAATGGTGTTGGAACTACTGAGACAGATCACCACCAAAGTGTCTCATACCCTTGTTTGGAGTTAAATTTTTTAATTTTTTTGTGGACCCTTTTTCTAGGTGGATCCATCAAGTGCTGCCATCTGTATATGTCAGAGTCGGATAGCATGATTTGATAGAAAATATTCCAAAAAGTTAGAATATTATCGCGGACAGATGGCAACACTTGAGATGGCACCACATCTCCACTTAGAAAAAAGGGCATCTTTGATTTTAAATTGTTTGTTTTTTTTTTTCTATTTTAAAGGCAACTGTGGAAGGTAAAAGGTGATTCACATTTTTGCCATTTCTCTTTCTATACATGACCAACTAGGAAAACGAGGGATATCATCACAATGAAGAAAGGCATCCCATCTAGGTTAGTGCCCCTTCATCCATCACATGTATATCACCTCCTGATTACAACTCAATTCACAAAACGATAGTACGACCTCGCAGGGTCCTCGATACAAATTAAGAAACTCGATCTGTATTTCCACCATTGTTTGTGACCTAGAGGTGGTGTACATGCCTTAATCGTTACTAATTTTAAGGTTCATGGTACTATTATTTATTCTATTGCGAGGTTGGCCTACACTAATCCTATCAGAGGTAGGAAAAATCCTGTGAAGGATGGTGCCTTTTGCGATCATGTAGTGTATATGGATGGAGAGAAACAAGAGAGTATTTAGAGACAAAGAAAACTTTTGGCAGAAGACTCTTCCTAGCATTAAGGCATTTATTTTCACTTGGGGCAATAAGTTTCCTGTGTCATCTGGAGGTATGCCATCAATTGATAACGTGATTCTCGATGGACACCTGTGTCAAGACACCAGACATTGTTCATATTGCTCCAATTCATAGGTATAATTAGGGCTGTCGTTGAATTAGGGTTGATCTAGACCTGATCCAATAGCTTATCAGATCATGGTTCTCATATCCAGACCCGATTCGTTAACTATCTGAACTTACCAAATCATATTGGGTAACCTAATATCGTCTTGATAATAAAACTATTATATTGATTTAAAATATAAAAACAATAAATTCTTAAGTCGAATATTTTTATAAATATACATTCATGAATATAATATAATATATTAAATTAATAATATTATTTCTACGTAATATTGGTTTTTCCTTTGTCCTGGTCCGACTCCTGGTGTGACGTTCAAGGTCGCTTTTTATATGGACACTCAACATATATACATTAATATAATAATATTAGATCAAGTCATTATCTAATTGGATCAAGGTAAATTTAGAATTAATCTGATAGCTTATTGGATCATGATTCTCAAGTCTAGACCCGATGTTATTAAATTGGATTGGATTGGATCGGATCGGATCGGATCGGATCAGATTTGAGTTTTGGAGCAACCCGATAAATTGACAGCCTTGGTGTAATGTAGACACAATTATTTGGAACTTCTAAATGTTTTTGAGCTCTTATTTTATCCCAAAAGTTCTCAATTATTGAAGCAAACTTTTTTTTTTAGGAAAACATAAAATCCTCGGAATCTCCTTCAACACTTACTAAATCATTATGTTGCAACTTCCTGGAATTTGGTATCTTGACTGCCTACAATACGCAACACAAGTATAAAATTACAAAAATGCCACTAGGGTCAAAGGTTTTCAAGAGCTGATGTGGCAAATCTAAACCGTCCATTAATAGATTGGTTCTCCATAGGAGCTGCACATCAAGAATAATATTCTAACCATTCGATCAAATGGACATTTTCGTGGAACATTGTTCATTCTTCTGTCAATAGCCCAAACATCATGGTTCGGAGTCTCGGCCGATCCTGTTCTGGATCGGGCGATCTGAATTGGGATCGACAGGCATTGATCCTGATCCATTTGTCTAGCCTGAGGCCCTGAGATGCAATATTCATGAAGAAACTTCACATCGTCTCGAGTGATCCGGATTGATCCGGATTGGGATCGGCACTCACCAATCCATGGGCCTGAGGGAATGCTTGCTCAAACCCTACCCTTTGCACGACATATACCCTAAAACTGCCCTAACCCACCTTAAACTAAACCCGGAGGCTAAGGAAGTTTCCTCACGTTCCAATGCAATTTTCAAACTACAACATGGCCCATTGGAATGTTTACACGTAATTCTATGCATAAGTTTTAGTGCATAATATAATCTTTAATCCAAGTATGCATGTGATTGTAAGCAAGGTTTAAAGGAGGCCGTTTTAACGGTTAAATGGACTGGGGGCGTTACCGCTTATACCGTTTAAACGGATTGAAACGGCCAGGGGCAAAAGTGGAAAAAATAGAAAAAAAGAAATTTAACGGAATTAAAAGGAAAAAATGGCTCTGAAATTCAAATTTTGAAAATAAAAAAAAATAGAATTTAATGAAAATTTAACGGATTTTAACAGAATTAAACGGATTTAACGGCCGTTTTTTTTTTTCACAATTTTTTTTAGAATTTTAACGGCCGTTTAAAAACTATTTTAATGGCCGCTAAAACAAAAAAATGGCCGTTAAATTCAAAAGTGTTAAAACATGTTTAAACGGTTTTAACAGAAATGGGCTTGGGGCGTTACTATTTAAACGGCCATTTTTAAAACCATGATTGTAAGCATGCATGGATGAGTTGTTAACATGGGGCATAGTGCCTATAAGTGGACTTAAATTAAATAAATTTTGGATGTTTACTTAATTAAGGCATAAATCAAGGGTGCTTAAGAGTAAGATTAAGGCTAAATTTTTTTCCTTTTCATGCATATTTTATTTTTATTTGCTGTTTGCTGCTTGTTGTGTCGGGTAAGTCATCCTTCAATTTGTTAATATATTCACAAGAAACGGCCCGTATGTGATACGCAATTTAAACGGGAGACGGATTTGATTACATTTCAATTATAAACGTAATTTTCATGAAAATGACAAGAATATAATGGACGAAAATTACCCCCGCTCCTTTGTTGTTGCGTATGTGTAGTCATCGTCGTCGTCGTCATCAACAACAGTCTCTCCCTCTATCTCTTCCCCCGTTCTCACTCACACGCGTGCATACACACACCCACGAAAACATAAAGATGCCAACGCTCTGTATGGTTGCCATGAATATATTTTCTAGAAATGATTTTTGCATATAAGGCTCTATATGATGATCAACAAAAGTTTTTTACAATTTTTTTTTTCTTTTTGTATGTTATATAGAAAATGTTTGAAGACATTTAGGTTCTGTATGGTGATCAACAAAAAATTTTACAGAAAAAGGATTTGTATGTCAGGAAGTGTTGATAAAAAAAAAAAAAAAAATATTTATGGCATTTATATACAAAAATCATTTTTAGAAAATTTATTCAGGGAAACCATACAGAGCCTTGTGTGTAAAAATCATTTCTAGAAAACTTATTCACAACAACCGTACAGAGCCTAAATGTCATAAAAATTTCTATCTCAACACTTTTTGACATACAAATCTTTTTATGTAGAATTTTTTGTCACTCATCGTACGGAGCCTAAAAGGCACGTTTCAAATTCTGACCCTCTGAATCCGATTCAACTCGCATTTTTTATTTATAATTTCAATGGGATATTGATTTCTTAGTGTTGATATTTCAAGAACAATATTTTTCAATTAGATGGATTCCCTGTTGTTCACACTCTTTGATTTTGACATATATTCCCATCAATTACCCTAGATATACCCTTTCTACATTCAATCATTAGTATGATCTCTTAATTTTACTTTTAGTAATGCTACCCCCACCCCATTTACAATAGTGGAAAACGTCTAATACTCGCCCGACTTCTTTGAAGTCCTTGTAATGGTGTTCTGGTCATTCAAATGGAGTATTGATCTTTATACACTATTCTTGATAGAGTCCAATGGCGAAATAGGATTAATGATGATGATGTTTGAATTTTTTATCTCGAAAAAAAAAAAATGATAATTGAAAGAAGACTCAGGCTCCGAGGACCCCCTTTTTTTGACCCTGAGAAGGGTTGGACATGGGGTCGTGGATTCTGAGAATCCAACGATGGTTGATAGCGCTGAGCTGACATTCACTTGCCAGCTCAGCGCTGTCTGAGAAAAGGGGGGCTCTTGAGCCCGAAACCCAAGTTCAAGAAAGTGTTTCCTCTCACTCACCACTCACTAATATCTATTCTATAACGAACTTGACCCTTAGAGGAAGATATGGTAGCACTTTTTCATTTAGTACCAAAATGTTGCAGAGCCAAGATTTTTTTTAGGAGTCTTCAAAGTTGAGGGGGGACAGCATGAGTTTTCAAAGTTGAGGGGAGCAGCTCCCCCCACCCCCCCAACTGGCTTCACAACTTATGCCACTAGTGAAGTGGAACTTTGCTGTCACCACGGTCAACAAAGTTACTTACTGGCCACATGGCATATTCTTAGAGATTTTCTAACCATATGGATGTTTGGCCCAAACCTAAATGGACATACAAACCAAAAATTAGCCTCATTAGTGATTTCTAAGTGTTGGATTGGAGTCGTTATCATGGGTTGATTTTTAACCACGGAATTTGAGCATTAATAACCATTACTTGGGGGCAAGGCTTAAAGGGGACTGTTATAACGGTATAACGGATTGGGGGCGTTACCATTTTTTCCTTTATAACGAAAAAAACACTCAAGGGCAAAAATGGAAAATAACGTAAAACAACGTAAAGAATGAAAAAAAAAAAAACAGAAAAATTCAAATAACATAAAAAATGGGATATAATAGAAAATCGACAGTTATTTTTTGAGCATTTTAACTGTCCATAACACATTGGGGGAGGTCCGAATCCATTATAACGGCCGTTATTTAAACCTTGCTTGGGGTATATCGAAAAGTTTGAAATCACTTCTGTAGGTCGACCTAGAGATTGGCCAAACATTCGTAAGGTCAACATCCTCTAAAAAGTATAACACGTGGCTCATATTGTGGGCGGTCAGCAAAGTTGTACTCCCAGAATCTTCACTTACTTTTTTGTTAGTAAAAATATGACAACAAAAAGTGGAAGAATTTGTTTTCCAAGATAATAACGGCTATGGAAGACTATGAAAAAAGTGGGAGGCGAGAGGCGGAGTAGTCAAAGACGTACGCTCACCTTGCGTTTTCAGAAGGGTAGTTGCTATTGTGTCTATCTCTCCCTCTTTTATTCTTCTTTGAATGAATCTCTTACGTCGACAAAAACAAAAAGTAATTCAAAAAATCTCTCACACAAGTCTAAAACCTTTTTTCGGTTCCACACGTTATCAACGTAACAAGAGACAAAGAAAGCTTGACTTTAGAGTCCGTAGGGTTTTAGGGAGGTGGTCGACATCCCCCCCCTCCCCCATCTTCTCTAAAATTCGCTTTTACTCATCCTTCCCACCACCTAGTTGAGGAGTGTGGGACTCATCTTGTACCACTTGTTGGTGACTAGTCCACATGCATGTGGGGGTAACATTTTTTGGACCCCCACTCTAATTATTATTATTGTTTTTTCTTTTATATCATGGGCAAGGTTTAAAAGAGACCGTTTTAACGGTGTTAAAACAACCGTTAAAAAGGAAAAAATGAATGGGCAAAAATGGAATTTAACGGAAAAAATTGGCGCTGTAATTGAAAATTTGAAAATTCAAATTTTCAAAAATGAAAAAAATGGAAATCAAGCCATTTTTTTCCACATAATTTTTCAAGCGTCAAAACGTTCTTAACATAACCGGCTTGGGGTGTTACCGTTTTAACGGCGGTTAAAACCGTTAAAATGGCGTTATTTTAAACGATGACCATGGGTATCCGTGCCTCTTAGAGCACCCGACTAGTCCCATATGATATCGTACGTCACCCCTTCCACACGTACTAGATGTATTGGGATAAATCCCAAGGGGGAATTTGAACTCAGAGCCTTTGATTCCTGAGGCGTGGTCCCGATGATGGTTTAAAAAATGGCCGTTGTAATGAAAATAATGTCCATTATAACGGATTTGGACCTCCCCCGTTAAGTTATGTACCGTTATTTTCTAAGAAAATTTGTGAAAAAGCCTGTCATTTCCGTTATTTTCTGTTATTTCTTATTGAAAATTTGAAATTCAAAATTTGAATTATAGCCCCTTTTTTCTCTTTATTTTCCATTTTCGTCCCTGAGCATTACAATTAGTTATAACGGAAAAAGCGGCAACGGCCCAGTCCGTTATAACGGCCCCTTTTAAACCTTGGTCGTTAGGACCACACTCTAAATTGATGTTTCTCCCTTTCCTTTTCTTTCTCTTTCTCCTTTATTTTATTCTGACTCGCAAATTGTTTGCAATATCCATCAACGAAGAAAATCCTAAGCAAATGTCTGATGACTTCAACTAATAAATTACAGTCAACACCTTACTTCCGATCGATTTCTTCGAAAATGGCTGCCCTGCTATACAAATTTTGTTGACTACATTATACCTGCCTTGTTGACTACAATAATCGAAACCGCAACGGGATCGATTTCATTGAATTCAATCTAAAACAACAAAAAATAAAAAATAAAAATCGAAACCGTTAGTTTGAAAACTTTTACGATTGCCCCATAGGTACGGCATCTGTGGGTACAATTATTTCGAGCGATTTGGATTTTTCTGAAGAAATTGAAGACTATGTGGATGACATGTTTGCGAGAAAAATGTTCTTCGTGAAGGACTCGCAATCGGACGATTGTACTTGGATTTATCCTAATGATGGATACATCAAAGAATTTTGATTAACAAGTAAATGGTTTCTTATCCATGTAAGTTAAGAGGAGTGGTTGATTAGAATTTGTTTGTTGAGTCCAAAATTGGGTTTGGATAGTTTCTCAATCCATGACATCATAGACATTGACAAAGCTTTTGTCATAATCGAGTGTGAGTGGCTGAGATCGATTGGATAGTTTGGTGATAAAATCTTGGACCTTCTTTATTGAAGTCTATAAGTGGGGAGACAATCCCTGTCACTTGTTATATAGATTATAGACTAGTAAATGGCCCGTGCCCACAGCACTCTCTGACAAAAGCGTTTGCAAAAATTGGGTGTCTTCGACACTCAAACGGTATAACGGACTGGGGTGTTAACATTTTTTCCATTATAACGGATTGTAACGCACAGAAATAACAAAAAATAACGGTGTTGAAATTCAAATTTTGAATAAATTGAGGCGGATTGAGTGGCTGAAATCTAACCGTCCACATCAGATTCAATGGATTTGATCTCAACCACTCTTTATCTAACCGTCCACATTAGATGGATGGATAAGATAAGAGAATACAACTAAGTTGTCTTGTTATATGCGTGGGTGGCCCGTGCCCGCGGTACTTTCCGACAAAGTACTTGTCAAAATCGGGTGGGAGTTAATCTCAGCCATCGATATGAAGCATAGTGGATCTCAGCCACTCATTATTGAAGCCATATAAGATAAGAGGGGTATAAGACAACCACTGTCACTTGTTATATAGATAGTGGGTGGCCCCGTGCCCCCACGGCACTCTCGAACAAAGCGTTTGTCAAAATTGGGTGTGAATGGCTGAGATCCACCATCTATTTGGGGGATAAGATCTTAGCCCTTCTTTGTCTAAATAGATAAGAGGGGGTATAAGTGGGGAAACAACTTCCTTGTTTTGTTATATAGATACATAAGGAGTAGGTTCTGCGGACTCATAATTTCGGACTAATAAATTCACTCATGTTTTTGTTCGTGGATTTCATGAAATCTAATGGTGATTTTGTTTTGGTAAAGTGAATGCTAGTTTAGCACGCACGAGTGAATTTAGGAGTCAAAATTTTGAGTCCACGAGTCCTGACCCTATATATAATATGCACATACTTGATATAGAGTCATCATGATGCTACAAGTATGTAAGCAATTATTCAAGAAGACAAAGGAAATACTACGGCCCTGGTTGGCTACACTTGAGTGCATTTTGCACCGTAGTGCAAATGTAGTGACTTGCGTTGTAATCTTTTATAATGCAAGTCACTTACAACTGTTTGGTTCTCGCCCTGTAAAAATAAAAATAAAAATAAAAATAGAATAATAAAAAAAAAATAGTTATTATTACTATTAATATTTTTCGGAAGAAAAAATGTTGAGCTAATACAATGTACCCTCTTGCATCACTTTTTGGGCTGCACTTGCTTGCATCTATTTTGTTAAGGAGTTTGCAAGGGCTTGTTAACAACTTGCACACCAACTCATTTACACTCCGCCAACCAATCATGTGCATTCCAAAATTGTGGCAAGTGAGTGCATTTGCATCCCAGTGCAGTGAACCAAGCAAGGCCTACATTAATACCAAAATCATCAAGCCATGGAAATATGTCCATATTTTCCCTAAAGAATGTAAAGGATGTTGCAAGTAATTCAAATGGAAGCTGCTTTTGAGACTAAATAGACCTCTTTATTGTTGCTAAGGAAGAAATAAATAGATGACATGTGATGGGTTTTCACCATGGTTCGAAATCTCGGGATCGGTCCGATCCAGTATGGGATCGGCCTATCTTGCCCTAGACAAAGTGTGCCACCTTTGGGAAACAGTGATCTCGGGGGTGAGAAGATCCATTTTTGGATCGGATCGCTGGGCTCCAATCCTGATCCGGATCATCCGATCTAGGATGGGATCGGCCAAGACTTCGAACCATATTTTTCACTTGATGCTAGTCCAAGGTACACATTTTTTTTAATGGTTATAGATTTTTTGGATTTATTAGGCGAGGATGCGAAAATAAATTGTCGTTACTATGTGAGCCATATGTGTCACATGAAAGGGACTTGGGATTCAACTTCAACGGTTAACATCGACGAGAACCTGTAGATCAACAGAAGGTCTTATCTGATGATCACAACCATTCAATTTATCATATTATTTGGATATGCAGAAAAGAGGATGGTGTTGATCTGAGTGATGTTAGACTAAATTTTGGCATGTTCTATGGTGCTTATGCGATAAGCAACTTGGTTCGATGAGCTGCTCGACATGCTCGAAATATCATGGTGACTAGGGTTGCCAATGAGCCCGGTCAACCCGCTCTAAATTGGGGTTGGCTGTTACCCATTTTTATGCGCCTCTAATTGCTATGCTGGCCCTTGCGTGTTCGACCAGACAGGTTTTCGTATATATACCGCAACCGGGAATTTAATTTCTCAGAAAACATGTTTAAGTATATGGTGCAGCTGGGTTCCCAAAAAGCTCCGCAACCCGGCCCATTGGAACCCAAATCTTGATCTGAATGTTTGAGATCAATTTTCATGAATTATGTATTTTAAAGAACAAATATGACTCAAACCCAAACCCTTGTTCTAAGGTTGAAGACAAGGGCACTTTTGTCCTTCAATACAAAATTTGGTAGTCAACTCGGGTCAACATTGATCAAATGGCAGTGGACCGATTCATAGGGGGGTATTCAGCTTTTTCAAATTGTATATCGGATTGGACCTGGAACTGATCGAATCCTATCGGATCGTTTTCGGAACTGAATTTTATTAATCCAATCGGGTTCGGATTGGGTCCAGATTGAGTGGAGTACCGATCTGACTCGAACCCGATCCATTGCCAGCCCTACTTTAAGCTTTGCATTAAGAGCACTTTATGTCAGTACAGTAAAAAAGTGAAGAAGAAAAAGTAATGGACATTTAGTGCCATTGTTGAAGATTTGAAGTATCTCATTTCTTAAATGAGCTGAAGAAACAGGTCAGAAGGACTATCATAAATATGTTGGAAGAGAATAATCAAGAAAGTGAAAATACTAGTAGGAGAGAACCAGGTTCATCTGTAATTGTTCTAGGTCAAGAACATAGGGGACAAGCCTTAACTTATGTACACTAGGATTTATGAGTTTAATGTCAGGTAGACAGTGAGGATGGTCAACTGCTTAAGGCTGTGTTGGCATTGCGGAAAATAAACAAAAAAGCTGCTTATTCCAGTTTGGGATGGGTTTTAACGGTTTGAAACTATATTTTTTCGTGGGTTTTTGGGTAAAAGCAAAAGCAGCTAAAAATTGCTTCTACTAATAGCTTATGCGGACTGTAGTTTCTAAACTTAAGTCAAACTTCATCAATACCAAAATTGTCCTTTTGGCGTTTAACAACTTCTTAAATGACAAAATAATCCCTTCTATGCCTAAAATAACTTTTTTAAATGACAAATACATCCTAAAATGACATTTTTAAATAACAAAATTATTATTTTTAAAATGACAAAATCGTCTTAAAATACCCAAACTCATTACTCTTACCCATTGCAGCTTACAGCAATAAGCTATAAACTTGGGTTTCCGCAATCCCAAACGGAACCTAAGGAAAGTTAGGTACGGTGAGGACTCTTTTGTAGGACACATACCCAAAAAGCTCCAACCTATTTTAAACCTATATTAGAAACCTAATCTAGGTTAAGTTTTAATTGAGTTAGAGCAGTTTTAGGGTACGTGTTGTGCACACTGGAACCTTGGAAGCCAGTGATCTCCTCTAGTCTGAAATTGTCTCAATGACATGATCGTAATTATCTGATCTGCCAACTATGGTTTATAAAACGACCGTTATAATAAAAATAACGGCTGTTATAACGGATTTGGACCTCCCCCATTACGTTATGTACTATTAAAACGTTTTAAAAATAATGACAGTTATTTTTTGGAAATTTTTGTGAAAAAAAATGGCCGTTATTTCTGTTATTTGCCGTTTTTGAAAATTTGAATTTCAGTGCCATTTTTCCGTTATTTTCCGTTTCTGCTCCTTGAGCGCAACCTTGTATCAACTATTTTTTTTTAATTTTTGGCAAGTCCTACTATTTATAGTACCACGAAAAGTAGGAGGTTCTGAGTTCAACTCTCCTTGGGGCCACCCCCTGGAAAGAGTAGGGTAATAAGTGGGTCAGTCCACATTAATTCTCCCCCCAGTATACTCCGGCACGTGTGGAAGGGCCACCTCCCGGAAAGAGTAGGGTAATAAGTGGGTCAGTCCACATTAATTCTCCCCCCAGTACACTCCGGCACGTGTGGAAGGGGTGACTATCGTGCCCCGAGGGGGAGGCCCGGACACACACGGTTTAATAAAAAAAAAAGTATCACGAGAATGTCGAAGATAGAATGGTTGGGAACAAGGTTTAAAGGAGGCCGTTTTAACGGTTAAACGGACTGGGGGTGTTACCGTTTAAATGGCCGTTAAAACGGTTTGAAACGGTCAGGGGCACAAAATGGAAAAAAATGAAAAAAATGGAATTGAACGGATTTTAACGGTTTTAACGATTTTAATGGAAAAAAATGGAAAAAAGTGGCGCTGCAATTTAAATTTTGAAATTTGAAAATTTAAAAAAAAAATAGAATTTAACGGATTTTAACGGAATTAAACGGTTTTAACGGCCGTTTTTTTCACAAAATTTTTCAAAATTAACGGCCGTTTAAACAATTTTAATGGCCGTTAAAACCAAAAAATGGCCGTTTTTTGCAAAACCAATAAAACGGGTTTAAACGGCCGTTTTTAAAACCATGGTTGGGAAACCACATTTTAAAATTTTAAATAACGCATCCTTGCCTAGTTGAGGAACTACAATCAAGTGTTCGAAAGTCATCCACGATGGCGATATCTGAGAGACTATTCAGCCAGTTCCCCAAATTTCTTCCTTTCTCTATCAAATTTTTGTGGCCAAGATCTTCAAGCACGCTATCGACTATAAACAATTTCGAAATTTTTGGACTGTGTTCTGTTTCTGGATTTCTCACAAACGGTTTCTGACTAGTTGGAAGCCTATGGTTAAATGATGATTGATGGGAGTGGTTGATTTAAGGGAAGTAATTTAGGTGGGGTTGCTGTCACTCTACTTGGAGGCCCAAGCCCATGATGGGCTTTAAAAGTTGATCCCAACGTCTCATTAAATTAACCCTCTAATTTGTCTCGGGGTTGGTTTAATCAGGCCGTCTCGATACAAGTAGAGGCCTAAGGCGAAAACTCTATTAAAAAAAAAATTAAACTCTCTATATTATTGGAAATCTTTATATAAAAAATATTCTTGATAATAAAAACTATGGAAAAAAATTAGATGCAGAGGACTCTCGTGGCCCTACATAGATCATTTTATTTGGGCCTAATGACATCATGGATGTTCAGCCCACGTATTGGTGGATAAACACTTAAAATCAGCTTGATTGATGATTTCTAGCCATTGGATTTACTACCCCAAAAACATGCTTGAATCCAATGGCTAGAATCATGTCCTAAAAAGTACTAAAATCTATGGCTAGAGATAATCAATTAGGTTGATTTTTGGTTTGTATATCCAATGGGGTTGGGCAAAATATCCATGTGGTTAATGGGACCTGGGCTGGGGGCGTTCTCTCACCAAGGGGCCTAAAGCGATTGCCTTAATGGCCTTAGGGTAGAGCCAGCCCTAGAAATCTTTGGGTTCTAATACTTTGCACAACCCATGACGACATTTATGTGTTAGGGAGGCTGAAAGAGTGCTTAGGGGAGGTTGAATGATCTACAATGGTGAGAGGAAGGCCAAAAATGACAGAGATTGAGTTAATAAAGAAACGATCTAGATGACAAATGCCTTAACAAGAACTATAGTTAGAGATAGAGTTGAATGGAGAAATAGGATTCATGTTGCCGGCCGCAGATAGTCGGGGTCAGTATAGTCTGTTGATTATGACGACGACGAAGCTTTTCAACTTTTATTTATTAGGGCTTATAACAAAGTAAAGTTTATTAAATTAGAAACTAATATTTGTTTCGGAACTGATTTTCTGAGTTAAACTATTTCCCATGGGAAAACTTCTAGCTATATTCAGTTACATGTCATTTAATGGGAGTGCTAAAAATATATATCTTCGAAATTCGACATACCCACCTATGACTTCATCCACTGTCATTTGACCAATGTTGACCCAAGTTGACCACTAAATTTTTATTAAAGGACGAAAATGCCCTTGCTTGGAACAATGGTTTGGCCAAAACCTAAACCCCAAATCAACTTGGGTCACTTTACAAATTCTCCTTGGCTCTCTACATGAGTCTTGGCAAAGAATAGCAGCTTTGTCTATAAACCTGGTTCAGCAATCAGAACTGTATAACAACTGTACTTTTGGAAAAAAAAAAAAAAATACTGGACATGTTTAGTGATTAAATTCTGATAACAAGGTTTTGGCCCAAACCCTTGTTCCAAGGTTGAAGACAAGGGCATTTTCGTCCTTTAATAAAAAAATTGGTGGTCAACTTGTGTTGACAGTGGACTAAGTGACACAGGGTAAGTCAGCTTTTTCAAAATGTGGGGGGTATGTCAAATTTAAAAGATAACATGGGGGTATGTCAAAAATTCCCATTAAAAAAATAGTTGTACCATAAATTAGCTCTGTATCCTAACCACCCAATAGAAATAAAATAGAGCTTAGCTTTGCTCAGACTACAAAAATAACATGAGAAAGGTTCATATAGACACCATACATTCAAGCTGTCTCAAGAAATATTGCTTGGACATGGTTCAGACAGTCAGTTATACACTGCCAAGTAAATAATTTACATACATCATACAAGCAAATATGCAATCTAAATGCAAAAAAGATCTAAGAACCAGTTGCAAATCTTACCAAACATCGTACTCTACTATGTTTCAATGAGACTGAGCGGCAGATGCATTTGACTTGATCCTTACTATCCAACACACACCCTCATGTTACATTCTCTTTCAATCAGTTCAATCATGATATTGATAGAACCGAACGCTTGTAGCCCTGGTTTGACCGTGACATGCTAACTGGGACATCCACGGCCAGGCCTTGTGCACCAAAACAGAATATCTGGTTCATCAACCTTTTATTAACTGAGGCTGACTTGTGGGTCATGTCCATGATTCCACCATTAAAGGATTGATTAGACCAAGAGGGCCCTGCACTCTCATCTCCAGTATGCACGCCCTTCAGTTTATCCAATGAAGTAGGCGAAGACATTGACGATCTCGACAAAGAACTCGAAGGAGATCGGTCTGGATCGGTTAAATGTGGCATGGCCTGAATGACACCGTGCATTAACCCTGCAGCAAACTTTTTCTTGGTGGATGGACTTGGAAGGTTACTCCTGACGGAAAGAGTCCGTTTGTTGTTCTGAAGCGATAAGGGCTTCGAGAATCTTTGCCGTAGTGTGGTTGGAGTGTCCTCCAAATCGCTCCATTTCTTGTACGACCCCACCGAATCCTCATCTCCCAACTTCTTGATGCCATCAGATTTCTTATCTTTCCACCGGGGCCATCGGAGGAGAATTTTCAGACGCCTTGCTGCATAATTTACAGAACCTGACTTCTTATTATCCAATGAGTTATGGTTCCCATTAATCGAGTCCAATTGACTGAGTTCACTGGAGAATGAACTCGGCCTTGCACTGCCCTGATCACCACAGGCATCCAATGTCTCGATACCTGTGTACAGAAATATCTCTGCGTCAGGGATTCTAAAGGAAGTTCCAGGACTGCTTCCGATACCCTGCATCTTTAGGTGAGAAACAATGGCGCTCCTCGCCATAAAATCCTGACAATTGGAGATTCCCCCAGCTGCAATCAACTGTCTGATCAATATTTCTGACGATGCAGATCGTGGTCGCTGGCTGAGGAGATCTAGTGGGGTCATGCCATCTAAATCACGGATGTTAAGATCGATCGATGGGATGGTCATCAGGAGTTCCACCAGATTAGAGTGAATGTTCCCAACAACAGCCATGTGAAGTGCAGTTCTTCCATCATTGTTCCTGACATTGATGACATCCTGCATGTTTACAATCTTTCCGCAAACCAACTGCTTCATGAGCTCAATCTGTCTGTCCAACCTACGGAAACCAGGAGTTCGAAAACCGGCCACAGCCATATGGAGGAAAGTATCTCCTGCATTGTTTTGTAAAGAGGTGGATGAGGGAGATGCAAGAATTAGAACCTCCACTACAGCTAAATGCCCCCGGTAAGCAGCCACATGCAATGCTGTGTTCCCTTGACTATCTGTGGAGGTGATAATGTCAAACGATGCCACTAGATCCTTGATTACCTGCACAATTGAACCAGATCAATTAAAAACAATAGTTGACCAATAAAAATGACGTCTTCTAAATGGTCAAAAAAATGCAAATAGTTGAAAAACACAAGGCTATAGGTCACATTGTGTCAAGAGATCTAGATGGGACCTAATCCCTGTACATGCACCACTTGCATGTATCTTCCTTTCTACAGGCCATGCATACAGTCTATAAGATTCAGTTGCTAACAAACACCATATCGTACTTGCATGTCAGACGCATGCTGACACACTTTACCGTAGAAATATTTACTTTATTTAAGTATTTTTGTTTCCAGCTATTATTATAAATTGTTTATACGACTTTTATGTAAATCAGTTTATCTAAGTATTTTTAAAAATCTCTCTCATCATGTAACATAAACTGTACAGACGTGTTGGCGTATCGGGTTTGTGGGGGTCAGTGTGTCCAACACTTTTCCACCTCTATATAAGGAGAAGGGACAGCAAGGGCCTGTGTTCCTCTTACTTTCTCTTTGTGTAGGGTCTCCCTTAGACCTTCACTCAATCCAACCCACAATTGTCACGGTTTTTGTTGACTGGCAACTGACCACCTTAGAGCCACCAGCTCGTCTTTTCATGATGTCCTTCACACACTTTCCTTGGCTTTCATGTAGACCTTACTCGTATTTATGGCTTCTTCAATTGGATACGTTGTCACTAGGCAGGGTTCACGTGACATCAATGAGTATGTGAAACTATTTAAGAAAATGGATGCACGCATGTGCAGCCCAAAAACCGTGGTAAGTGACCGCAATCAAACTGACCACATTTGCACTGGAGTGCAAAATGCATCCCAGTGCAGCCAACCAAGCAGGGCAATAGTATGGATTTATCTGCCAAAAAAGATGAAGCTGTTCCAGGAGGAGCTCGAGTCTCTTGGACAGAAGAAAAAAGAAGGGAGAATTCAAGTGCAAGATTATTCCATGGAGTTTGGCCAGAAGTTTCCAGACAAAATTACAGATAAAGGGAAACTAAGGAGATTTTTGGATGTTTAAACTATCTATCAGATTGCTATCAAGATCTGGCATCTGAAAGAAAAATCATGTCAAACAAGCTAAGGAAGAAAGCTCCTACCCCTGGGACAGAGGTTCATAAAATAGCTGCACGCAAAAAGGAAAAGGTCCAAAAGTTATCACTCTTTGTCCTAACCAATTATAGAAAACAGAAGCTGATCGAATCTGATGCATCGAACATTAAAGCTGTGCTAAAACATTAAGAAGAAGATAATGAAGAGGTCATTCAGTTCACCTTGGGAACCTGGAAGACAAGATATCCCACTATCAAAAAAGAAGCCATAGCTGCACTAAAGGCTATCGTAAAGTTTTAGGTACATATTCTAAAGCAGCATTTCATTCTCCAAACGGATTACAAGTCCTTTAAAAGGAGTACTGGAGAAAAATGCCAAAACCTGGAAGCAAAACAGATAATCGCTAAATGGCAAGCAATGTTCTTTTTGTTTAGCCTTAATATTGAGCATATAAACACGATGAGAGCTAATTGCAGTCGATGTGAAGCACTAAGGACCAATCAGAAGAGGAAGAAGGAAAAACCATTGCGATCCCCATCTGGGATGGGATGGGCGCTAAATCACCTAAGAAAAGTATTACCCGTTGTCCCAAGATAAGATATTGTTCCAGATGATCCATAGGCTATGGTTGAAAATCTTTTTGGACCATAGTCACATCAAGGAGAGAGGTTTCTTGTTGGCCAATCTGAGGTGGAATGAATTATGTTCTACAAAGATTTGGCTTACATAAAACATTTTAAAGATCATCATGGTAATGTAGCATATTCTATGATAATTATGGGACAAGAAAGCCTCCTTTTGCATTTTGTCTATATTTGGCTTGGAGGACTGGAAAAATAAAATATTTATTTAAATCCAAAAATATGCAAACTTTACTCCTGGGCCATTTCGTTTTGCATTCATTTTGCCCCAGAAATGTTATTCCTTTCTAGAAAGCTTATCCGGAGCTTGATTTTCTGAAACAGACAAATCGGCGATCAGACATCTATGTTGGAAATAAAGGCTTATTATGATTGGCCTCAAGTTTTGATCGGACATCTAAGGTTTAGTGGAATAAGTGTTTCTCTCACAAGAGACTTGATTGTGTGTGTATACACACATGACCCCGCGTAGCAAGGTGTTACGCACACAGGACACAAGTGTGCGTGCATACATGAGCAGGGGAGTAGATGTGTGCATGTATGTGGGTGACACTTTGCCTGTGCGCATCATCCGGGAGTCACATGAACTCTTTTGATCGTTTAATGCCGATGCATTGTGGTTGGTGTGTGAGATAGATTAGAGCCAACTGATCTAAGAGCCTTCAGAGATAGGCTACCTCAGGAAAACAGAACTTGTTAAGCGAGTTGGACCTTGACCACTTGAAAGTGGTGGAGTTGAGGAGTCCAGAAGACTCCAGTTGATTGTTGGGCAGGTTGAGCTCACCTAACCCTCTCCAATACAAGTAGAGGTGGGGAAGAGCTATGTTCATCCCGACCATACTATGCTCTAGCTCTCCCATGAAGAGACAAACCCAGAAGCCTGTATATACTGAAGTCCTGCTACTGCATATAGTAACCCATCTGAGAAGCCCATTTAGGCAAGAAATGGCGTACAGAGTGGATTAAATTGATTAATAGAGTCCATTAAAGAAGAGGAAATATAGTATTTATACCCTTCCAGTCCCGGTTTTATAATTTGGTTTTCTTTCTTCTCACTTCTCAGTTTTTAACTCTGTTCTAATGCATGAGATGTGGGCTCTATTAGTCCTCCCTAACAAGCCTATTTGCAACTGTTCACTGAGCTTACAAAACTAAAAGATTAAATTTGTATGTGTGTGGCTCAGATATATCTCTACATATCCTAGAACAAAGAAGGTTGTTTTTAAGCAACACATTAACTTCTAAAATATAGTTGTTGTGGAACTATTTTAGTGGGTTAAATCTAACTTTTCTAACTTAGTTTGAACATTGAGAAAATGAGATGAAGCACTTAGTCTCAGCCCAGCTAGCGCAAGCCTGTAGAGGGACTTGGAATGAGTCCAAGCTTGGTTGGCTCCCAAGGATAGAGTGACCGAATCCTCTGCACATTTGAGACTCTTTAACTATCTTCAAGAATTGCTTATGCACCTCCAAGCTTTGATTTAAATTATGTCAACATTAAATTAACTAAAATTAGCTACAGGTATTTAAGGTGAAAGAAAATTTGCTATTATCCAACACCATTATAAATCATAATGCAGAACTTGCCGCTAAGAAAGGCACAAGGGTCGCCTAAGTGACTGGCAACGGATAAGCTCTAGCAAGTCCATCATGAAACAGATGCTGTGGTAATGTCCAAGGAATACTTGTGAAGTTTCCTATACCAGGTTCTATTGGGAACTTCAAAGCATCCAGACCTCATTCATCCCTAATAAATAAGTGGGCATCCAAAGTGTTTCGACACCCACCCTATTAGCATATACAACTCTAATGAATCAAAGACCATGTAGTCTTGAACAAATCTCGTATTTGATTTAACTTACATGACCAAGGCAGCAACACAGCTACCATGAGTCTCATATTATTCCTAGAATTGGGAGATCCATCACTTACCATAATGATCTCATCTTGAGTGCTTGATGAACTTGAGGTATGGTCAACACTGTGCAAAATGGTTGGCAGGCCAACCGACAACTCAACTATGTATGGAGCTACCACCACTGTACTACCCCAAGGATATGTGTTAAAAATCAACTGTTGAAGGGCCACAGTCAATGTTACCGTATATTCGTACATGCAACCATGAAACATAAATGTTCAAATATATTTAACTGAAAAAACATATGAATCTAAAGTGAACATGATCTATATCACTGCCTTCTCCAAACCCATTCCCTTTTCTTTGGCACCATTAAATGCAACCAGAACCAAACATTTTGAGATGATGAATTAACAGGTACAACCCTTAATCATAGAGAATCAGAAAAGAGACCACCTTAATAAAGTTAATATCTAATAATCACATAAAATGCAGAACCATATATAGCTCAAAAGAAGAAGCTATCATGGAATTATTAGTCCTAACAAACCCTAGGAAACCTGAAGAAGGAATGATTAAAGAAGAAGAAGCAGCAAAATTAGTATAAAAAAAAAGGCTAAAATTTTCACAAATAGAAACCTCACCTCAACCTGTCCTCGACCAGAGGCTGCATGCAAGATAGTAGAGCCCTGAACATCTCTATAAACCAAGACATCAGAGCAATCCCCAAGTAGCTCCTTCAAAATCTCCAAATTCCCACCTCGTGCTGCTGCATGAACACCTCTGTTCATCATCTCCCACCTAAAAACCGAAGAAATTTCCCCCGGCTGCTCCTCTATTTCACCACGGCTGCTCCACCTCGGAGACACCGAGAAGTCAAATAAGAGCCTGAAAACCTCAGAATTCTTGCTCCTGGCAGCAGCATAAAATATATCAGTGACACCATATTCTCCTTCTCCAAACACAAGGAGAGGGTCTCTTTCAAGCAATTCCTGAACAAAATCCCCATCCCCTGCTGAGGCAGCAGTGTATAGAAGCCATCCACCGTAGCCGGCTCGGATGAGAGAGTTGGTTCCTCTCTTGGGTTCACATTCAAGGAGGAGCTTCTGGGCAACCTGAGAGCGACATTTGGCAACATCGTCGAACTGGGCTTCGTCGTCCCAGACTGTCTCAAGGCGGCGAATTCGACGGAGGGAGGTGAGCTTGATAAGGAGGTTGGTATCAATGTGGAGGAGCTCCCGGACCAGGTCGTAGTGGCCGTTGGCAGCCGCCCAGTCGATGGGGGAGGCATACCACCACTGATCTCCGGTGCTCTCCCACCGCAGAGGAAAGTATGAAGGAGGCATTGGGGCCAAAAGAGGAAATTTGAGTTCAGTGGAAGAAAATTCAGAGGAAATAACAGTTTTTATTAGGGGAAATTAAGGGAAACACATTTTTGAGATAACATCAAGAACAGAAAAAGCAACAACTCAGGAAGGCAATTGAGAGAATAAAAATGGACAGTACCCACCAAAGCAGAAATGGGAAATTGCAGACAAACTAAGCTTTTTGAAGGGAAAATGGGAGAAACCCAAGTGAGTTCTAAGCAATAAAATACAGGAAATACAAGTAGCCTTGAGAATAAGCTAGAAGAAACAAAGTAAAACCCAAGATCTACCAAAGTTCAAGAAATTAAAATAAAGAACACCCATCAAATCTTAAAAAAGGGAAAAGAAAAGAGAGAAAAACCTATAGAGCATGATTAGAGGTCAGAGAAAGCAAATGCAGAAGAACTTCCAGACAACAACATGGGAAGATAGAGAAGACCCACAAGAGCAAAGGTCAAGAACACAGAGCAAAAACTACAACACCCATTAGAATTAGAGAGAGGAGGACGAAAGGAGACGACGACAGCCATTAGAGCTCAAAGAAAGCAAAACCCAGAGAAAGAAACAGACCCTTTAAGAAGAAGGTAGATGTGGAGTGGAAGATTAGCACTTGTGGGGGTTGCAAGAAAAATTAAAAAAGATAAGATTCTCTTTGGTCCGTGAAAATGGACTGGATTTGTACAGATAATGATGGGTGTGGGTGTCTCATGAGAGAGAAGGGAGAAGAGATTTTCAGGCTTAAGGAATTCTTGGAGGGTTTATGGATTTTGTGATTACAGTCCACAAAAATGGTTAAATTTATCATTTATCCGTGGAATTCTCCGTTGAGAGAGCACTGGATGCGGAAAGGATGAGGTCATGAAAATGACCAATTAGGGTGGACTGTAGGAACCGTCCTTATCTGTTCCTTACACGTGGCACAATTGTAGAACGTAAGGGCCCACTATAATGGACGACTCTCGACCAAAATATCTTCTCACAGCGAATCTCCGTTTAAATTAAAGACTTTTTGAAAAAAAAAAACCTCGTATTCTCTCGCCCAAGCTCGCTTAACTACGTAGTTCTCATAGGATTTGATGCATTAGTATTGATATAATCAGAAAAATAAAAAAAATCTCATCTTTTTATTTTATTTTTTTAATTAAGACCTTCGTGAGTCAAGGGCGACATCTGCCCTGATTACCTCCAGTAGCCATTGAGGACGGCTTTGGTTCCATACCGTCTAATTGTTGAACTTGCAAGCCTTATTGGCTATTAACTGTGCTACCGCATTCCCATCACGCGATGAGTGAGCAAAAGGGAGCGGGTTAAAGTAAGAACATAGGTACAAAATGTGAGCTAATTGAGCTGAAGAGGACCAGCTGAGATTTGTAGATTTTTGCTTGAGCGCTTGAATGATCATCAGGGCATCTGACTCAACGATCAGTTGTCATGCTCCAAAAGAGAGCTTCATCACACAAAATAAACCAATGAAATATTAAATAATCTGAAAACCCTATATTTTTCAAAGGGCACGCTCACGGGACTCCCTTTTTATTAACCCCTTTTGGGTGTCCGTGTGCTCGGCCGTGGATTTCAAGAATCCAACTGTGGTTGTTAGCGCCGAGCTAGCATCACTTTTTGTGACGTTGACAACGATTGTGAAATCCATGGCCGAGCGCGCGAGCACCGAGAGGGGTCAGAAAAAGGGGTCCTCGAAGCCTCCCGAGCCATTTTTCAAAAATCTCATAAAAAAAACTCATTTTTGTTGTAAAATTTAAAGAATATTTTTTTAATAAATATGTCACTAGTTTTTTTATATTTAAAAAATATTTTTAGAAAAGATTAATAGATTTCCTTGATAAATGAGAAATATTTTTGAAAAATATTAGTGCTGCTATCATCTTATCTTTTTATTTTAGTCCAAACAGTTTTAAACTCCCATTTTTTAATGGGCGAATTTTTGCCGCTTCACAATTTGCTAACTATGCTCCTGACACACGTGACGTGACCTTAGAGGGAGCACGGTATTATCTTGGATGATTTTAGGAAGTCTGTCAATCAAATGGCTATTGCTCATTCGTTGGTTTGATTTTTTGGGTTGTGGTCAACTTGAGTGGTCGTAGATGGGCCATCTATGGGCCTAAGAAGTAAGAACCAATTATGAGCAGATATCTTGTCTACACAAAATTTTGTTTGTACAAGACTGTGGAGGCGTGGAGCTCCTTTAAGAATGGGGCCCGACGCATCAACTACATGTGCAGACGGACAGCAAAGAACGGATGTAGGTTGGAGTCTTGGACAGTGGCCTAACGTCCCTCCGTCCGGACCGCTGGAAAGATTTTAAGTGGTGCCCGTTGTTAGGGAGACAAACCACGAGACGGGGCCTTTACACTTTGGCATCCATTTTTATCTCCTCGTCGATGTTAATCTTGGACAAAGAATTTGCTGTCTCGTGAACTTCACCCCGGGTCGAGCATTTTTTTTTGGGCCCACTGACCCATGGATGTTTGGCCCACCTGTTGGTGGACGTACACACATAAATTCTTAATCAGTGATTCCTAGCAGTTGGATTTTAGGACTAAAAACAAAAAGGTCAAATCTCAATGGCTAGAAGTTGTTCAGTGGGCCCAAAAGAGTATGCCATTGTGGCACTTTTGGGAGGGGGACCTATGTTCAAACCTCGAGGACAACAAATTCAGGCTTGTTATTCTTCCTTAAAGTTGAAACTCATGTTTATTTTAGAGCCGGACACAAACTCTTGAACAATGCAGTAGTTCTAAACAAAGTTTAAAAAACGGCCGTTATAAAGAAAATAACGTCCGTTATAACGGATTTGGACCTACCTTGTTATGTTATGGACCGTTAAAACGCCCATAAAATAACGGCCGTTATTTTCTGGAAAATTTTGTGAAAAAAAAAGGCTGTTATTTTCGTTTTTTCCATTGTATTCCATTTTTTTTCCGTTATTTTCCATTTTTGAAATTTTGAAATTCAAAATTTGAATTTTGCGCCATTTTTTCCGTTATTTTCCATTTTTTCCAGTTTTTTTCCATTTTTCTCGAGCGTTTTTTTTCGTTATAACGGAAAAAATGGTAACGCCCCCAGTCCATTATACCGTTATAATGGTCCCCTTTAAACCTTAGTTCTAAAGACCTCAAATTTCTTTATTTCAGTATGGAAATTATTTTATCTTTTTTTTTTTTTTACTTTTTTTATACAACATAAAGATGTCCGATACCTGATTGGAGAATCAGATATTAATCGGTTCCAATTTTGTACTATAACCAATGGTTTTAACCGTTTAAAAGTTTACACAAAAAAAAAAAAAAAACGGCCGTTTAAACGGTAACGCCCCAAGCCCGTTTCCGTTAAAACCGTTTAAACATATTTTATCGGTTTTGAATAAAATGGCCATTTTTTTGTTTTAACGGCTGTTAAAATTGTTTAAACAGCCATTTAATTTTGAAAAATTTGTGAAAAAAACGGCTGTTAAATCTATTTAATTCCGTTTAATCTCCGTTAAATTTTTTTTTTTTTATTTTCAAATTTCAAAATTTGAATTTCAACGCCATTTTTTCTGTTAAAATCCTTTTAATTCTATTTTTTTTTCTATTTTTGCCCCTGGCCGTTTCAATCCGTTTTAACGTCCATTTAAACGGTAACGCCCCCAGTCCGTTTAATCGTTAAAACGGCTTCCTTTAAACCTTGTTATAACCACCCTAAGTAATCTGCTTTCATTGGCATGGGAAATGGAACCGACTTATTGACCTTCTTCGTTGAAAATCGACCTTTCACGAACCAACAAAAATAAAGAAAAAAAAAATATGCAAATTTACATTATTCAATAGTATTGTTAGAAATATGTGAATATATTTGACAGTAAAATTCACTTATGGCTCGGGCTATGAGGACCCCCATTTTCTGATCCCTCTCGGTGTTTGCACACTTGGCTGTGGATTTCATGAATCCGACGATGGTTGTCAACACCCCAAAAAGGGATGCCAGCTTGGCCTTGACAATCATCATTGGATTCTTGGAATCCAACGGTCGAGCACACGAACACATGAGGGGTCACCTAAGCCCGACCCTTCACTTATAGATATTGTATATAATCAATTAAATAAAATATAATTGAATCTAACTTAGAGGCACATGATCGCTTCTTGAAGATAGTTAGAGATAGTTGGAGCCTCCCACAACGATGCAATGGCCTACAAGTAGCATTATCTTCGAGATTCAACAAACCAGACTCAATCTGAATGTCAACAGGGTTGATCATCCATCAGAGACCGTATGCGTACGCCTTTACTCACGAAGCATAATTAATGGAGTAGGAAGTCGATGAATCATACCCACGCATGACCAGCCAAACATCTCATCAAACTAGATTCAATTGGGAGTAATGCACCCATTTAATTGGTAGCCCGCCAATTTGACGGTTCGGAATATTTATGAATTGATTGGCCATATATGCAATCATTAAAAAAAAATTAAAACTTGCATGACCGCCGACAATCATATATGCCATGACTGCCCACAATGCGAGCCATTTGGCATGTATTTAGAGGACGCTGACTCAATGGTGTTTGGCCAATCCCTAGGTAGACCTAGAAACCAAAAATCAGCCTGATTAGTGATTTCAAATCTTTCCATCTTGTTCCTCATATAATGCTCAAATTCCCACAGTTTGAATCAACCCATGAAATTGACGCCAATCAAACGCTTAGAAATCACTAATCAGGTTGGTTTTTGGTTTGTAGGTCTACCTAGGGATTGACCAAACATCCATATGGTCAGTGTCCTCTAAAAATGTACCACGTGGCACATATTGTGATGGTCGGTCACTGACCACCGGCTATGCAAGTTTTACTAAAAAATAAATATTCCTGAAAAATATTTTTCTGTCAGAGATTATTTTTTTATGAAGATTTTAAGCTAATTACAGTCCCATTTTTCTGAATTAACCATAATTTCTGTATCCCATTTTTCCGAATTAACCGTTATTTTCAAAATAACAAAACGGGTGGCGCATTACCATTGTATCGGCCGTTTTTTAAACTACTTGTATATATCGATCTCTTCACGTATGACTGTGATTACATTAAGCTGAGATAATCAACACTTCCCGACATTGGAAAATCCTCCGAATTTGTTGGTTGCACTTCATCCTTCCGAATTTTGCGAACCGATTCATGAATTAATCAAATATATTTGTCGCTTCGGGCGTAACATCGAATTTTTTTTTATTACAGTCAATTTTTAAGAACAACGAAATGTTTCAATGAGACAAAAATTTGAATTAATTAGCCTAATATTTTTCCTTTTTTTGATAATTCCAAGGCTTAAAAAAATAAATTCTTGAGTGAAGCCATCTTATTTATTATTCTTTAAGGCCTGCACCAAAAAAATAAAAGTATCCGTTTATCCGTTCATTTAGGCATCAGATTTTTTAGAGCCAAGGGGTTGGACTTTGGAGTCATAGCTTTTGAGTGGACACGATTGTGCAAGCGTCTGATCGAAATCATACGGTTGTTGTGTTTGCTTAGACTGGTATGTGCATTTCAAGTGATTACACTGGATCATTTCCCTGAGCATCAAGTACCCATAAGACCTCACAAGTGGGCCCATTACGCAATTGTGATCCCTGAGCATCAAAGTGTTTCTTAGACTGGCACATTTGTGAAAAGCTTTCAAGGGCCCATAAGACCCTTATAAGTGGGCCCATTACCCAATAAAATTACAGACAGCCCATGACAGATTTAGGTGAAAAATCAGGATATTCTTCAAACTGTGGATCAGATAGATCAGGCCGAACTTTGAACCCGATTATAATGATTTGATCTGGTGGTGGTTTGCGATACGAATCCAATCGCAATGGCCCAGAAGCTTAATGGGCTAACTGGGCTTCCACTGTTCAGCTGGCGTGCATGGAGGTTCATGAAGGTTCATGAACATCCATGTGATGGGTCCCACCTAGGAGCATAATGGGGTGAATCTATATCTATATATAAAATAGATTGATATTACTTGGGCAATTAAATAAACAAAGTGAACTAGAGCAGTTGGCAACTTGGCATGGTTCATCTTGCACGTGGGGTGGTTCATGATGTGGAGGGCATGGAACCTAGTGGGCCTAGCGGTAGGTAATGACTTATTAGGTTGGTGTCAGTAACATTGGATCACGGGTTTGATAACAGCCTAAAATATATAAGATTTTGATTTCCGAGGAATTAAGAGCTTAAGTTAAGGCAGTTCTCTTCTCTCCTGTCCTGTCCTGTCCGTCTCTCTTAGCTTTTCCTTTATTATCACTTTAATGGACCTCACGTGACCATCGATCCATGGAGTCATGGACATCTCAAGAGTCAAAGACAGCATGCATGATGCTCGAGTAAACTTTGATGACTGGACCCTGTCATCAAAGTGTAGGGCTGACCACCTCGGCCTCACCCCTCACCGCACACGTACCTAGGGTGTACTCGACTGCTTTTTGCCAAAAGTACAAAATCCACGTGCCGAGATCCTGCAACCCTGTCATCTCCTTTGCCTTTCGTAAAACTATAATTTCAGCAGAAAAAGCTCAAAGTGCTGTAAGTTTTAAGTGCTTAATTTTTATACTAGATTGATTGGTAAAAGTCCTTTTATGTCTGAAAATTTCATAAATCTATCATCAAAGATTTCATTCAGGACTTCGGCGTGGACACCCAACATGGCAGTTCAAATTGTTTGTGTGTATCCACCTCTTTAGGGAGGTCGTGGGGTCAAACCCACACAGGCAGATTTCCTCCTTTGAGCAGTTATGCCAGGAGTAGAGATCCCCTTTACCGGCTCTGATCGGCTCAGTGCAGGTTTCACCTGCTAATCCGTGGGGCCCTCCCACGATGGTGGCTACAAAAAAAAAAAAAAAGAGACTTTGGCGTGGAAAATGATCTAATTATGTTGCACATACTATTGTCCAACAGGCTAAACTCTTTTCTCTTTTTGTCATTTGGAATTTATACCCCCTTCCTGACTTTTTGAAGCCCGGGAAAAGGATCAAAAAATCTTTAGGGACGGGTAATTTGTTTCCCGTGGCTTGGTATAATATTATGATTTGGGCGATTGTATTCATAACAACGGCGAGCCAAGGAGTAGGGTGGATTCACTCATTTATCACTCTTTCCTTTACGAGGCAGGTGAGCCAGCTGTTAGGCGGATTGAGTACCGACATAATGATGCACCTACCCAAGTGTTTGTATGAGAACCCTACCTTCTCTGATCTCTGATCCATCGACACGTGCAATTTCTTTTCCATCGATACAGCCTGCAATTTGTACTTAAATTCCTTATCTATAAAATGTTTATTAGGACCTTTTTGTAAGTTCTTTTTATAGAGAAAGTTTTAATTCAAGGGCGTAATAGGTTTTTTTTTTTTAGATAATCTTAGAATCTTTTTAAAGATGTCATCACTTACTATATTAAGTGAACGGGGGATGACTTAAAAATTTTGAAGTCTGAATTTCAGGTAGTTACCAAACGGTCCGAATATATATCACTAAGATCTAGTCACTAGATTCGCTACTGTACAGTCTCCTTAAAATGAGTACACATCAAAACCTAACCTTCAAATGTAATACTTCAACAAATGGTTTGGGGACCAATCAGGGTCTGACAGGAACAGGCCCTGCCTCGATTTGTGCGCCACTTCGGCGGCCCTATGGAAGCGTAGATCATTACTCATTAATCTGATGATCAGGACAATAATGTGTGAAATCGCGTGCGTTGAAAATTCACACATCAGCTTAATTTTATGGTTCAGATTAAGTGAGTTGTGCTATGTGTAGGTCCACGTGAACCCACAGATGGGGTCCATCAACGGTGAGAGATTGTAATTGTTGAATAATGGTTCCGAAGGTGTTAAGCACCCATCAAATGGGTCCCTATCGTTAAATGCTCTGGGTACTACTACGGAACTTAGGGGACCCTTTACTTATATAGGACGTTAATGATGCCCTAATAGGTTGTCAACCGTCGACGGTCAGGGAAGCCCCCGACCACCACAATATAAGCCACGTGACACATTCTTAGAGGACGCTGACTGGATGGATGTTTAGCCAATCCCTAGGTGGACTTACAACCAAAAATCACTGATTTGTGATTTCAAACCTTTGGATCCGTGTATCCCAAATAATGGTCAACAATGCTCAAATTCCCCATAGTTAAAATTAACCCATGAAAATGACTTTAATCCAACGCTTAGAAATCACTTATCAATTTGATTTTTGGTTTGTAGGTCCACCTAGGGATTGGCTACACATCCTTAAGGTCAGCGTCCTCTAAGAATGTGCCATATGGCTTATAATGTTCAGCCCATGTGACAATGTGGGGCAAGGACCTCCTATTAGGCTCTATCTTAAGATTTGATGGCTACAATTACCTAATCAAGTTGATTAGAAGGGCCAATGAAGGGTGGGCCCCAACATTTAGCAAGCTAATGCATGGAATGTCGAGTTCAATCTCTACTTTATCACTTTCTTGCTTCCTCCTTTTTGCTCCCACTACTCTCTTTTTTCTCTCACTTTAATGGGCCTCGTGAAGACTCTTCTTCACATGGGCCATGACGTCTCCCTTGTGCCGCTCCCTGTCCAAACTCCAAAGTAATGGATAAGATGTGGGATTTCATGCTGTACCGCACTATGAACCGGTCAGAAGACCGTTCTTTTTATTCTTCAATAACAACGATGCCACGTTTCTCGTACTCGTCAAAAATAATTTGGTTGAACAAATAATAGATGGTTTGATTGATGGCAATTGAGGGTAAACAAAAATGCAACACGTGGCTGATGCATTGGTCGATCTCTATCCCGATTCCCGATCGATGAGATGGCGAATGGGACCAACGAGTAAAACTTGCCTGACCACCAATGGTATGGTAGCTACCTGACCATCGGTGCATTGCTCGGCACGTGGATTTTGTACGGACGAAACACCGCGGAGTGCTTAGCTCGTACGCCCGAGGTCTTTTTTGCTTTTGCATTAAAAAAATTTAAAACAAATGTTACAAAAATTCAGCTGCCATTGTTTTTCCGAGAAGAAGTGGGAGTTGTTTGTACTGCAAGACCGCTCCGGTGTGAAAGTAAGCAAGAGAATGGTAACAGTGGAATATAATATTGGGTTAGGGAGTTTAGATTTCGATCTCCTTACCTTTGCCTCTCAATCTCTATATATAGGTTGAGATGACGGAGATACCTGCTTCTCTCATTTCCGTTGGGAAGATCTTGCTTCTTGCTTATATGAAGATCTTGCTCTTGAACTTCTTGGGTCTTCCTTGATCTTCAGGAGTCAGTTTTTCTCGTTGTAGTTAGTGGTGAAGTGTCATTTATCTAATTGAACAAGTGTCAGGTGGCATAAACCGTCTTATTGGGCAAGTTTGATGCCTAGCTGGACGCTAGCCTTGCTGTCAATGTCTCAAATTCCTAGGTGGAAGGTGGCCGAGCGGATCATCTGGCCATGTGTCATGATGGATGGAGTGAGTCAGATATAGTAAAATCCAATCAACATGCAACTTGGATGATCCATTTGTCCAAAAATCAGACCATTAAGAGAAATCCATTCATTTAGAGTTTTAATTCAAAAATTAAAATTTTTGGGTCTACGGCGAGGTTTAAAATCTCATTCCGTTTCATTGCCTTGGTAAGTTGATGGAGCAAGACGTATCAATATACCATTGGATTAGGTTCGTGTCACCATCTTATGGTAACAGCAGCAAGAGACAACAACACCCTTTACAAAAAGATGGCAAAGAGCTTGGTCTCAAGCCAAGTCAAAAATTAAAAAAGAGAAGGAAAAAAGAGAAGAAGGAGAAGCAGAAAACGAATTGCCTCGCTAAGGGGGACTTAGGCCCTGTTTGTTTGTTGAGAATTGAATTCTCCAAATCCGACAAAGTGTGTAAGACATTGGTCATTTAATGAATAGTACTTGACATGGCTCACTTGTGTGGTTCCACATAAATGTCTCCTAATATGTTGGTCGTACATACCCATGCAGGCAGGGAGAGAGAGAGAGAGAGAGAGAGAGAGAGAGAGAGAGAGAGAGGAGTCAATCCAAGGGGCTGTTCTTCGATACCAATCGAAATTTTGAAGCCGAAGTCCGTCAATTTGCCACGTAGGAGACTCTTTCGGGCCCACTGACTCCATGAATATTTGGCGCACATCTTGGTGGACGCACACACCAAAAATCAGCGTGATTTTTAGCCGTAGGATTTGAGCACTTTTCATCATGGGCTTTATGAACATGCCGATGAAGTCGTTCCAAGCCCATGATGAAAAAGTGCTCAAAATCAATGGCTAGAAATCACTAATCACGCTGATTTTTGGTGTGTGGGTCCACCAAGATGTGGGCCAAATATTCATGGAGTCAGTCGGCCCCAAAGAGTCTACTACGTGGCAAAATGAGGGGAGTTTGGCATCGAAATTTTGATACTGAAGTCGGTATCATAGATTTTTCCCAATCCAAGTGTTGTGCAGGAGAAAACTAATTTTCAATACCCGTGGCGAGTGGTGATAGGTAGATCTATATTTAACAAAAAAAATTGGGGCCTTCTAATATTTGGAGGCCTAAGGCGACTGCCTTATGCTTGAGCCGGCCCTATACCCACGTGGACCCCATGTATCATGTTAACCAAATATCAAGTGGGTTTCATGTCACTTGAGCTTCATGTGTCATGTAATTCATTATCAGGTGGACTCTACGTGCCAAGTAGATTCCCATATGCCAGATATTAGCATATCACGGTCCCACATGTTATATGGTCCAAATCATGTGGGTCTCACATGCCAGCAGGCGGTCCACGTGTGAAGTGATCAACATATCACGCAGGCCCAACTGTCAATGTGATCAATACTTCACAAGTTTGCCGCAACCAAGTCGGTTTTCCTGTCCCGGAGAAATTTTTAGGGCCAACACAACTTGTCTCATTGGGCGACTTGGTTGTGAGTCCCATGACTAAAGTTCATAATTTGTCTAAATTGCATGAAAAAACAAGCCACATGCATTCGTGGCGAACAAACACAAGCCGCATGCATTCGTGGCGAACAAACGCAGCCTAACTGCCGCCAAATTTTTATTTTTATTTTTTTTACAGAGGAAAGATGGCTAAAGGTTTTTTTTTTCTTTCTTTTTTGATAAGTAAAATTTTATGGAAAAGGGTGTGGGGGGAAAGCCAGGAGACTCTTAAAAATGGTCTGAAAGGCAGAAAGGCAAGAAAAAACAGCAAACAAGTGACTTACCCAGTTCTCTTTCAAATTTTGTTTTTTCTTTTTCTTTCTGTTTATTAGAACTGGGGTTTTGATTGCTAAATCTATACATATACTTGTAGTTTTATTAGATCTAGAACTTCTTTTACTTTTTATTTTTTCTGTTACAAAAAATTAAAACTATTCAAGCAAACAAAAATGGATTACTTACAGGAAACAGTCATCTAATGGAAGAGGGGATGAGGGAACTAAGCAAGAAAATAAGTGCTGGAGAAGTTCAAAGTGCAGAACTCGATTAGGTGTATTTCTTCTGTGTCGTTAAACTAGGGACATTTTTTATGCAACGAAAAAAAAAAAATCAACTTTGGAAGACACGGCAGTGGCGATGAACAAGGTAAACTGAACATGGACTTGGAAGATGAGCAGAAGTTTTGGGAAATAATGCATTCTTATAATTTAAAAAGTTGTTTAAAAATTAAAAGAAAATAGTGATTGACTGGTGCAATGCATGTTTTAAACAGCATCAATGGCTACAAAGCTGAATCCATATCTAGATATTCTCCAACACCAATTCATTATTTCCAGTCATGAGAAACTTGGTTCTGTTTTTTTTTCTTTTTTTTCCAGCACCATTCCATCATTTTCCACTCCTGAAATTAGTTGACTTCATTCACATGCAGGTAGATAGATCAATTGTGAATCCCAGAATGACAAAACATATCAATGCGGAAGAATGAAATGACCTCTCACAGATTTATGATCAGTTCTTGGCCCTGGTAGAGTTGTTTTCCTTGATCCTTGCACGGTTGTCCAGCTTAACAAAGCGCTTGAGATCGTCATAGGGGAGAGTCTCTATGTTCTTCCTTCTTAGTTCACTCAATGCAGGATGTTTATCGAGCAGGTGCCACAGCCAATCAGGGTATTCAGAATCTGGCATGATCTTGGGGTCTGATCCGTCCTTAAGGATGTTGGCACCCACCACTGTAGTGGACTTCACTTCTTTGCTGAGGATGGATGCCTTTGGAGCATCACTGGCTGCACCTCCCTTTGAGCCCTTCTTTGCTTTACCACCACCTGCTGCAAATGTCCTGCGGCCCGACCACCCCAACTGCCTCCTTGGTGATGATGATGCTTCTCAAAGATCTGCCACAGCTCATTGCCATTTCTTCACCCGTGCAGCATCAACAATACTGTTTATGTATTTTTTTAAGTAAGCGGAAAGGAGCAACTGTTTGCAGATATGCATTTCTTCCTTATAATTCAACTGAAAGTACACATATAAGATGCCACATTTTTAGGAGTTCAGGAGTTATGGTTGCTTGTTATCTTAATATAAGGCATAATTTAGATAATTTTGACTTCTTGTAATTTCTACAGTGCAGGACCACTACTTCTGACTTCCTCTCTCTATGCTGAGTTTGTTGATTCTCAACTAATTTTATCAATCCTCAAGTTAGTATTGAACTTCTAGGGAAGTTCATTGAACATGCCCCTGGCCTCCAATCCTCCTTGAAGAAAACCACAAAAACAGCACACCTTTACTTTAAATCTTAGAGAAACTTTAATATACCTTATCAGAAGGTTCCTCATAGCTCCATTGGCCGGCGCTCGTTTGCACAACTGTAAGGTTGTGGACTACAAAGAAAGGAAGACACTCCCTATGGGTCCAAAGGAAATATGTGATGTGATGCTACAAAGTAATGATATTTGTATCAATATACTGTTGTAAGTACAGTCATAGAGCCAACACACTGTCCTACCTGGGTCAGCAGACCATGATACGATCATTTATGGAGACAGAGTTGTGAATTCGTGTATGCTTTTGTTTCCTTTGCCTCCTCTTATGCTTGCATACACATTTAGTTTCATCCGTTGATCTGTTGCTTATAGCTTTACTTTCACCGAAAGCCAAAGCCTTCCACTCGGTGCATGTGTAATGTGCTAAAATGATGCTAAGCTTCTAGAGATGATCTATATCAGTTCAAAGACGTAGGAATATTCAAGCAACTACTTGGAGGGACCTTAAGATGAATGCATGTATCACATTTATACGTGGTTAGATTTCAGTGTAGAAGTACCTAAATATGCAAATAGTCCTGTATGCATAGTTCTTAAGTTTTTATTTCCACGCCATACCCATAAAATCATGTTTTTCTTCATACTTAGTTATTGTACAAAAACAATAATATTACCAAAATTCCTGCGCTGCTCCAATATCTAGTCCGTTCCTAAATTTTTTTTTTGACCTACCAGAAAATACCAGGCACCAACATATTCAATGGTTACATCAACAGGTTTTGTGTGTGTGTGTCTATATATATATATATTTCCAAGATCTAGGTTTTAGTATATATTTACAACCATTGCTCCAATGTATTTTAAGATTTGAACCAACAGGCACTTTTTCTGCAAATGTATGGACGTATATAGACTTCAATTATTAGTATGTTGTGGTACAAGAAAAAGCACATAAAGCTTGTCAAACAAATCACAACAACACAGGCATCAACATGTTGACCTTGTAGTATTTGTTAACTGGAAGTCTTCATTTGCTTCATTAGAGTTTCAATCCTCTCAGCAACATCATACATATTCTTCTGTTTGACTTCATCCAAAAGCAAACGATAAGTTTGATATCGAGGTGTTATTTCTTGACTTATCATCTCCTCAAAAATGATATAAGCCCTCTCACATTTGTTTGCTCTGCAAAGCCCATGAAGTAAAAGTGTGTAAGTTGAAAGATCAAGACTGAGATGATGCTTGTTGATCATGTCATCCAATAAATTATTCAAACTACTATCCGTCTTTCCAGTTCTAAAGCAAAGCTTGAGCAATGGGTTGTACGTTTGAAGACCAGGCTGACAAAATTTTGATTTTTCCATCTCCTTGACGACATTCAAAGCCTTTTGTTCTTGAGAGTGATGACAAAACATAGCAACCATAGTATTGTAGGTAGAAGAATTTGGGGTGATGCCATTCATGGGCATCTCCACCTCAAAAACATGCGCAGCCTCTCGTGGCCGACCAGCTCTCCCTAGTATGTGGATCAACGAATTATAAAAGAGTGTATCAGGTTTACATCCAGTGGATTTCATTCTATCATATACTTGCAAAGCTTCCTCAAATTCCTCTGACTTAGCAAGTGAATACATGAGAGTGGTGTAGGTAACTACATTCGGGGGGCATCCTTGAGCTTGCATCTCATCAAGCAGCTCATAAACCTTCCGAAAATTGAATAGGTTACAATAGGCTTGGATGATTGTTGAATAGCTGATGACGCAAGGGCGACAGCCATGCCCTTTCATCTCTTCGATTGTCCAATGTGCCTCATCAACCCTATTGGCTTTGCACCAACCATGGATGAAAATGTTGAAGGTGTGAGCATTTGGGGAAATGTGTGATTTGAGCTCCAAAAAAACCTTACGAGCAAGCTCAACCCTCCTCTCTTTGCAAAGGGTGTCAAGCAACAAGTTCATGGATTCTGTGTCCTTCTCCAAACAGAAAGTTCCTAAGTCATCAAATGTCTTAATGGCATCTTCCCATCTCCCTGCACCAGTAAGCCTTCTCATGACATTGGCAATCGTTTTAAGTGTGACATGATTACCCTCACGCATTTCCTCTACCAACAACCACATCCTATCCATTTGCTTTGCTTTCCCCAATATGTCCACCACCTTATCATATGCTTCTGGAGTGTGTTTATAGCCTGACTGTCTCCCTGCCCATCGAAAAAGACCCAAAGCAGATTGGAAATCGTCCTCAAATTTTTGGAGCAATTGGTGGACAAGGTGGCTTGACAGTTGGACACTGCAGAAAGCTAGGTCATGCAGGAGGTATTTCAAAACCTCATCCTCACTTTTTCCGACACGAACTTTAGAAATGATTACTTCGAGGTAAGACTTTGTCTCTAGATGACCAATTGTAGTTTTGACAGAGTGGGGAAGTTCCTCTATAGAAGGTGAAGGCAAAGGCAAAGAAGAAAGAACAGAGGAGCAAGCTCCAGAGACAGCACAGGCAAACACACGAGATACTGATGGAAGAATCAGGAAGCGGGTGCTCCGAAGGCAGTTCCTTCTTGAAATGATCATGAAGGGGCGCCAGCAGGAAAGAAGGGGTTCAAAAGTATGGTCCTGCATTCCCCGAGATATCGCTTTAGCTTCCTCACTTGAAAAAACTACAAAACACCCTTTTGTTTCCTTTCCATATAAACATCTGAAAAAAATAGAAAAAAAAAAAAAGGAAACCCGCATAAGTTCTGAAAGTGTGCTTTGCTCTTACAAAATGAGTTTCAGATATAATGCTTTCTTACAAAATCCCCATCTATGCATAAACTCTAGAGCAATGCTAATAGAATTTCACACACTGTTCAAGAACAAGTTTTTGTTCTTCTTCAAAACACCTTTTTATGCTTTTCTTAAAGTAAACTAACCGGGCAATGAAAATCAAGGCTTGGTGAAAATTAGTTCATCTTAATCAAGGGTTTTTGAAATGAGATAATCAACTATAAAGAAATGTAAAATAATGGGGCATTTTTCATCAGATTATTGAGGTAAAAAAAAGTGGAGACTCAACATAAAATTTTCTTTAAAAGAAATATTTTTCACTCATAAGGATTTGGTTGAACCTGACCCCAATGAAAGCAAACAAACCAACAAAATTCACAGCTTTGTAACCATCCGAAGACAACTGAACTGACCCCAGTAGAAATGAATTGGTTACCAAAGACTAGAGCTTCAGAAATGAGAAAAAGGAGACCCTAGAGATTTTCAAACCCTATAACTGTAGCTAGTGACCTTCGCCTCGCTCGAAAGAGAAACCACTGTAAATTTAGTCCAACCTACGTTGCTCGCATAGGGGAGATACGGACAGATGTTCGGGTTCGGAAATGGGAGTAAACTCTTAACAACCGATGATCATAGAGAAATCAGCGATAATGGTGAACTAAATTTGCAAACTTTAGGAGTTATAGATCGATAAACTACCAATTAGGGTTTCTGATTGTTCAATCAAACAAAGAATAATAGCTGTGTAATATATAGTCCCAATCAAAAAAGTAAATGAAATTCAATCTCACAAAATAAGAAAAAAGTGGAGAAATTATAATTCTTACCTGGATTGAGATTTGCGTCTATTAGATGTTGTGCTCCTTTCGATCGAGAGAGAGAGAGAGAGAGAGAGAGAGATTTTAGGGTTTTGGGAGGGAATGAAAGAGAAAGGAAGTGAAGTGTGGGGTTTCTGTTAGGGTTTATTAGCTGGTTGGATCGATAGGTTTAAAAGTTACAACGATTTTGTACGTCAATCTAGTGCATTCATTTATATAAATCATGCATCTCGAGGACCGCCTGCCTATTCAACGTTGATGACGAACCACAGTTTGAGCCACGTGGCACACTCTTAGAGACCACTGACCGTATGGATGTTTGGCTCATCCCTAGAATCCTAGATGGACTTACATGCCAAACTTAAACCTGATTAGTAATTTCTATCCATTCGATTAGTCTTTTTCATCACGTTGATGACGGCTGTGATTAGTCATCAGTCATCACGTTGATGACGGACACTGTCATCAAATATTTACTCAACCAATTTGATGTTGCGGTGGTCTTTAGATTCGTGTTGTGATTCTCGATGACCATCAGTGGTCTGGATCTCGGGACGACGATTTTACAAAATCCTCTTAGGGACGACGCTATCACTCTCCTCTCTTCAATCCTCCAACTTCTTGTTAGGGTTTTAGGGTCCTTAGGGTTTTAGTCTTTTTACATTACCTGTAGAAGAAGAAACCAGAAAAAACAGGACCCACAACACAGAGATGGGCAGCAGCCAAGCAGCGGTTTCATTCCTGACCAACCTCGCTCGCGCGGCTATCGGCCTCGGCGTGGGCTCAAGCCTCCTGAACGCCTCCCTCTACACCGTAGATGGTGGCCAACGCGCCGTCCTCTTCGACCGCTTCCGAGGCGTCCTCGACGAGACGATCGGCGAAGGAACCCACTTCTTAGTTCCATGGCTCCAAAAACCATACATCTTCGACATCCGAACTCGGCCCCACACATTCTCCTCCTTCTCCGGCACCAAAGACCTTCAAATGGTCAACCTTACGCTCCGCCTCCTCTCCCGACCCGAAGAGTCCCGTCTTCCGGACATCTTCAAAACCCTAGGTCTTGAATACGACGAGAAAGTCCTCCCATCCATCGGCAACGAAGTCCTCAAAGCCGTCGTCGCACAATTCAATGCTGACCAGCTCCTCACCGAGCGGCCCCACGTCTCCGCTCTAGTCCGTGAGAGCTTGATTCGTCGAGCCAAGGACTTCAACATCGTTCTCGATGATGTCGCCATCACCCACTTGTCATACGGGGCCGAGTTCTCCAAGGCCGTGGAGCAGAAGCAAGTTGCCCAACAGGAGGCGGAGCGGTCCAAGTTCGTGGTGATGAAGGCGGAGCAAGAGAGGAGAGCTGCTGTTATTAGGGCTGAAGGTGAGAGTGAGTCGGCAAAGCTGATATCAGATGCAACTGCTGCTGCTGGGATGGGGTTGATTGAATTGAGGAGGATTGAGGCGTCGAGGGAGATTGCGGCTACGTTGGCAAAGACGCCGAATGTTGCTTACCTTCCTAGCGGCAATAATATGCTTCTTGGGCTGAATCCTTCTTTAGCACCAGGACGTTGATTGCAGTAATCACGGTGATCTCTCTCTCTGTCTCTCAATATTTCAGTGTCTCATTTTATTGAATTCTATCTCTATAGGAATTTTGGAATGTGGGTTCATGATAAATGTTGACAGAGATCTTGATTTAGTTCATATGGATGCTTGTTCATGTTCTTTTGTTTCAGTTCGTTCAATAGGGTTGCGAATCTTGCAATTAAAATTTGTATTTTAGTTATTTTGTGATGGTAGTGATGATGAAAACATCGTCTGTGCATGTGGAAATTCGAGTATGGGAAGTTTACTCGAGTGGATTGATGTTCTATGCTTTTGTGCTTATGTTTGACAAGTGTAAGTTTAGGTGTTTCTGAAATTTTGTAACAGATATAATTGTTAGTTTTAAATTGGAGAATTAAGATAGCCTCCACTCCCCATGTTTGGAGGATTGTGGGTCCTTGCGTTATTGTAGTGGAGACACACCGATCAGTTCGACCTGAACTTATGTTTGAACTGGTAATAGGGAAGATGTCTAAGTTCATTATAAGTATCTGATGCACTGTACATGGAGATGACAGAACATGCTTTACTAGGTAGCGAAGGTGATGCTTTGTTTGCAGAAGTGTTTAGAGGAACCTAGAGGTGAAGGCATGTGAAAAGTTGGACAAAGGGAAGAGTGGGGACCAAAGTAAATAGTGTTCAATTTTCTTTTGGTAATAAAGTTGCAATATCTTCACAAAGGTCATTCTCACATTGCAAAGGAAGTTGAGATGTAATGGTTTTGATGATTTTAAGGAGAAGTGGTTTGCTCAGTTAGCAAAAATAAGGAAGTTGTAGTATACCTCAATTTTCTAAATAGGAGGAGAGCATCAACTAATATGACCAATGAATAAGCTTATGATGGTAGCGAGTACATAATACTAATTTCTAGCAGTCTTATTTGGAACCTTTTCATATTTCAAAAATGGACTTGATGCATATATAATTTACAACTGTCACAAATATGCAACTGCTTGCTTTGGTGCATAATGGATCACCTTAGTTTTGGGGAAGTTATTTGGGAACACCTTCCTAGCTTTTAAAACAATATTTTGAAAAGACAAAATTCCCCTATGAAAGGTGAGGATTGACTCGTAATTGGAAAAAAGGTGTGCACAAATCACTTTCCAAGTTTTTAAAATTGGAAACACCACCTACTTAAAGAGACTTCCATTAATCATGATTCCATCAATAAGCCTAGTGATAGTGTTTTCAATTAAGTGTAATGTAAACACTTCAATTTGGATTATGATAGGTATCTCAATTGCTCTACGCCAGATTGGCTTTTTGAAATAGCAGCTTGGCTTGGAAGGTTGTAGAAGCTGATGAAGTGATTGACATAAGGTGTGAAGTGATGTTTAACCATGTTGATTTAGAGAAACTGTATGACGGGATTGAGTGGTTATTGCTTTCTCTGAATCGTGGAATGGAAGGTGTTTTTAGATCAAATGGAAAAATAGAGATGATTATGCATTTCTACTGGAGTTCTCTTTCTAATCTACATCAAGAAGAGGTCTATCCAATACTAAACGAAGATGTTGTTCTTAAATTAGAGGTTGGCAGTATGTTTCCTCTTTTTAAATGGATCAAAATAGATACGGAAGTTGTTGCTCTAGAACTGTTTTGCATGTTTATAAGTACAAAAGAAATTCGCTTTAAATTTATTAAAGAAGAGTCCTTTCCATTGTTGAGCATTTTTTGCTCCTTGCTACAACACGAGGAGTGTAGCACGAGGAGTGTTGTTAGGCTGTAATGGAACATTTTTCCTACCCTTCGTCACTAAATCTGATCAAATCAGTTACCTAAGAGAGGGTAACTGGTGTTCTGGATCTTGTTTTTGGGATTGTTAATGTTCCATAAAACAAATAAGCTTTGTTTAGTTTTTCTTTGTGGATCTATGTGAGGAGGAAGAGGGTACAAGCCACAGCACTTAATCCAATTACCACACCACCTGACTGGATCTAGGTAGTGTTCTGAAAAATCATACGATTCAATATTTATTTCAAAAGTATGGATCGGTTTCATCTCTCAGAGGCAATATGTCATAGAGTCATAGACCCCTTATAGGCAGGTCAGTTGGGAGCAAGACAAGTGGACGTCCCTATAGAGCAGAATTATTATTCACTGATGAGTGATGACGAAAGCTCTTGGTTGACAAGAAATGTGCCAAGAGGTTGGTAGGAAATTTAGTCTACCCTACAATCAATTTAGCATGCGAATGAGCATTGCCGGTCGGTTCATGTTGGACCTAAGAGTCCCTGACCTTGCTGTAGTTGACATGGTCTATAGATATTTACAAGATGAAGGATACTTTCTCTTGAAATGGTGCCAACAAGTCTCTGCCGACGACTAACCGTCACATAGATGTGCTTTCCAATAGACTATTCATGGCAACCTTGGAACAATGACAAAGACACATGCTTTGGTTTCCAACACAGATACGAGTAGTCTGACACCTCACTTTTAAGAAGCCTAACACGCAGACACATTCATACATATGTATTATAATATAATAATTTAGCTTATTTTAATCAAGAGGCTTTTTTAAGAACAAGAATGTATGAAATATATGAATAGTAAAAGGAAACATATCTACACACTATGGAGTTATTAAATAACATAATAATTAGAAGTAGATTTATTTATGGAAAAAAATTATAAGTAGATTTATAAGAAGGAAGACTATCAAACAACTTTAGCTATGTTTAACAACTTATTTATGTGTCAACGTGTCTGACACAACAAAAAACCCTAGAAGTGCCGTTTCTCTGTTACATAGTTGGCAAAAAAAAAAAAAAAAAATCATACTAATCAAAAAGAAAAACTTGGCAACTCTGTGACTTTGAAGAGTACGAAATGGTCCCTATCTTGGCTTTGTACCACTTTGTTTCGGTTCCTCTTTTGCCATTCTCTCGGCTTTGTGTTGTATGGTCTCAGTCGGAAGGTCTTGGTTTCTCAACATACCAAAATGTACTCAGGACTGCGATTTTAAACCTTGGCGATGATTTGTATATTATATAATTTTGTAATGGGTCGGGATCTGGGGACTTAAAATTTTGACTCAAGTTTCACCCAAACTCTCAGCCTTGGATTTCACGAAATCCAAGGGTGGTTGACAGTGCTGAGCTGTCATTCACTTTACCAAAGCAAAAGCCCATTGTTATCAATTGTTATTTTGCGCATAAAAGGTCACCAACAAGGAAATAATACGCCTTGAACAAAGTCAACTCAGAAGATCAGTTTGCTAATGCATCACTAAAGTTGTGAGGATATATCAACGATAAGTTGGGTATGACTGAGTACTTCTTTATTTATTTAGGTTTTGTAGAAATATTGATTGAGGGTTTCATTACATCCCTTTTTAAGTGTATTTCTAGAAATGTTTTGAAATTGTGGGACGATATCCATTCTTTGAAGTCCTGCTCTTCAATCCACAAATATGGTACTCTTTCATTATAAAATATTTTATGGTAGAGCGTCGCGCTCTATCATTATTATGTCCAAGTTGAATCCTCACCCGTGTCTCTCATGGATCCAAATGATGTTTGAGTGGACAAATGAATATCTTCTTCTAAAACTTCATGGTTTCCTATGTTTTCAATGTGCTCATTATATTTTTGTTCTTTATCCATTATAATAAATTTAGTCTAACTAAATAATCAACAAAGTATGTTAATTGATAATAAAACAATCAACAAATGGAAATAGAAAAATAATGGAACAACCAAACCTAAATCTTCTCTACTCCTTTAATAATCAAACCTAAGAATAAAATTTAATTAGATAAATAAAATCTAGATTTTAGTGCCTCCTTATGTGTAAAATAACATTTTTTAAAAGGGCATTTTTGCTGTACCCCCCTTAGAAATCTGCTATATTTGCTTTACCCCTCTGTTTTCATTCTTTTGGTCTTGCCCCTTGACTGTGTTTTGACCGTCATTGACCAAGTCAGAAACATTAACCCCATCTCCCAAAATTGAAAGGACTAATCTAAATAACAAGAATCTTCATTTTTTGGGTAGCAGGGTAAGAAACAATACCCTTAAAATGACATTTATACTAATTATCATTTATATTTAAAAATCACTCCTAAAATAATCAAGTAAACTACTAACCTTTTTCGAATCGGTGTTGCCGTGCCCCGGACGAGAAGATTGTTGTCCACTCTGAAAGAGGAGGTTGCCTACTTGTTGGAGAACACCTTTTTGGATTTTTGGGATTTTTTTGAGAGCAATGTGAGCTTGAGAGAAAACTTGGGATGAGAGAGTTCTGAAAAAAAAAAGGCTTGTAGTCAAACAACCCCCTCCCTCTCCAACGGTCATATATGACTGTTAGAAAACTGTTGGAGAAGAGGGGACAATGGGGTTACGGTTGTGGGCCAGGCTTGGGGGATCCTGGCCCGTTGTTCAGAATTTTGGGCCAGATGGGTAGCCGGAAACTCGGTCTAGGTTTTACCCAAAAAAAATGGTGCCGGGTTTTGGGCCTGGGCCTGGGCCTGATTGACACTCCTACAGGTAATCAATAACATGGGTACTGTATATAAGTTGGTTGAGAACATGTATAATTACTTTGGAAATTACTCTGAAACATCTGTTTTTTTGACAGGATTCCATTTTCAACCCACTCTTGCTTATTTATTCCGAATTGGAATATGGAACTGTTAGTAAAAATCTTTTGCAGTCTTGAATGTGGTATTTCTAGATATTGAGATGGTAGACTTGAGCCTGCTTTTATTTCTACTTGTACAGAATTGGACATCATGAGACTTGCTTTTTCTCGACTCTTTCTCTAACATTTGTTAGTTTGTGGTATGAGAAGTTTCTGATACAAGGGAGTCCTTGACTATTGTTTTTGCGCTCCACGAGGTGCCCAGTTTTATTAGTGGTTTTTGAATTGTTTTGTTTGATTGTCACTGACAGTGAAATATTTCAGAAATCGAATTTTCATTGAAAGAAAACCACCATTAATCCCTGACACTAGTATATCACCTTACATTGATGTGCATGCACAAACCTAGTTCCTGATGGTTTCGTTTTCTTCTTTGGTTGCAGGAGTTCAATTCATCGCAGGACCCAACCTAGGACTGGGCTGTGGGGTTGAGTTTTGGTTTATAATTTGCACATTCCATGGAATTTATTAATGCGAAAAATATTTATCATCTGGAATCCTTTAGATGAGTGAACTAAAGATTAGAATTTTGTGGAGTTTTACTGTAGATGAAATTCTGGGTTCAAAATAAATAATGTTTTCCATTTTGAGATCTTGTGATTTTCTTTTTCCTTTTTGAATTCCAAAAGCTAGAAATTTCGGTGAGAAATGATCTGATCCTGTTTCTGTTCAATTCTTTTGATCTGGCAACAGTGGGATACAAGTGCCATAGTACTGCATTGCATTGCCTTGCCCTGCAGTCATGAGCCAAGCGGGGGAAAATTCGCTGGCCCCATCCCGTTCTCCCAAAATGCCTGACAAGTACCCCTTGTTGACAAACAAAGGGCTTAACGTGGGTTGGGTTAAGGAATTGGGGTACTTGTCAGACTTTTTGGGTGGGGAGACTTCAAAGTTTGCAGTCCTCCGGTGCCAGTGAATCTTTTCTCAGAGCCAAGCGGTGATTGGTGTCAACATAACTGTCAAATGATCATCTGCCTCCCAATTATTTTACAATGCCTGCATATGGTGATTTTTGGCTACTTGTGTTCTCTATATGACGATAGTAAATCTAGGCCCTGCCTAGCAAACACTGCTTTCAAGTCTGCAAACGTATGCAGACTAGGGCCCTGACTGGTTCGCTGCAAAGGGATGCATTTGAACTCCAGTGCAAATGCAGTTAGTGGCAAGAACCCACTTGCCATGGTTTTTGGGCTGCATTTGCTCGCATCTATTTGTTAAGGAGTTTGCAAGGGCTTGGCAACCACTTGCACGCCAGCTCATTTGCATGCCCCGAACCAATAATGTGCATTCCAAAATTGTGGCAAGTGAGTGCATTCGCATCTCAGTGCAGTGAACCAAGCAAGGTCTAGATTTCTCCTGTAGTACTACACATTGTACGCAAATTAAGGTGTGAGGGTGCGGTTAGATTTCTCCCGAAAAACACAATTTTGTGGATTTGCACATTCGCTTGTTGCCTTGTCCAAGACGCCCTCCATAATGGGCTGGGCCCAGTAGGTTTTGTCTGCGTCTAGGTTTTTCTGAGCAGATGGACGGCCCATCAGGCTCATTAATGCAGCAAATTTCATGACCATTATGATGGGGCCGAAGCTAATCATACCAGAACGGCCCATTAGTACCTCTTAGTGTTGGTGATGACCCATCGGATACCTGCCCTAATCAAGCTGGGGAGCGGATTATATGTGCCAGGGCCGTTCGCAACAAATCGAACGGCCCCATTCGAGGTGTGCTGCGTAGAGATTTTTCAAAATTACATCGACAAACCAACCGGCCGGTAACTTGGGTTAGTTTTATTTTTGGTTTTTTCTTATTTTGTTATTTTCCTTTTTTGAAATAAGTCCATGACCAAAATCCTTTTTTCATTATTTCTTCACCGTCTTCCTCTTCTCCTTTCCTTCTTGCAACTTGAATCCCCCATCTTGAGTCATCCACAAGAACACCCATGAAATTCTCCGGGCCGTTTTCTAATTAGGCATTTTTCCCTTATATCTACTATTCTCTCTTTTCTGTTTTACTAGGCTTTGTGTGGTGATCCTCAAAATGTTTTACGGAAGAAAAAAAAAGGATTTTTAATTTAGAAAGTAATAGAAAGTATTGTTACAGATACTCTACACTGAATGCAAGTGACATGATGACACGTACAGCCAAGAAAAGGATTTTTAATTTAGAAAGTAATAGAAAGTATTGTTACAGAGAATCTAGGCTGAATGCAAGTGACATGATGACACGTACAGCCAAGAAAAAGACAATAGACTTAAGCGAACCTACAATTGCCTTATAAAGGCTTACAAGATTTTTCTAATTTTTCTAATTTAAGCAAGTAATTAACTACCCTAATGACTCCACCATTCCACGTATGGTAATGGATAGTGAAGAAAGAACAAAATGGGAATAAAATGGCTTTTGTTCCTCGATTTGTCAAAAAAAGGAAAAAGACTTAAAAAAACAAAAAAAAAACAAAAGAAAACAAAAATAACCTGACCTGGGTTACTAAAAGGTAGGGCTGGCAATGGATCAGATCAAACCTGAGATCCGATCCAATTCACAAATTTCGGGTCTATAACCTTATTTTTACTTATTGGATCGGTACCGGATCAACCATATACCGATCCGATATTGACCCAATGTATAAACATATATATCACATATACTATATATACCTACCTAAACATGTCTTTCCCCATATTCGATTGTTAAAGATTTTAATTAATTCTTAATTGAATTATTTCATTCTTTACTCTCCAATGGGCCAAATTCTTTTCTAAGGTTTTTATCATCTTCTACTCTTTATTTCTTCTTGCTTTGGATTGCAGAAAATGATGCTTTGCTTTGGATTGGAGAAGACGGTACTGGTATCCCACAACAAAAATGATTTTATTTTAGATTTAGTTGGATAGAGTCCCACAACAAAAATGATTTTATTTTAGATTTAGTTGGATAGAGTCTAACGACATTCCCTGCGGCTAAGCATCCTCTGGTTTGTTTCTTGAACCACGTCCATTGTTTACACATTCTACATCAAAAAACAACTTTCTTATTTTGAAAATTGGGGGGAAAAATTGTCCGGAAGTCTTTTGACAAATTTTCTTTTCGTTACTTGGAGATCAACCCCATCGGATTGGATCGGACCGGACCCGAAACCGATCTAATCATATCGATTCAGTTTCGGAACTGAATTTGGGTCCGGATCGACAGTACCAATCCGACTTAAACCTGATCCATTGCCAGCCCTACCGAAAGGTTGGGTTGTCTCGAGAGTGATTTTAAAAATTCTCCGTGGCACAACTGGAACGCCCTGGCGCATATAATCTGCTCCCATCAATCTGGGAGGGCAACTGCTCAATCGCGCTAAACACACATTTTACCAATTGTCCGTTCAAATGAAGAATGTCACCCAAAAACATCATGTTCCTTCAAAAGACAAAGGCCTCTGCTTTGGAGCCGTTCTATGATGCAGAATTCCATATAAAAATTTTGATATAGAAATCCCTCCAATAGCCACGTGGTACTATTTCGGGCCCACTGGCATGTCCCACGCTTTGGTGGATTTACACACCAAAAGTCGGCGCGATTGGTTATTCCTAACTATCGGATTCGAGCACTTTTTCATAATGGGCTTCATGAACAGGCCTATTCGTTGGTTTCAAGCCCTATATGAAAAGGTCCTCAAATCCAACTGCTAGAAATCATAACTACAAGGTGTGATCCAGACATTCAAAGGGCCGGTGGGCCCAGAAGAAGCGTATTACATGGCAATTTGAGAGACTTCTGCGTATACAGAGAGCTTAATCAATAAAATCTTGCTTATCAAAAAGAGAGAGAGACACACACAGAAATACTACTAAAACAGCTCAGCTTATACATCAAAACAAAAAAACATTTGGGGAAACCTCTAAACCCCCCCATCATCCAACTACATGAACAAAAAGAGATCCTCAATCAAGAGTCCCAACATTATGTCATCCTAACTCACTTTATTCCAAAATCATCATTTTCTCCTTACCTCCAGAGACAACTAAAACCGCAACTGAGCTGAGAGTGGACAGCTTCAAGTTTATTGAAGAGATGCCATGTGGCAGATCAAGTCAATCACACGGGAGCTGCATAACAGAGATAACCATGTCAATCCTCGTTCAAGGGTAAGACCCCCCACCTTGCTGCAATGACCCCCTCCACGGATGGGATTTGTCCAAACAACAATAAAATTTCAACCTTCGGATCGGATAGAAAAATTTACCTGTAACCCCATTCGTTGTCATACCATGACACAAGCTTCACAAAGTTCTCATTCAAAGCAATTCCAGCCTTGGCATCAAAGATGCTCGACCTGCACAGTGTCGAATATTATAAATTAACTATATGCCTGATGCGACCCAATCCACAGAATTACTTGACCAAGGGAAAAGAAGTTCAATGGGCAAAATCTGAATAAGTGGGGCACAGAAAGGGTGTGCCCCAGGATGACCAGACCTGGACAAAACAAGGCTTGCCCCCTTTTTTGGTTAGATCACAAGGTGGGACTTTTTGGTTGGATTATTTCACTCCTGTCCAAAAATTTAAGGGCAGCACAATACATTGGGCCACCTCTATGACACAGTCCCATAGTCACCATTCAAACCAATTGGATGCTCCTATCACAATCAAGCACCTGTTTTTGGATGGTGGGATGTCATCATCATCATCATAAGCCTTATCCAAACAATATCGGGTGGGCCAACAATTATGGATAGCAAGTAAAGAAAAAGGGCCCACCGATCGAAAAGATTGGTTCATCCAACCAGTGAATCATTGGGATGTGGGTTATGTAAGAATACACCCATAACGTACAATTTCCTGATTTATCAACAGTGCTTGTGCTCAAACAAGTAGAGCATCAGCTAAGTCAATTCAAAATTGATTTTAAATAAGAATATACCAACAAACTAACTGATAATATCAGTTTGGTTGGGTTGTTATCCTTACCGGCTGTCACCCACAAAGTCAGTGGAAACCACGTCATCTTCTGTGTAACCCAAGATTCCCTTCAGTTTCCCCTCAGACTCCTCCCTGAAAACTCAGAAACAATAAAATAAGATTTCAAAAAAAAAAAAAAAAAACGTCACAACATGCTTACCTAACCTATCCGTCTTGGTAGGTAAGCCAAAAAACTTTGTAAGGACCTAATTCTATGGAAATGAAATCATTTTAAAAATATATTTTGTCAAATTGAACATGAAATATTTTCAATCCTTACTTGATGGCAGCTTTGATCTGATCATAAGTGGCCTTCTTCTGAAGCCTCACGGTGAGATCCACCACAGAGACATCCACGGTAGGAACACGGAAAGCCATTCCGGTCAATTTCCCATTCAGTGCTGGCAGCACTTTCCCAACGGCCTACACAATAACACAAATTTATTAAGAAAATTAGTTACCTCCCAATAATTAGAACTCATAAGCAAACACAAATCCAATTTTTCGAACTCAGGGACTACTCGCCGATTAATCGGCAAAATCAGAGATTTTTTGTGTTTTGTTAAAAACAAAATTTCTTACTTGAAATATATGACTATGTGTATCACTAATACCACAATCAGATCAGATCGAACTCTAGAAAGAAAAGGCACCAACAGACCAATCTAAGGATGCAATGCTATAGCTAATATCTTATAGAAAGTTGAATCAATTATATACAATCTATGTAATGAAGTTCGCTGGTTACCTTAGCGGCACCAGTACTGCTGGGAATGATGTTGAAGGAAGCAGCTCTTCCACCTCTCCAATCCTTGCTTGATGGCCCATCAACAGTCTTCTGTGTGGCTGAATCACAAATATTATAAATAACGAAACACAAATCAATCTAACAAAGCCCAAACTTGTTAATTAATAAAACCCACCGGTCATGGAGTGGACAGTGGTCATGAGACCCTCAACAATGCCAAATCTGTCGTTGATGACCTGTAGTAGAGAGCGAGAGAAACGTAAGATACACAAACAAATTTACTATATTGGCCAAGTATATAAATCATAATAAAAATTTTACTCAAAACAGAGAGTAAGAAAACAACCTTGGCAAGGGGAGCAAGACAGTTGGTGGTGCAGCTAGCATTTGATACGATGTCGATGTCCGGCTTGTATTCATTCTCATTGACACCGACAACAAACATGGGAGCATCCTTGCTAGGGGCCGAAATGACGACCTTCTTAGCTCCACCCTATTCATCCAACCAATCCAAGCAAATTAATTTAAAATCAATAACTGAAGCTAAACAAAAACAAACTCCAAAACAAATCAAATCAGCAGAATCCCAAAGTCAAATTAATCTCCTATTAAAAAAAAAATACAACAAATTAAGTAAGGGCGTGTTTGATTGCACAGAAAATTTTCTTGGGAAAATACGCCTGATAAGCTGTTTGATTTCACCCGAGAAAATATGAGATTTTCCATTATGTGTGAAAGTAAGGGTGGATTTTCATGGAAACGAATTCTCACCTGTGGAAAGGAAATGAATTCCGGGCTTGATGGGAAAATCTCAGGAAAAAATTTCCATATTTAAAATGGCTATCAAACAAGGGAAAATTATGTTATCCTAAGAAAATGTGATTTCCCCAGGGGAAAATTGGCAAGCAATCAAACACGCCCTAAGATCTCAAGAACCCAGATCAATATGATCACTATAAAATACACAAGCTAATTATTCGTAACCATATTCTTGGATTGTAAGACTCCTTTAAAAGAAATTTGTTTTTCAATCTCTTACCCACCCAAATAAATCCAACCAAAAATCAAACTCACCATGAAGTACTACTACTACTACTACTACACACACACCCAAAAAAAAAAAACTCACAAAATAGATCAAATAATGAACATGACCAATGTATTTTCCCTTTCTTCAAAATCATCAAAATTCAACCGCCAACAATTCAGATCGCCAGTAAAAACAACCAAAAGGGAGATCAAAACAAACCTTCAAATGGGCAGCAGCCTTGTCCTTGTCGGTAAACACTCCAGTCGACTCAACAACGAAATCAGCTCCGGTCTCAGCCCATGGGATCTCCTCAGGGTTCCTTCAAATTGCACAAAAAACAGACAAAATTTCAGTAACGTTCATCTTACATTCTCCTCTACTTTTAAAAAGGAAAAGAAAATGGGATTTATTATACCTGACACCAAAAACGGTGACTGGTTTCTCACCGAACAGAAGGGTCTTCGAGTCCTTGACTTTGATGTCATGGTGCTTCCATTGACCGTGAACACTGTCGTACTTAAACATGTAGGTCTGCGCAACACAGTAACACAACTCTGGTAAGAAACACGGTTATATTTTGAGTTTTTGACTACTTTCCTCACCACCGGATCACCATTCATCATTGATTATACAATCTTAACTGCCCAAACAATCATTGATGCACAGGCCCATTGATCCGAGGGAAAAACGGATCCATGGATGTGTAAAGTTGTAAACCATAAATGTATGGCAAATATGTATGTAGGTATGTGCCGCTGGATGAATGGTGTTACCATGTAATCGGTGGTGATGAAGGGATCATTAACAGCGACGAGCTCAACATCGTCTCTCTGAAGAGCGACCCTCGCAACCAATCTACCGATCCTTCCGAATCCTAATTTTATTCACAAAAAAATGAAGAAAATACCGATCAGATCAGAAAAAAGACAAATAGAAGAAGATCAGAAAGAGGAAGCAGTGTTAGATCAAGTACCGTTGATTCCAATCTTGATCTTCTTGCCAGAACCTGTAAAAATTAATTAAAAAAATACAGAAGAATCAGTCTGAGATCAGAAGAAGAGGAGGAAGTAGAAGAGGAGCTAATAGAAAGACGGGTTTACCCATGATTTTCAGAGAGAGAGAGTGAGAGACTGAGGGGTATAGAGGGAAGGAAAAAAGTATATCAGAGCAGCAGAGAAGAAACTAGTGAGGAATGGATTGGAGAAGAAGAAAGGGGTTGGTGGTATTTAAAAGGCCAAAAAAATGGGCGTTGCGATCCAAGGTTAAGGCGGATTTGTCGAACCTCGAAAATGCCGGTTTTGCTCCCGTGAGCGGTTTTGTAGGAGAGTGCTAGTGCATGCGTGGCCGCATCACCGTAGACATTGAGATGATTCACGAGTAAAACAATGATGACAGCCCCTGTCATTGAGGCCGATGACAGGGCACTGTATGAGCCACGTGTCACATTATTATAGGACTTTTACTGTATGGATGTTTTTGCAATCCCTAGGAGTACCTACAAACCAAAAATTAGCTTGATTAGTGATTTCAAACATGTGGATCTTTGTACCTCAAATAATGGTCAATAATGCTCAAATTCCCACGGTTAAAACCAACCCATGAAAACAATTCTAATCCAACGCCTATAATTCACTAATCGAGCTGATTTTTGGTTTGTGTGTCCACCTATGGATTGGCCAAACATCCTTACAGTTAAAGTCCTCTAAGAGTGTGCCACGTGGATCATATTGCGTCCTGTCATCGGCCTCGATGACAGATCCTCAAAGTTTTACTCGCGAATCACTGCTTTAACGTGATATGGCTTTTCGTGAATCGTGATTGATCACGAGTCCGACGAGTAGACATGGTAAAGTCCTAGGGAGGGTCATAATTACGTAAATGCCCACCCCATTTCTCAATAAAGTTGCAGTGATGACACACTCTTCTAGATGGTTCTTGTTATTTGTGAAAATAAATCCATCTCTCACAACGGCCTCCGGTTTGAATGTATATGTCATATTACTAAAATGCCCCTCCCAACTAATCTTCCAAAATCAGCTTGGTTAATGATTTCAAACCTATGGATCTTAAGACCAAGGTTTTAAAAACGGCCGTTATAACGAAAATAATGGCCGTTATAACAGATTCGGACCTCTCCCGTTATGTTATAGACCGTTAAAACGCCCGAAAAATAACAGCCTTTATAACGAAATTAACAGCCATTATTTTCCGTTATAACAAAAATAACAACCATTATTTTCTGAAATTTTTGTGAAAAAAACGGCCATTTTTCATTTTTTCCATTATATACTGTTATTTTTCATTTTTTGAAATTCAAGCACCATTTTTCCATATTTCTTTTCCGTTATTTTCCCTTTTTTTTCTGTTTTTGCCCCTCAGCGTTTTTTAGTTATAATGGATAAAATGGTAACGCCCCGTCGTTATACCGTTATAACGGTCCCCTTTAAACCTTGCTTTGTACTTCCCATAATGGTCGATAATGCTCAAATTACCACGGTTAAAATCAATCCATGAAAATAATTCTTTTCCAACACCCAATTATCAAAATAAAAATTCTAATTCAACGCCTAGAAATCATTAAGCAGGCAAATTTTTAGTCTATACGTCCACCTAGGGTTGGGCCAAATATCTATACGGTCATTGATTTCTAAGAATGCGCATGACTCATACTATGATTCGGACCTTCACCTGCAAAGTTCTACTCTAAGCCGATAATGAAAATTTCTCGAATTCAATAGCTAGGAATCAATTATGAGCCTGATTTGAGCGTCTACATACACAAAGGGTGGACCATGGCTCAAAAGGGGTGCCCCAGGAAAAAATATGGGGCAGACCTCCCCCATTTCGTCATGTACTGTTAAAACACCCAGAAATAATGGCCGCTATTTTCCGCTATAACAAAATAACAACTGTTATTTTCTGGAAAATTTTATGAAAAAAAAATGGTCGTTATATCCGTTTTTTTTTGTTTTTTAATTCCAGCACCATTTTTTCTGTTATTTCTTCAATTATTTCAGTTTTTTGCTCATGTGTTACAATTCATTATAACAGAAAAAACGGCAACGCCCCAGTACGCTTTAATTCTTTTTTTCTTTTTCAGATAAACTATCCCTATCTACTATAATAATTATTTTAATACTTTATCTCCAAAATGCCCTTACAATATTCATTAATAGTGGCTAACGTGGGGGTGTTTTCGTCTCTAACAAATGCTCCAAGTTGGATACATGAGATCATCCACAGACAGATATCGCATCCTGTGATACATTAAATTAAATCACGATAATACCCTCCATTTTGGGGACCCATTGAAAATTAAAGTCTCCTGTGTCCTCAGAGAATATACTAATAAAGCCAAAGTATATGCTCTTCCTAATAATTGAGGAGATCCTTTAGTGGGGTCGTTTATTATTTTGATAATTTCTTTCCAAAATGCCCTTACATGTGGGGGTGTTTTCGTCTCAAATTGAAAACTAGTCTCCCTATGTTCCTAAAGAGAATATACTAATCAAACCAAAGTATATGCTTTTCCTAACACTTATTTTGTTTAAAAAAATAGTGGAGGACACGTGTTCATTGGTAGTAAAAAAGTTGAGGTTTAAAGGGTATTACGATAATTTTAAAATAAAATAAATCAAGGTTTAGAAAATGGCTGTTATAACGGATTCGGACCTCCCCCGTTACGTTATGGACCGTTAAAACCCCAAAAAAATAACAGCCGTTATAACAAAATTAACGACCATTGTTTTCGGGAAAAAATTGTGAAAAAAAAAAATGGCCGTTATTTTTCGTTTTTGAACTTTTGAATTTCAGCACCACTTTTTCTATTTTTTTTTCCTATTTTTGCCCCTGAGCGTTTTTTTGGTTAAACGAAAAAAACGATAACGCCCCCAGTCAGTTATACCGTTATAACGGTCCCCTTTAAACCTTGAAATAAATAACAACTTTATCAATGAATAAAAGTAATTAGAATTAAATAATTTTACTAAAAAACCGTAAAAAGCATACAATACATAATTGTTCTTTTTTATTTTATTTTTTATTGTGGAAGGGTGTCCCCTCACCTTTGGGTGGGACTAATCCATCCGGTCGTGCACACCGACCCCACAGAAGTTTCCCTACGCACAACTGGGTGAGTCAGGAGGCCCACGAGTTTCGAACACACAATCAGAGGGAGCAAACCCCTATCGTGGTTCTACCAATGCGCCAACGACCCCGTTAATGTGGTGTTTTTAGTCTTTTATAATTTTAAAAATATATCTAAATAAATAAAGATAAACCCCCACCATCTTTACACACAACCCCGACACTTCATCTGTCCTCTTTAGTCACATGCATTACACATGTCCCATTCTTTTTGTTGTAAAGCTTTTATCAAGAACTTTCTAATGGTTCCATTGTGAAAATTATGCATTTTTAGAAAATGGCACTTAACTAGAAGTGCCACAACGCCACGGATCAAAAAAGGTTGCCCACATGAGTAGTTGGGGTCCTTGGGGATAAGGAGACGTCGTTGTTGGGGAGAAAAAGTTATCCTTGGCCTTTTCACAGCCTACTTATCTTCAACAACAAAAGGTGTTTTATTAAAAATACAAATAAAAAGACTCAAATACCCTTATATAAAATCAAATGTAATTTACACAGTAGAATGGTAGATGATGGCTCGAGGGACCCGTTCACGGCTTAAAGCTTTGATCACAGTCAAAGAGAACCATGGTTCGAAGTCTCGGCCAATTCCGTTCTGGATCAGGATCGACCCCCATTAATCTGAACGATATTGGGGTTTTCTCGTCAAGATCGTTCAAATCAAGGCGATCCAAACCGGCACCGATCCAGCCTGCGATACCAAGACTTCTAAATACAGGTAACCATGGCAACATTGTGGCGTGGAACACCATGCCCATGATTCTTTAAAGAAAATGAGAAAGACAAATAGACTACCTAATTATTTTACCCCTCATTACGGATTCTTTAAGTGGACGACCTAACTTCTATCGGTTTGAGAGGCTTTTGAAAGTTAGGTGTAATTTAGCTCAGGGGTATGAGCCACGTGGCAAACTCTCACAGACGATTGACTTATAGATTTAAGTGTCGAAGCGAGGATTTTGTTGAAGGTCGGGCAAAGCGGCAAGTGACTGTCAAAGTGGGGTAGGCATCCGTGACCTTAAGAGGGAAGGTTGCAGTCGAGATTTGAAATAGGTTTTCTTGGAAGGGTCCTGACGTAACAAGGTAGACCTGATGCGTTTTTTTTAGTCACTGCTGTGCTGCCATATGGGTCCACTGACCGAATGGATGTTTACCCACCCAAAATTCAGTTTGTTTGATGAGTTTTAGCCGTTAGATTTAATTAGTAGCCAAAAAAATTTGTTGAATCCAACTGTTAGAATCTTGCCTTAAAAAGTACGAAAATCTAATGGTTAAAGATTTACCTATCAAGGTCCAAAGGGTGGGCTAAACATCCATACGGCCGGTGAACGGTACTGGCACATGGTTTCATCAAGTAAATGGACATTTTCGAACTTCAATGATATATCACAATTCACTTATCAAAAAAACAAAAACATGATATATCACAATTCAGGACCATGAGGCAAAATCCAAATTATGGCGTCGCCCGGACTCGAACCGGAGACCTTCAGTGTGTTAGACTGACGTGATAACCAACTACACCACGACACCATTGCTGTTGTGATTCCATCATTACCTTAGCTCCCTATGTTGGCTACGGTTCAAGTCCACAACAACCCTCAATGATTCAGCCCGATGTGGGTGTGTGGTCCCAATCAGATACCATGTGACTCATGTTAGAAATCACGAGTAAAATTTGTCATAGCGCATAATACAAGCCACGTGGCACACTCTTAGTGGACGCAGACTGTATGTATGTTTGACCAGTCCCTCGACCTTCAAACCAAAAATCAGCCTGATTAATGATTTACAACCTTTGGATCTTTGCACCCAAATTACGCTCAATAATTCTCAAATGCCTACCGTTAAAATCAACCCAGGAAAATAACTTCAATCGAATCGCTTAGAAATCACTAATCAGGCTGATTTTTGGTTTACAGGTCCACCGAGGGACTGGCCAAACATCCATATGGTTAGAGTCCACTAAGAGTATGCCACGTGGCTTGTATTGTGCACTGTGACAGAAGTTTGACTCAAGTCACTAATGGGATAAAACTTTGATGACAGTCCATGACATCCACAGAGTGTTTTTTGCCACCTACCCAAGTGAATTAAAAAAGATATCTTAAAGAACACTTATATGGGTACGTGTTTGGTCAGGTCAAGGTGGTTGGCCCCTAGCCGAAAACTATGACTGTCATCCGCGAGTGGCCGATGACAGTCCACTGTCATCTGTGCGTGGCCGATGGACTGTCATCAAAGTTTTACTCGTTGGTACAGGTCTAACTAAGGATGGTCCAAACATCTGTACGGTCAGTGGTCTCAAAGTGTGTGCCACATGGCTCATAATGTGGGAGAAATCTATGATACTGATTTCTACATCAAAATTTTGATTGAGAAGTCTCTCAAATTACCACGTAGTACACTCTTTCGGGCACATTGTCCCCCTTGAATGTTTGGCTCACATCTTGGGGGACCCACACAACAAAAATTTACGTGATTGGTGATTCATAGCCATTGGATTTGAGCACTTTTCCATCATGGGCTTGGAACCAGCCCTTAGGCCTGTTCATGAAGCCCATGACGAAAAAGTCCTTAAATCTTATGGGTACTAATCACCAATCATGCTGATTTTTGGTGTGTGGGTCTACCATGGTGAAGGCCAAAGGCCACCATTGGACCCCTAAGAGTGTATTACGTGGCAATTTGAGGGACTCCTGCATCAAATGATACAGAACTCTGCATCATAGAATGGCTCCATAATGTGGTCCATCATCCAAGATTTGAAGCCCAGAAATCAATCGTTAGATGATTTCTATCCAATTGGATTGGAGAATTTTTAATAATGGGCTTATGAACAAGCCCATGAGTGGTTTCCAAGCCCAGAAACACTCCCCGAATATTCGGAGTTAGGTCTAAACGGGGAAGTCAATCAATTATACTTCAAAAATGGTTGGCGGTAGTTATTGCTGACCCGTCCGCGCGTCTTTCTGTTCTTTTTTTGGGGTAAACCGTTGAAAGTGACGTCAGTCTAGAAGCATATAAATATGGGAAAAGGCCGATTGTTTCATTCGCTTTTGCTTGGAGAAGGGGTTACTGTTTATTTGATCTTCTTCTTTCTCATCTTCTGCAACTCAAATGGCCTCTTCTGCCTTGAACAGATGGTTGAGGCCAGAGGTTATTTTACTAATCTCTTTTATATCTGTTATCAACCCTTTTTATGGGATTTTTGTTTCTCATTTTAATGAATTTGGTGTTCAAGTTTTACCTCTAGATATGAAGATTAAGATTTTCAGGTTGGTCTTTTTTTTTTTTTTTGGGTTCTGATCCATCCAATATTTGGCTATTCCACATAAATGCCATGAGGGTTAGGGTTCACCGAGGACATATTCTCTGTTTTGTTGTTTGGGTGGCTCCTGTGATGAATTTTTGTTCTTTTTTTTTTTTTTTTGGTTTTTGAGGTCTTTGGGTGGTTTTAATTCTGACATCATAATTAGCCTTATTGTACCAAACCCAGTAAAGTTCATGCATTCTGATAGCATGGAGGGGCCTCTTCTTGATTCCCCAAAGTCCTAAATTGCATGAGCGAATGTCAACCATTGGATAAGTGTTGTCTTTGTCATTCCTTAGATTATATTCATCAATTTCTTTGTCTGTTTATTCTGGAGGGGTGGTTATGTTGATTTTCACTTTATGACTGCTCTGGTTCTATGGGATAAAGTTACGTGACCTTGTGGGGTTTTGTTTGTTGTTATGTAGGTGTATCCGCTCTTTGCTGCGGTTGGTGTAGCTGTTGGTATATGTGGCATGCAACTGATAAGGAACATCTGCACCAACCCTGATGTGAGGTATATCTTCTTTTTATAATTATCTGTTTTCCTAGACAAATTAGGATTTGTTATCGGGCATTGAAGCATAAACTGAACTTTACAACGTCAAATGCAAACAATCGTTATGACAAGTGTATCTAGTAATTCACAAGATCGATGCCAGAAGGGTTGGAAACTATGATACTAGGGTTCTATAAGAGCGACTGTAATACATTTGGAGTATGTATGCTTTGATTGTTAACGATCAATTTATTCAGAAAAGGCAAAGAAAAACAAAAGGAGAAGAAAAAAGACAAAAAGTGAGAAAAAGCGAAAAACAACAAAATACAATAAGAGCAACCTATATGTGGGTAGTGTATAGAATTAGAATGTACTAGTTGTGCATAACTACTATATGTGTATCTTGCTCTTTATTTTTTTTTGAAGGAACAACATGATTAATAAGGACAAAACCTTGATTTATTTTTGTTTTGTTTAGCAACAGTAGTTATTTACTAACTAAATAGTGTAGTGTATCTATTCGTCTTGAGATGGATTTATTTTTCATAACATCAAGGTGAATTAATACAATAAATTTCATGATCCCTGAGATAAAGGCCTTTTCAGAGGTACAATATTCCATCTGTTTGAATCAGAGGCCACTTTGTAGATGTTAACAAATGATTTTAATAGCTAGCTTAATGATAGTAGGGATGAATGGTCCCTTGAAGGTCAACTCTAATTTTTTTTAGAAGCTTCTCCCACCAGTTGATCCTGAAACCATCTAATGAAAGTGATCTATTTTTAATTCACAAAGACATGGAAAACTACTTACAAAATTCTAATCAGTGATGATCCCGTGTCATTATGTTGTGAAGTGGTCGTATAATATTCTTCTAGTTGGGTTTTCTGAAGGTATTTATATTTATTATATAGGTATATATTGAAATGGGACTCCACTGTATTAGATCCCCTAGTGGTGATGCCATAGGGATGAAAGGCTCAGAAATTACTCTAGTTGACTGATTCAACTTTGAATTTGCTTTCAGGGTTACCAAGGAGAACAGAGCTGCTGGAGTGCTTGACAACTTTGCAGAGGGAGAGAAATATTCACAACATAGTCTCAGGAAATTCGTTCGCAACAAAACTCCTGAGATCATGCCATCAATCAACAAGTTCTTCTCAGATCCAAACTGAAAGAATTACTGAGGTTCAGCCACATTTCTGGCATGTTTGCGCCTGAAATTTTATTTGGCTACTGAATTTTACTGAATTGGTGGAAGTAGACCAAAGACTTAATTTTTTGTTTCTAGGCAGTTGGGATTCAGCCCATCTTACAATGTGACCAACCAGTTGAAGAAAATCTTCCTGCATACGAGTCAATAGAAGTGAATTGACTTTGGTTCTCAAGGTGCTATCCAGCAGGTTTTTGATGTATGATCCCAACTTTATTGAATAATAAAGCTGTCTTTTGAAAAGAGCTAAGAGCTTTGAGATTGATTAAGTTGTCTAGGTCATAGAGTTGAGTCACCTGAGTTTTGCATTCCTTTTCTTTAGCAAAGATCAGCTGATTTGACAATGCGCCGAGTCGGGCCATGACGAACCTTGGGCTGTTAAAAGCCAAACAATTTTTAACAGACTTTTGGTTTTCTAGCATTTTTAACACATGTTAATTGTGTTCATAACACCTTCGATTTTGAAACATTGCGCACGATAAACTCATTAAATTTTGTTAACATTTAGCCCTTAATGACATTTAGTAAGGGCTAAACGGATCTCTCTTCCAAGCTCTATATAAAGAGATGAAAAGAGGAGTCTAGAACACATGAATTTAGATATCATCTCTCCGCTAAAATCTGCAGACCTACAGATCATCTTTCTGCTCTCTTCTTTTGGTTTTGTTACTGTGTTTCTGCAAGTTTTCGAATTTTGTTTGAGGGTATCCCATTATTAGTTCAATAGTACTGGAGGTGTTGGGGTGCTACTTACCTCCATCAGCTATTGAATCCTCGGGGCAGACGTCCGATCAACTGTCAGCAACATAAAATCTACCTTAGGAAAACGCGTAGAACTTGTCCCTTAGCCTCTTTCTAGAATCTAAACTGATAAGTTCATCTCTTTTTGTATACAGTTCTGATGCTGAAGTTACATAGCCTATGAGAATCGTCTACATTAGGAGTACTGTTTGAAGTTCCCTTGATATGTATACAAGAGACCTAGAGGGGGGGGAGTGTGTGTGTGTGTGTGAATAGGTCTATTAATTTTAGCCTAAGTTGGTTACTAATATGCTCACACAGATTAATCAACTAAAGCAGTAAGTAAATAGACAACAATCCACAACACAAGTATTTATAGTGGTTCGGTGTATCAACACCTACGTTCACTCTCCAAATAGCTCCACTGAGATTGTCACCTTTCTAATTTAATATTTAAGCACAATTACAATATTGAATAGAGTAAAGAATCCGATCTTGATCGCAATCGATAATAACGGAGTACGGCCGCAACCGAATTCCCGCTCCGTCAAGAACATTTCTTGACTCGAGCAGGGTAACAGATAATGATGGGATAAACCAATATAGGGAGCGTTTCTAAAGAGAAAGCTTATTACAATCAAAGTTACCTCTCAACCGAGATTGACAAGGAACATGTAGCTTCGATGTTGCTGAAGCTTTATCAAAAGCACTGCGCAAAATTGCCGCCTAAACCAATCACTGTATCACTCTCACACGAAGAGCACCAAGCGCCGAAGCGTATCTCCCACAAGTCGAGTAAGGCTAGATCACCGAAGCAAGAATACTAAAGCAAGCACGGAGGCAAGGGAGCAAAGATCAAATTTCTTGAAGGTGAAGAACTCAAGAGATAGCAAAGTGAATTGGTAAGTAATAGTGAAGGGGGGAGGGGGTATTTATAGTGAATGGGGAGGGGAAGGCATGCTTGAGAAACGAGGTTCTATTGAGACCGGGCGACCGGTCTGCGTGGTCGCCCGGTTTGTCAGGCCGGTCGACCGAGGGTCAATTTGACCTCCGTCGCCCCGTCTTCTTAACCCGGTTGACCCCTATAAGTATTTCCCATACTTAGGCTCTTTCAAAAGGGTTTTCATACAATAGGCTGTGGGGGTTCTGATTCTGTCCAAGTGGACTCTCCAAGGGTTTCTTCGAGTCCTTGATCCTTTATTCCTCGTTATGTATAAAGGATTGTCTTATGGCCTATCTCTGAATCTTGTGGTGCGCTTCCCAATCTCCAAGGTAGTCGATCAATGACGGTTACATAAATACCCATGGTTCTAGAATTGACTACACAAGATATACTTATCACTGTTCTGTCGACAGTTTTTCTCACTTAATACATATTGCAATTGCTTATTTGTTTATCTGTTTTAGTGTTAAATCAATTTACTATTACATCAACAAGGAACACTTGCACAAAAAATCACAACTTTACAATTGTAGATTGCATTAGAAATATATTTCAAGAACCCCATCCAATTTGTATCATGTATAAAGTTAGAGGTTATAATAACATAAAGTCTAATTTTTTGTGCAGTTGACGTTAAAACCGTATCTTCTTTTCTTTTACTTCTTTCTCTGGTTTCTGTTGATCTTGTTAATGCCGTTATCCTTGTTCTTATGTCTTCCTCTGCTGTTGCTTCTGCTACCGGAATGCTCTGTGTAAAAGAATCAACAGTTATTTTGCCCGTGGTGTACATGGATCGACACGAATGAGCTTCATGCATCATCCCCACCCTTCTCTCCATGTAGGGCCATGTGGTGATTACGCTTGGACGATCTTCTTAAGAACTCCAACACCAACTTTGAAAATGCAGATGAGTTATCTTTGAGTAACTGATCTGGGGAGCCGTACTCCACAACTTTGCCTGTATCAATCCAAATGACAAAGGGAAAAGAATTGTAGCCATTATGCAGAAAATGACTGCAGTTAACTTCAAGAATATGTGCCTTGGTCACATACACATATTTATGGATACATGGACTCAGTGGCGGAGTCAGGATTTTGATCAAGGGTGGGCAATATTGTACATGTTTTGTTCCAGGGTGGGAAAATGGGTACATTTTTAAGGTGGGCAACTGCCCACCCTCGCCCCCCTGGCTCCGCCACTGCATGTACTCACACATAGTGCCTCTCTGTCTATAATATATATGCTGAGTAATATTGACATGCCTAATTTGACACGCTTATATTGGTCCCACATGGAGATGATTTAAGATCTGATTTTTGGTGAGGATGATCTCCTTGCCACAAAAAGTCAGCCCAATTCTGCAATTCGTAGCCCTATAAAATGTGGACTTATAGTTGATGGTGAAATCGATGGTCCAGAATTTTCAATTTGTAATTCACCTTTCATAGGGCTATAAATGTGAGAATGGGCTGTAAATCTCTGCTCACAAAAAATTGGTTCTTGATTCATCTTCATGTGGGCCCCACATAGGCATGTCAAATGGCGTGCCAATATCCTAACCTTGTGCGTGTGTATGTGTGCATATAGTGTGCTCATTAAGGTTCAGAAGCTTTTCTTGTGGACAACAATAAATGAAGAAAGTGGTGCTTAATTTAGAATATATGTGTTTGTTGTCTTGAGCCGAGTCAAACATGTTACAAGTGTCTAGTTGAAGCAAACTTTGTTTTGGATGTGTTAGCTTCCTATATCAAGATTTTAGACACTGGTGGTTGAAGAACCAGTAATTTCCCTCTTCTTTATTTTAATTTTTATATTGTGTGTTTGTATGTCTGTGTGTGTGTGTGCTTTGGGTTCCTCCGCCATACCTTCATCAAGCACAAGAACCAAGTCGCTGTCAATCACAGTAGGTATTCGGTGGGCCACAGTGATAACTGTGCAACTACTGGTTTGTTCTCTTATTGTCTTCTGAATTACATTATCTGTTGCAGTATCCACCGAAGCTGTAGCCTCATCCAACACCAGAATCCTTCTCTTTTTTAGCAACACCCTAGCCAGGCAAACCAACTGCCTTTGTCCCACACTCCAATTCTCTCCATCTTCTGCAACTGAACCATTCCTCACATTTCAAAACAGACAACCTAGGAAACAGTTAATGTAGATGACACGTAAAGTAAACCACACTATAGATACACCAGTATGTTGTTCCCTTTTATTTGTAATTTATGTAAGTACCTGGTGCATCAAGAAGCCTCTGATCTTGCCTTACTATCTCCCCAAGATGACACTTGTTTAGAGCCTGAGATCTCAGATTGTTTCAGTGAAACTATGATTTCGTCGAGAACAACAATGAAAAAAAAAATAGCAAGTTTACCTCCCAGATTTCGGAATCCGAATGCTGCTTTAGAGGATCCAGATTAGTTCTCATGGTTCCATGAAACAGAGTTGGGTCTTGCGGAATTATACTCAATCTAGACCTCAAATCCTGCAAACCCATCTTACAAATATCTACTCCGTCAATCAGGATCCTTCCTTCTGAGGGCTCCACCACCCTGAATATAGCTTGGATGAGAGTGGACTTCCCACTGCCTGTCCTGCCTACGACTCCAACCTTCTTCTCTCCCGGGAATGTGCAAGTGATCCCTTTAAGAACCATGGGGAGCGAAGGGCTATATTGGATATGGAGATTGTCAAGCTCGATGGTTCCATTCATTGGCCACTCTGGTTCTGGTCTGCACCCTTCAATCTCCAATGGAGCTTCACTTGGAATGTTCGAAAATTGAAGAATTCTCTCTACTGAGATCATCTTGTTCTCAACGTTGCAGAGATTCCATATCACCCAAGCCTGTAGAACATTTAGGTTCAAACCATAGGTAGCTGCCATTCCTGCCAAACCTGGAATTACATTTCATAAGTCCATTAGTCCTGTAGGTACATATTAGATCAATCAAAATCTTAATTATCTGTATATGTGGCATACATGCAAGGGATTGGGACCTGCCATAAAAAAATTATCCTATTGGATGATCAGATTCATCTGATCTATCTTCTTTTTGGACAGTCAGAAGAAAAAGTATGGTGAAATATTCAGGAAAAAGCCTATGGAGTGGATAGTTAAGATAATCAGGTTGGTTTCTAGCTAGGAGCTTTCATGGGTAAGATGGCCACCGGGTTGCACCCCTTGCATATGTACCATGGGAACTTTATATTTCCTCTTTAGCTGAGAACTGTCAGAGGGAGAGGAGAGGAGGAGCTTACAAGGGTCAATGGCTGCCCTTGGCAGGCTCACCAAGATAATTAGAACAAGGAAGAAGACAAGGTTGAAGAGAAAGTTGATTCGAACACAGAGCCATTCCATTGTAGCAGAATTGTGGAAAGTGAGGCGAGAGTAATCATCAATAAAGTTGAGACTTTTTGCAAGAAAGCGATCTTTCTGATTAAAGCAGCGGATTGCTGCAGCCCCAGCAATGGACTCTGAGAAGTGGTGCAGGATTGGAGATTTTCTTATCCCCACCATCCTGGCTAGTTCTCTGGCTGTGGTGATGTAGTAAGCCTGCAGAAAAATTCAGATACTTTGAAGCTTAGTCACTCAGATATGGATCGCATAATGTACTAATCTTCGATTTTAGCCAGAGGACATTTAATTTACTCGTTCGCTGTAATTTAAGGTCAGTCTGCCAACGCCATGTTGGTACATGCAACATACAGGAGTGCGACTCACCTTTTGATGGTTCCACCTTGAGAGATATCTTAGGCCAAAAATTAATATAGTGGATTGTTGGGATCATCCTTTTGGTTTGATTACCAACCTAGGAGGTCTCCTGGGAAGAACCGCAATTTTTGGGTCCTATTGCGTGTATGTGGTTCGTTAGGTGGACTAGTATGGGTACCACCTTAGAGTCTGTTATAGTTGCAGCAAATCTGTTTAAAGGGGCATAGAACTTCAAAGAATAGTTAGTTTGCTTGCCTGATACCATATGGAGATTGCAAGGACGGCAAGGAAGAGAAGGAAGACCTGCCAGGCAACATGAGACATAAGGATGATGATGCTCAAGAGCTGGACAAGTGCAAATGCCAATCCTGCTAGTCTGTAGGGAATGTCTGTGTCCACTGTGCTCTGGTCTGTGGAAGACTGAGAAACACATAGGAAAAAGAACAATGAGAAGGTTAATTTCCGCAAAACTATTTATTACAAAAAGAGTTCTTACAATTACAAATCTCAAGGAATATGGAGATAGCTAGAGAACTGACCCTGTTGAGTATCCGACTCGAGGGTGTGGAATCGAAGAATGAAATGGGAGCTCGGAAAACAGAGTTAATCATGCCAAGGAAGAGCCTCTGGGCTGTTTCGATGGCAACGGTTGCAAGCAAAACAGCCCTTCCCAAGATGAAAATGGAGCTCCCACCAGACAACAAAATAAACACCCCGATCAACTTCTCTCTGCTTACCCTGTCTTCCTCCTCGGTTGCCCAAGCGATCCAGTAATTGCTGCCCATCTGTAATCCCTGGAAGAGAACTTGACAGAGAAGGATCACTGGAACAAGAGCTCCTTTATATGCTGAAGTCACAAAGGTCGAGTAAACTTGCCAGTTGACTCTACCAGATTCTGTTTCATCATCATGAATTTTCTCTGAATGCCTCCCATTGCCATTGGGGTCGTCAGTTTTTTCTTCTGTGACCTCAGTTTGATTCATCTGGGTGCCACAGGTTAAGAATCTGTAGTCTTGGGGTTGGGTTACTTGGCTTAGAGATTGGCTGTGGGCAGCCATTTGTCTGACAAGCTCACCATTGGGATCAGCAATTAGATGTTCATATTTACCTGACTGAACAATCTTCCCATCTTTCATTACCTGTGGAAAATATGAATTGACAAAGAGACAAGAACCTTCTGAGGAAAAAAACTCACTTGAAGGATATTATAATCTTTTACAGAATTCAAAATAGCTTTGTGGTAAGACTGTGGGTGCTCTTTAGATATAGTTCCCGTAGTTTAAGGTCTTGCTAGTTCCAACACGCAAAAGAAACAACTAACAATATGGTGTCAGATGCTAGTTACTTACCAGAACGAGGTCTGAAGCATCCAAGAACTCCAATTGATGGGTGACATAAATGACGGTTTTTGGAGACAATAGTTGCATTAGGCATTCCTGCAAAATGCACTTTTTAGAACATACCTTTATCTACAAGGGGTACTTCTTACGGGCTACACACACATAATCCGATGCGGCTGCATGATACACAAACAATTAAGCTGAGAGAGAAGATAATATGTTGTTTACCTTGAAAAGATGTGCTCCAGTATGTGCATCCACAGCGCTGAAAGGATCATCTAGCAAATAAACATCTGAATCACTATAGATGGCTCGTGCCAGCTGAATCCTCTGCTTCTGCCCTCCACTTAGATTCATCCCTCTCTCTCCCACCACACTCAAATCCCCATCAACCCACATCTCCATATCCCTATTTAAAGCACATCCCTCCAAAACATCCTCATAGAAACCTCTCTCCATCTCCTTACCAAACAGTACATTGTCTCTAACCGTACCCGTCTGAATCCAAGCACTCTGTGGGACATAAGCCTTTGAACCGTAAACCTTAATTTCTGCCCCAGAAATCCTTGGAATCTCGCCAAGTATACTGCAGAGTAAGCTCGATTTCCCTGAACCGACAGACCCACACACCGCGACCTTATCACCCTTCATGATTTTTATCGTCTCAGTGATTATGAGTGTGGGCTTCTTCAAATTCATATTACTTGTTTCCCATGTGTATTCCCCGGTCTCAATCTCTATAGCGACATTGGATGCTTTTGGAGTATAATTGGGTATCAGCTTCTTTTGATCTTCTTCTCCAATGAAGTCTTGGATCCGATCAATCGAGACCTTTGTTTGTGCGATCATGGAAATGAGCTCTGGGAGATTATAGATGGGTTCTTGTAGTATTCGAAAAGTCGCTAGGGCTGACAGAACCCCACCGGATGTTAATGGTGTTTTTACTACAATGCAAACACAAAAAGTGGCGACCGAAACTAATGTTGGTGAAGTCCAAAAGAGAAAGGCAACAGCAGCGCACGTATAGAGATATCTCTTCAACCCACTTCTCTCAGTCTCTCTAAGGTTAAGAATATTCTTCAAATAGGCAGTTTCCCAAGAATGAAGCTTCAAGACTCTCATGCTCTTCAGAGTCTCTGAAGTTGCTTTGATTCTCGAGTCCTTAGCTTCCATGATCCTAGAGTGGAGCCTTTCTTGCAAATTGGCCAACGGGGTGTTGCTTACCATCACCAAAATTGTGGCGAAGAGCGCAGCGATGGAGGGTGCCCCACCAAGATTCCTGTACAGGATCATAAGAGCTAGAAAAACCTGGATGGGGAGCAACCAGATTCCATGAACGTACCAGCAGAAGTCTCCAATCCTCTCGACATCCACATTGATGAAATTTATAATTTTGCCATTGCTTAGGCCGGAGTACTTGATCGAAAGAGCCTTCCTATAAATTGCGACCATAAGAGCTGCTCGGACTCGAATACCAATCCGCTGAGCACCAAAGTACCATTGTCGCTGTGACAGTGACTCCACTGTCTTTGAGAAGAAGAAAAAGAATGCAAGAGTAAGTCCATAGCGATGGCTTGAACCATCATGTTTTCCCGATAGGAAATTGACAAAGTTTGTGATTAGGAAGGGACCCGTATAAGAAGCAATTGTGTTTATACCTGGGAAATTCAACATCAATCTGTAAAACCTTGAGAAAGAAAATCAATGGAGACATTAAAACAGATTATACGGTTAATGGAGACATCAGAACAGATTAAGGGGTTATACCAGCAAAAACTGCATTTATGGCCAGAGGCCTCCATATTGCATGGATAATAGCTTTCGGCAGAGAGAAGGCTTCAGTCTTCTGTCTCCGAACTGATTCTTCTAACAAGGAGAAAGATTTCTTTGCCGTTTCGGATTTGGGAATGGAAGGAATATGGGGTAGTTCAAGTTTTTGAGCCCGACCCTTTGCAAAGAGCGGGTTTAGCCACTGGAATGTAAGTCGGCTCCAAATACCAGCGTTGGCAAAGGCATCGACATCTCCAGTGACACCTTCATCCTCTTTCTGGAGTAGCGGGTGTTTGATTTCTTGAAGTTTCTTGGTATAATTGAAATGGAGAGCATTGAAACAGAGCAGTATGGACAGGGGAAATGAAGCAAAATCAGTGAAATTAGCCTCTGGGAGAAAATCTGGCAAAAGTGTGGATTTGAAATGGGTGATGATATAGATGGATACAGAGAAGGTATCGAAAATGCTGGAAAAGACCCACCAGAAATTAATGACTAAAGGCCACCTCTTGTCTTCTCTAATGGTTCTGTTCTCGAAATAAACCACAAATACTGTTACTAAAATCCAAATTATTGCCCGAAAAACAGATTCTATGTAGACAGTTTTCAACTTCCAAACCTCATAAAAACACAAACCCAGATAGGACAGAGAGATTAAAACGTTAGAAATAGCAGTGATCTTTGTCATAAATGTAGATTTTCTGTGTGTGCTCTCCTGTTTTAACTCTTCATCCTCCTCTATATCTCTCCTCCTCTGTTTAAAAAATTCTACCAGTACCCATATCAATAACAGTGATAAACATGCTACATTGACAACCCTTAAAGAGATCTCCATCAAAACTTGTCGTAAAAAACTAGAATACCCAGATCAACTAAGAACTTAGACTACCAGAAAATCAAAGAAAATCTAAAAATCCATGTCAAGAACAGAAACAAAAGTCTTCAACCTTTATCCATCAAAGCCTTGCTAATAAAACAAGAAAACCCAGTTCAGATAAGAATCAGGATTGAGAAACAAAAAAGATAAAGGATTAGAAAACAGAAGAAGGATCAAAAATTCATGAAACACAAGACTAATATAATCCAAAACGACTTAAACAGTACTTTGAATTTGTCAGTTTGAGTATCAACTTGTGGGAAAAAAAGGGGGGAATCACGTGGCTCAATAACGTAATAATGTGGAGGATTCTCTGTTCTACGCACTGTGCTGCTCTTGATCCCACTTATATAACAAGAAAACAACACATCACCATCTCTTTCACTGCAATCCCATTATCCTCCTCTCTCTCTCTCTCTCTCTCTCTCTCTCTCTCTCTCTCTCTCTTCCTCCAATAATAATATATTATCAGACCAAAACTAGAATCTCAACAGTCTCTCTTCAGCTCTCTCTCTCTCTCTAGAAAATAATTGGATATTTCTCTCTTTCTGGACTCTTGCTGAACAAAAGCTGTCAACCCTGCAGAGTGGAATGTCTTCATGCATGTGTTCATGGGAGGACACACATTGTCGCGAGGATTCCGAATTTTCTTTGAAAGTTATTGAGGAGGATTTTAAGGATTTTTTTTTCGGTGTTCTTATTAATGGACCCACTTTTGTCGAAAATTTTTAGATGCGGACGACTTTTTATGCAGTCAATTCAGAGGAATCTGGTGTCCCTACATAGCGCATTTTATTTTGGGCCCACTAACTGCATGGATGTTTAGGCCACTCCTTGGTTGATATACATACCAAAAATCAGCCTGATTGGTTATCTCTAGCCATATATTTTAGCACTTTTTTTAGTATTGATTCTAGGCGTTGGATTCAAGCATGCTTTTCTGTGTACTTAATCTCACGGCTAGAAATCATCAATCAAGCTGATTTTTAGCGTCTATTTCCACCAATTGGCGGGCTCAACATCCATGCAGTCAGTGGGCCCAAAAAAATGAGCTATGTAGGGTCACTAGAGTCCTCTGCATCGACTCCATTGGGATATTTCTTCATCCAAAAATTTTCCCACATTTGTTAAGTTTAAATTTTCAAGTCCAGTAATTAAGATTTTTTTTTTTAAAAGATTTTTAGAGATTTATTACTAATCTTAGGTCATCCATTTATTTCTTACATTTTGCTTTTCCTAGTATTTGGTTACATGAAATACGCACGTGGGATAAAAACTTCTGTGTGAGTCACATACAAGGTAAGAGTTTGTATAAAACTATAAACTCATCTTGTCTGTAGGATGGGTACCCTTGCACATTAATCCTGACCGTTGATTAGTTTCATTGTTGATTAATAAATGCCCATCCAAGATGTGACCCAGTGATTGGTTGAATGTTAAAAAAAATGGTGGGCCCATTCAAGATTAAAAGTGATCACTTTCTCTTAGAATAATGTGGGTCAATGTTTTTAAACAAGAAAAAAGTCCAACACATCGGACGGTGAGGATTTTGGGATCCAATGACTGACAACACTTCCTCTTATAAAAGAAAGAGAGAAATAAGGACAAATCTACGATACCACTTTTGTATCAAAATTTTGGTGCAGAAGTCCCTCAATTTGCCACGTGGTAGAATCTTTCGGGCCCACATCTTGGTGGACCCACACACCAAAAATCTGTGAGTAGTGATTCCTAGCCATTGGATTTGAGTATTTTTTACCATGGGCTTGGAACCAAGTCATAGGCCTGTTCATAAAACCCACGATAAAAAGTGCTCAAATCCTAGGGCTAGAAATCACCAATCACACTGATTTTTTGTGTGTAGGTGTATCGTAGTGTTGGTCAGACATTCAAGGGGCAAGTGGGCCTGAACGAGTCTACTACGTGGCAAATTGAGGGACGTCTGCATCAAAATTTTGATAAAGTTGTCCTCATCAAAGAACAGCCCGAGAAAGTAAAGACTTCTGATAATGTGATACGCTGAGAAGTATTGAATCAGCACTCTACTCGACTTTGGATAGGTTAGATAGTAGCCACTAAAGTTAGCGGAATAGCACTCTGCACAAATAGAAAAATACAAAAGTTATTTTTTTTTTCATTCTTAAATAATAATATAGGCCACGTGGCGAGCATCAGTGGACGTGTGTAGAACAAGGACAAGCACACTGTGGAGGTGTGCCCGTCGTGTGGTAAAATTTAAGAATAAAGTCACTCTTTAAATTTCCTTCTTTTTTTGATACTTTCTTTGCACTTTTATTTGGTGCTATACTTTTTGTAATTTATTGACTTCAGCATGAATTGTGTTTCTTTATGTCATTTGCATAGTTATCAAATTTCTCTTTAAAACTCGACTTTTTAAAAAAAAGGAAAAAAAAAATCTCGTTTTAAAACAAAAAAGGTTTCAAATCACAGTGGTTTCAAAATATCGTGAAAAAACACAAAATATTTATAATCCAAAATAATCTCATAATTTTAAAATTTTCAAAAAATCTCACTAATAAAAGTCGTTTTAAAAAAAAAATTAAAGAATATTTTTTATTTATAATATATTTCAACAATTTTTGTATTTATAAAAATATTTTTAGAAAAGATTAAAAAATTTATATACATCTCGAGACCTTGATAAATGAGAAATATTTTTTGAAATTTATTAGTTTTGTTTATATTACTTAGATTTTAGAGAAATATCATTTAGTTTCGGTTTTATTATACTTCTACCTGGTCTATATTACATCATGGGTGTATGCACATTTATTTAAACGTTTTTTTTTTTTAATGCGTAGTTTTGGACTAAAAAAGTGTTAAACCAGAAGTCCTCACTTATAAATCTTTAGGTGTTCTCGTCTTTTTGACCGCTTTTTTTTCAACCCAAATCATTTTTAAACTTGCATTTTTCAATGGACGAAGTTTTGCCGCTCTACAATTTGCAAACCATGGTCATTAGTTCAAATTTGCCCTTTCCTCACATTTGCTTACCAACTCATAGATCCTAAGTTCATAATCCAGATCATGAAATGGGTCGGATCTATGTGAATCCAAATTTAGATCCATGTCCAATTATCGAAAATGTATCCTACCTGTGAACCAAAATGTCATGAATTTAAATATGTATACTAATCATATGATCCAAACCAATCTGATCCCAATGCACTCAACTCAAATGGGCAAATCCCAACCTGATTTTAAAAGATGCATACCAGGTAAAACGGATATGATTCAGAATTTGACCCGCTCCATTTCATGCCCTTGATGGGGCACACTATAAAAATTCAATATGGTTGTGTTATTTGCCTTTTTTTTTTTTTGGATAAATATAGAGAGGACAAAGAAACAAAAAGGTAAGGAAACAAGGGAATACCCCCTAGTGTTTTTTACTTTTTCCCTCTCCAATTAATCCCATTTGCAGCTAGTTTTCTCATTGAATTTGTAGGTTAAGATCTTGTACTTAGTCCAATTTTGGCCCATGTCTCATCATGAGGTATTTGGCCAATCAAAACTGTCGGGACCGACAATTCAATTCACCATGTGAATAATAAGGGTGGCTAGGATCCGTATTGTTGGGAAGCTTTACAGAATTATTATGAAGCTACGCGACAAGAAATTGATCCCTATGATGGAAGTTTGATATTTTTTCCATCACATTGTGTTGCATATTTTAGGTCCAATATAATGTACTATTTATTCTCGGGTCGGGATATTGGCACCTGACTTTTTTACCCTCCACACCCACTTAAAAAACAATAAAATTTTAAAATACAAACAACTCCCCAATATTTTTTCTCTCTACACCCACCAACCAAAAAATGAAACAGAGGCCAGCTGGGGTTTGCAAAACCAAGTTTTGCACAAAAGAAAATTTGTGGGCATGTAGGGTGGCAATCGTGGCAGTGGAAAATGGAGGTGTGTTGCGGTGGCTGGGTGGTTCTCTGAGAGAGAGAGAGAGAGAGAGAGAGAGAGAGAGAGAGAGAGAGAGAGAGAGAGAGAGAGAGAGAGAGAGAGAGAGAGAGAGAGAGAGAGAGAGAGAGAGAGAGAGAGAGAGAGAGAGAGAGAGAGAGAGAGGAGGAGAGAGAGAGAGAGAGAGAGAGAGAGAGAGAGAGAGAGAGAGAGAGAGAGAGAGAGAGAGAGGTACGAAAAAAGGTTTCAGTTTTCAATGATGATTTTTTTTTTGTTAGTGGGTGTAAAGATAGAATGCAGAGAAAAATTAAAATTTTAAGATGGATGAAGAGCCAATGAGCATAGAGGTGAAAAATGTGGGTGCCATTATCCCATCCATTTATTCTCCAAATGTTACACTATTAGATGGGCAAATTCACATTCGAGTGCAAATATTTATATCCAAATTGCTTTATAGTTTGGTAATTAGGATTAAAAACCATAAAGCAAATATTTTTTACCGCAAAAAATTGCTTTTATAGTTTTTACCGCAAAATAATCGTGCAAATTGAAAAATCATTCTACTCACCCTCTTGTTTGACTCATAAAATTTTAATCATCATCATCATCATCTACGACTTATCCCGAATGTTTAGAGTCGGCAACATGAATTCTATTTCGTAATTCAATTCTGATCAGAGCTATGTCTTCAATCAAAGTAGAGCTATAATGTTTTAATAAAGTTTTAATCATCTTATTATATTTAGCATAAGTTTTAGTTTATAATATATTAATATATTTATTAATAAAAAATGTAAAAATTAAAAAAAAAAAAAAAAGGGTAGCACAACCTGTTAATCTGCTATAACGGCTGCGACATTTAATAACGACTAAGACCAATTGTCGTTTCTCGTTACCTCTGTTATTTTCATTATTTAAAACCTTGATGTATTCTAGCACAAACAATTTTAATCTTTTTTTTACGGTTCTTAATCGGCCCGTTATTAAACATAACATGCAAAAGGAGCAGTCCATTATTATTTAAAAAAAAAAAAACATCTTTTAGTTACTGTTATAACAGCCATTACACCCTATGTAGTTACTGTTACTGGTAGTTTACCATTAATGGCCTGTTTGGTACATGAGAAAAAAGAGTTCCCATGACAAATATTTAGCCAGACAAATATTATCTTGGTTAAATATTTGAGCATGCATACCAATATTTAACAACGTTTGGTATGTGTTTTGGCTAGCTTACTTCATTTTCTTTCAATTTGTGTAGGTCCCACATATTAAAGTAAGTCAAATATGGGTTAAGCGAGTGTGGGACCTACATATTAGGTCAAAGGATGAAAAAAAACTCACTTTTATCTTTTTATATAATAAAAAACTCATTTTCATTGAAAATAGTAGTTTTCCCGCGAGAAAATAAAATTTTCTCACCGAGGCTTAATTGGTGTGAAAATATTTACTGGGGTGGGGGATGATCAAATGTTCTCTAAATATTCGGTACGGGCAAGTGGCTGCCAAACATGCCCGGGCTAATATTAGCGCGCGCAAATATTTTATTTTCCCGATGCGGTGACCTACCAAACATTCCTTTATTACCAATTTTATCATAAAAAAACTGAGTCCATAAAATAACGGTAACGGCAATTTAGAGTAAAGGCCGTTATAACGGTCCCTTTTAGATTGTAATTTTTTAATTTTCCTTTAAAAGAAGGTGGTATTAATCACTTTCAAACCCTAATAACACAATGAGGATATTCATGAGCACATGGTGTCGACACTTGGGAGACTTCTGACTTAGAATCTTAAGCCTGAAAGCTTCAGATACGACTACGACCACCCCATTAGTCCTGGAATTAAATCTCCTAGCCAAGGTCCCCATCGGCTTTCCTACTTTTTTGAATTGTTAAAATGAAAAAGAAGCAAGTTTTCTTGAAAAATCTCATGTCAGAAAGGGCCACGTGTCAATCATATCATGGACTTACAGATTCCAAGGACACACATCTTGAGTGGATTTTTTTAGTTTTACTTCACGTTTGTTTGTTTTTCTTAACGAAGATGCCAACAGCATGGTTGGTTGGTCTCATGTGGAGCTAGTGCTACACAGCCTAGAACCTACTTATGTGACCCAAAAGGGTATCCCTAAGGTCCCCTATAAGTGACTGCAAAAGGGTATCTCTAGGGTACCCTATAATTAAGTGACTGAAAGCGACTGTATATGGTGGCTGGGATACTTTGACTCACGGTCTTTGTGACTAATATAATGACTAGTGGACGTGGGGCTCACGTATAGATGAGTTAAGCCCTAATTTTTTGTGATGATATTCTTCTCAACACGGATAGCAACTTTACACAAAATCAGTCCATTCCAACATTTGTAGCCTTATGAAAAGTAGGTTGCAAGTTGGAGTTTCATCGTAAAATTTAAGTCCATAGTTGATAGGTTTAGAAGTTTAAGAAATTCCTGATTTTTGGTGAGAATGATCGATCTCCATGGTAAGAATTTTATCGTTGCCAAAAATCAGCTCTTAACTCCTCTGCATGTAGTCCCCACGATCGCATGTCATTTTATAAGTGGAGTTGGCGTAGTGGTAGAATTCCATGATAGGGTTTTGGTCCCTCTGATCGTGTGTTCGAGACTCGCGGGCCTCCTGACTTACCCAGTTGTGCGTAGGAAAACTTCCGTGGGGCGGTGTGCACGACCGGAGGGATTAGTCCCACCCAAAAAGGTGTGGGGATACCCTTCGACAGCAAAAAAAACAAAAAAAAAAAAGAAGGTTGAGTTAGCCGATTAGATGAGTGTAACCATTTGATCTTTAGATTAGACCTTACAATGTTTTAAAGGTCAATATATTAGATGGTAAATACCGTTGGATGTGTAATAGGTTTTGGAGAAAATTAAAACGCAGATATTCAATGGAGGAAGAAGAAGCTCTCCAAGTCCCTGTGCTACTACGAACTCTACTGTAAATTGATTCTCGGAGATTTAAAGCTTTTGAATACCGTTAAAACACTGAAATTTCAAAGAGAAGTTTGAAATTTTGTGTTAAACAAGTGATTAAAACGTTGCAAATGACATAATATATAGAAATATAAGGTGATTGTCCGAACCAGTGCGTGCCTGTTGCAGATACCCATTGGCTTTTGAATGGAACAAATGGGGTTTGAGTTGAACCCAAACCCATAGAAGCACTCAAAAATTTAAAATAAAAAATAAGACAGGAGGTCCCGACCACATGCGTACGCACCTATGTATGCACACACATGCACGACATGGCAAGACGTGGCTCGGCGCATGTGTATTGTAAATTTTAATTTCCATAATTGTGCTCATTGAGCACAGGCCGGCTCCACCCTTTAAGACCAATCCTTACACAAACACTCGTAAACAATCTTCTTCCGAAGCAATGTTGGAACTAAAAATAAGACCTAAGTCTTTCATGTCAGAGTTTTAGTTAATATTTTCTTAGTAGATTTGATAACGTCAGAGTTAGTACCAATAATAAGTATGTATGCATACAAAGATTTTACAAGTTTACATACTTTATGTTCTATTAACTATATAGACATTTTAGGGTGTTCCATGTAAATTTCTTCATTTAAGAATGTAGTCTGAACATCCATTCTAGTTACAGGTGAATATAAGCATCAAAATAGTTCAAAACCCTTCCTTTTAACTGAATCCTTTAGCAACCAATCTAGTTTTATACTTATTAATAGTACCATCAAGTTTAGGTTTCCTTTTACTTATCCATTTGTAGCCAATGGATTTGCTACCAGGAGGTAGATCAACCAGCTCTGAAAATATAATTTTACATAATATAATCAATCTCACTATCGATTTTCTTCTTCTACTAATATATGGTATTTCAGGCGTAGACACAGCTTTCTTAAATGATTTGAGGATCATTTTTAGTTAAAAGAGTCAAGACCAAAATATGTTGCAATTTTGCTACTCTTGCTTTTCTTAATTTCAATGTTAGAGTTTGGACTGTCTTTGATTACTACTAGAAGCTAAATCACATGTTCTTTTAGGAGCAAGTCTTACAAGATCCTTTTTAAATAGAAAAAATATTTTCAAAAAATATGTCTTTAAATTCTATAATGGTATTCTCATGCACATCATTAACATTAGATTTGCAAATAAAAAATTTATATGTAACACTATTCAAAGCATAACTAATAAATGTACAATCAATAATTTAGATTCTAGCTAGTATAGTTCTCCCAGTAACAAAAATTGCTACTTTATGTAAATACTCCTACACTTTTAAATATTATTTATAAAAATGTATCTTATATTTCTAGAATTTATAAGGTGTCTTGTTAGTTTTTTTATGAATTATTTTATTAAAAATATAATTAATAGAAAGTAAAGCTCCCCCACAAGTTATGTGGTAAACTAGAACTAATAAATATGATATTAATCATATCTTTTGAAGTTTTTTTTCTTCTTTCAGCAATACCGTTTTGTTGAGCAGTTTAAGGAGTAATAGTTTGATATAATTTTATGTTGTTTACAAAAAATTTCAAAATATTGTATTTATTCTTTCTATCTGTTTTAAGTATTTTTATTTTTATTTTTAGTTGATTTTCAACTTTATTTTTATAAATTTTAAACATTATTTAGGGCCCGTTTGGTAACACCGAAATAAAGTTACTTTTTTGCTTCCTAAAGCAAAAAAAATTTAAAAGTTTGTTTGGGTATCCATTTTTGAATTGTTTCTCAAAAGTCAAAAACTTGTTTTTTGTGGAAGCAAAAAAATTAGCAATCAAAAAAAAATTGCGGAACCGACGCTTTTAATTTTAAGTGAATCTTTTCAAATGCCAATTTTACCCTTGTAAACCTCACATTATATAGTGTAGATAGAAAACATCTTATGAAGGAGAAAAGCAGGGATGGTTTGCTGAGGAGTAGGTCAATAGACCATTTCTTTTTTGAAAAAATAATCACCCATAAAATGAGTCACCTGGTGCGTCGTTTATTATTGACCATTTATAATTAATTTTTTTTAAAAAAAAACAACATATGTGATATTGGTTTATGATCTTTATTAATGATATATTTACCTTCAAGGGAGTGGTTCAGTGGTAAGACGTAGCGACTTGGGTATGCTCCCCAAGGTCGTGAGTTCGAGATTGTGCCCCTTGACGGCCACCCTGCTGGGATTTAGCGCCCGATGCGTGTCAAAGGGGTCGGCACGCACCTGAGGGATTTAGTCGGGTCTCGAAGAGATCCGAACACCCCCGTTACAAAAAAAAATGGTTTATTAGAATATAAAATGTATATAAAGTTATAAGAAAATGATTTTTTAACTTAATTCGTGCCAAACTAACTTTTTCACTTTTTGACTTATAAGTAGGTGTTTCACCAAACAAACTTTTGCTTCCAGATGGCAACTTTTAAATTCAGCAACTTATTTTAGAAGTTACTTTTTGCTTCGATTGGTTTGCCAAACAGACCCTTAATGTCTCATATTTACTTCTTAATAAGTATACATAACAATATTTTGTACAATCATCAATAAAAGTAATGAAGTATAGCTTACCTCCTCTAGTTTGTGTAAATTTTAAATTACATAAATCACTATGTATCAATTCAAAAGTTTAGTTTCTCTTTCAATAGATTGAAAAGGTTTTTTTTATAGGATTTGGATTCCACACATATTTCATATTTGCAATTATTAACAATTTCAAACTGGTAAAAATTTTAAATTAATTAATCTTTGTAGAGATCCAAAATTAATTACATGCCATAATCTATTGTTATACATGAAATAACTCAACGGTTAATCATATAAACAACTTTATTAATTCGATCAGTAGTTAGATTAAGCTTGAACAATCCATCATTGAGGTATCCATTCCCACAGATACCCCTCCCTTGGTGAAGACAAATTTATCTGACTCAAAAATCAACTTGAATCCTTTCTTACTTAGCAATGATTTGGATAGTAGATATTTTTGAATCTCAGTACATGCAGTACATCATTCAAAGTAAGTTCTTTCGTTGAAGTAAACTTCAATATAACCCTTCCTTCTCCTTCGACTTCAGATGCAAATGAATTTTCCATGAATTAATAGGTGTTCCCCACTCTCTCTCTCTCTCTCTCTCTCTCTCTCTCTCTCTCTCTCTCTCTCTCTCTCTCTCTCTCTCTCTCTCTCTCTCTATATATATATATATATATATATATATATATATATATATATATATATATATATATATATTTTGTAAATAAAGAATGTACTTTTGTTGGAGTAGATGTGTCTGGTGGCTCTAGTATCAATCCACAAGTCCTTGAAGTTGCCCATCAAGTTGATCTTATAAACAACAACCAAAAGGTTCTCAACTTCGGTCACGTTGGCTTGTGCATGCTTGTTGGCCTTAGAAAAATCATGTCCCTTGCACTTATGACAATCTTTGGCTCGATGTTCGGACTTTTGGCATATTGGCCTATAAATTTCTTAAAATTCTTGCCCTTGGGACAAGTAGAATGGTTCTTCCCATTTTTATTGGATTTGTGAGAATTTGTCTTGGGTTTATAATTATTTCTTTTACTATATTTGCTTTGGATTCCATAGATGAAGCCATAACTTTATTCTCATTTTTTTTTGTGTTGTCCTCTTCAATCCTTTATTGTACAATCAAGTCCTCCATTTCATCTCTTTACACTAATTCTAAATTTTTTTCAATACAGTCATAATTTTTCTAAAATTGATGTTACTTGGAAAGATTCGCTTATCATCATACATTTTGAATGAATTTCATGCATGATGATTTGGAGTTCCTAGATTTGATTCATAGCAATTTTAGAATCTACCATCTTAAAGTCAAGAAATTTGTTGATAACAAATTTCTTTGTTCCGGCATCTTCCGTCTTATAGTTTTTGTCAAGTTCACCATGGCGTATTGATTGAAGAATGCACAATATACAATGTGTTCTCGATCCCAGTCAGACATCTGATATAATTCCTACACAGAAGTCTGAATGCTTCCATGCTTCAACGACGACAACAACAACAACAATAGTCTTATCCTGTTCTTCTTCATTAAGAATAGGAAGATCCTCTCTTAGGAGGTGTGCTAGATTCAATGTTGTTAAATAAAACAGCATTTTTTCGTTGTTGTCATCTGAACCTAGTCCCGTCAATTTTTTATTTTTATTTTTCTTGATGATTCATTTTGGGAGCTCATATTTGCACACCCAATTTCCTATCCCAATGCACATTTTTAGAGAACACTGACCGTACAGACGTTTGGCCAATCTCTAAGTGGACATACAAACCAAAAATCAACTTGATTAGTGATTTCCAAGCGTTGAATGGAGCCATTTTCTTGGGTTGAATTAACCATGGGAATTTGAGCATTATCAACCATTATTTGTGGTACAAGATCAAAAGGTTTGAAATCACTAATCAGGCTGATTTTTTTGTTTGTAGGTCCACCTAGGGATTGGCCAAACATCCATACGGTTAGTGTCCTCTAAAAATATGCCACGCGGCTCATTTTGTGAGCGGTCACCGGTCAGCCAAGTTTTAGAGAGAAATCTCTCTTGGGGTGTGCCCCGACTAGGAGTCCACCGGGATAGGAAATGGCGTGTGCAACCTGATTACACTGATGACCAGAAAATCCAATATAGATCAATGAAAAGCAAGGCCCATCAATTCTGAGAGTCCATTAGAATGCAATAGATCAAATGGTTATGATAATCCAATCAGATTGGTTCTCAATGCAGATAATCCCCCAAGTGGGAGCTTTTACATGATGAAATAACTCAACACAGTTTAGGCCCTGTTTGTTTTTTCACGCATGTTTTTGGACATGCGCACTTCAGAACCCTTGCAAGTTAAATGCGCACAGGTCCCATGATGCATATTTTGGACCCGCTTAGATACTATACATGATCGGATCATTGCAACAGTTTGATTATTTACACGTCAAACGAATTGTGTAATGTGCTAGATCAAATGGTAATGGTTATCCGATCATGTTGATTTTTTGTCCTACATTTTTTAGGTGGGGGCCAATTAAATGATGTGGGCGTATGGTCCCAACGATTGAATATAGAAATCCAAAAAGCCAACCCACTTTCTATAGTCGTTAAATGACCATTTCAAAATCCTACCGTTGGAGCCTGCCTCGAGAGTCGAGACCAAGAAAACAAATAGCCGTTACCCTGCTTTCCTTTCTGTCCCATCACTCAAATCCTAGTTCTCCAGATTTTCTGCATATGTCTTGGCAGTTCCCTCTGCATTTTCGACATAAAACAAATCCATGTTCGGTCTTTTTGATTTAACAAAATCCATTTCTCTCTTTCTTGATTCAACAAAACACCATTTCTCTCTTCTTTGATTGTTGAAAAAAAACCAACCCATTTTCTCTCTTGTGCGGTTTAGCAAAACTCATTTCTCTGATCTTTGATTCAGATCAGAAAGGCACATATGGCTTCAAGAACCAGCACCAAAGATATCATCACTCTCCGGGGATCGGCCGCAATCGTCAGCGAGTTCTTCGGTATCTTACCCATCTTCCCTTTTCATCTCTTCTCTTTATTTCTCTGATTCTCCTTTCTTTTATTGATTTCTATTGTGAGAAATCTTCTCTGATCTTTGTAAATCTATGTAACCATTTGACAGGTTATGCTGCAAACAGGTAAGAGAATTGATAATCTCCCCATTGGATAGTTGTTTCAGTATGAATTTATTAGACCTTGAATAGTAATTAAAGTGAGCAAAAAAAAAAAATTCAGCATTTTATACAACCGGGGCGTTTATCCGGAGGAAAGTTTCGGCAAGGTGAAGAAATATGGGCTTCCGATGTTGCTGACTCAGGACGAAGGCGTGAAATCCTTCATCTCCAACCTAACGGCCCAGTTATCCGGTGGATTCTCTATGTCCATCTTCCATTCTCTTTTCTTGCCCATCTGTTGTTTATCTTTCCCCTAATACCAGAAATATTTCTTTCCTTCTCTGTTTTTAAAGAGTGGCTAGAAGCTGGGAAGTTGCAGAGGGTTGTTCTTGTGATAATGAGCAAGGCCACTTCTGAGGTCTTTGAGAGATGGAATTTCAGTATAGAGACCGACAATGAGGTCGTTGAGAAGGGGTAATTTCATCTGGATCAATTCTTCCATTTTTATTTTTATATTTTTAAAAACCCCAAATTTACAGAGTTTTCCCTCTATCTCTGAATTTTGAATATTCTAATCTGTTTATTTATTTGAGTTTCAGGGTTTCGAGGGAAAAAAGCGATAAAGAAATCATGAGAGAGATTCAAGCCATTATGAGACAGATTGCATCCAGCATTACTTACCTGCCATGCCTCGACGAACCATGTAATTATAATAACTAACTCTTTCTCATCACAGTTCTTTCTGCTACATTGATTTTCCTGATTGAATTCCTCAACCTGCCTTGTTGTTTTCAGGTGTGTTCGACGTATTAGCATACACAGATAAAGATGTGGCAGTCCCCTTCACCTGGATTGAGAGTGACCCGAAACTGATTGCAAATCCACAAATGGTGAAACTGCATTCCTTCGATACCAAGGTAAGAGGATGAGTAATTTTCTTTAGAAATGAAACTTACACATTATGAGAAACCCAATTTGGTTTAAAATTAACTTGTGGGTTTATGCAGATACACAAGGTTGATACTCTTGTTTCGTACAAGAACGATGAATGGGACGAGCAATAGTGTTGTTGTTCTTCTGTTTTTCGGGTGTTTTCTTTGCAAGAGTGTATTCTGTGAATTGTTTATTCACATTTTGTGTGTATCTTTTTTTTTTCTAGTTGAAAGGACAATGATGAAGAGTGTTCTTGAGTTGGAAGTGTGTAATGGGTGTTATATTGAATGAAAAGGATGAGCATGATCATTACTACTTACTTTCCAAACATAAATTGATGCAATGTGCTAGGTAATATGGTTGGGGCTGTGATTAATTAAGCTTGTTTGATCCAAGTGTGTGTGTGTGGTGGAAAAGCAGGAGAATTTTTTATAATCTTTAATTAATCAGCAGAGATCAACCTTTCAATGTCAAATGGCAGGAAAATTTTTATACTCTTTTAAATGTTTTGTGCACTTTTTTTGAGCTTTGAGCCAGAATCAAGACTGGAAAATCAAGCCACAGGTGCCTTGCCTACCAATTCATCTTTCAATTACTATGGCATTTCAATCTATAAGCTTGTCTTGCTGCCATGCTCTCCTCCCTCAACATGCTTGCCTTTCATTCTAAAACCCATCTTTATGTTTGCAGAAGAGATTTTCTTTGAAAGAAAGAAAAACTCAACACACTGTTTTTTTGGGTAAGCATGCTCTACACAAATTCTACAGTAATTACCGCAAAATTTGCATAACCCAGACCCCCTAATTCCTGCTGCAAACCTATTTTTAGAAGACTTTTATGCCAAAGCCAGATTAGACGCCTTCAGTTCCAGACAGTAGGTTCGACTAACATCTGAACCCCCCCTTAGGGGCTGATCCCTTAGGGGCTGATCCCAGGTTAGGTCGGTCCAATAAATCCGCTTCAAGAAAGGAACATAAAATTCTGACTCTCGGGATTACAATCCTTTCAACAAAATTGTTCCATGACTTCTTGCAATTCTTTTCCACCTGAAGGGCCCTTTTTGAGATGTAAAAATGTTCTATAGTGCAAGCCCCATCAACAAGCTATTTTGTGCCATGGAAATTTCTTCAAAATAAACTCTTACCCATAGCATCTCCCTCAGGAACATAAATGTCCAGAAACCAGAAAGTACAAAGAAAAAGAACATAAAAACTAATGAATTAAATGAGAATGTGTTTTATATGTCCATTAGGCCATATTGTTAAAAATGGCCCATCTAAGAATCAATCCAAACCATTCAATCAGTTGACCAGCTCTTGGACGGGGAACGACTCAAAAGTGATACGAATCAGACAATTCAAACAGCATTTGATTGATAGTTCACGTATAAAACAGAAAATTATATTTACAAACACGAGGTAGCCTGGTCACCATGAATTAACCACATTGCCAAAAATAGAAAGGTCCATTTCCTTTCTTACACAATACATCCCATCAAAATAATATACACAATTGGGCAATATTGCCACAGATGGTGTGACCCTTGGATCATAAAAAGTAACAAAACTACTGGCTCATGAGATGAAGCAGCCTTCACCGGAAAGCTCAGTGGATGACACAGTATATAGGTTATGGTGTACATAAATGCTGTGTATGAACAGCGTGAACTCACTCTGGGATTCCCAAGGATAATTGTCAAATGCGTGACACTTTCATCATCAGGATCAGCTGCAACATCTCTAGTCGCCCATCAATCTCACACCTTGATACATTGCTCCAGGACGGAGATCATCCAGAGTATCCATGCTTCTGAAGCCATTCAATTCTCTAAGACCAGTCCAACCGCGGCGGGTAAGGAAATCACGCAAGTCATCTTCAGTGTAAAGTGTCTTTTCTTCAGCACGAACAGGTATGCGGTCAGATTCGTCGTAGAGGCAAAATTTTATTGTAATTCCTGAAACAAAGGATTCAAATTTAACACACAGAAGAAGCAATTCCCAATTTCATAGTTAAATAAGAACAAATTTCTTACCCTCGTCCAAGTGAAGAGTGTAGGTCCCCAGAGGCATGTCCCGGTCAAGGCTCCGAACAACCTCATCTTCATCCTCCAACCAAAATGCCCGCCTGGTTCTTAATCCAAAAGTGGATTTGATTGCCTCCTTGATGGCATCTGCGGTGCCATCGATACCGATCCTTCTACTGCAGCCCCCCCACTTGACTGAAATAACCCGCCCACCATATGAGGAGTTGCTTTCTCCACCTGTCAAAATATGGATGAAAAAAAGAAGAATTGCCTGTTTGAAACCAATAGGAGTGAAAGTGAAAATTTGCAAGTTCCATAAAATGTAAAACAGTAATTACAATACTCATGACTCAGAATTGACTGTACTTGCCATGAAAAGTTGACGTGGGCAAGTCCACTCCATTTTTTGAATAAGTCATGAATATTATATGAAAAATAATAATACGTGCTTCAATGAAATCAAATAAAGTTCAAATGACCTGAGTTTTGACTTGGTAGGCCTGAAAAATAGAACTTGGTTGAGTCACGAGGCAACTTGCTTTGTTTTCCAATAAATTGTGTTTCCATTTTGAATACGTTATGCATCATTTAACACAAGTCAACAGGAAATGTCCATGTTTATATTGAACTCGACATTTCCTGAAAGATGAAATACTCACTCAATGGGAAAACTTTCCTGCAGAGGCATACACTGCTAAGCAAAAAAATTTTCTTGTAACTGCTAAGCATAATGAACATTGAAATTAATTTTCCTGATAATGGCTCTAATAGAATATGGTCTACATGAGGCAAGATATAATCTATGGTGCTTCGAACAAACCTAATAATAGAACTTTAATTCACCCGTTTTAGCATTCAATATGCAATACTCACCATTTCCAGGAGTCTCTCTCCAATTCCATGGGGGAACTCCACTGGCTGCAACTGCATCAGCTGCTGTGATGGCAAGAGGGTGTCCATCGTGATCCAAACGCCTTTCGAGATTGAGTGTTGACCTGCCACTAGCTGTACACCAAGCAAAATAGCTTTTCTGTTAACTATTTTATTACAAAGAAAAATATTGAGAAGAGCATAAAACTATCTGAGAGGGAGGGAACTTTAAAAAGCCTAAAGTTGAAGTTAGAAAACATATTCAAAGCTGATACAGATCTATCTTGTAGATTACTATGATTATGATCCTAAGCCTATTACTTCAACTAAAAATGGAAAATATTCACAAATCAACTTGAACTATCTTCTATAGGAAACCTCATGAGTCATACGATTCACAGAATCCTAAAATTGGCTCAAAATGGAACAGCATACAAGCTCATGAAGCAGTTTTAGGGTTTTATCTCATTGATGGGAGGAAATAAGTGATAATGCTGCTAGAGGCTGTACATGGTTCATTACAGAAAAGAATGTCAAGGAAAGCATAAATTACCTAAAATTCGATGTGGAAAAGGAGACTGATGTGATTATATATGATTGTAAAATCAATTGTAATCCCTTAGAGATTTTTGGTATGAAGTAGAAAAGACGGCAAACAATGGTTTGTTGTTCTTCATCCAAAATCTGGAAAGTCAACCGCATGTTACATCTCTCAATAAACATTTTAGTGTACAATGCCATTTTCACTGATCTCCAACCTACTACCCATGCTGCCACCCAAGTGAATTGCTACCAGTTTCCATGTCAAATCTTTTGAAAAAAGAATGACTTTTGCATTGAGTTTGAGAATACATTCGTTTGAGTTTCACAAATACCAACTAAGTCTCCAATACCTGGTCGTCTTTAAGTCAAGTTAACATGAACTGTGAAAATGAGTGCAAGTGGGAGGCTTGCACGTTGAGACGGCTGAATGGATTGCCAGGTTGTCAGGTCTTTGAACGTCACAGAACCAGACTTAATTATCTTTGGTCTTGTACACAAAAGGCACTGGAACAAACTAACATTCTAATAAGGATAGTGGTCTCCTCACTCCCTTGGGGGAATCTATTGGTCCTTGTGCTTTGACCAAGAGGAACCAATATACGGTACACATGTGGCATGGATTCTTCTAAATGGGCGAAGTACCCATGTCGGAGTCCGACCTTTTTTTTCCTTACTTGAAAGATACTAATTAAATTTTTCCATAGGTTATGAGTTCTATTTTCACATTTGAAGTTTTTTGTGCAACAAATAAAACATTACATGTATGTATTCTCTTGTCTATAAATATATGATACAAATCATAAGATATTCTATCACAGTATCCACTATTCTCCTCATTCTTATATAATAAACAATTACTTGTTTCACATTATTCAAATCGAAGTATACTGCGAGTCCTCAACTATAATCACATCACCCTAACTCGGCTTCACTAGGAGGAGAAGGAACATCTGATATGGCTTCTTAGGTACTTCTATAATAAATCTACCAAAATCTTGAATGTGGGCCATTAGTGATGGTGGCCAACTTTGTCAGATTTTGCAATGGTATTCCTTGCTTTCCCCTCAATCAAGATAATATATAACCAATGTTTTTAAAATGCAGAGGCATGGAATGAGGCATTTTAATGGTCAAAAGCACGAGGCTTATGCCTCACAAGCATGCTTTTTTATAATAGAATAAATTCAATATAAAAGAGAAATTTAGGAATTTTTTTATAGATCCATTCCTCAACGACGCCGGCATCGTGTGAGCACCACTCGAGCACAAGTGCTATAGATTGGGTCGCGACGAGCACAGCTGTCAAAAAACAATTGATCTAATCGTATGGGGAATGAGATGATTTTGTTGTTGTTTAAAGTAGAATAGTTTATTATAATTTAACCAATGATTGGGGGGGATATAGAGAAATAAATTGAATTATTTTAAGTCAATTTACATGAATTCTGAAAATGAGTGCAAGTCGGAGGCTTGCATATTGAGACGCCTATAAGCAATTTTAAGTCAATTTACATGAATTCTGAATATGAGTGCAAGTGGGAGGCTTGCATATTGAGACGCCTATAAGCACTCTCTGAACAGATTATCAAGTCTTTGAAAGTCACAGAACTGGACTTAATTGTCTTTGGTCTTGTACACAAAAGGCAATGGAGCAAACTAACACTAATAAGGATAGTGATCACCTCACTCCGTGGGGGGAAATACGCGAGTTTCTATTGGCCCAATCGCTTTGACCAAGGGGATGTCAACCAATATACGGTCACCTATGTTGCATGTATTCTTCTAAACGGGCGAAGTACCCGTGTTGGACACATGTTAGAGTCCGACACGATACAGATTCTAGTACGACACTTCCAAATTCTGTTTTTTTTCCTTACTTGTAAGATAATAATTAACTTTTGCCATAGCTTATGAGTTCTACCTTTTGCAATTGAAGTTTTGTGCAACAAATATAACATTACATGTATGTAATATGTATGCTCTTGTCTATGAGTAGATGTCTATATGATACAAAGCATAAGATATTCTATCACTTTATCCACTATTATCCTCGTCATATATAATAAACAATTACTTTGTTTCTCATCATTCAAACCTTCCTTAATCCAACCTTTTAAACTTGGCTTCACTAGGTGGAAAAGGAACATTTAATACCATAAGGATTTCCTCGTAGCAAAACAAAATAGTTTGATCTTCCATCAGTGTAAGTGCTGATGTACTTGACTTAACTTCTAAGGGATCCATAAGAAATCATACTATCCCCTAGTTGACTTCAAAACCTCTTCCTAGATAGTTTGGTTCAGAAAAAACTATATCTTAGCATAACAGTAGACATGATTAAACAACATATCTTCTGTTAGACAAAGAAGGTCCCTAAAAAAGATGCGCCAGTTTTAATGTTTTAGAGAATTCCATGGGACACATTGAATAAAAACGTTTCATGTAGTCAAAGGTATATTTTTGAATTAGTTATCAAGTTTCTTGTTAAATTGTGAACTCCCAGTAAGTAGCAGAGGTGAGGAATTACAAAAACACAACTTGTGTCTCTGCAACTTCAGAAGATAAATGCTACATCTGCTCACAGTAAAATTTTTGGTCTTATCATAACACATTTAAGGCTAAGTCTCTGTACAATTCATTGTTCAAGGACGCGGGTTTCGTTTTGGTAGTTTCGGTCCAAAACTTGGCAAAACCAAAGTGAAGGTGAAGTGCAGTAGTTTTAGTAGTTTCAAACTGAAACTACCGAAACTGGCCCGAAACTTATGGGATTCTAAAACCTCACCGTATTTGGTGTCGCCCTAGACTGAAACTGAAACGTTTCGGTTTCAGCCAAAACTTTCAACCATAACAAAATATGCCAAACACCATATAAATATTTGACTTAACTACCCTGCTGGATAGAATTAAAAATGAAAAATACACAACTAAATGAGACAAAATTACTCATCTCTATGAAAAAAATATCTCTGTTACACAAATCCTCCAACATCAACCAAATCCTCCCAAGGCGCGTAAACGCAGCACATGGGTATGGGATCTATGAAAATACACAACTACATGATACAAAATTACTTAAATCTCTATGCAAAAGAAAATCTTCTATGTTACACAAATGGTTCAAAGTACATGCTATCGTTTCAGTATCGGTCATGGGCGATAACGAAACGTATCGGAAGTATCATTTGGTTTCGGATGAAACTTCATGAAATCTAAACGAAATGTTAGTGCAAATTTACACATAAGATGAAGTATCATTCGGTTTCAGACGAAACCAACCGAAATGTATGTAATTTCGTTCTATAGCGAAACCGAAACGAAACTGACGAAACATTTCAGTTTTGACCAAAACTTTAAGCCATGGTTACATAGATCCTTCAACATCAACCAAAACCTCCCCAGGGGTGTGAACGCAGCACATGGGTATGGAACCTGTGAAGGATATGGCTTATGGCACCCAAAAATTTTAAATTTAAAAGAATATTTAAAAAAGGAATATTTTTTTTTAACTGAGAAAACAATAGAAAGTATTATCAAATTATAAAAACTAAAGATATTAATTATATAACCGTGTCCACACAAATCAATGTCTTACCATACCGTTGGGAAAAGCCTTGTGATGATGATGAGCCTTATCCCCACAAATTAGTGTCTAATCATTATATCTGTAGATATTAGATGTTAAACCCTCAGGCTAACTCCACTAAGGGCAAGGAAATGACCATTTACTTGCCATTCTGTGGTTGCTGAATGATCTCAAGTTCTCTTGAATTCCAAAAGAGTTTCGAATCCATTGAGCTGAAGATCCATGTGGCTCTGGATCCCTCCAATCAAGCCAATTCTGAATTGACCAATTCCCAATAAAATTTCCATTTATCAATGATCTAGGTATAGTTAGCGATCCATTCTATAATTCTTCTCACCACCTCTTGTGGGAAAATAATTCCTCAAACAAACACACCTGATCAAACAAAAGTTTGTCAAGTATCAACACAATAGGATACAAAGTCTAGCACCCGATACTGCATGTCTACTTGTAGGATATTGTTAAATCATATCCTCTATAACCTTCACATGACTTTCTTAACCCTGTACTGAAAGAAGGATCTTCCCATATGAAGGGGTAATTTGGTCATTTCATAAAGGGAGACAGGAAGAAAAATAAGAGAATCTTGCAGTACAATGTCCAGTGAATTTTGTACGTTACCAAATTCAATAATGGCATGAACTGTAACACAATTTTTATGTGGATCATTAAAACAAATGCCAATGTGTAAGACGCGATATGCCCATATTCATATGGGGACCCTAAACTTTCGAAAATATCTAGACAAATAATATATGCATTACCTTAGCAATTCCTATCAACGTATTACTGAATTTGAAAGGTTGGAGGGAAAGGAACTTGCCTGGAACTTTGATTCCCAATCCCACCTATAATATGGGATGTAAGTCCCCAATGGTTCCTTGTATAATCCACGCAATAATTTTTTATCGATAAAAGGGAATATATTAAGAGGGCTGAGGAGGCCCAAAAAGCTATACAACATGACAAAAAAAGGAAGGATAGCACAACCAAAAACACAAACCCCCAATGCCCAACAACCACAGGGAGGAATAAACAATCAAGACACCAATCGATCCCAATGGAAGACGAAGTCTTCAAATCTGAAGTTTTTAACCTCGGGAATGGTAGAACCCCAATGATAAAGAGTAGCTAAAATATTCATGAAGATGTTCTCGATGTTGGCCTCCTTTTCATTGAACGTCCAACGATTCCTCTCTTTCCATAACTCCCAACAAATGGGAAACGAAGAGATCCTCCACAGTATACGACCATTAGCTGAGAGGGCCTTCGTATTCCACCGATGAAGGAAAGACCCAAGATATCCTGAAGAGATCAAGGAAACGCTCCCAAATCTCCTTAGACACATGGCAATGAATGAGCATATGGTTAGTGGTCTCCTCATCATGTCAACACAAAAGACATCTGTTAAGGAGATAAAAACCACGTCTTCTAAGCTTATCCACTGAGAGAATATTGTAGAGAATGGCACACCACGTAAAGAAAATGACCTTGGATGGGATGGGGGGGTACTCAATAAGCGCTTGGCAGGGAAAACATCGTGTCCAGGTCCAAGAAGCATGTTATAAAGCGATTTGACCGAGAATCTCCCCTTGGGGTCATGTGTCCACCACCTCTTATCCTCTTCCCCGTCGACAAGCTGTAAGTTGTAACCCCTCCAACCTATTCATCAATGAAACAACAATGTCCACCTCCCAATCATTGATTCTTCTTCTTAACCCCAAGTTCCATGAGAGAGTACCATTCTCTCTAGAAGCAACGTCGCTAATCAAAGCCCTTTTCCGGATGGACAAGGTGTAGATGGAAGGGAAATCTTCTGCAAGAGACAAGTCCCCAGACCATGTGTCTTCCCAGAATCACTTTGGTGCCATTTCCCACCTTGAAACTACTACCGTTTCTGATCTCGTCCTGAATCTTGGAGATGCCTTTCCACACTCCCACACTGTATGTAGTGGAAGGAATACTACTGTCCCAGACATGGTTTTATGTGCCTTGCTTAGCCTAAATAACTCTTTTCCATAAGCTATCCCGAAACGTCAATGCCACTTCCCCATCAAGGCATTGTTCATTAGCTTGATTTGATGCACTCCTAGACCTCACTCTTCCTTAGATTTGCAAATCCTGGTCCAACTGACAAGATGATATTTACAGTTGTCTTCTCTATCGTCCTAGAGGAAATTCCTAATGATTCTCTCAATACTCTTAGCCACCTCTTTCGGCATAGAGAATAAAGACATGTAGTAGATGGGCAAGTTGGATAGCGTACTAACCAGAGTAAGTCTACCCCCTTTAGAAAGGAAACCTTTCTTCCATGACGCCAGTCGCCTATGGAATCACTCTACAACCGGGTCCCAAAAGTTTTTGGATCTGCTACTGGCACCTAGGAGGAGCCCAAGATACACCGAAGGAAGCTTCCCTTTTTTGAAAGCCAAACTCTCCACAATGTCATCCAGAGACTACCTCTCCAACCCCAATAACTTAACTCTTAGATAAATTAATACAGAGCCCGGACACCACTTTGAAACAATGCAGAACTCCTTTCAGGACCTAAGCTTGTCTAAGAGAGGCCTCCAAGAAAAAAGATAGTGTCGTCTGCAAACTACAAGTGAGAAATGATGGGACCATCTTCCCCTACCGAGAAACCAGTCAAATAGCCTTCGGTGACTGCTTTGGACGCCAACCGGCTCATAGCCTTAGCTACGATGAGGAACAAATATGATGATAGAGGATATCTCTGAAGGAGCCCCCTTGTACTCCTGAAGAATCCCGCTAGAGTTCTGTTGACAAGTCGAAAAACGGACTATGGAAATACACGTGTAGATCCATTTCCTCCACCTCGAGCCAAAACCCATACAGTCCAACATGTAATTGAGAAAAGACCAACTGACATGGTTGTAGGTATTAGCGGATGGTGTGTTCCCGCACATGTGTTGTGTTGGCCTGACAGATGGTATACATAGTTGTTTCACCTTTCCCCAACGGGTCGATCTTTTGAGGTAAATGGTCGTTTAACAAGGTAGCAAAGCCTTAAGGCATGGGAGGCCGTGGTTCAAGTAACCTGCAGAGTATATTCCCGCTGAGGGGGCGTATTAGTGGATGGTGTGTTCCCGCACACGTGTTGTGTTGGCTTGACAACCCGATGGTATACATAGTCGTTTCACCTTTCCCCAGCAGGTCGATCTTTTGGGATAAATGGTTGTTTAACAGTAGGCTTTCTCTAGAATCAATTTTGCAGATGATGCCCGGGGAGCCCCCATGTTGTTTGGAGTCAATAACTTTGTTTGCGATCATAACTCCATCCAAAATCTGGAGGCCTTTCACGAAGGTTCCTTGGAAAGAAGAGATAATGTGCCCCAACACTCCTCGAAATCTAGAGGCCAACACTTTCACGATGATTTTGTAGGTACTCCCAATCAAACTGATAGGCCGAAAATTTGTAAGAGACTCAGCACCTTCCTTCTTGGGGATGAGAGATAAAAGTAGATGTTGACCCTCCAGTCAAGCCAAGAGTCTCAATAAAATTCCTCCACTACTCACATGAAGCCTTCCCACTATAGACCAACAGGAGGAAAAGAATGCTAAGGGGAATCCGTCTGGCAAAGGAGCCTTGTCACCCCCCAGGGATTTAATGGCTTCCAACACTTCCACTTCCTCGAACGGCCTTTCCAACCACCTACTCTGCTATCCTCTATCTGGTAAAAAACTAGCCCATCCAATTTCGGTCTAACCACCGCAGTCTCGGAGAACACAGGAATAGAAGGAAACAGATGCATTCCTAATACTCTCCTCATCTTCGACTATCGCACCCTCCACCCTAAGCTGGGAAATTGTATTGGCATACCCATCCCCTTTTGCTGGGAATTCAAGTTTTGTCAAATAGTTATCTTCACACCTTTAGGAAGGCAACTAATTGAACATGATCAGATGGGCTTGGAGATACAAAGCCCTTGACAGGTTGATCATTTCAATTGATGAGATTAGGAACTTATTGTCACCTTTACATTGAGGATTGAGCTTAGTCAAATTTGGAGGTGAGTTCTTCAGGCAAGATGGTAGATCCACTGGATCTTTTACTAGGCATAAAAACCATTACCTTAGCAGGTTTCCTATTTCAAGCTTGCCTTCTAATCTTCTTATCTTGCTCTATAATTATTTTTCTTTATTTTATTTTGATTCCATTGTCATTATGTCCACTTTCTTTACTCAAATTATTGATGTTATTGATTTTACAGGAACAAGGAAGAAGAAAGAAAGAACTGCACATAGGAGAACTTCAATGGGCACAAACACTCCTATAAGATTTTACAAAGACCCAGCTAAGCCCAATGGAGGCAGAAGAAATGAGTAATCCCATCACAATCCCTCTCTACAACCAAGGATGGCATCAAAGAAAATGAAAGACCCCTCATTTGTTAGACAAAACTTACAACCCCACCCCCACAAGTTTCCATCAAGGAAGATAAAGCGTATATAAACCAAATTCAAATAAAGTGTTAAACTATCTCCAAAAATAAACATTATGATTAATGGAATTTTAGATAAAGGATATGGAAAACAAATGAATATCTCTTGAATTTCCCAAAATCACTCGGGCAAGAAAACATTCTTTAGCAAGAGTAGGAGAGCATAGACGCAACCAACAGAAGTTGGCTAAAGCCTTGACTCTTGATAAACTTATCAAGTGATGCGACCATAAAATTCATAGTCAAATTCATGCAACAAAAGACAGAGATAACGTGAAGCCATTCATTGACTTGTTTATCCCAGAAAATAGCAATGAAGTTATGCGCCATCATTGATCCAAAAACAAAGGTGTGCATGATATTTTACATAATGGTGAAACAATAAATCTCATAATGCTAAATTAATTCCTAGGAACTGAAGCAGCTAGATGAGGAACAACCAAATCTTGAGCAAAAATTCACGTCAGAAAAGAGTAGAAGGATGAAGGCAGACCATGTGACTCCATTGCGGGGTGCAACTATGGCTTTTTGTACTGTTTTAAAAAGTAAATAAGATTCCAAAAATTTGTAGGAGGGCCATATCAAACTGATTCAAGAAGCTGGATGGTAGACTGTAAGATTCTAAACTTGGGGTGGGTACTAAGGAGTTGTCAAAAACACAACCAATTTAATAATCAAAAAGTTATGGCTATATGTGATTCAAGTCAATATACATCTCGTAGCATTTAATGTGATAATGATTCATCTTGCCAGGCTGAGAAATGAGTGAGAACAATATAAAAAATTGATGAAACAAAATCCTTGTTTTTACAAAATTTGCAATAGTAGTCATTGTAATGCAGGAAATATAGAATTTTTGAAGGGAAGCAAGTTCTTGGTAATCGTGGCCTGAAGGATGGACATCACTAAGGAGCCAGAGCTGGGGAAACTATCAGCTACTATTAATGATCGTTAATATCTACAACAACCCACTAACGTAATGCTTTATATTGCTCTTGTACATGGGTCATAAAGGAAAATGGAGTCACCAATTACAAGAAAGGACATAGCATGATCCAATCTATTTTGCAATAACCAGAGAATGCTGTTTGTTAAGATAAAACAGATAACAAACTTTGAGCCTGTGTGGAATCAGATTACAAGCTCCCAGCCTCTGTTGAATTATAATAAAGCCATACTACAGGCCAACAAATAAATGAGATAAAATTCAATTAAACAAGTCAATTCCTCAATTTCCACTTCTTGACATTCCCTCGAGCCTAGTAGAGTCTTTTCTTTTAAGTTTTCTTCATAGCTATTGGCAGTCCCTCTTCATCCTTTCCTTTTAAGAAAAGCTAGAATCCGGAAGTCCCTGCTAAAATCACAGCTTTTCTGTGAACTGCAGCTCTTGGAAGGATACCTGTGAGGTTTTATAATGTGAATCCTTTACACACACACGGACAGGTTTTTTAAAGAAATAATTTACAGGCTATTTTACGGGGAATTTGGAATGAAAAGAATATAAGAATCTTCGAGAATAAAGTCTAGCCTTTCTGCCATATTTGAAAGGACTGAGGTGATGGTCTCTAATTGGGCCCTAATGTTGAAGGGCTTCAAAGGAACCAGTGGTAATGATGTTTTGAGAGATTGGAAGGCGGTAGCTTGGTCATCCCCTCTAAGTCGGGGTATTTGTGTGGAACGGCGGCCTCCTAGAAAAGATGTAATTAAGCTCAACTTTGACATTTGTACTTTGGGAAACCCAGGTCCTCTCGATGACATCTTCTGGAATTTGTAGAAGAGACAGTTTATGCGTATTTGGGTCCAATTGGGGATAGCGATTCAAACAAGGCCAAAGCTTCATCTCTTATTTATGGTTAAAAGTAGCCAAAAGATTAAGCATAAACAATATTATTCTTGAAGATGACTCATCTAATACTATTTCTTGGGCATCTGGCAAGAAGGGATCATGGAGACTGTTCCATATAATCAAAGAGTATGGCACTAGGTTTCTTAAATGAGTGCCAAGGTTGACAAATGATAAGGTGGACCTCCTTGCAAAGCATGGCATTAATAAGACATTTATGTACTCCAATATAACTTGACCATTGTAGTTGGTTTTGCTTTTTTGCACTTTTTTCCTTCTTCGCTCTTCGTCTTCTTGTATTTTCTTTCTTTATTTTAATAAAAATTATATGGCTACAGAAAAAAGAAATAAATAAATGATAGAACATGTGAATTTTAAACTTGAAGAATACACATTAAAATGTTATGGAACTCAAACACAGTAATAAAATACCTTCCACAGATCCAAATGGAATACTAGCATCCTCAAGACCTATGCAAAAACAGTCAAGCAGATGTCAGAATTGATAACAAAGTCTTAAAGTAAGTGCAAAGTTGCAAACACACTTATTTATGTTTCTATTTTTTTTTCCTCAACAATAAATGAAGAGCACATCAGGTCAGGCTTCATAATTGAAGTTCAAACCAGAAAGAGATATCAATTGAAATTTCCAAAAGTAAATGGCTAACGTAATTCATACAATATGCCTAACATTAGTAGAGTGAAACAAGTATATGCTAATGCTATAAATTATACATCATATATGGCTAGAAAAAAGTATGTGGCCAACACTATACATGCTATATTTGTTGAGTGAAAAAGAAACAACAATCAGTACAATAAGCAACATTCATGTGCAGAACCAAGCAAAGATAAGAGATAAAAAATTGCTAACGGGTGGAGAAGTAAATCTGTGATTTGTGATAATACTAAATGACTTGGGCAACTGGTTGAATAGCACATCCAAGAATTTGTAACCTCCTCCAGGGTGCTCTATAAACCTCAAAGGGTACCAATCATTACAACTATTATCAAGCATATAAAGGTTTCAAAAAGAAGTATTCAAAGCCGAGAAAAAGAATGTCGCTAATATAAAGTATTCTGGGCAACAGCCAGAATGCACATCTCATCTAATCAACTTCATTAGTTGGTCCAGGTTGCTCTATAAAGCTAAAATTGTCATCTATTAGTTATTAAGCATACTCAGGTTCCATAAAGTTGTATCACAAGGAGACTTTCTGGTTTGCCCCTCATGTGAGATCAAGATGGTTCACTCCATTTGACAAGTGAAATACCCAACCGGTATTGATGCCAAGCACAGGCAAGAGGTAAGCTACATCAAGCACTTGATGGTAGACCAACACCTATGGCAACAACCTTCACAAAGGAAGTCAAACCCTACTATGGATAAGGATGCAGACATGTTTGAACATCAAGCAATCCATGTTATTTTCAAAGCAATTAGGAACTTCATCAGAAATCAAAGCATGACACATGTTCAAAAGTAACCCTATCATGGTGATGGTCCTCTCTCTTATGCATTCAATTTGTCAGTTGCTCTTGATTTCATCCTTACTTGTTCTTCAATCTGTTGTATGAGGTGACAGTGACAAGTGACTCAAAGTTGGAGCAAAGCATCATCTAGCTTCAATGGCTATTTTGGAAAAGATTAACACAGACTTTCATTAATAATGAGATATCAAGAAGATCCCAACAATTTAGTATGCATGCCTTCATATCGATAAGAGAGGTGACCTTTGCACTCAAGCGACTAGGGGAAAATCAGGCTCCCTTGAGCAAATAATGACGACAGTTGCAATAAAAAGTATTGGTTTTGTGTAGCTGGCTGTAGACACTAGACACGTCAAACTTAATTGCAGAAGTGGAACTGGGAGCGGGTTTGGGTCTGAGACAAGTGGAACTAGGAGCGAATCAAATTGTCCGAGACGTCTTAGTTTCAGACATTCAAGTGGTACCAATATAAGTCTGACAAATCAGCAACATGACAAAGTCGTATCAAACTTAATATAAATGAAACAACTCCTGTGCGTTTATCAGACTTGTCTGAGTCGGTATAGAGTCATACCGGTTTTGGTATTAGCCAAGTGGCAAACCAGAACCAAGGCATTGGTTATTGAGTAGAGCACACCCCAGGAACAGGAGTGGCACCTGAGATAGAATATTCATTGAACTAAGATTCAACATGAGCTACGAATTAGAAGAAGCGGCTCTACAAATTCCTACTTTCATAAGTGGTTTTCTAGTCCTTTTCACAATCTTTTAAATAGAGAATGGGAAACAAAAACGCCACAAGTAAGCCATAAGTATCAAGTAGGAAAGAGAGAAGGCGGTATTAGTTCACAGTGGCCATCAACAAACAATTGAAGTCGAGTAAATTTTCCAAGTTGAATGAATACCAACCATGTTGTCATGAATACAGGAAGCCTTAATAAACATATCATTAATGAAAGGCAGAAGGGAATGTAAATCATTCAAGATAAGTCATCTAACTTCATACTGTCATTTTAATAGAGTGCAAGGAACAGAAAACTATCAACGGAGAGGGAAAATGGGAAATGGATATCTGCTATTTCCCCTGAAGTAGACCTATGCTACTGGATGAACAGAAATGGATAAAAACTATGAAATTGGCTGAATTCAGCTGTTCAAATTAACTGTCTCAGACAAGCTGAATCTAACTCAGGTATAAAGTGGAATTGAGATTTTAAAGTTTCCACGTTTTCCCTCCGTAACAGAATTGAATATTCTATATAAAGAGAGTCTAAAAGGACTACATCCATCAATATTAATATGATTTTATGGTGGCACAGATATTTCTAGTTCCGCATGCTATTGATGGAAAATGGTGACAAGGAGCAAAAAATTTGTGAAATCTCATTGAGGTTTTTGTGAAGTCATATCCTATAGAGTTGTCTAAATCCATGCCAAATGTATGTCAAGTGGATTTTGTCTTAGTCCTTAGATCGTATCTTGTAATATCTAAAAGTACAAGACAAGGCTTAAAGACCATTAAAGATCAAGGTGAAGCCTAAAGCTACTCCAAGAATCAAGAAGTTCTGAGAACCCCAAGATTGAAGAAAATGTGCTTGAAATGTATTTGGTTGGACCCAAGGTCCATGGATTAGTTTTTTACATGATTCCAGACTTAATTGGCATATCTAGTGTTGTGCGGTCGACCACTCTTAACTGTTCTGTTCCAAAGATCTCTGTCATATCAGTCGACCACGCCTGTTCAATGGGTAAAAATGAGACCGTTGGACAGGCTCTCCTTGATTATAAAATCAAAGGATTTCACCAAAGGTGGGACACTTGATTGCAATAGTAATATCTTCATCAAAGGCAAACTATAATCAAACCCTATCCTCCTCTATATTCTTGCTAAGTAAAATCCCTCGAATGAGGACCTTTGGCTTGTGAGCACATAGTAGTATCTTTGCTCAATCCTTACCAAGCATCTTCTAGTGGAATGTATTCGCCCTACAATTGAAGAAGCGCTTGGAGAAGCATCCTACGGAGCTTCATGACCTATCTCCATTGGCATATCTTTAAAATAAGTTAGTTCTTATTGTATATCAGCCTATTGAGAGGCATACTTGTTCTTCAGTGAATATCTTTCTATATTTGGAGCCAAGTTGAGTGGATTCTCTTCTTGGACTTACTTGGGTGGATTTCTTTGAGTCGGGTGAATTCTCGTGCTTGGTTGAGTGGATTCTTGATTGTTTGGTTAGGTGGATTCGTATCCATTTCATCCAAATGTAATTATTGTGACTTCAAGATTAACTGAATAAAATTGATAGCTCGACGCGAGCGGTTTGAAGATTTGGATGTAGGTGTGAATTCATTGAACCACTATAAATCTTTGGTCGAGTGGATGTGCTTATTGATTGCTTTTTGTCTATCTTACCCTTATTGCTGAATGAGTTGATAAGAATTGGTTTCAAGCATATCTTTATTTTGTGTGTGATTGGATAATAAATTACCCCCCCCCCCTAAGGACCTCGCATGGTGATACTAATGGAATTTCAGTTTTGGGATATGAACATTCAAACCCAAAGAAGTTAAGCTATCAAGAACCTAACCAATAAATGCTGGATAAGCAAGGGATTTGAATAAGTTCTTGCCTGCGGATTTGTTAAGTTGCTGTCACTGGTTTCTCAATTAGGCCTACTAAGCACAGCTTGAAAAAGCATGCCTAGAAATGGGATTAGCTCTATCTCTAAAATAAAGATCCTAAATTTGTTAAAAGATCAGATGACAGCATGACCAGAAAACCATATGGCTCTATTTAAAAAACTTCAATTATACAAAATTTTGGTATTAAAATGGGAACAACCAGCATCGCTAACATTGCAACGCCAAATTCAAGTTATAAAAGCAATAGAACAGACACAAGAAACCGAAAAAGAAAAGTCCATACCTTTATCTGAGAACTGAATGTAGGAATCAACCTTTGATGGTGTTGGACTCTTGTAAGGTGCATTCTTGTTCCTCTCCCTGAGTAATTCCTCGAGTTCCTTGTAGTACGACATCTTTGCTGAACCACTCCCTCTGTCGTGGTGCTTTGCCTTCTTGAACTCCTTTAACAGGTTCCTCCACTTATCGGTGCACATGGTCGCTGACCGATCAAACCCCTTGTCCCTCATCTTGGATGAAATCTGCTCCCAAAGATGCTTGTTTGACTTTGAAGTGTTGAAAAGTCCGTCCAATTCTCTCCGAAAACTGATAAGGCTTCGGGTTTCCTCTTGAACCCAAGTCTCCGCTCGCTTCTTTGGCGCCTTGACCTCATGGTCTTCCCCACTGCTTTCGGCCAGAATCATCTGCTGTTGTTGCTGCTGTTGTTGTTGCTGAGGCTGTAACCCGCCGTTGCCGACCACTTCAATCATCATATCTCTCCCTTCCTCCTTATAAAAATCAATTGGACGTGGCTTCTCAGACAAATACATGACTCACTCCTCCTTAGTCCTTCCCTCGAACAAGCGCCGAGAGGGCAATACAGAGGAAATAAACTGGAATAGATGGTCTAGAGCGAGATAGAGGAAAAGAAGACATGGGTTTTGAAGAAGAGGAGAAGAGAAACAAAAATCATGTCTTGGATTCAAAAATTAAATGTCTCAGGGATGAAAGGTGTAGGGAGAGTGTGAAAGAAGAAACCGTTCAAGCTCAAGAAAAGAAGAGAGAGAGAGAGCGAGAGAGGCGAAAAGAAGATATGGGTTTTGTAGATAAGGAGAGAGGGGCAAATAAATACCCCCACAGTTCAGATTCGAAGATCGATGCGATCAACCATAGACAAACAGAAGAAACTGTCTCCGAGTGAAGCAGTTCTAGAGAGAGAGAGAGGGTAAAGAAAGACATGGGTTTTGTAGAGAAAGAGATGGGGAATTAAACCCATGCCATAGATTCTGAGATTGGGTTCGTCGGTCATGGAATAGAGAGAGAGAGAGCTTCCTTTTCTCTTCTCTTGTTCTTGGTTTCTTATATTTTTTTTTCTGAGTGAGTTTTGGGTGTTTGAGCAGTGAGAGATATGGAGAGTGCGTGAAGAGAAAGGTGTATCAGAGCGAAGAAGGGTGGGGGAGAGTTGAAATGGACTCTTTTTCTCTCTGCCGCGTGCGCTTTCTCACGCGAGATGAAAGAAATGTCTGACGAATAGGAGTTCATATTTGCTCACCGATGTCTTTGATCACGGTCATCATATGAGCCACGCTAGGTGGACCTACAGACTATGTGGCACACTCTTAGAGGATGATGATCGTATGAATGTTTGGCCAATCCTTAGGTGGACTAACAAAACAAAAATCAGCCTGATTAGTGATTTCTAAGCGTTGGATTGAAGTCGTTTTCAGGGGTTGGTTTTTAATTGTGGAAATTGAGCATTGTTGACCATTATTTGGGGTACAAAGATCCAAAGGTTTGAAATCACTAATCAGGATATTTTTTATTTGTATGTCCACCTAGGGGATTGGCCACGTGGCACGTATGGTGGTTGGTCAGCAAATTTGCTAACTGTCTCGGGTTTGTAAAGCTCTACTCTACTTGGGGTGCTCAGATCCACGGTTAAAAATCACTGATGATGCCGATTTTTGGTCTGTACTCCGTAGGTCCATGTAGCAAGGGCCAAACATAGGTCAGTGCTTTCTAAAGTTTGACACGTGGCTCATAGACGTCCCTGATTTTTGGTATGTAAGTCCACCTTGGAATGGCCAAATATTGCGATATGGTCAGTGGTTTCTGAGGGTTTGCCACATGGCTCATACTCTGGTCAATCATGAGGGACGTCCATCATCAAAGATTTATTCTATGATGAACGGTCATAACTATCTCCAAGCAACATAATGATTCAAAGAGTAATAATCTAAGAGCAAGGACCAACGACTAAAACTTTGATGACAGGGCGAGCCGCGTGGCACACTCTTAGAGTACTCTGACCGTATGTATGTTTTTCCGATCCCTAGGTGAACCAAAAAAAGGCTTGATTAATGATTTCAAACCTTTCGATATTCTTCAAATAATGGAAAAAAAATGCACAAATTCCAACGGTTAAAATCAACCCATGAAAAGAATTCCAATCAAACGTCTAGAAATCAAGAATCCGGATGATTTTTTGGTTTGTAAACCAACTTAGAGATTGAAAAAACATCCATACGGTCAGAATCCTACAAGATTATGCCACATGGCTCATATTGTGCCCTGTCATCTACCTCGATGACAGGGCCCTGTCGTCAAAGTTTTACTCAGGAGTCAGAGTCAGGACCAACCATTCGGGATGAGATGACTCTTCCTTAGTAATCCCGTTTGTCAAAAGTCAAAGTGATCGAATAATTACAATCATCTTATCTGGTTGACTATTGACTATGGCATCTACTAAGTGGACCCACCCACATGTATGCCACGTGTCATAATAATGAGATTGATCATCAAAGAGGACTTATTGAAAATTGTCCCCTAGTGCAGCTTGCCAGCTTCCCCGTGTCATTGATAGATACCATATTAACGTGTACACATTGACGGCTAATAGTTGTTTGTACTTTGTACTATTGACTAATTGGTGTGAGACCCTCTTTCTCATCCGATATGAGATCTGAGTTTGTCGTGATATTTTGAACCCTAGAATCTCTAAGATCCGAGTCTTATATACAATAAATATGATCTATAAACTATACATGGTTAAGTACATATTTGACCAACATACATGAGCGAGAGCCACCAAGGTCAAAATTCAACACGATTCTAACCGTTGATCTTCAATGCTAATCATAAGATGGTAAAAATCACGCTGAAACCATTAACCGCATGTGCACTGATCATTGGTCGAGATGAAGTGAAGCATTAAGTAGAGTAGCAGGTTGTACCATTATATCATTCCTTGGTGATTTATATTTTATACTCGTTTTCTGTGTATGACTGCGTTAATTGGTGAACATGGGAATGTTTTTTTCCCCTCTTTCTTCATCTCAAATTCTCAACCAACGGGGAAAAGACGCGTCTGTGAGGTATTCTCAATTGTTTTTCGCCAATTTTCTTTTGCAGTGTTACCATCATTCCTAGTGGTCGTCTATCTCTATCGTGGTCCCTAAGTCCAGACCACTGATGGTCCTCGGAATTCACACAACACAAATCTCGAAGAACATCCAATAGTCTTGACTCTTGACAGTCTCTCTGACCTAGTGACTTACCATCCTGTGAGGGTAAAAGGGTAAAACAAAATCCTAGTGTGGGTTTTTTTGGAAATGTTGAGTGTGGTCAATCTGCGACACGTCTACTTAGTCCACGCCTCCACGGTAGTATCCATATAGGAAAATATCTTTGCTGATGAGATCCGTCATCAACGTTGATGACGGACTACAGTATGAGCCACGTGGCACTCTTAGAGACTGTTTGGTCCATCCCTAGGTGGATCTACACACCAAAAATTAGCCTGATTAGTGATTTCAAACCTTTGGATCTTCGTACCCTCACATTCCATGGTTAAAATCAAACCATGAAAACAACTCCAATTGAATGCTTATAAATCGCTAATCAGGTTGATTTTTTGTACGTAGGCCCACGGATGGGCCAACCAAACATCCATACTGTCATCATCAGCAAAGTTCTACTCAAAAGTGTCATGGGTTCCAACTTCGCATGTATTGAATCTATTGATATGTGGCATTGACCCCAACTTGGCGCGTATAGATGTGTGGTCGGATGATCCTAACCATACGATCAACTGCATCATCTCCCATCAGTTGGAAAAAGGTTGCCATTATGTTCTTGACCTTACATGATTGCTTCGATGTACAGTTAGAATCACTTCACATACATATAAGAAGATACCACAGTATTACTGACCCTGCCAGCAGATCTTATGGTAAGAATCACCAAATCACGCATCTTTGGACTTGATAAATGATAATGAAAGAAATGGGTCCATCACGTAAGGGCCCAGATGGCCCACTAGTCCGAAGGTAGATGGCCCAGATACAACAGAACGGCGGAACCATTACAAATCGTCCATTTCGAAATATAAAAAAGGGGGCCCACATGTTAATCACATCGTTTATACATCAGTAACTGATGCATATAAGGTGTCAAAAGCGATTATAAAATTAGATTTTGAAAAATCTAAAGAGCCAAAATGGAAAAGTAACCGTTTTACAAAAGATGAGATGGTGAAGAGAAATCCTTACGCGGCATTATCCACCGCCATTCCTGAGACCGTCGGATTGGTGACCAGTTTTTCTATGATTCTCTTAAGTGCAAGTGCGCTGGCCCCACATTTCTGATCAGTGAAGCATGATCGACCTTCCTCAGCAGCCTTGCACAGCTGGGGGTCCAGGGGCACCTTGCCTAGAAATGGGACCCCCATCTCCAAGCACATCTTCGCCGCACCACCCCCGCTACTATCAAACACTTCACTACAAGCAACCAAATCCAGCATTTCAGGTGCTTTTGCTCTCATGTACTCCACAGCCCACTCTGTAACATCTCTCTCCTCCCCTGTCTCTGTTACCCTCATAAACTTGAAATCTGTCAACTGCTGCCTCAACTCACTCATGTTCTCGACGACCCCTAACACTTGTATCCCAACCTTCTTGCAGAAACTCACTTCCTTCCGAACATCAATCAGCGACACCTGCTGTGGGGTGGTAACAATGATTGCACCGTCAATTCCTGTTGCTTGGAGGAATTGGACGATTGAGATGTGCTCATCAGAGGTCCCAGGAGGGGCATCCACCACTAGATAGTCGAGCTCTCCCCAGTAAACATCCTTCAAGAATTGCTTGATGATACCATTCTTGCGGGGACCTCTCCATATGACGGCCTCATCTGGATGGGGGAGCATGAACCCAATGGACATGACTCCAAGGTTGGCCTCCACGTAGACGGGAGACCAGCCGAGATTGCTCTGGTGGATGTCTTGGCCTTCTAGGCCGAGCATCTTAGGGATGCTCGGACCACAAATGTCAATGTCTAGGAGGCCCACCTGGTGGTCCATTCCGGCTAGTGCAAATGAGAGCTGGGCTGAGAATGTGCTCTTGCCAACTCCACCCTTCCCGGATAAAACCAGTATCTTGTGCTTCACAGTAGCCATCCGTTCTGCAATTGCGACCAAGTCTACAAACACAAACATATAGAGCGTATACGACATAAGATGCTTTTTTTCTTTCAGTAGACATAAGATACTAACAAAACTACTTCAGATGAATAAAGAATAAACGACGTAATATGTTTTTTTTCCTTCAATATACATAAGTAGGAAACAGAGAAAACAACTTCTAATGAATAAATGTAATATGTCATCATTGATCACATACGCAACTTGGACTATCCTGCTTGCAAACATTATCAGTTGAGTTGTTCATGCTGTGTTTGAGCCTCCTCCTATCCATTTTGTGTGAGTTTGGACCAGCACAAAATTTGTGAGGATATGTCACAAACTCGTTTACTTTTGAAATAACAAAAGCTATTTGGATTGTGTATTCAAACCCCTTGAAGGTATTTATTCATTCATTGAAAACGATTTCACACCTAAATCACGACGCCGGTGGCCGGAAGTGCTAGTTTTGTCCAGGCATGGCATTGGAAACTGTGTGGCAGGGTGAGATAGGAGATTTGTGGGTGAATGAGGAAGCGGGTTTCTGCATCGGATGGAAGTGCCTCGAATGGGCAGCAGAGCAGAAGGCAGAGGAGGTCGCAAAAATCCCTTCAGTTGGCAACAAAGGGATGGCCAATGGTGAGAACAATGCTGTCCTATCTTAATTCTGAAAAGAATGGTGGAAGATGGCCAATGGTGAGAACAATGGAAGAATTTCAAAATATGGTGTATAACTGTAACTTGATTGAAAGTCGAAGGTCTGGTCTGAAATTTACTTGGACTAACAAACAAATGGGAAGCCAAAGAATACTCAGTAAATTGGACAGATGTAACTTTACCTAACCATGGTTGAACGAAAAATCGGGATGGAAGTATAATGAAGTGTTGAGAAGTATCATTCTCATTATATAGTGCATAATGAAGTGATGAAGTGATGTGTCAGAGTATATGAGTTTTCTAGTGGATTTGTTTAGGGAGCGTTAAATATAACGATTAGGAGAACTCAATTCTTGATCAAATGGAATCACTTGTGTGCTTGAGAGGGGTACAGGAACATAGTTACTCACAATTTTTATTAAGAGATGGATCTTTTCGACCACCTTCCACCTCATTTCGTCCAACATCAAGTTCAAGAGAAGTATGTAAGGATAACAAGTTGAGGAAGGGTCACTGATTCTAGTGGTCGAGTCTAACATACCAAAATCATCTATATGTTGAAGCATGAGCATCATAACTAAGGCTCTATATGGTTGCCTTGAATAAGTTTACAAATGGTTTTTGCATATAAATGCCATAAAACGTTTTTGGGGTTTCCTGGGTCTTCCCACAGTCGGTGTTTGATACCTTTGTCGGATGGAGCTTCAAGGCGTTTTCAGTGGGAGGTCGTACGCTCTAGCGGATAGCCCCTTTTGCTATCTGCGGATAGCCCCTTTTTCAGTGGAGAGGAACCAAATGATCTTTGAAGATAAGGAGGCCAAGATAGAGGAGATCGTTATGAACATAAAAGCCTCTCTTTATTATTGGGGTTCCGCCATTTCCAAGCTGAATCATTTCAAATTTGATGATTTTGTGTTCCGGTGAGATCGTTTGATTTCTTAGTTGTGTTCTCTTGGTCGGGCCTCAGGGTTTGGTTGTAGTCTTCGTTGGCACTTCCTTTTTTTGTTTTTGGCTGTATAGTTTTTGAGCTTCCTCAGCCCTCCTTTTAATTTATATCCTTTTACTGATTAAAAAAAATATTTTTTTGTATCAACACTTCCTGACGTACAAATCCTTTTTCTGTAGAACTTTTTATTGATCATCATACAGAGCCTAAGACTCATAGTTCAAAGTACAAGGTATCGTTTTGACATCGTTTATGGGTGATACCCAAACATATCAGAAGTATCGTTCGGTTTAGGACAAAACTTCGTGAAACTGAAACAAAATGTTAGTGCAAATCTACACATAAGATAAAGTATTGTTTGATTTCGGACGAAACTTCATGTAGCCAAGCTTGTCACACCCTAGGGCGATACCGAAACGCAGGCGAAACGTTTCGGCATTTCCCAATACTTTAAACCATGCTAAGACTAAATTTTTTTTAAAGCAAGCATCTAAATGAAGATGCAGCGACAGATGAAATCATATGAAATAAGGGTAAAGGACTTGCATGATTAGAAATGGAAGCGACCACCGTCATAAGCAAAAAAAAATATTTACTACTATAATGAAATACTTTAGCTATACTAACATCCAACAGCACAACAGAAACTGTAGGTGGTATTCAATAAGGATTGGTATGAGCCCTTATAAAAAGAAAATTGATTCTTGAACCACTTTCGCACTCATGTCACAGTAGTCAATGAGGATTGGCTTTGACCAAAGGGTGGTTTCTGCAACCTTGGACTTAAGAGATATCGAAAGAAGGGAGCATCAGGATGTGTCGTCATCATCTACGCCTTATCCCAAATGATGCTTGGGGGAGCATAAGCATGTGTAGATAACTTTGATGAGAATGCTTTTTTATACTGTCCGGATATCCGCCTTCCTAATCCTAAGCCAGAAGTATTTAGTTGAAATTTGGAACAAAAGATTTCAGAGAAGGGAGCTGACTAATCAAACAACAAAAGCACGGAAGGCCTTGTATGGCCATAACAAGAGGACTATTGATTCACCCCAGTAAACCCAATCCTAAATACAATCGAGAGAAGTGCTCGTTGCATTTCTTGAAAGGGTCATCTCCCAAAGATCCAGGAGATACGGCCTAGGCCTACAATCCAAAGAGCTCTAACAAGGAATTAGTTATTCTACATACAACCTTTTATCCGTACCAACTAATTCAACTACTTAATCACCTTGGAACTGAAATTTCCCAAATTATATTTAAATATCTTCTAAATTTCTGATGCATTGGTTTTGAACTTTCGATTGCAAGCACTAAAATCATCCGAAAACCATGAATTCAGGGGAAAAACCAAAGAACCATAAAAAAAAACTTACTTTTAACGACAGACGCAATGAAAAAAAAAATCCAATTGAAAGCCAACTCTACAGGCAAAACAATTGAGGGAGAGAAAGAGGGGAAAATAAAAGGAACCTGGGTCGGGCCCTTTTGGAGCGGTAGCACAAGCTTCTTGATTCGGGCATCCTGCGCACGAATCGGATTTTCCTGCATCCTCCGAAGCAGGACCTGGGCAGTCTGCAACAAAATAAAATCCCAAACAGATTTGAGCAAAACCCACGGATTACCTTGAGCAAAAAATGGAATTAGAGAAGCAGAAAAGACGAAAAACTCACGTTCGTTGGCGTCCTCCGGAATTTCATGGTAACCGTTCTCCATGGCTCCTGTTCTTCTTCGTCTTCGTCTTCCTTAGCAGAACAGTTGCGATGTTTCGTTAATTGATTTTTTAAAAGGTTTTCGTACTCAAAAAATATCTCCGTCTTAAGTCGTCACTGCCTCTCTCAGATAACTCGTTCATAGGAGTTTGACACGGATGAGTCGGCGGGTGCTCACTGCTCAGACCGCTTTCTTTTAGGGTCTGTTTGGTACGTAAGAAAAAGAGGTCCGATGGCGAATATTATTTTGGCAAAATATTTGTTCATATCAATATTTAACAACATTTGGTACGTGTATAAGTTAGCTTACTTCATTTTCTTTCAATTTGAGTGGGTCCCACATATCAAATTAAGACATAAATGGGTTAGGTGAGTGTGGAAACCGCATATTATGTCAAAAGATTAAAAAAAAACTCATTTTTATTGAAAATAGTGATTTTTCTATGAGAAAATAATATTTTCCCATTTAAAGTCTGTTTGGTACGTGAGAAAAAGAGTTCCGACGATGAATATTTAGCCAGGCGAATATTATCTTGGCTAAATATTTGCTCATATCAATATTTAACAATGTTTGGTACGTGTATGAGCTAGCTCACTTCAGCTTACTTCATTTTCTTTTAATTTGAGTGGGTCCCACATATCAAAGTAAGTCAAAAATTGGTTGGGCGACTGCGGGAACCACATATTATGTCAAAGGATAAAAAAAATTCATTTTTATCTTTTTTATATATTAAAAAATTAATTTTTATTGAAAATAGTGATTTTCCAGCAAGAAAATTTTATTTTCTTATCAAGGCATAATCGGTGTGAAAATATTTACACAGAGAGGGGAGGTGATCAAATGTTTTCCCACCACGGAAGACAAATATGTGGGCCCGACTAAATATTCATCAAGGGCGAGTGGCTGCCAAACGCACCTGGGCGAATATTAGCGCGGCTAAATATTTTATTTTCCCACCGTTGTGCGTTACCAAACAGGCCCTTAATTGACGTGAAAATATTTACATAGGGGGGTGATCAAATGTTTTTCCACCATAGTGGGCAAATTTGTACGCCTAGCTAAATATTCGCTGGAAACAAGTGGCTGTCAAACGCGCCCGAGCGAATATTAACGCGCGCAACTATTTTATTTTTCTGCCGCGGTGCGTTACCAAACAGGCCCTCAACTTTCTTTTTTAGGAAGAATGGGAGTAAAACTTGCCTGACCGTAGACCAAGTCCCTGACCGCCCAAAATATCTCCAACCCTACCCTAATTAGGGTAACCTCAGATTTAAGGAGAAAAACTTTGTGCCACAGTATAAGCCACGTGGCACACTCTTAGAGGACGCTAACGTATAGATGTTTGGCCAATCTCTCGCTGGACCTACAAATCAAAAATCAGCCAGATTAGTCCTAGGCCTTGTACCCCAAGTAATGGTCAATAATGCTCAAATTCCGACGGTTAAAATCAACCCATGAAAATGACTTCAATCCAACGGTTAACCCAAATTAAAAATGTCTCAAAGGACAATAGCCATAGCTTTATCCCTCCATATTAAGAGAAAAAGAGACCAAATTAAGAGGTCAGTTATTTTAGACAAAATTCAGTTAAGATGACCGTTAAACTGAATATCAGAAACTCCAGGCAATGCACAAATTCCCCCTGACAAGTTCATATCAAAGCAATTAAGCGAGAGTCGTTAGAGAAAAAAAGATGGACGGGGGACTATCGTGGGCCGATCAATGGGATAATAACACACTCGACCCTCCGCCGCCACCACCGGTGACCGAAGATGACGGCAAGAAGGGGAAGGATGGGTCCAACAGGAGCAAGTCCGGGACGAAGAAATTGAGCTTCAGATGGATGAAGGAGCTTTGCAAGAAATCTCGTAAATAATCAGACTCCACCTTTAATACAACCTTTTTTGTATTAAAATAATAAGTTTCTTCTGTTCTTCCCGGCGTTTAAACCGTCCGATATATGGATTTTTTTTTTTAATTATTGATCATCACATACTTTTTTTTTTTGTTTCTTTTTAGCTTACAAATGAATGTATGTGATCATGGTCGTTAAGATAATTCAGTGGTGACAATGGTTTGTGGTGCAAGATCTCCAAATCATCAAATAAGAGATCTTGTACCCTAAATAAAATGGCCGTTATAACGAAAATAACGGTCGTTATAATGGGATAGCTTTAAATCGGAAATAATGTAATAGGTAATAGTGTTACTATTATAACGGCCGTTATTTTCGTTATAATGGAGGTTTTTTAAATCTTGGTTTAAGGTGCAAGATCTCTTAAGTGGGGCCTATGAGATTTGCGAAGTTCCTAGCTTACGATGTCCGTGTAGGAATAATATGCCACGGCGGTAGGACATTTACTTTAAAAAAAAAAAGCTCCAACCCATGTAACCCATGATAATAATATATAAAAAATAAAAATAAAAACATATATTAGTAGGGCTACAACTCGAGCGGGTTGGACTCAACTCGGCCTTCAGAAAAGTCAACCCAAGCCCAACCCGACATCGGGCTTAAGACACTCAGCTCGATCCCTTACCGGGTTTGTCGGGTTAGCGTATGATAGATTTGCCCTTGTTTTGCGTGACTCCCTTTCGGTCAAGCATTGCATGAGGTAAAAAAAATTCATCTCATCTTTATTCTATCTATTAATTACCTGTTTTTTATTATTATTATTTTATAAGCGCATCGTGTATGACTACTATTTTTTTTTTGGTATCATGGGGTATCCGGGCCTCTTAGAGCACCCGACTAAGTCCCTGCGGACACGGGTAAGGCCACCGCCCACTCCGCGCCGTTTAAATGCCTGGGCAAGCCCAGCTGGTGGCTGGCCCCAAGGGTAGGGGATTCGAACTCAGGACCTGCGCTTCCTAAGGCGTAGTCCTGGCCATCTGCGCCCAATCCTCGGGGTTATGTGACCTTTTTCACACCCCCTGAAATTTGAAAGTAATTTGTAATACACCCTTATACTTTAAAACATTAGGATTACCCCCCTTGACCTAGTTTAACAGTTTGTTGACTTGAGTTAAAACGGACTTGAATCACACGTCATTAGCATTGTAATTGCAATATTATGATCCTTTCATAGGTGTATTTACATGCGCATGTCACACTTTCATGTTAGTCGAGTGATGGTTAAACTAGGTCAAGGGGGGTAATCCTAAAGTTTGAAAGTATAAGGGGGTATTACAAATTACGTTCAAATTTCAAGAGGGTGTTACTTGTGATCGCATAATTTTAGCAAGAACAATAACGAGATTTTCCCATCCAAGCTTGGAATTCATTTCGTTCCACATAGGTGAGAATTTGTTTCCACGAAAATCCACACTTATTTTCTCAAATAATAGGAAATTGCATATTTTCTCTGGTGTAATCAAACAGCTCTATTAGACGGATTTTCCCAGAAAAATTTTCTGCTCCGTCAAAAATGCCCTTAGTATATTCTTCCCATCGGTGTAGGTCATCCAATTTATGGGTCACCTAATTATAGAACACCTTATTTAGGTCAACACTTCAAAAAAAAAACCTACATGAGTTATCTTTGCAACCAAACACCCTTGAAATGTATAATATGTCAGCTAATGAGGTCCACATTCGAATTTTAACCCGAGGCCCTATATGGTGACCACAAAAAAAAACTTGGATTTGTAAGTCAAGATTTAGAAACTTTTATGACATTTATTTACATGCAAGGCCTAAGATGACAATTGCTCCTTGGTTTAATCACCAAACCCTAACCCTCTCTTTTTCTCCTTTCAAGAGAATTTTATTTTCCACTTCTTGATTATTCATTCAATAAAGTCGGTTTATATTTAGAGAATTTTTGACACATCATCATTACCCGGTCCACTGTCCTTGGCCCCAATTAACTGGTTTTTTGTAAAAATAAAAATACTATTTTCTTCAACCTTGGATCATAAGAAGATGTGTTTTTCAACTAAAACCCTAACACTTAATCAAATGGTTGTGGTAGTCGGTCGGCCACGAGATTCATGTAGGTGGGTCGCTTATTATCGGGGACCGACCTACCTGAGTCTCTTGGCTGGCCAACCACTACAAGAACAAGCAATTTAAAAACCCAATGAAAGATAAAAATGTTTAAAATAAATCATTTGGGTTATTTTTCCCCTCTTGAAACCTTTCTTATTTCTGTTAAATATCCCTTCTTTAAATCTATAATTTCTAATAAATCACCTTAAACCCGATAGTTTATAAAATAAATCATTACCTAACTCATTTTTTTGTTTTCCTTTAATTATATATTATATTCCTAAAAATATATATAAAAGATAAGAGTTTGGAATTAAAATTGTTCGCTTGAGTAGTAGTTAGCTGTCCATGAAATTCTAGTAAGTTAATAGTCGATGATGATTATCCAACCTACCGAAGTCAGCTGACCACCACAATCATTTGATTTGAGGTTAGGGTTAGGGTTTCTTCCCAAACCTACATGTTCTTATCCTAAAGTTGAAGAAACGATTATTTCCATCTTTTGAAAAAGAATCGTTAGTCAATTTAAGTCAACAATGATCATAAACGATTGACCAGGACATCGAGAGGGGATATGTCAAATTTCAAAAATAACACCAGGGAATGTGTCAAAAATTCTATGAACTTTAAAACCAAAATTGCAATTCGGTTAGATATATCATCATATCTTTCTCCTCCAAAAGTATCTACATGTTCTCTTAGAGTGTTCAATACAAGTGGAATAAATAAACAAATGGTGAAGGAAGAATTGTAGAAAAGTTAGGGAAGGGAAGCCTTGGAGGGGTGGGTTTCCTAAGGATTCTTCCTTGCTCTTACCAAAACCCCTCTTCCTCTAACCAACTACCTACTTAAATTACAATAACCCCAAGCAGTATTCTATCTGGAAAAAAAAACCATATAAACGAGGAATATAGAAAAATATATTGAACATGTTTTCTATTGGTGGGTCGGCGCAGGATCCACCCATCAAAAAAAAACATGATAGGTCACCCTAATACCATGTAATCTTTAATTTAATCATTTTTTTTCATATAATAATGCATGGTACGGGTACCGAACTTTTTTTTTTTCCCACTCTAGAACCTTTAATTCTTTATTTAAACACTAAAAATTAGCGTATCGAGCTTGAGAGGACCCAATTTGCCTACTATCGGAACAAAATCCTGGCTCCGCCATTGATCGACGGTGTATCTACCTATAATCAAATACGTATTGATCGGTACCGTTATATCTACTTAAAAATCTAATTATCTAACTAACTTAGCTTAAAGTAGTATATCCACTAGCTATGCTGTATGTGGATTAGTGTTATTAGATGCTATTTAAATCAATTTTTCTTTAAAGCAGACCAATTTTAGGGGAATAGAGGACCCACGACCCACCTCAATCTTAAGCAAATACTTTATTATAAAATATTATCTAGTGTGAAATGCGTACACCTTAATTATTTGTGGGACATTCTAAAATCGTCTGATCTTAATCATGACTAGGGGAACGTCACGTGCACCTTACACATGGAAGCACATGAAACGTGGCACACTCGAAGAGATCACTGACCGTATCGATGTTTGGCCCATCCCTAGATGGACCTAATCAGCCTGATTAGTGATTTTTAAGGATTTAATTAGAGTAGTTTTCATGACCGTAGATTTCAAGCATTATTTGGGGGTACTCAGATCCAAAGATTTAAAATCACTAATCAGACTGATATTTGGTATATAGGTCCACCTAGGGATAGGACAAATATCCATAAGATCAATGGTCTCTAAGAGTGTGCCACGTGGCTTAATCTATTGTCTCTCATCGTCATTGATGAGTGACGTGCGCATGCCAGACAACCTGTACAGTGAACGGGCATTTAATGAGGGAAGGTTTTGCCTTAAAAGTAAAGCAACCTTTAATTGTGACAACGGTGGGTGGCACTATTGGTTTTTTGCTCTATAATAGTATAGATAGATAGATAGATATCATGTTAAAACAAAACCCATTATCGTTCGTCTCTATCATCGTTGATAACTTTCTCTGTAATTTAAATCAAAACGGCCGTGCCATTATGACAGATTCGGACCTACCCCGTTATGTTATGTACCGTTAAAACGCTTAGAAAATACCGTCACGTGTCCTCCTCTCATTTAATATCCCCTGATCTCCTTCCAAAATGCCACACAAAGCATTCTTTAGAGTCCACTGACCTTATGGATGTTTGGTCCACTTACGCGTAAAAAATCTAGTTTAATTGGTGATTTATATCCATTGGATTTTACATTTTTCTCACCGTTGGATTTGAGCAAAAATGCCATAATATAAGTAATAAGAATCACCTATGAAGCTGATTTGTCCTAGATCCACCAAGAAGTGTACCAAACAACCATAAGGTCAATGGGCCCCAAAGCCTCCACATTGCATTTTTGGGAGGGGGAGACTTACCCATCTTGGATTGAAACCGGAACTGATAGGACCTAGAATTGAAGTACATAATAGCATGGTTTAGAGAACGGTATAACGGATTCGGACCTCCCCCGTTATGTTATGTACAATTTTAACGCTCAGAAAATAACAACCGTTGTTTTCTGAGAAAATTGTGCAAAAAATGCCCATTGTTTCTTTTATACAGTCCGTTATACTGTTATACAATCCGTTATACCATTATAACAGCCCCTTTTAAACCTTACATAATAGTACTAAGAATATCAAGTTTCTTTTTGAATTTGAGCATTAAAGCTTTTTTTTTTTTTTTTTTCATCATATTTTTATGGAAAATTTCTTAAACTAAAAAAAAATTTAAATTTATTTACAGAAATAAAAAAAAAATTCCTGACATTTACAAAAAAAAGGTAACTAAACGCGACATCTCTCCCCGACAAAAATTAAAGCTGAAAAAGGCTGACAGAAAGGGTGTTTGCCCATAGATGAGTAAAACTTCTGTCACAAATACGAGCCACGTGGGACACTCTTACTGGACACTGACCGTATGGATGTTTGGCCAGTCCCTCAGTGAACCTGCAAACCAAAAATCAGCCTGATTAGTAATTTACAACCTTTGGATCTTTCCACTCAAATAATGCTCAAATTTCTACCGTTAAAATCAACCCATGAAAGTAACTCCAATCCAACGCTTATTAACCACTGATCATGTTTATTTTTGGTGCGTAGGTCCACCTAGTGATTGGCCAAACATCCATACGGTCCATTAAAAGTATGCCACATGGCTCGTATTGTGACCGAAGTTTTATTTCTTTATGGGCAAACGCTCATTTGTCAGCCGTTTCAACTTTAATTTTTGTCATTGTCAGCCTTTTTCAGATTTAACTTTTGTTAGGGAGACGTCCTTTCAAAGGGCGTTTAGTTACTTTTTTTTGTGTGTAAATGTCAGAAAATCTTTTTTGTTTTTGTAAATACATTGTAATTTTTTTTCTTTTAAGAAATTTTCCGTATTTTTTATACCAGGTACGATAGGCTGTCAATTGGATCACCTCGATAACCTGATCTGATCACATCGGGTGGGGACCTAGAAATCATGATCGGATAAGCTATCAGATAGGTTTTGAATCTACCTTGTTCCGATCCACTACATTGTTAATGAAATTTATTATATTAATAGTTAGATTTTATTTTTTTTAATCAAATTTAATATTTTTATTGATCAATCGACTCAAAATTGGATTCGGTCTGGATTTGAATTTGTGATCCGATAAGTAATCGGATTGGGTTTGGACCTATCCTAATCCGATTCGACCTCATCCATTTACAGCCTTACGTATGGGTGGGCACCCAATGCCAGATGAGAAACAAAGTATTATCGGTTCCGCTTTTGGGACCACATATTTCAGTATCGGAGCCATTACGACCCGAAATCATTGTAAATAGTAAGTTCCGGTTCTAATTCTGGGTCCACTAGTAGTCGAATTAAAACAGAGAGTAAAAATTGACCCGTTAAGAGATGCATGTAACCGGATTAGAATATGGGTCATTTGACATTTTCATAGTTTTTGAAGGAAGACGTGATCTCAGATGGATTCGAATGGACGACCAAGATTCATGGAGCGGCTATCTAGGCTTATGATGATGATGACGACGACATTTTCTCTGTTATTTGAATTTCGATCTTCAACTGGGGATGTGCCTCATGGTGGGACCACCAAAAACCATCATTATACATGACTTCCATCTAATCAAGATCCAATGGCTATAAAAACATCTTATCCATCGGAAACCGTGGGGTAATCTGGTTCGGATGAGGAGGGCCCCCCGAGACTTAGGGCTTAGAGGTCGCGCCGTTGCAGTGGTATTAGGTTTCGCGCCACATGCCACATGTTACAGCCGAAGAACGAATACTTCTCTCCCCAGAATCGGACACGCGTCCCTTCTTCTGCAGTATTTCCTCCGCGCTAATTTTAGCAATCACAGTTTCCTTCTCTCTCTATATATCTCAAATCTATTTCTTTTTCTCTCTCTCTCTCTCTCTCTGGTTTTTCGATTAGTTTCCTTCTCTCTCTATAGATCGATCAGATTGTTATTTCGATCGGATTCTATCGAAGAATTTGAGTTTCATTGATCGAATTCTTCTAGGGTTCGAATCGGACAACAAGGAGATCGATTTTTTTGTTATCTCTCCTTCTCCTCTAGATTGCGTTCGTGCGAGTAGCCAGGGTTTGAGGGGTGTGATCAGTGTCGATTGGTTTGATTCCATTCTCGCGGAACAAAAAAAAGGTCTGTTTCTTTCGTTTAATTCATCTATTTTTGAGTTTTTATTCGTTGTAACCCTAGTTTTTTAGATTAGGAGGAAAAAAGAAAGAAAATTGATTGCTTCTGTTGATTTTAATTTGAATCTAGGGTTTCATAGCTGTTATTAAGTTCTGAAAACGAGAAACCTGGTGAAATTTTTGGTGCTTTGTTTTTGTTTGTCATCCGAAATTGAGGGTTTACTTGTATGATTTTCTTGAGTTAGGTTTATAGTCTAGGGTTCTTTCTTTCCTTTCACTTTCTTTATATATTGGCATCTAGGGATTTTTTTGGAGTTTTAGTGTCTAGGGTTCTGGTTTTCTGGTTCTTTTTATCTGGAGAGAGTTATAGAGTTGGTGTGAATAGGATGGCCTTGAATTTCTCTCACCGTCCAATCTATCCTGCAAATCCATCCGAAGACAATCTGGCTTCCTCGATTAGGATTGCTAACGGTTGCATACAGCCCCGGCATTTCAACTGGGAAATTGAGAATCCCTTTGATTATGGAAGGGATAGACATGAGAGGGGGGCCTCCTGCGAGCCAATCACAAATGACATTCTTGACCTCTTGCCTTCAGATCCCTTTGGCATGGATATAACTGCTACTTTTACTGCAATCACGGATTGGCTTGAGGATTTTGAAGCAGACGGGTTGAATTTTATCTCAAATAGGGCAATGAAATTTCAGGCGGGTCTGGGGAACATGGAGATCTATGAGAGATCAAGTCCAGCTGATAGATTTGATGGGTGGATGGAGGAGGAGTTAGGGGATGGATCATGCGATGGTGGGTTTGTGTCAATTTGCAATGTAGAGGAGTTTCTGAGTTTCGGTGATGAAAATACTCGGTTTGCTAGTCGTCAAACTAAAGAATCCGGGGAGGGCTCCGGAAGTTGCTCTGATGGAGATGGAGGAGCTCCACACCAGGCTTTGTTCTTTTCCCTCAGTTATCTGGGTATGCAGGATCTCCTTTCCGTTGAAAGGGTATGTAGAGCTTTGCGTTCTGCAGTTCAGAGTGATGCCCTTCTATGGAGGAGTATTTACATAGATCAGCCATTGAGCGAGAGGATTACTGATGATGTTCTCTTACAACTAAGTAACAGGGCTCAAGGCAATTTGCAATGCTTGAGTCTCGTAGAGTGTTCAAGGATCACTGATGATGGTCTGAAACGTGTGCTTGAAAGCAATCCAAGACTAACAAAGGTCAGTATCTCAAAAGTTCCAATATGGATAAATCAGTTTTAGCTCTGATATTGAGTCCCTTGACATCGGCGTTTCTGTATCTTTGTGTTATACTTATAGTTATCATGGACTATTTTTTTATTGCTTTACATGGATGCGTTTTTCTGGTTTGTTGTTCATTATGTTCTGTAATTTGGAACTTTATTTTAATGCAAACACTTGATACTTGAAAGTCTCGTTGTTCTATCTTGTAGGTGGTTTATTGAGTTTTCTTATTCCAACTGAAAACTTTAAGACGCATGCCAATATATTGTACTGATAAAAAAGGGAAACTAAAGCGTAAGATTGCCAATTTGGGTTGGATCTTAATCTCTGTAGTCAAGGCGCGCGCCTCAGGCACAAGGCACATCTAAAGCGCCTTAGAAGGTTCAAGGCCAGGCGCATTTAGTAAGGCGCGCGCCTCAGACCAGGATCCAGGCGCATCAGGCCTGCGCCTCACTAAAATACATGCTTTTTTTTTGTAAAAATTATGTATGTTGGACTATTATATTAAGCATCGGCATGATAGAAGAAATGCAATTAAACCTATCTCATTGAAAGACATTGATGAAAGCAATGAAATAGCTACTTGGGGAAATGGAAACATAAGGTGGAGAAGCGAAAGATGAATTGGTGTTTGAGGATAATAGCTTGATATGGAGTATTGTTGCGAGAGCTGCTAAAGTTGGTGAATCAACATCAAATAATAGATCACAATCAAGGTCAAGAGTAAGGGCAAGGGCTTCAATAAGGGAGCCGGAAGAGGAAGAAGCCAATTTGGAAGAGACAGAAGAAAAAGAATATATTGAGGAGGGTAACACATTCGATGATGATGGGGATAAAGCTAATGATTATATTTTAGATGATGGTGATGTTAACTAGAACTAATTGTGGGTTATTTGAGATTTTGAACATTTGTTATCTTTTGTATTTTATTGCTTTTTTATTACTTTTGTATTTAGATAATGACAATGTTAAGTAGAATTGCTTTTGGGTTACTTGAAATTTTCGACATTTGCTATCTTTTATGTTTTATGGAGCTTATGATTACCTATTTTGTTATTTTATAATGTTATTTTTCTCAATATTTTTTTATATTTATTATAATTTTTTATATTGCGCCTCACTTCGGTCAGGCGCGTGCCTCGCCTTGCGCCTCAAGCGCCAAAGGTCCTAGCGCCTTAAGTGCACCTTGTGCTTTTAACTACCTTGATCTTAATTTCATTGTAAAATGTTTAGAACATTAATAAAATGTATATATATTTTTAGAAAAGGTACTTATCTGAATACGTGTGCACGTGTGCGTTTATATAGGGTTGGGTTAAAATGACTAATGCTTTTTGACTAATAGAATGACACACAGTCATGGGGCCCACATGCAGATGAGTTAAGAGCCATTTACGATGATCTTCCTTACCATAGGCATCGCCCTCACAAGAAATTAGCACTTTCTGAAATTTTACACTCTGTCGAATGTGGAGCTAAAGGTAATAGTTAAAATGAGGGATTCAGAATATTTCAACTTGTAATCCATCTTTCATAAGGCTAGAAATGTCGGAATTGGCTGATGTTTGTGAGGTTGATATCTATGCTGAGAAGAATGTCTTTACCAAAAATCAGCTGTTAACTCATCCGCATGTGGGCCCCTTTATCATTAATCATTTTTTGTCACAAAAGCATCAATCATTTTATCACAACCTTATGTATATATTTGGAAAAGGAAAACTAGGATTATAGTCTTCTTTTCTGTCTGTGAACTAGGATATATGCAGCAATTAATATAATCCTTATCAAAAAAAATATATGCAGCAATTAATTGTATAGGCATATTGACCTACTAGGCGTTGAAAAGACAGACTTATAAAGAGAAGTAATCTCATTTCACACTTTAATTTATAAGATATCTGGTAGGGGTACTGCCTAACCATAATGGCCCAGCTTATTCATCAAAAAAGAAAAATGATAAAAACCAGCTTTAAAAACTATGGACAATTATGACACCCTCACCATCCAGTTATTATATGATATGATACAACCGTGTACAAACTTTTTGTCAAATAGGATTTGAATCTTGGATCATTATTATTAGGGATTATATTTGAGCCATAGTGTTTTAGTCTTTTTCCCCCAAAAGATTAGATTTTATCTACAAATGGGGCTCTTCAAGGAACGAATTACAATTCAGGATAGTGATCCGATATGGATGCAGAGTTTACAGCTTACTCCAAAGTTAGCTAAATTATCCGATCTATCATTTTCGTCTCTATATGTTCATGGGAAACACGAACGTGGAGGAAAAGTAAAAAAGAGCAATGAATTTCCATGGTGGATGAGATTGTCTTCCTATGCAACTAATGACAGTGGCTGACTGACTCCCTTTCTATCCACAGGACTTGAGCTGTAATGCATAGGGTTTTCAGATTTTGTGTTTGTTCTGCTGTCATCCCTGATGTTGCAGATGTACCCTTTACAACGTAGGAGGCTAGTGCCTTCTAGATTTCTAATAAACGTTGGCAGTGTTGTACAGAAATGGACAGATCTCAGGATGTTTTCTAACATCCTGAGATACATGCAATGACATATTCACATTACTTTCGTGTTTGTCCATCAGTATCAAGCTGGCCTTGAGTTTATCGAGTAGTTTTGCCTTGTTGGTAATTTCATGTGATCCCTAATTTCTTTGCAAATTTCCTAGTGTGATGGATTGATGGGTGGCCCCTTCTTTATTGTTTATTGTATGCTAATTCCTTGAATACTCCTATGATTGTTTTGTTCTATACTATTTCTATTGTGACAGAGTCTAACATGTATGCCCTTTCTCCATGCAGCTGAGTGTACCAGGATGTACTAGACTCAGTATTGAGGGCATTGTGAATAACTTGAAGGCTTACAAGTCTTCAGGCGCACCTGGGATAAGGCACCTAAGAATTGGTGGGCGTTATGGTGTAACACCCAAGCACTTCGCAGAGTTGAAGTCCTTACTGGATGCAGATGAGTGCATGCATCCCAAAGCTCACAAACCACGGTTCTATCACAATGTGCACTCATCTCTCTCTTGTGATGATGATCGTACCATTGATATTGAGATATGCCCAAGATGCCAGAACTTGAGGCTCATTTATGATTGCCCGGCAGTGAGCTGTCAAGGGAAACAAGCTGCCGCTCAACCATGCAGGGCATGCACAATCTGCATTGCACGGTGTGTCCAGTGCGGACGGTGTATCAATGACAGCGAATACGAGGAGACATTCTGTCTAGACCTGCTTTGTTTGGATTGTTTGGGGCAGCTGCTCCAGTGCCAAGAGAGACAGGAGGACAAGGGTGTGCCCTCTAAGCACGCCATTTTCCACCAAGAGACGATGTACAAGCTTCACCTGTATGGCTAGACTGCTATTAGAAATGGCGTTGGCTTCAGATTATGGATGACAAAGTGCGTGATTGGCTTCAGATTATGGATGGAAGCCAGCCATATGAGATTGATGGTTCACTCCTGAGTCAGCAGTTCCAGATTGATTGATCTTCCAGATGGATTTTGGCTTGAATGGGGTTGGGCTACCCTGGATTCAGCATAACTCAAGCTTACCAATTTGAGAGGAAGGAAAAAAAAAAAAGAATGGAAAAAAAATGAGGATACAAGGGAAAATCGGAAATTAAGAAGCAAAGAAAATAAACATTGAAAAAAAAAGAGAGAAAAAAAAGGCAGGGAAGGTAACCTTTCAATTCTCCTGCTTGCCACCATTGGAGATGGCTGTCTATCTGATCATATAGCATCTGTCAGGACCATAGTGCCCAGAACGAAGCCGCTCCAGAACCTTGTTTTGCAGTTCGGCATTTGCTCCTTTTGTGCTCCATGTACATTGCTGACCACTCTTTCCAGGTAATTAACCGAAGATTGTGGGGGAAAACTTGATTTTATGATTTTCTACTTGTTACAAGGTTCTGGTGGGAAAACAGGAGTCTTTGTGTTGAGAAAATAATGGTTATAAGCCGTTTTAATGAAACATATGGTCTCATCCAACTGAAATATTCTCATGTACGGGACATAAAAGTTGAATACTGTTGACGGTTGATTCGGTTAGGGGCGAGTCACCACCATTGGTATGTTTGATCTTGGAATATACGAAGAATGGAAGTGGACTTGGTTCTGATGTATTGATGGAATGATGAATATTGATTTATGGGACTTGGCATTTGGTAGCACAAACTGGTGCTCCATAAGATATCCGCCATGGGTTTGTTCGATTGTTTTCAATCATTCAAAGTTGGGTCGGGCTCAGGAACCTCCCTGCCCCTTCTCGGGAGTCGCATCCTTGGCCATGGATTCAGAATCCAACGGTAGTTGATAGCGCTGGGCTGACATCACTTTTGTACCTTTTGCCGTGCCATTTCACATCTACGGCCGATGACACGACTCCCGAGGGGGCAGAAAAAGGGGGCTCTTGAGCCTGACCCTTCAACGTTTATGTTCTATTTTCTTTTATTTATTTTTTGCTATTCCTTGTACCAAAAATACAGGGCAAAAGTTGTATGATAGTTGAATATTCAAACACCAGGTTAAGCCTATCGATACCCCTCCGTTGTTTGCTAAATGATTGAAAATGTCACTGGACAAAGCACAAAATGACCAAATGGTTTGGTACAACCACCACCTGTGGAGAATAAATACCTTTATTTTATTTTCCCCCGGTGGCCGGTGGGCAATGAAGGTTGTATTGACGACTTGACACTCCCTGCGGTAATGTGGATAACAAATGGAGTAGAACTTTGTTGATGGACCATAGTATGAGCCACATGGCATACATTTAGAGGCCACTGTACGAATGGATGTTTGGTCCATCCGACCTACATACCAAAAATCAGTTTGATTAGTGATTTCAAATCTTTGGATCTTTGTACCCCAAATAATGCTCGAATTCCATGTTTGGTTAAAGTTCAACCCATGGAAACGACTCCAATCCAATGCTTAAGAAATCACTAATCAGGATAATTTTTGGTCTGTAGGTACACACACCTAGGGTTTGGCCAAACATCCATACGGTCAGCAATCTTAAGAGTGCCACGTGGCTCATACTGTGGTCCGATAACAACATTGTCTTCGGACGTTTGTCAGCAAAGTTCTACTCAAAAAAATGCCGAACATATATTCATGGGGTCGTTACCACTGTTCAATAATCTTAATTGTGATTTTAGAAAGAAAAGGTTGTAATGGCCCTATAATCGTAATAGTGTAATACCCATTATAACAGTAATATTCCCTATAATGTTGCTGTTATTTTACCCTATGTTTACTATTTACCCTATGTTTACTATTTAAACACCACAGTATCTGGTAAAATAATGGTAAGGTCACCTACCGTTAAGCCGTTGTAATTGTTCTTTTTAAACCATGATCCTAGCTAAAGCCCCGTTTGGAAATGAGAGGTTACCTACTAAAAGTGGAAGTGTGTTTGGAAGGAGAACATGTAATTTTATTTGATATAGAAGGACGAGGTGATCATTTACAATTTGTATTCAAGGCCTAGAGAGAGATTTTTGTTATTAAAAATAGTTGAAAGTTTTCAATTCAACATGTGCTTAAATTGAAACAAAGTAATAAGCATGTATTCAACTTCTTTAAGTCCAGAAGTCTAGCATGCTCCCTCATCCATCTTTTAATCTGTTATTTCGATTAGCATTATAGACTACTGCTTCTAACGTGAAAACATGGGCAATATCCTCCACGATCACAGGTTAGATCTAGCACCAGAGTAAAATGGGGACTGACATCTGTTTACCTGACACAAGTGTCCAACTCCAACTCGATTATTCAGGATCAGGTCTGGGTCGTTCCATCTGAATTTGCATATAATTTTCTATTCATTACCCAGACCCGTACCTGATAGTATAGGCCGGGGTCTAAGTGTATCCAGTTGCATATAATAGTACCCAACCTGATGCTACCCCTAGTTTAACCTTATTAAACAAAAGTAAATCCGAAAAGGAAAAAAAGAAAATCCCTCACTTTAATGTACTCGTTGAATTAAGGAATAATAAGAACTTTCATTAGGGAAATACAAGTTTTGAGGGCTTGATACATACCCAATATACATGTAAAACATCAAGTTCTGATAATGCAAACAACATATTGGGTGTCAGAGATAGGTCATCCTCGTTAAACAGCCTTGGAGCTTTTAGAATACCATATTCGATCATAGTAGTCTTCATCGTCCTTCCATGCCTATAACAGGTGAAGCAGTGTTGACATCATAGGCTGTCCCCCAACTTATCCACCTACATTAAAATATCCAAAAACTTAACATTCAACTCAGAATTGGACCAAGGGCCTGAGCAAGTTCAATAAATCTCGTTAAAACAATCAAATGAAATTCGTATAAGCAGCAGTAGATTAGAATTCAACTGAGTTCAAGGTCAAAGACTTGACTCGGTATGTTAAGTTGAATCGCAGAATCTATCCTGTTGATGAATTTCTAAATATTTCTGGTTAACCCAATACTTATTACAACATAAAAAACTTTGGATAGAACAATGAATTATCAAACTCATGAAAACACTATTACATTCAAAAGTAAAAGCTGGAAAAAGACCCTCACTTCTATACGTAGGTCATATCACATTTTAAACCATTTTGGCTTAGCAGGTTTCTTCTCAGTAGGCTTAACCTCTTGAACATCAGGGGAGGGTTCCACTACGACAGGTTCTGGTGCAGATTGCATGGAGTCGGACTGCGCCTGCTCTGAAATAAGATGTAGGCCATTCAAAGACTGGATCTCATCTCGAAGGAAGGGCCCTGAATTTGCACCTGCACTGTCATCTCCTGCACATGCCATAAAATAACGACACAAGTTTAGAGAAATAAGCATCAAATATAAAATGGTTACACAAAGCAAGCATCCATCTGACTATGAGAAAAGGTCCTTCACAAGGAGATAGTATGGTATTAAAATAATCCGAATTTTCTGCAAATTTTGCCGATTTACGAATTGGCGAAGTTAAGTTTATCTGTAATACTTCAGCAAATTTTACAGTTTAGAACCAAAACTTTAAAACAGATGAGATAACACTTCTGTCGCATTTTTTTCACCTATCTTGCTTTTGGGATTGGGAAGTTCCTAGGTGAAAAACAACAATTCCATTAAGGTATCCGAGTAATAAAAACAAATTGTGTGGTTGAGATCAAGATCAAACGCTCATCGTGTTGTGTATATTGAATTTATTCATCAGTAAAAACCATTTTTCACTGTAATTTTATTTTTCTTTCAAACATTTAAGCACGACCTCTCCAAACAGTATTCATCTTCCTTATCCCTTCGGCTAAGTTCTTTAAACAAACGCACGCCAGAAAGATCGGCTAGGCTAAAAGAAAAGGAAATATGTAAATACATCATAACTCCAAACTTCTCTAAGTACTCCATGTCCAATTAAACATCCTTGAATTAATTTCAAATTTGAAGTAAGCAGAGTTAAGGGTGAAGTCAAAGTTTAGTACCTTGGGAGATGGTACATCTTACCAACAAACATTTAATTAAGCAATAGAGATTTGTTGGAATTGAAATTCCCACAATAGTAAGTATTTCCACCCTTATTAAAAAAATGCATGTTTGCATTAAATATAAAAGATCTTTGACGCAATCCCATCTAGAGATTCACCTTTGGTCAAGCAAGAATTGCATTTCTTTCTAATCTTCACTCAATTAGTTTCAGTCTAGAGCTTCTCTTTCTGCCGCCCCATCTCTTCTATGTCAGAGGTGCCCTTCCCTCTCCACTACTTCCATGACCCCATAGGGCTTGAGAAGGAGAATGACCACACTCAGGTTGTTTTACTTGGAAAATAGTGAAAACGTGACCTAGTACTACAAGCTGTCCATGATGGCTACCATACCACCAGGACTGAAGAAACTGTTTTCCGATACCAACCTAATATAGAAGACAAATTTCAGAACATCACCTCGTAGTGGTTATTTATGCATACACAGTTTCACTTTTTCTTTAGTTTCTCTGCCAGTTTTAAGAGAACAAGAGAAGCTTAGGTCCCAAAAGAAAACCGCTGTGATGGATACTTGGAGGAGGAAAAACCATTACAGGTCATCTATTCTCTGCCCATTTCACATGAACGCAACCAGCAAGAACTGAAGACCCAGAAGTCTTAGCCAAGCTATTCAAACAACAACAAAGTCATTAAAACAAAAAAAACCATAACCAGGCCTGTGAACATAATTTCCTAACGGTTTGAAACATGTTGACTTCCAGACACAAGTCTGAATTATTAAAGAAAGATTCCAGTTACACTGCTGGAGGAGGAATATATCAATCAAGTTACCAAAAAGCAGCATATCTAGTCAGATACCCTATACAATTATGCAGGCCCCGCCCTGGCAAAAGGTCTAGGAAGTGTAGCCCTCTCTAGAACCAATATCTTAATGACTAGTAATAAAATTTTCAGTCTTCTAATGTGTGAATTCCAAATAAAATCATCACTTCAGAACTGAAATGTCATGAAAATAGTTCACATGCTATATAAAGGAAACCATTCCAAACTAGTCAGATATAAATCTCTGAGATTGAAAGTAATATAAATTTTATTTATCAAAATAAAAAGTTATATAAATTTCAGTCTAAAGCTCCTAATGTGTGAATTCCAAATAAAATCATCACTTTAGAACTGAAATATCATGAAAATAGCTCACATGCCATATAAAGGAAACCATTCCAAACTAGTCAGATATAAATCTCTGAAATTGGAAATGAAAATGTCAACCCCACGGGATTGGAAACTATATCAGCAACACGATGAGATATGCAGACGAAAGTCCTTTTAATGTTGGCTCGGCCACAAACTGTATCGCAAGGTCAGAAGCTTCAAGCCAAACACCAGCAACTCTAGCATTGTCTTCACTTTCCTTACCTTGCATAGTTTGTAAGTTCATACTTCCCATTATAATCCTACACAACCTTACACATGAAACAAAGGAGTTCATGATTTTTATGGTCCGTTTGGTAACTTAATTTCAGCACTTAAGACTGAAAAGGACGATTTTCAGTCTTAAGTGCCGCTTCATTACCTCCAATAATTCAGTGCTTAATTTTAAATTTCACTTAAAATGTAGCTTTTTTTAAAAGTCATCCCACCTCCATTTTTTTTAATGGTTCTCACTGAATGGCAAATGCGGTAAGTGAAGGCATCTTTAAAAAGATTCTAAGATTCATCATACCCAATATGCCCTTATATTCATTCGCTACCCAAAACTTACAAAAATGCCCTGATAAACATTTCAAAATACTCAATATCCCCTCGTCTTAATTTTCAGACATTTGAACCTTTACCAAACAACGAAAATCACTGAAAATTCAGTTAAGTGCTGAAATTAAGTTACCAAACACAGACTTTAGGTGGCATTCAGTAAAATTTAATTCGAGACCTTAAGTCTGAAAGTGAAACTGGGACACCTGAAATTCAGTATTTTTTAAGTCATCTTCCCTTCAATTAATGCGGTAAGATATTTTCGCTAAACGTGGTAAGTGATGTAATCTGTAAAAAATTTTTAAGATTCTCTCAAAAATACCCAATATGCCCTTGTAACAAAGCTTTCTATAAAAAAAACTTGTAAAAATGTCCTAATAAACATTTTAAATACCCAATACGCCATTGTCTAATTTTTGATGACAACAATTTCAACATAAAAAGGTCCAGTTCTGAAGGAATATCTGAAATTTTTTTGAGGGGTAAACGAGGATTGAATTGAATTCCTGATATGCTCATGAAGGCTTGAAGGGATATAAACAGTGATAAGTGCTACAAATTACATTAAAGGAAAATTACAACCAGAACATGAAAACTGAACTAGCAAAGACAAATATAATAAAGTATCACAAATAATTACCTTTTGGTAGATCGTACGAGAAATACACAATTGCACCAGGAGCAAAGCCAGCAGAGTATAAATCCTGAGACATATCTTTTATTTGCTTCTTTGGAGGAGTCGTATCTGAACATGAGCAAATTTTAAATTTCTAGCTATTGTCAGAAATGCATGATGGGGTTATGACTCCCAAAGGATGAAACCTCACAATCTGATTACATATAAAGATACATCATTGATAGTGCTTACATATATAGAATGGTAGGTCAGGTCGAGCAACCACTTTCATGAGAAGATCAATTAAACTTTGAACTGTCTCTGATGGGTGAAACTTTGCTTCGAATGTGTAATTATCGGGGAAACGGACCCTAATTATTGCCTGCATAAGCAAAAAAAAGCAAACAAGAAATGCAGTATGAGATCAAACATTGAAGCCTGTTTGGAAACCCAAAAATGGGGCCACCCGAGGCCAGTCCAGATCCAGTTACTCTGGCCTAGGTGTTGGTGGTAACCATGTGGGGCTGCTTTTTCCGATTCTGCCCTTAAAACAGCACCAGAGTTGGCTTTTGAAAAGAGCTTGCAACATCAAACTAGCTATTCCATCCCTGAACTGGATACTAGGCCCTGATAAATGAGCTTTCCAAACAGGCCGTGGCCAAATTAAATATAACCCAGAAAGGCCAATTCAGGATGGCATAGAAAAATTATGATTTCATTAAAAAAACGCTCCAATTTTATTTGGCTATCCCTGTCATTTGTCATATTTTATCCGAGATCAAGGTAGGATTTTGATACCTATATTGCTAAAATTTCATCCACCGTTTCTTTCAGCTATTAATAGGTCCATTTGAAACTCAAAAGATGCAAGAAGAAAGAAATGTATCGCATAACTGGAAGTGACAAAACTGACCAAAAGAAAATAACTGGAAGTGACAAAAAAGTTGAAACTCATACCATCTGATTCGGAAAATATCGAAATGATAAAAGGGAAATAATCCTCAATATTCACAAAACAAACAAGAGAATTTTCATGAAGGACAAAAATTCTATGAAAATCAAATACAGTCACCAGAAATTATACATGTAATGTAGAAGTTGCCTGTCAGCACCTTAGTTATTCTTGTTCTGCGAGCAGCCTCCTCTGCTTCCCGGAGTTTACGCGTCTTCAGAAATCTATCTGTTCACAATTCCAAGTGAATCATTAAAAGAAATATATCCAACATATTAGGTGAACGTTATACTCATAATGGGAATTACCATATTGTTCAAATCTATGATTGTAGTTTCAAAACTGTATACAAATTTTATAATCACTAAAATAAAACATCAATAAGATATGAGGAATAATCATGTAAGGACAGGAGGAAAACAAATGTCAGTCCTCCATTCCAAGTGGTACACATTGCAGTGTCGGGCTTAGAGACCCATTATTCAATAGGTCCACATGAGATCTCCTATCCAAAAATCAACCTAATCAAAAAAATACGTACAGATGAGATGGTTATGAACCCAACCAGGTCATTTTTATCTATGGCATCGCCTTGGTGAAGTCCATCCAATGGCCAGTCTCATTTGACTATTAGACATATAGTATTGTCAGTGTTACCTTGCTTTTTGGTTGACAAAATTCGGTGATAGTCCTCTGCAGTGAACTCATAGAAATCATCTGGCTCCTCTGTCAAAACAATCACGCAACCACTTTAAATGGTACATACAAATTAAAATTTTAAACAGAGATTCCAAACTCAGATACTAGTTGATGGCTAAAATTAAGAAGGGTCACCATGTAAAGAACCCCTGTAGAGCCACATGAACGGTGATAACAATTAAGAATATGACATACAAGTTTTTAAAACATAATTGAAGTTGAATCGGAGCACACCATTATTAGACACCTTCTCCGATGTTGGAGAAGTTGTCGCTGTCTCAAACACACGGATTTCTCTTCCAAGTTCTTCCACCATAGCTGCGAGTTTAGCCTGAAATTATCAGCGAGGTGTGAGGAGGAAGGAAAAGGTGATCTTGAAATTACAAATAAGAAGTTCCATACAATAGCACTAAAAAGGAATCCACCTTGCATGTGGCATAAGCAGAAATCACAAGTCAAGCTAAAAAAAATCCACCATGGTTGGTGGTTGGAAGATAAAAACACCACCAGTTTCTCTAAAAGAACCAAGAATTGGTCAATATATTCTTTGAACCAAAGAAAGAGAAATTGGTGATGCTCCAGCAAAGTCAATGGAGAAAGTCCAGTAGGCATTTTAGGGTTTAGAATCAATGATTCAAACAATATAGCAATCACAATTCATCAAATTTTTGTTTTTGAATCCACATATTTTTTCATTCCTTTCCCCGACAAAAGCAAAAACCCAGTTCAGCGCACAGGGTTTTTTTGTCAACAAAAATCCGCCAAATGACCTAAATTTCACGTGCAAACAGAGTTCAGTCCAATTCAAAGCAAATCCAACAGATCAACATAGAAAAACAGCACATTCCACGATTCAAATTGTCGAAATTATGGATAAAGTAAGCAAAAAAGGGCATCCAAAACCGTAGATAAAATTCTGTAAATCATTGAAACTAGAATTCCAACAACACATATTAATAATAAAACAAAATCATCATTAAAATGCAGAAAATCATAGACCTAAATCGATCCATCGCGGTATCATCAGAACCAGAGACAAATCGAACCAACACAAGGAAATCAAAACCAAAATACTATTATAGAAAGAGAGGTTGAGACACAGTTACGGAAGAAGACCTTAGCGATGCCTGCCTCCATTGGATCAAAGCTCATCAACCTTCTCCTCTTCACAAGCCAAGGCGTCGAAGAACCTTCAACTCTCATGAGCGTAGAAACAAACACGAACTGAGCTCCCGTTACTTGCTATATAAACAAGGAATAGAACTCTGCGTTTATATCTGATTCTCTTTTATGTTGTGAAATTACCAAACTCTCCTCCCGTTTCCAAGGACTAAAACTTTGGTCACAACCCACAATACGAGCCACGTGGCACTCCATTAGAGAGCGATGACCGTATGGATGTTTGGCCAGTCCCTCGGTGGACCTGCAAACCAAAAATCAGCCTGATTAGTGATTTATAGAACCTTTGGATCTTTGCACAAATTACTCTCAATAATGCTCAATTTCCTACGGTTAAAATCAACCCATGAAAATAACTTCAATCCAACGCTTAGAAGTCACTAATCAGGCTGATTTTTTTGGTTTGCAGGTCCACCGAGGGACTGGCCAAACATCCATCCGGACAGCGCCCTCTAATAGTGTGGTACGTGGCTCTTATTGTGGGTTGTGACCGAAGTTTTACTCGTTTATAAGTTAGGGACTGTTAGCGGTGGGGAGAAATATATGATGTGACTCAGGTACATCAATCATAAGCGTGGTATCCCATTGGCCCATCAGACAGTCCACAAACTCATTGATCAAATGGTGGAATACCTTCTTGATGAGGGATAGCCCATATATAGTTAGTGGCGTTTAATGCACATGGCACATCCAGACCATGGTTTAAAAAACGGCCCTTATAACGAAAATAACGGCCGTGACAACGGAAATGGACGTCCCCCATTATGTTACATACTGTTTTGACATTCAGAAAATAACGGCTGTTATTTTCGTTATAACGATCATTTTTTTTTTTTTGAAAATAATGGCCATTATAACGAAAATAACAACCATTATTTTATGAAAATATTTGTTAAAAAATGCCCCCTTTTTTCATTACTTTCCATTATAAATTTAATGAAAATTTGATTAAATTTTAGATCCGTTTTGTGTTTTTTTTCGTTATTTTCCATTTCTCCCTGTTTTTGGTCCTCTGCGGTACACTCCGTTATAACGGAAAAAATGATAATGCCCCCAATCCCGTTATGACAGAACCTTTTAAACCTTGAGCCAGACATCCAAATCAAATAGGTGGCCCAAAAAAATCTATAATATAATTCCACTTTCCCTTAATGATCATATTCTTTTGATTTACGTTTGTTCATCGCATGTGCCGTAACAACTTCAAATCTTGTAACGACTAAGTGAGCTTTTTACCTCAGTCAAGATGTTCCACAATACCCCTCTAATAAAACTGTCCTTGTATGTCTTTTTAGGGGCATTTCTGTCAACATGTGAAATATGTTGATTGGAGGAGGTCAAAAGGAACACTGGAAAAACCATTTTCAAAACAAAAATTACATTAATAAAAGCAAAGAAACAAACAGTAGATGTAATATGAACATGCCATAATTTCAACAGGTCGATCAATAAAATGACTAGAACACCACAGGCTCACCAACAAAACAATCAAACAGATGTTATGCAAAATATGATTGATTTACTCCCCTGGGCCCACCAATAGATTAAAACCCACCAGTACTACAGCTATTTCATTTTGGTCATTTTTGCCTTGGTCAGACGCGACCGTGGCTATCATTCCATCAACCCTTATAGAACAAAACTAAAAACTATAAATACTCAATTAACAAAATCTCAAAACAATCAATCCCTGAAGATGCTAAATTCAAATTCAAATTTGAGACAAGTCAAAAACTCTTCAACCAAAATTTTGGTTAAATGCCTAGTTAGTTTCTTGACTTCTTTCTTGATGACTTAGACGATGGCTTGGATTGCTCTGAGCTTGGTCTGGAAGAAGTACCCATTGCTTGGTTTTGTTTCGAATTTGAAATGTTGGAGTTAGTACTGGCAGCAACGGCTTCGTGTTTCTCTCTACTAACGGCACCTTGAGAACCTCTCACCTGAGCTGCTCTTTTATCCTTCCTCTTGGGTCTGTAACTAGACCTCTCCCTCTTGGGCAGCCATCGCTCTGGATCCGGCGGCGGACCTGGGTTTGCAGGGTCAAACCCTTTTGGGTACTTTGGCTTCCTCTTTCTTTTCTTCTTCAATTTTGCCTTCCCCTTTCCCTCCTCGTACACGTCTATATTCCGCAAGTGACCAACACCCTCAACATGCTTTGCACCAGATGTCTTCTCCAAGCTCTCCACATTGACTCCTTTCAACCCTGACAGTGGCTTCAGCTGCTTCTCATAAGCCTCTGCCTTCTCAATATCCACACTCGCAGCTGTGGTCACCAGACCAACCAAAGCCTCGACACTTCCATGGCTCTTAACCAGATCCTCATATAGGCGTGCAGCCTCTTCCTCCTGCCCGTGCTTGAGCTTGAAAGATGCAGCCTCGTGCATGATCACGTCAAGCTTGTTATCTTCAGTCATAGCATTTGACCACCGACGGATCGCAGAATCAAGCACAGCAGCTGCACCATCAATATCCCCAGCACGCTCTTTCAGGGAGACAATAGTGGCAACGGTGGCTGGCATGTGTTGTATATCAGTTATTCTGGCCAGGGACTCTGCAGCGATCTGAGGGTGGCCGGCAGCAGCAGCAACCTGTGCCCGTGCAAGGAGGACTACCTTGGATTTCTCAGGGAACTTGTCAGCAAACTGTCCAAGGATCTCTTCAGCTCTTCCCGCCTTGTTCTCTCTAACTGAGACTGCAGCTTGAAGCAGTGCTGGCATCACGCTATCTGGAAACATATCTGGAAGTGCAGCTACAAGTTCTCGGGCCTGTAACATTCTCACAAGCAAGAGATGATGCAAGAGTCAGCCACAGTAATCAAGATAAGAACTACTGCAGAAAAATAATGCACAAAAGAAAAAATTTAAAATTGGTCAAGCTGCCCTTATGAGCTAAATCATCTGTACAACGCAATTGATATCAGCTAAAAGTACAGAAGTTTCAAAAGGATTGACCTGAATTTTCGTGACATTGTGGAGACCATGCACCAGTTCATATTCAGTTGGTTGACCAAGCAGGTAAATAAAATACAGAACTAAATCCAATTTCGACAAATGATAGGCATTGGCTTCCAAATTTTTCAACCCCTTGAAAATTTAATGCTGGTGATCGTTCTTAGTTTATTATAATACACGAAACAACTTCTGAACATTTGAGGAACCCACCTCAGAAAATAGAGGGGAAGAGGAATCTTTTCATGATCTAAATATATATAAGAAAAAGCATCATAGAAAGCAGTGCAATTAGCAAGTGACAGACCTGATCCATCCTATTTGCATGGAGAAGTAGAAGCACTCGGTTAGAGTATATCGCCTCCCTTTGTCTTGAGGAAAGCTTCAAGTCAAGCCCACGAACAAGCTGGACGCTCTGTGCCCCATTTCCTTTCTCTATTAGTCTATCAAGTTTCCTCAGGCCATCAGACACATCTTTAGGACCCTTCAATCCGATAAGGTTATTTATTGCCACTGCAAGTGATGAATCATCGGCTAGGTTTCGGTTTATAATGTCTGTGTAAGATTTCATGGCTTCTTGAGAGTGTCCGAGAAGCTGTAGAAATGAATCAATTTGCATAACTGACTGTTGAACGCCATCTCTGGAAGAAGAAAAAAATCTGAGAAAAAAATTTATAATTTCACCTGCCGAACATATGCCAGCTGGATAGCTATAGGTGCGAGTTCAATCTCTATCTCATCATCAGCCCAGTTGTCCTCCATTAGCGTTTCCTGACCAATTCTAAGAAAAGACAAGTAGGTTTTCCTTGAGTGAGTTTCTCCTTCCTTAATTGACTGGGGATCTTTTATTACAAGTTCCTTAAGATAGTAAAACTACGAGGAACATCAGAGGAGAACAAACAAGTTGTGAAACACGAACAACTTGGCCACTACATTTGACGATTGACACAAGAAAATGGAAGTATAGTAGACAGAGATACAGAGGATAATGATAGTTCATAACCAACTTTATTCTTAATATTTCTGGAGAGAGATCTAGTGGATCAGTCTTTACATTTGGTGTCCGGCATTCCTCTCCATTTACTCTCAGATGATCAGATCCTTATTTCCTTTTAATTCAGGGAAACCAAAAGGTGATAGAACATATCACTGTAATTTGCATCATAGCAGTGAGATAAAAATGACAATTCATGAACATCCACAACAAAACAGTCCCAGGAGAAACAAACTAACGGTTCTCTAGAACTGGTAAAGCAGCTATAATTGTTTCTGCTTATGTCATTTATCAATCACCCTGTAAATGAAACCTTTTAGTGAAGTTCAGGGCTGATGTGAAATTATGATGCTAAGAATTTCAGAGTTAAATCCAAAACCTGTATCTTCCAAACAAGAAAGATACCCAGGCAAAACAAACAGGAGTCTCTAAATTAACAATAAAAAGAAAGAAAGAAAGAAAGAAAGAAAGCCTTGCAGCTCCTTTCCATGCCTCTTGATAAACAATAGTTACAGTAAGTCAGGAACCATAGACCAGGTCATTATTCTTTTTTTTATTCCAACCAAGCAAGGCTGCATCGATACTTCAGCCCAACCCGCGAACACATATTGAATTTATTAGTATAGATCAGCTGAGATACTTATGGATACAACTTCACATTCCACAGGGTTGTATATTGAGTATTGCACAAATGGATTAATACATTGGGAAGGATCCCCTTGTTTTTTGGTGTCCATTGGTTCTATGGATGCCATCATTGGAAATGTGCTCATTGATTCTATGGATAACATTGTTGGAAATGGTGCATGCACAGTGTTTACTGAAGGGAAAATTACCAATGCTATGTGCGTGCTTTTAATTTATCACTAGCAGCAAACCTTTGGGTATTGCCACCATGCAAGTGTCGTATACCATGTTCATGTACTTTCTCTGGTAACAGAAGCTCCAGAACCCCCTTCTGCCAAGGAACTTGATGATCAGAGAAAGACAACAAGGTAAACTTACTACCCACCTCCTCTATTACATTGCTTCAAATCAAACAAGGATTAAGCAAGAAACCAGGAGGTAACCTGTTTCAACAGTTCTACGCTCCATCTGGTCCCTCCATTATACATTATAGTTATCATGTGTAGAGAACAGTCAGGTTATATTCCATTTGTTATCCATGAAACTCACTGGGGCTGGATGTGCTAGGAATATCACCAACCAGGCTGTTCATTTCATATGCTATGACTGGATCTCTTCTTTTTTTTTATTGATCGGTAAAGATGAATTTATTAAAGGCAGGGCTGAGAAGGCCTCCATCAGATATTATATAATCTTTTATTTTAATACCCAAGAATGTAACCATACAAGAGGCTATCAATTATAGATTTAGAGGTTTCAAAAGAATGATAGTTTGGATGCTAGATGACGTCTAATAACATCATAAAATACATATCCCCCACTTTAATATGCTTTAACAGAAATTCCTCTTGAGATAATTTTCACATCAAAATCTCACGCACATTTTCAAGGAAGTAGAGACCTACTAAGAAACGCATAAGTTATAATAATAGCAAAGGCAATCCAAAGTTCCAAACACATAAAAAATATACCTCACAACAAATGTGCATACAAATCTACAGCAGCTTAATATTTTATAGTTTTATGTAATGCCCAAGAGCCCTTTGATAGTTCTATCAATTTCCATATGCACGTTACCTTCGAGCTGAAAGCAAGTGTTGTTCCGCTTCTGTGTATTTTCTCTTTTCAATCAAAGAACAAGCAGTGTTATACGCCAGCTCAAAGCTGCTAGTCGCTTTGACTTTCAGTGCATCCATCATTTGTTGAACCTCAGAAGCCCTTCCAGCAGAAATCAAACCAGCAACAATATTTATCTCTAATGACTCAATCTTGAACTTTTGAAGCTTCTGATAGACATCCATACAAGCATCCATTCTTCCCAAGCGATAGAGGATCTGAGATTCTAATTGCATAGCAGCAGAGGTTCTCTCCTGACTTTTCAAGGATTCCAAAGCTTCATCTAACTTGTTTTGTCTGTACAAGCAATATGCCTACTTGGAAAGAAAAGTGAAACTAGAATAAAATAGAGATTAATAGTTCAATAGCATCATAAACTCACAAAGACTACCAAACAAGCAAGAGAACCATGGAAAGATTCATAAAACACAAAACCTCGCAGAAATGAAGCATGTGTGAGAGTTAAAGAAAATGTGATGTCCACAATGTAAGCGGCTTAGTCACTTAATAGATTTTACTCTGACTAACGAAAAGAAGCCAGAGAACAAGTGAAGAAATTTGGAATCAACATCAAGTTGCAACTTTCAATCAACTTAAACTACTTGAAGATTTCAAATAAAAATAAAAATAAACCTTATTTTGACTTCAAATAAAAATAAAAATAAACCTTATTTTGACTTGTATATTTTGATTTGAACTGTAACTTTTCTCTAAGATAGAATTTGTCATTGATCAGAAGATAAGTTACAGCAAAAACACCTATAATACACAATAGCCCCTTCATATCCATGCCAATATATATCTCAATTATGAATATAACACCAAAATTTGCCCGGAAGTTGAAACATCATACTTGGCCTTTTCCTTAGAAAGATCCCATTCCCCTCAATTTCTTATCTATGTGTAAGAAACACAACTAAATACAGTATGGAATTAGTCTATTGAGAACATAAAATTTACCAGGAATAAAGAAATGCAATGCGAAAGAAGGCCTCACCCTGCGAATCTCCGCGGACATTCAGAACCCCGCACGTAACTGTCATAGTACCAACTCAATGGTTTGCCAATAAGAGAAATGCTCACCCTACTCGCACAAGTAGGATTTTTTTTTCGCCCTCTTTGTTCGGCACGTGTCCATGTAGGGTGTTTTGGTAATTACAAAGGGGCATGTAGGATCTTTATCTTACTTGCACAAGTAGGGCTCCCTCTCCTCTTGCCAATAATTATGCAACATATTTGCCTTCTAAGCGTGTGAGCACTTTTGAAGTTTGGAAATTGGAATTGTTCAAGCAATTGAAGAATTCATCAAAGACCATATCAAAATCCCGAGGGGATTAGCATAACCACGTGCTTTCGCTTTTGGTGGGACAATGCTTATGCCAATTGGATACTTGCCGCACACGGATTGGCCAAATGAACATATGTAGGCAATCAGAACTTTTTGAATCAAGCATGCTGGGCAAAGGTTTGATGACTTGAATTTAATCAACAGTTGCTACTTGCAATGTCACAATTACGAGTCACAAATAGACAAAATCGCGTTTTGACCATTTAGGGCTAAAATGAGGAATCCATTATGCTCTAAGTTGGCAGATCAACAACAGATAAATTCCAGATCAATCGATGCTCGAGTGTACCTTATGGAAACTCAGATCGATCGGGAGCTTTTCAGAAGCCTGAATCGTCGAAAGAGCGCGATCGATGCTATCAGCCTTGATCAAAGCCACAACCTTGCAACGCAAGGCATCCTCATCGCCGGGGGCGATTGACAGAACTGCGAATACGTTTCAAAAATCAAAAACCCGAGAAATTAAAAAACGAAAGAGAGATTCAGATAAAGTAAACGACCTTGATCTGCAACTTTAACGGCTTGTTCGTGTTCTGATTTCTGAACATGTCGATTGAGAGAGGCAAAGAGATCTTCGAGAGCGACGGGAGGAAGAGATGTAGATGAAGGTGAGGGTTTTGGTTTCTCTTTGGTTTTGGGCGCCATGGATTCGAGGAATGCGAGTTTCTTTGCTCTCTTCGAGTGCTGCTTGCTGGGTGACTGGGTGAGGTGCAGCTTTTATCTCTCGCCCGAAACGTAGGGCGTGTTCCTAATGTGCACGAGGTATGGGAGTTGTTTCGTGAGAAATTTTTTGAAGCAGCGAAAGTTAGAAGCAGCGATCATGTGGGAAATGATATTGCGCCAGGCGCGCCAGGATCAACCTAGCACAATATCATTGCCCTACACTTAGGTGTACCTGGCGCAATATCATTGGCACATGATCGATGATTCTAAATTTCCGCCGCTTCAAAAAAATTTCTCGCTGTGTCATAGCCTCTTGGCTTCCGAGTAAATCTTGCCTGACAACCGAGATGTCAGGGAAGCCCCTGATCACCTACAATATGAGCCATGTGGCATATTCTTAGAGGACGCTAACCGTATGGATGTTTAGTCAATCCCTAGTTGGTCTTACAAACCAAAAATCAGACTGATTTGTGATTTCAAACCTTTAGATCCTTATATCCCAAAAATGCTCACATTCCCACGGATAAAATCAACCCATGAAAATGACTTTAATCCAACGCTTAAAAATCAATAATCCGGTTGATTTTTTGGTTTGTGGTTCACCTTGGGATTGGCGAAACATCGTCAGCGTCCTCTAAGAATGTGTGCAAAGTGGCTCATGTTGTAGGAGTCACGAGCCTTGCACGCGAGTGATTATAGATGCACTTTGGAGAGGACAAAATAGGGACAGTTTTGGAAATTTAGCAACTGAAAAGACACTTCTAGAAGACACAGGTCAATCTAAAATTGTTGGAAGAATTAGAGAAGTAAAGTTTCGAAGTTGAGAAATGAAAGTGCTATTTACTGGCAGTTAGATTTTAGCTCAAACAAAAAATATTTAAATTCAACGGCCAAAAATCACCCATGATCAAATCCAACAGCCTAAAATCATCCATAGGTGAATCAAACATCATTGGGTCATGGGTCCTCAGCAATCTGCCACGTGGCATTTTTTGGAAGGGAGGACTTCAAAGCATGGGGACAGCAAACTCGGGCATGTAGGCATTTGAAGCCCAGGTCATTGATGATCATCAGAGATTCCATTTCTTGATCGTGCTTGTTGAATTTACATCTAACTGCTAAAATAGGATCTGAAAAATTGGATCCCCGAAATATGGCCAATCCAAAAGATGGCCCATTGACTAGATGGACCCAATCGTAGCACTAATTTTGAAAAAATACAATATAATACGATAGCTCGGTTCACCAACTATCATTCCTCTTTTTATAAAACGAGTCGTCGAATCCAACGTCTCAAATAGGCCGGCAGCAGTTTGTCACGGGGTCACCGGCGCACGTTAGCTTCTTCTCCCACTATCGATTTCAAATCTTCCAAATCGGCTGAAGTGTGCTTCCTTTACTGTGTATCTCTCTGGAGTCTGGATCTCTCCTCTGCCGTGAACAAAAAGTATTTTCGTCTTGACATCCTTATGAATACCCAAAATCACCCTTAGACCCCTACCCTACGATAATTCTATGTTTTCGCCTTCACAGGAATTATACTGAAATTAATCTGGACTCCAGATAGGGAGGGAGGAGAGAGAGATGACAATGGACAGAGAGAAGGAAAGAGAGGTAGAGCTCGAGACCGCAATGTACACCAACTGTTTGTTATTAGGGCTCGATCCATCGATCATCGGTGTTGGAGGCAACAGTGGTACCCCTCGAGTCGGTCTCTTTCGCCATTCGAACCCTAAATTGGGAGAACAGCTCCTCTATTTCATCCTATCTTCCCTAAGAGGTCCAATTCAATCCGCAAAAGTAATGTTTCTCTCTTTCTCTATGGATCTCGATTTCCTTTTTTTTTTGGTCTTCTGGTTTTTGAATCTCGAGATCCTGCAGGATTTCGACAAAGTTTGGCCGATCTTTGATTCTGCACAATCGAGGGACTTTCGTAAGGTGTAATTCTTACTTATCTTTGTCTAGTTCATGATTGAATCCAATTCACAGGTTCAATTTTATTTACGGTGTTTTTTTATTTCACTGTTGAGTGATGTTTCAGTTTATGTGTGTTTTTTTTTTAAAATTTTCTCACTTGTAGAAATTTGACTTTTGGAATTTTCAGGTTGTGCAGGGGATTATAAATGAGCTGGAATCACAAGGGGCGTTACCGAGGAGTAATTCAAGGGTTTCGTCACTTGCGACTTGTTGCGGACCGAGGTTGGTGATGTTTCAGATTCTCTTATATGTCTTGCAAATTTTCTTATTTATTGTTCTGAATTTCTAGTTTGGCCTGTTTTGAGTCAGAGAGCTTCAGAAAATTTGTAATTTTTTTAAAGCTTGTGATTTCTAATTTTTTTGTACCAGTTTTTGAAAAAACTAAAATTTTGCCATCTCAATTACTTTTAGAAATTCCCAAGCCCACTCCACCTACTAAATTTTCCACACATTATTTACACAGTGGATGTTATGCTTGAAAATGTGGTTTTGGTTCTTGCGGCATTTGATTGCCTTTGAAACCCTTGAGGACTGGGGCAGCTGGTTGATACTTCTCTTGGGATATCTGTGCTGTACCTATAAATAATTTAAGGAGGAGACACTTGTTTTCCTAACCAATTCCACTACTGAATCAATTGGGTTGGCTTAGGAATGGATATGGTCATCTTAGGATTTGGTTACTCCATGAGATAATAGAGGAACACTGCTAGTTAAGTGCGATCACTCTATACAACTAATTTTTTTTCTACCAGTCGTATGACTACCATTTTATGGCTCATATTTGAAGTATATCTATGGTCATGAGGCCACATAAGAGTCTCAGGCCCTGCTTGGTTCACTGCATTGGGATGCAAATGCACTCACTTGCCACGATTTTGGGATTGCATGTGATTGGTTGGAGACGTGCAATGAGCTGGCGTGCAAGTGGTTGCCAAGCCCTTGCAAACTCCTTAACAAAATAGATGCAAGCACCTGCAGCCCAAAAACCGTGGCAAGTGAATGCAATGCAACTCACCGCATTTGCACCAGAGTGCAAAATGCATCCCAGTGCAGCGAACCAAGCAGGGCCTCAGTAAACACGCCCATGTGTATTTGAGTTCCTTGCTCTCTCTCTCTCTCTCTACCCCAGGCATGCACACACACTCACGATGTTTACACATACGGTATGTATAGAGCTAAACAAAGTCTCCTCTTCAGCCTAGACATGTCATAAAGCCTTTTGAGGATGGGAAGAAAGTGAACCTGGCTCTATTGGTTTTCTTATTACTATTTATTTATTTTTATCTCTGATTCTTATTATTGTATACCCATATTTATTGTTATACGTTTCTGGCTTACTTCCTTGCACAGGTCCCCAACATATTTGAGAACTTTTAATAATTTTATCAGGCTCAGTGTTTGCTGTTCAGTCTTGGGTTGTAGATATATTGAGCATATTCATCTGAAAATGGCATGTCTTTGTATATATACACATATCAATTTGGAAGTCCGCAGCACTGCTAGCTACACATGATCCAAATCCTTAGTTTTTGCAGTTTAGGATAGTGATTTATGTACTAGTACTGAAAGCAAGTCTCATATTGTGACTGCAGATTCGTTGAACTTTTGTGGCAACTTTCTTTGCATGCTTTACGAGAGGTTCATAGACGAACGTTTTCAGCTGATGTAGCTTCTAGTCCACTGCCTGCTTCATTGACAGATGTAGCATTTTCGCATGCAGCCACATTACTTCCTGTGACAAAGGTACTCTTGATTATTATTTTATTATTATTGTTGCTGTTGAATACTGATGATCAACTATTTTTCTGTTTTCTATTAGTATTTCATGATCTTTTAGCTGCTGTTACTGTATCTATTTTGAGATACATATCTTGGTAAGATAATCTTCAAATGAAGATGGTTGTTTCAGATGCATTCCACATGTCAATATTTAGTTTGCTTTCATAATGACTATTTTCTGTTCAATCTAATGAAATATCGTAAGGATCAGTCGTGCTCGTGAACATGAGTGTTTGTCGCTCTTACATTCTGGGAGCGATAAAAAGCATAAATTTGTTTCTTCCACCATTAGTTTTAATTTCTTTATCTGCTTATTAGAAATCAATACTTCAGAACCACTTTTGGTACTCTTCATTAGCTCTCACTAGATTCTATTATGTTAACAGGCTAGGATAGCACTTGAACGAAGGAGGTTTCTTAAAAATGCAGATACGGCTGTCCATAGACAGGCTATGTGGTCAAACTTGGCTCATGAAATGACTGCTGAGTTTCGTGGTCTTTGTGCTGAAGAGGTAGAGGGTAACTTCTTCATGTTCCCTTGAGTGGGCGTAGGTTTTACTTTTTACAAATGTCGATTTCTTTAAGTGTTTGTATTTATATTAATTATTCTTACTTCCTTTTCCAAATCCTCCAAGTCAGGCTTATTTGCAGCAAGAGCTGGAAAAACTACAGGATTTGAGAAACAAAGCGAAGTTGGATGGGGAACTATGGGATGACCGTGTCTCTAGCTCCTTAGGTCAGAATTCTCATTTGGTTTCCAAGGCAACTCGCTTGTGGGAGTCTTTATTAGCTCGTAAGAGTAAGCGGACACTTACCCTTCCGATTTTTTCTTTATTTTTGTTTCTGTTTTTATATTCTTGTCAAAAAAATACCCTGGAAATCTGATTTGAAGAAATTGTTCTAGGTTGTCTTGCACATATTTTTTTCTGAATGTACCAAAAAAGAAAGATTGGTTGGTTAGATTCATTCAATCTTGAACATCTGCATAGATCTCTTGGGTGGGGCTAGTTGGGTGAATTTCTATTGCTCTTCATGTGCTCCATGTGGCAGCACAAAAGGGGACTGGCAATAGCATTCCCCATATATAACACTTGACATATATATATATATATATATAATTTGAGTTTTGCTCTACCCATATAAATACTTTATATTTATTTGTGTGTTGTTGTAGACAAAACACAGCCATTGGTGCACAGAAATTACATTTACATCCTTAGTCCTTACGTCTGAAGCACCTCAATCATTTCCTGATTTCCATGCTGTTACAATGATGACTTATCCAGCTCCTACCCTAGGTTCCACCACTGTTATGGGAATGGGACTCCGAAGAATGAAACCAAGAGCCCTATTCGGATGAGTTCCAAGAGATGCAAAGTTTAGGAAGCAAACATAGTGCACTAAAATCCAATCCTTCAAGTGGACTTGGCTGATCATTTCACCATGGCAGAGAAACATCTAATGAAAAGGCCATGAAGGTTGGAGTGGATATGCAGGGAGAGGAGCCACACTCTGCAAGTAGAGGTACCAGGATTTAGACTGCATAGGCAAGCATTTTGGCATGGTGTTTGTTTTGATACACTGCCCTTAGCTCATTTACCCATATACGGAGGAATAAAATCTCCAGGAGCCAGCTTGCTAAGTGGTCGGTTTGTGTATGTCGATACCATGACCTGAGTTCAAAACCTGTCCTCAACCATTACCTGCTAAAACCCACTAACCCCCGTACTTGCCTACCAAAATGAAAGACAATCTCTAGGGGAAAATAAGTCATGATCTGCACAAAAGCAATTTTCTCAAAAGCAACCATGCAATAAGTAAAGAGTAGTTGATTTTCTTGATTCTATTTGAAGACTACATGAAGAAAATATAGAAGTTAGGGCCCATTATAGATTTGGTAAACTTTCCTTGTTCGTTGGTCTTTGTATTTGTATTTGTCGGTAGGACCTATTTTATATTTTTCTGTATTCTGTTAATAGTTATCAGTACTACTTCCTCGAATCTTTTCTATTATATATTACTATTGACAGAGCTAGTTTGGCCTAGCAAAATAAAATAAATCGAGGGAGTTGCTTGCTACAATTAGAGTATATTGAATGAATTTACTTATTTATTTTTATGAAGATTTAAGACTCTTTGAAGGAGCCATGGCCTGAGCTTCACTGGACTTCCCACCAATAAGCCTCACAGAACTAGATTTCACCCTTCCACTATTGTGTTTCATCCCAACTGACTTCGATTATATATCAAACTAAGGAGTCCTCATGTGGTCCAACTCCCCATGATCTTGATAGGGATTGTTTTATTTAGCTGCCAACTGCTTTCGATCCCTAATCAAGTCAGCCACATCTGTGCCTCTGAAACCTTACCAAAAGGAGCCTCATGTTATTCTTTAATACCAGCTAATGATTTTGCACCACCTTTGGATATCTTGGTTCTCTTCCACTATGTGTAGAAGATTACTGGAGGACATATACCCTTAAAGGATAGGATCGTTTTTATGGAAAGAATGATGTAGGGATCAGGATAGGCCTGAATCACTAAATGCTGTAGCTAAAGGCAAATTTATTGCCGCTGACTTGAAGAACATGAATAAACTTCTATTCAGATGGATTAAATCAAGCAAAGGAATTCTAAAACAGGGCTGGAGGTCCAACCAGTGCACCAGTCTTTAAAGAAAACTCTTCTACTAAAATTGAACTCGACCAAAACTCAATTTCACCAACACAGATCACTACTTACTTTGTGTTTTATAATCCCTTATATATATATATATATATATATATATATATAAGTAAGTAAATTGTAAGGAAAAGAAGGGGTAAACGACCCCACTATACAAGAGGATGCACAAAAAGACTAGAGAGACAGATTGTCTCTAGCATAAGACGAATATACACGAAATACAATCTATCAAAAGATAGCAACTGTCTCCTCCCATCTAAAATTAAATTCTTAAACCTGAGTCATTTAAATTCTATAAAATGGAGGACCGAAAAAACCTCAAAGCCTTGATCTTCAAAATAATGATTCCTATCTCATCCGCATTATTAGAAGTCCCGTGAAAGTTAGTAATTCAATGGAAAATCTTTTTGTTTCTATCACCCGTTTGAAGCTATCTAACCATGGATTTCTGCCTTCAACTAATCTCCTCTAACTGGGCCAACTTAAGATACTAATTCTTCACATTCACTCTCCTTTTGGCTTCCTCTGAAGAACTGCCCTGTGAACCTTTAATTATTCCTACTGTCTTCATTCTCCTTATCGCATATGTTTGGATCATAAACTTCCACTGCTAGATCCTTAGAGCCTCCATTCTGAACACCCTTATCTGATCCCACTTCTAGCCCAACACCTCCATTACTGCTAAAACTATGCTGTCTACCTTGATCTACTCCCTGAGTATTACTGCCTTCAAACACGACACCCATTGAATGTTGTTCTATTGCAACAAACAAGTTTTTCACTGCCTCTTCATGCCCATAATAAGACACCCCTAATAGCTTCCGAAACACATTATGTAATCAAGAACCCATTCTGATACACCACGATCCTTCTGACACCCCTCGGATTCTGTACTGTCAACTACATCAAGCTCAACACACCCCTTACCTTCCAACAACTTGTTAATGAGATCCGGGGAAGATTCAAGGTTGGTGTTTGCTGGCAATTCTAGTTGAATTGGTAAGTTAGGGTTAGGTTTAGGATCAAAGAGAGAAGAGAGAGAAGAGGGGAAAAGATGTCATGTGTGTACTCACAAATCTTATTTATATGGAGAACATTACAATGACGAAAATACCCCTAAAGTATAGGTATTCACAGTACTACCCCTGATACAAGTGTATAAGTAAATACATACGTATCTGATAACAATTCTCCCTCCACCATACCCTCAATCGCTGCCACTGATACTCCCTCACAAACTTCGTCTACCCACCTCACATACCTATGATCCTTCTTAATTCGGCTATAACAACAGGGGCTAAATAAACAGCTGATAGGTTTAATGTTCTCTTCACTCACCACAATCAAACTTCCATCAACTATCGCAAGGTCTCCCACAAGTGGTACCTCACCCACATATAAATCCTCTTGAAACCCTTCCTTGTGCAGTCGAGAAGGAATAGCATAAGGGAAAGAAGAAGGGGAAAGACATGCAGTAAGGCCGAAGCACCAATTGAATGTGAAGAAACCGTCATACATACCTGCATCATTGTCCAAGCTTGAAGGTCCCCCAATCTGGTTTCCAGAGATGCCACACGGGTCCAGGAAGGAGCAGCCCACTTCTTCTTCCTCCAATTTGTCAGAGTGAAGGACTTCCGTTGCAGATAAATCCTCTTAAATCAGTTGCGACCTCCTCTTGATCTCCATGGTAGCACTGTGATTAACCACAGTCACCATGAAAACGTTTCATTGAGTAATCTTAAGTTTCATGCTTCCCCTTTCTTGCATAATTTCTGGCATCCATTAATCAATTCAGCAACTGTTGATCCAACCTTGAAACAAAAGCGTTGTTCCCACTTCCCTGCCCTTTTGGCAACCAACTTGTGGAATGGATACCTCCTTTGTGTCCAACCTTCTTGTTCATTCTTTAAGGAATGATAATGACGGGACACCGCACTGGGGATCCTTCTTCAAATTTAGCTGTGATTTTTTCATATTCCAGGTTTATCCTGTTTTATTGGTTACTGATGTTTAATATCTAGTTTTTCTTCTATTTACAGGCCAACATGAAGTTCTTGCTTCAGGCCCTATTGAGGATTTGATAGCTCATCGTGAGCATAGGTAATCCTCTTTCCCTGTTTTTCTTTTCTCTTTCTTGTCGATGACATTTATCTAGTTACTCTCTTTGCTTATAATATTTCTATTCAGGTACCGCATCTCTGGATCATCTTTGCTTGCAGCTATGGATCAAAGTTCTCAGGTTCCTTATCAAGATGTATTATCTGTTCAGGCCAGTGATATGGCTTCAGCACATGTCGATGGTAGAGAACCGATAGATGGATCATTTGTCAATGTGAATAAGGAAAAACAGAAAAACAGTTTAGATTCAAGCCATTTACAAGGAAATGATGAAACACTTTCTCGGGTGGATGATAGAAGTGCAAGAGTCCACCCCACTGTTGACATAGCAGAAATTCTCAGACGTTGGACACATGCTTTACAACGTATTCATAAGCAGTCACTTCATCTGGTATATAATTTTCTTTTAGTACACTAAGCTGTTGCCATGCACTGTATATTGTTATGGACATTATTTAATTCTTGTGTAATAGCTACTCTGTTGTCATATAGCTTGAGACTGGTGTATGACCTTCCTTCCGTATGTGTTTCCATGGCTCATTCTCTATTGGGTGCATCTTCTGAAATGTTGTCATGTCGGACATCAAAATCCCATATGATTAATGTTTGCATTGCTATGGTTGAGTTTCTGTGTTCACACGTACAAAGTTCAGTCTTGACAGACTGAAAAATAAGAACAGAAAGAAAGAAAGTAAAGTTGCCTCATGTATAAGGTTTGGAAGTACTATAAATTGGTATTATTCCCAATGATATGGACATTGCTATGAGTGTTCAAATGAAGTGTCATGCGGCTCATGCCCATGCCCAAGCCCATGCCAGTATTTTGTATGCTGTTATTTGTGCATGTCCACATGAACCATCTGAGCTGCATAGATGGGAATCAGTGTTACTTATATTTGAGTAGTTTCTCCTCTTGGACTTGTGGTCATTCATAGATAATTATTTTGCTGTTGCTGATACTTTCTTGTCCCATCATAAATTCTTCATTTGAGATTTGTACTTTTATGAACTGGATATAAGTATTTTTTGCCATTAACTGTTATTGATATTCTCACCCGAATTCATTTAAATATGAAATATTTAAGAGACTTAAGATCTACATCACACTTTAGCTTGTGCCTATTGGTTATTACGTAAATGCAACTTTGTGGGTAGAATAAGCTACCGCTAATACTGAGTCGGACCATCTTACTAGATGGGAATTTATTAAAAGAAGGCAGTTAGTTATTGGTCTAGAACCCAAGGTCGATTATATTGTAAGTTGTGCCGTGCTGTACTTAAGTGCCACACAATTTAAAATGCAATCAAACTCATATTATGCTCATAGATTTGTTGGAGACTGAGAATAACTCCATTATTTTAGCAATAATTATATTTGAAGCGGTAATTGATTGTCATGGGTTGATGGTTTTGTAGGCCAAGGCTAATGATGGAGAGGGTCCAGAACTTCTACGAAGTCCACATCATGGTGGTAGTAGCGACCACGCTGAATCTTTGGCAGCGACCCTTGCAGAACATCGGCAACACTTAGCTAGCATACAGGTAATGGAGTGGCATTATAACTATGGTTGCACGAAAGTTCTAGTTGGGGTGCCACTGCTTGGCCTGCGTAGGGTGGGTTCGGTCTTTGGGCTGATTCCATACTGACCAAAACCCTCCCGTGTGCACCTTTACTAAGTCTACTCTATAGATGTAACTACTTCTATATCCTACTTGATGTTGTTTGTTATGTTGGATATGTTTTTTTTATCAGTAATGAAGAAATTTTATGAAAGAAAAAAGGGCAAAAAGGAATCTAGGGATAGCTTCCAGTATGCAAAGAAGCCAGATTACACCTACCTTTGCTAAAAAGTCGGCCAAGTTATTTGCGCATCTATAAGTATGGCTTAATACAATAACCTTGTTTCTACAAAGGTCCCTAATATTATCCACAATATTTAAGTCTCTACGGTCCTTTCCCAGAGCTGGACTCCCGAGCAATTGCATTTTTAGAACTACCCTCTACCATTAATGGAACAATGAAATGGGTGGAGTAGATGTCCAACCCTTTTAGAAGAGCTTGCGCTTCCACCTTATTGAACTTCTCAAATCCAACATCCCAAGAAGGAGCTCCTAATTTCCTGCTGAGCCGGGATTGTCCAAAGATCAACCATCAATATGCTTCCATGATGGTTGCGGCAAATCTTTTCTTTTTTTTGCATTCATAAATGGCTTTTAATTTATGTCGGGGTCTGTAAAAGTATATTCTTTAAACTCCTCTAAAGTTGTTTTGAAGGTATATGTCTGTGGTTTCATTTATAGTATCATACATTTTTTGTTTTGATAGTATAATACATCTTCCTTATATTCTTAAGTTGAAATCTTCAAGACTTCAACCTCTTTGTTCTCAGAGCAGTAGTTGGTCCACGAGGACAAAAACAACACTTGCAATTCTCGAAGGAAACCTAACAGAACTGGACTATGGATGGCCAATGGTTCTATTCTAGACTTAAAGCCAATCACCTTATTAATTCAAGACGTCAAAAGATACATAATCAGAAAATAGCAATTTTTGCTGTCATAGCTTGGAACAATGAACTGCCAGCTTCGTGCGTCCTTCCTGTTGGAGCATGTTTATATCAATGAATTATCCATTGAATGGTTCAAATGCTAAGCTCAGTTCATGCTGTAAGTTCCATTCTTTCATAAAAATGGAGGATTACATGCATAATGCATTTATCAGTTGATGCTGTAATTTTCTATTCCGAATCGTTGAAATAGAGTTTCAGAACATCTAGAGGCCTATAGCCACTAAGGTGGCATGTTGCTTGCCATTCGAATAGAAGACACCAAAACTATTACTTGATTATTGGGGTAAGGCACCAGAGGATCTCCCCTCTACTCAACGAAGTTGTGGTACCTTCCAAGGATAGGAAGATCATCTACCTCCATAATTATATTCAGTTTTTCCCTTTGACTGCTGATATGGTTCTAGGCAGTTGCTTTATTGCTTTTTCTGAAACTTGTTTTATCGAATGGTCTTCTGATATGTTACTTGAGATTGACATCTCTTTGTGGAATTCTGGTATACTTGTCAGTTGTCACGTTGAAATACTTCCTGACCAAAACTTCTGTGCATCATAGGTGCTGATTAATCAATTGAAGGAAGTTGCTCCGGCAATACAGAAATCAATATCAGAGCTTACAGAAGAAGTGAACAGTATTTCATCCAGTCTTCCTCCCTTGACCAAATATCATGGCAGATCTACCTCACCGATCCAGGCTCAAAGTAGCAGGACAGTGGTAAGAGTTCTGCAACTGAAATATTTCAAGTAAAATGGTTACTTGGTAGTTGGTACAATTGTCACATGTCAAGCTTGAAATAGTTTCAACCATTGAAGTGGTAGAATTTACTGAACTAAACAGGAAAATAGCATTGACGAGGTCTCTGAGGTGGCGTCAAAATTGTCGACTGTTCAGCTGGAAAAGGTTTCAGCCAGTCCACCTGCTTTGAAACTCCCACACTTATTTAGCTCGACTCCAAATTCTTCAGGGAAAGGTGCAAATGTGCAAAAGCGGCACACTCTAGCTTCTCAAGCCAGCCAGGTAGAAAATGTGTCCGAAGGGAAATCTCTTGACCAGCCTCCATCCAACAGTCACGTGGATAATCCACCACAAGGTTTGCAACATTCTGTCTTACTTCCCACTTTACGTCCATCCTCCCATAACTGTAAGCCTAGTGCCTAGGCTGCCTGTGGCTGTCAACTTTCAGTTATGATGAAGTTGAGCTGTCCCAAAATAACTTTTTGTCTTGAATTTCAGTCTAAAGGGTTAATTCTTGTTTCCTTATTTCCACAGATAGTGACAGTTCTTATGTCCAGAACTTGAGGAAATCTGTCCGTGAAGCTGCTCTCTCAGTGCAATCTTGCAACATAGAATTGTCACGGGACAATCATTCTGATGATGGCTCGGAACATTTCTTTGTACCTCTTTCAGGGACTGGATTTTTCCACAGTGGCCCAGAAACCAAATCTGTTCCAATGAGGAGTAAGCGGCTGTTTGTATCTCCCCTCAAGAACAGTGCTTCTGATGTTCATGTTGAGAGCAAGTATGATGAAACACCAACTATGTTGATGATTCAAATTCACTTCATGAGTATGGTGACCAAGTCAATGGGTTTCTCTCGGTCATTGGTTCGAAATATGCATCTTTTGATGCACAGAGAACGTTATATGACATGGAGGAAGCTCAGGATCAGGTCTTCTCGCCTCCTCTGCTAATGGAGACGTCGCTCTTAGAAGATTCGTACGAGGACTTGCTTGGTATGTTGATTTGACCAAACGTATTCCAAATTTCATAGGCATGTCTTTATATTCTTCCATAGGCATTGTATTTTTACCCACTTGAGATATATCCTAGCACCCAAGTCAATCTGGTGGGATGATCCTAACCATCGTCTTTTCCTGGATGGTTGGGTATGTATTTATTTCTCTTGACCAACCAAAAGAATGAAATTAAAGGATGGTTAGGATCCTTGTTGGGGTCCATCTTTTAATATCTGTGTGCGAAGGTTACCTTTTTTTTTTTTTTTTCTGATTATAAGTATTATTCACAAGGGGGAAACCCCAATATTTACAAACAAAATGACCTCAAGAGAAGGACCCCTGAACCCTGATAACAAAAAACAACTACAGAGGTGCTGCTATCAACTCCTCCCATCTAAACACAAATGAGTCGAAAGGGTACCTGTTTCTCCTCATTCACATACCTTTTGTTGGTTAAGAGTTTTTTTTTGTGTAAGCGTCGTTGGTTAAGAGTTGATAGCATGGTTTTATTAAAAAATGGTAGTGGCCACATACTGTCGTGTACACTCTTATACAGCACCTATTTTCCTATATAATGGCCGTTGTATAACAGTATGACACTAATTATTTTCATCTGACATTTTCAAGCATAACAACTGTTATAACATTATGTGACACTTTTTTGCAACATAATGGCTGTTTTTGTAAAAAAAAAAGCATCCCATTCTCATAACTCATGTTTGATTTCGTAATTAACAACATTTTATTTACGTTAACGCAGGAAAACGCATTAACAATGTAAGCAAGTAGTGGATTATAACACTGTTATGTTGGCCATTTTAATAGTATATTGACCTTTATTTTAGAAAATTATTAAATAATTCAAACAAAATGCAAACAAACAATTATAACTTTATGGTGCTGTAACCTGTAAATAGCATTATTATGGCGGTTATTTATTGCTGTTTCATTGTTTAACATAACAAGCATTACAATGGCCCATACTGTTATATAACTGTAATGCCCACCCAACATTAAAGACATTATGACGCCCCCCCTTCTAAACCCTGGTTGATTATGTCATTGAAAGTTCATTTTGTTGCATTGCAGCACCACTGTCTGAAACTGACACCGCTTTAATGGAGCACTGACACCAGAGATTTGGTTTGGTTCCTGCGACGATTTGAGGAAGTGGCTCGAGCACTCTGATTTGGAGAAAGTGCAGTCACTGTAATGGGTTCTTTGTTTATATGCAGTCAAGATATTCATCTACATTCCCATTATTTTTGTATGACTATATTATTTGTATGATTTTCCAGTCTCCTTTCATGCCCTCTCTATTTTCTACCTTCTCATATTAATCCAACATCAGAAATTCTGTAGTACATACTTAAAATAGATAACAACTGTGATCTGTCACATTCATTTTGGACTGTCCATGAAATGGTTGGTATGTGATAGGGAAGATGTAGTTCCCTTGTTCCAACCCATTCATTGAGTGAGCTGGCCTTGATGGGAGTACAGCTTTAATGGAGTACATGCAATGGAGTATAGCTTTGATGGCCAAGTTCAGTTGTGAGTTCTAAGCAGTGGGAAAAGAGCTATAATATTGAGTTTTTTTAAGCATGGGTGGAACCAAACCTCGGATAAGCGTACTCCAACCCTGTTATTCGAGCTCCGGTAGGCCCAAAAACGATCTCGAGGAAAACAAATCTATTGATGTAGTGGTTATGGTCAACAGATTTGGTTGACTTTTGTCCTCGGGGATCTAATGGGTGGAATTTCGTCGATTGGTGGGTCCTACCAACTATCACGTTTGTCACATCTTAACACAAATGTAGCTCGAGGTCTACAAGACTTAACCACAGATCATCCTCTATTATATTTACTAGCAGGGGGGGGCATGTGCGATGCACGTGATTGAAGATGAGAGGATAGTTTTAAGAGTAAAACACCCCATTTAGAACAAATGTACATTGCGTGCTTTTGAAGTTATTATAGTATTTTTAATAATAAAATGAATAACTTTATAATTGAATAAAAGTAGTTAGAATTGGATATCATTATAAAGCTCTAATCAAGATTGAGAGTTGTGTTTTTGAAAATTATAAAGAAAAAATTAGTCGTCGAAGAGAGACGGGTAGCTGGAGAGAGAGAGAGAGAGAGAGACTTAGGTTGTTGGGTAGGGGAAAAGTTGTCATCGGTTAGCTTGAAAGATAAAGAGTATTTTATTAAAATAAATAAAAAGATTTAAATAGGCCGGTATGAAATCAAAGATTATTTACATATTAGAATGGTAGTTTTTGGGGAAAAATGGCAAATGTCGTCAAGGAGCTCAAGATATTGGATCACAGCTAAAGGGGTGAGCCCCGTTATGTCCCACCAGCAGGGGCACATGTTGATGCACGTGATTGAAGATGAGTGGTGTCGGGGTTGTGTAAAATTGTAGGGTAGTTCGTTTATTTATGATATTTTTAAAATTACTAACCCCATTTATGATATTTCTTAAGACAAAATAAATAACAATTTTGTGATTGAATAAAAGTAGTTAGAATTGAATATCATTGTAAAGCTCTCGTCTTCAATTGCGTGGAGACACAGACATAGTAGCTCATGAGCTAGCTTCTAATGCTAAGCTCTCTACTTCTGGACATCTCACCTTCCTAGCTGGCTGTCCCACCTAATTTTGTCTCATTTATGGGAGTGCGATTGTAGTTTTGTCTCTGCTTCTTAATTCACTGTTTCGCTCACCCACAAAAAAAAACGAAGAAAAAGTGATCCATCTCAAGGTATAAATGGGGTCGTTATAACGGTATAATGGACTGGGGACGTTATCGTTTTTTCCGTTATAACGAATTGTTACGTTTGGGCAAAATACGAAAAATAATGGAAACAACGGAAAAAATAGCGCTGAAATTCAAAATTTCAAAAACGGAAAATAACAGAAATAAGATTCATTTTTTTCACAAAATTTTTCAAAAAATAACGGTCGTTATTTTCTGGGCGTTTTAATGGTACGTAACGTAACCAAGAGGTCCAAATCCGTTATAACGGCTGTGTGTTAAACCAAGGCTTAAAGGAGGCCGTTTTAATGGTTAAACAGACTGGGGGCGTTACTGTTTAAACCGTTTAAACGGCCGTTAAAACGGATTGAAACGGCCAAGGGCAAAAATGGAAAAAAATGAGAAATAATGGAATTTAACAGAATTAAACGGATTTTAACGGAAAAAAAAACGAAAAATGAAATTCAAATTTTGGAAAAAAAAATGGAATTTAACGAATTTTAACAGCAATTAAACGGAATTTAATGGATTTAACGGCTGTTTTTTTTCACAAAATTTTCAGAATTAAACGGCTGTTTAAACAATTTTAACGGCCGTTAAAACAAAAAAAAACGGCATTTTTTTCAAAACCGATAAAACGTGTTTAAACGGTTTTAACGGAAACGGGCTTGGGGCGTTACCGTTTAAACGGCCGTTTTTAAAACCATGTGTTAAACCACGATCCATCTCAATCCCTTTACATCTAAAACTCTTGACAAGACTGTTTCCTACAAAAGTTTGAATTCCAATTAATTTAAAACACCGTTGTCATGGGTACCTGTCAAGTGTAGAGGGTTGATTGATTGAGATGGGTCACTAAATTAAGTGACCAAAAATGGAATTTCTAATTCTGACGGATATGAGCGTCGTCCCTAGGTAGTCCAGATTCAGAAGTCCTCGAGATTCACACCACATAACTTATGGTCGAGTAAAACTTGTGTCACAAGATGTTGTGACGGAACACGGTCACAGCACTCAATACGACACACGTGGCACACGGTCAGAGGTCTTTGACCGTATGGATGTTTGACCAGTCCCTCGGTGGACCTACAACCAAAAATCAGCCTGATTAATGTTTTAAAACCTTTGGATTTTTGCACCCAAATAACGCTCAATAATGCTCAAATTCCTACCGTTAAAATCAACACCCGTGAAAATAATTTCAATGGAATCGGTTAGAAATCACTAATCAAGCTGATTTTTTGTGCACCGTTCCACCAAGGATCTGGCCAAACATCCATACGGTCATCGTCCTCTAATAGTATGCCACGTGGCTCGTATTGAACGCTGTGACCGGCTTCGGTAAGACTGATCGGTGATTTCTGAAAGTTGGATTGGAGGGATAAAACTTTGATGACCGTTGTATAAGTTGATTTGTAACCGTTGAATTCGAGCATTATTTGGGGTACAAAGATTCGGACAAATCTAGTATGCAACTATATACATACTTAAAAGTATGTAAACATTGTATCCACCATTGAATGCTCCTTGAAAAATGTGTTTTTAATTTATAAAATAATGTTTTTAAAATGTTTAAATAACACATTTTTCAAGGGACATCCAACAGTTGCATACTAGATTTGTCCCAAAGATTCAAAGGTTTGAAATCACTAATCAGACTGATTTTTGGGAGTAAAACTTTGATGACAGCGCGCTGTAGCACGCAATATGAGCCACGTGTCTCATTCTTAGAGGACTTGACTGTATGGATGTTTGGCCAATCAATAGGTGGACGACAAACCAAAAATCAGCATGATTAGTGATTTCTAGGTGTTATTGAATTATTTTCATGGGTTGATTTTAACCGTGTGAATTTGAGCATTATTGACCATTATTTGAGGTACAAATATCGAAAGGTTTGAAATCACTAATCAAGATGATTTTTGGTTTGTAGGTCTATCTAGGGATTGGAAAAACATCCATAGGGTCAGAGTCCTCTAAGAGTGTTCCACGTGGCTTATATTGCGAGCTGTCATTTTTTGGTATGTAGGTCCACGTAGGGTTGGGACGAACATCCATACGGTCAGCGATATCTAAGAGTGTGCCACGTGGCTCATATTGTCGTCTAAGTTCTACTCCACCAAGTTACCAACTAGCAAAGCACCGACAGGTAATCTGTATTTGCGTCACATGGAATCAAAGTCCTTTATTTAATTAATATCTCACCTATTCTTACAATTTATAATTATTTATTTGTCATTTTGTGTTCTTGTTCGTTTTGGTCCTACTTTAAAGTCCTTTTTTCCGCCCTCCCATCTACAATTTTCCCTCGCATTTGCCGTTCGGGTGTTTGTCTATGAGACAGAGAGAAACAGACAGAGAGGGCGAGAGACTGAAACAATGGCGAAAGACAGGAGAGAGAGGAAAATACTTGCTTTCACGGGAGGAGCAGCCATCGTCGCAGTTGCTTTGAATCTCCTCGTCACAGCTATCAACGCTCAGAAAAAGAGGAAGAAGAAAGGTATCCAAACCTACTGTTCATTTGGATTAGTTATTTATTTATTTATTTTTAAAGTATTTCTTTCTAGATTGTTTCGGTGGTTCTTAATTTACTTTTTGATGGTTTTCTCTATGAGTATCTGTTGTATTGCGACTACGCTGAATTTTTTATTGAATTTTCGATGCATTTCCACGGTTTTCAATCTCTGCAACCATTGAAGGACATGCTTATTGGGGCTTCTTGTTGAAAATTACTAATTAGAGGAACATTCGAAAATCCAATAGAGAAGATTGAGAAAAAGAAAATAAAGGAAGAGACTTTGATTTGTGTAAACTGTGCAATGCACTTCAGTTTGATTTTTTTGCCTCTTTTCGGAGTATGGTACAGATCTTCCGGGTTCAAATGTTCACGTTCACCTCTCGGCATCTGAAATTCTCAAATTAGCTGATCACATCATTGCGAAGTCGAAAGAGGTTCACGATGCAGTAGCTTCAGTTCCTCTCGACAAGGTATTATTGTATCTCAACTTTTCAAAGCTTCTCTGTTTTTTATCCTAGTTTTTTATTGTAATTTTTTTAACAAGTTTGTGCGAGAAATGATACAAATATATATAGAGGATCTTGATACTGCCATGATTTCACTCCATGGAAAAATTGATTTATGAAAAGAGAAAAACAAATTAAATATCGCATACCTTGTCGAGAATGCATTTCTTCTTTGGTAACCTTGAAAGTGAATTTCATGTTGATGCAAATTCCTTATGAAGATGAGATCCTGGAAGTTTTTCGTAGCATGCCCTCTGCCAGTGTCTAGGTCCACCTCTGTAGGATTCGTTTGGTCCGCCTCAAAATCAGGGGCTAGATATGTTGTTACATTTATGTATGACTACGGATTTCTTTTTTGAAATGACCGAGATCTGTTGGAAGAAATCACTCACAGAGGGTAGTCGAAGTTGAGATCTTGGGATCAAACGCCAAGCCGTAGAAGGTATTGCGAGACAACCAGAGGCAGAGGGTAAAATACAAGGTGACAAAGAGCCTTGATGAAAGACAGACTGAAGGTACCCAAACATTCAAAACTGCTGGGGATTCAGGAAATCCTGGGTACTTCCCACTCATAAGAGTGGACTTGATTTGATTTATCGTAAGTAAATTTAGGGCCAACAGTTCAGCCATACCTATCGAATAAAGAGTTCAACCATACCTATCAAATTAGGAAGTCTTCCAACCCCTCAAATAAGAAAGTCTTCCACAGGTCAATAGTTCTCTTTTCCTAGTGTTTTGGAACACGCCAAATATTCATTCTTTTTGAGAGCAATATCATAATCTAGATGTGCCGACACTATATCCAATCGTGACTTCTACTTGGTGTAATTCGTACCATGCAATGGCTTTATTCCAGTAAGGTGATGTTGGATAATAGAAATATCCATGACTGATGACAAGTTAGAAGAATCTAAACATCCAACATAGATGGTTGTATTTAACTAGTATGCAACAATAAAATACAAAGCCATTTAACTATTTAAAAGTTTAAAACAATTAATTGCAATCATTACAATGATGATTGAACAGTCTAGAGTATGAAATCATGCCAACTATTCGTAGGCTTTCAAATACTCTATTAGGAAAAGTTTTATGCATCATTGCATTTTCTTCCTTTGGGCTGGGAAAAACAACATGCTACATCTTTCCTCAAATGAATAAACTTAATACACAAGGCCAGCTAACCACATAGGAGTAAATTTCAGTCCTTCAAACTTTGGGCATATTGGTACTTTCTTTTACAACCTGTATGTTAACCACACTAGTCCATTCCAATTGCACTAAAATGGATAACCCTCATTTGGGTGGAGTTCCTGCTTTAACAATCAAATGCCAAATGCAGTAAAAAGCTTTATTATTGTATAATATGTATATCCTTTTAACTTAAAGGATATACTACTTAGCTTGACAGTCCTACACATCATCTTGGATTCCCATTACTTTGGCAACAAGATATCCAAAAAAATGTTTGGACTTAAAAAAAAAAAAATTGGACTGCTACAAATTAATGCAGAAATTGATATTGTTGGGCTGAGATATCAACCTGAAGGTATTGAGATCTGAAAATTTACTGTTTGAACTCAAACAATAAGTAACTCTATGGGTTAAAATAACCCTAACAACAACAGAAGTTCGTAGGCCTCCAAACAAATTAATAAACCATTTTTTCTAAAGCCATGAAACATCTCAGCACAAACAAAATCAAGCCATAATGATTAATTTAAAACAGAAACCATTTCAATTGATTTTTCCCTCTTTATGTGAAAACATATGCTGTATCAGAAACCTGGAGGCTCTGATACCACTTGCTAACAAGTTTATGGGAGAAATGATACAAATATACATACATAGGATCTTGATACTTCCATGATTTCATTCACGCAGTATGGAAAAATCGATTTGCAAAAGAAAGAAACAAAATTAAATATCACATACCTGTTTGTAACTGATTGAAAATGAATTCTTACTCTTTCTTCACAGACATCAGCCTTGTTTCTTCTTCTTGTGTGAAGTCACTGAACTTGCAAACCATATATATCTGATTTGTATTCGGTGGCAACCTGTTTGCCGACTTGTTTCCTTCAAAACTCTATCCCTTTATTTTAGTCTTGAATTACCCTTGCACTTTTATGTCATTACAGTCATGCTAATCAATAACCAATTGACTGAAATCCCTGATCTCACACATAAACACCTTGATTTGCTTCTAATTGTGTGATCCAGGTTTTCATCTCATTAATGATCAAATTTAAATAATCCGGAATTTATTTGGTGTAAAGCACATACACCATTGCTGCCAAGACCACAAAATTCTGACAGATTTTAATTTAATCGACATTTTTATCTCTGCTATAATATCTTTTGCAGGTCACCTATATGAATGTTATTTCACCTCTAGCAGAAGTAGAGGCTCAGCAGTTTCCGTTGGTGCAATCTTGTGTGTTCCAAAAGATGGTGTCCATTTCGGACGATGTCCGCAAAGCCAGTGCTGAAGCAGAGAGGAGAATAGATGCTCATGTTCTTATGTGCAGGTTTCACTTGTTAACACTGACTCTTGCTTTTTCTTGTGTTCACAATAAATTTAGGTTACTTTGCATTTCTATGGAGTATACTTTAAGATTTGGTTACTTCCAATAGTTTAAAGCCTAGTTCGAGTCAAATCTTAAGAACTAGCAAATGGGGATGATTCCAGAAGATCTGACTCAAATCAATTGTGTAAAATGTCTAATTACACAACCGATTGTTAGATTGAATTTCTATGGAGTAGATTTCACGAAGCAGTTGATTCCATGCAGAACAAGCCATAGTTTTCATTGCTTGGGTGATCCTACGAAACACCCTGTAGGTGGTTAATATATTGTTAATAACTAACAACAATTGAAGGATTTTCATAATTTTATAGTATAAGAGTGACTGAAGCATTACATATATGGTATTTGATAGGTGGGGTGATATGAATGTTCAGGTTTTCTTCCCTGTTTGCAGTCTACATGGCACACCTGCATGGGGGTTTGGACCATTCCATTGGGCATCACCAAATAGATATCCTAGTCCCAAAATCAACTTGATTAGAGGATCTAAACCATTTGATAATGCAGTTTTTTGAACCATCCAACTAAGATCGCAAAATAAGTCTATTTTTCTGAAGGTTGAAACTTTCGGTTGTCAGTTTGGCTGTTGGTTCTAGTTTGCAACTTACGTTTGTTGATGACCAGATTGTCTTATACAGTTACAATTCATTTGACCATGCATACATTCTAATGTTTCTTTATTTCATGCAAGGTGATCAGCAAACGTGAGGATATATACCGTATCATCAAGGCTTTTGCTGCAAGAGGGGAATGGATGAGCCCTGAAGCCAAACGTTATATTCAATGCTTGGTATAGAAATAAAATGCATCATTTACCTTATTGTTTACTGTAATCAGTTTCCACTTAGCGTCTCTGGGGAGATACCTGTTAGAGTGTTTGTTAAATCTAAATCGGGATGTTAATCTAACCCAGTCTGTACATTGAGCCACTAGCTTGCGTAACAATTTTAGTCTTTATTTCCTCGTTCAAATTTGTTGTGGATGAAACCTGTGCATATCTTTGTCTATGATAGGTTGTGTCCCTTTAAATTAATTTCTACAGATTATCCTTATATTTGTCATGAGATTAAACAAAATCTATCTCCCTGCCATTAAACCCTGATTTCTATGATCTGCCATGCTCTTATGGGTAGCTCTCTCTTGTTTATTTAACTGCTGTAGTTGTCTTGAAAAGAAGAAAGAAACTGATAACAGAAACAATGACTGTCAGTCATTCATTCTCCTTTTAATTGAGTCATTTTGAAAGGATATATGCTAGTTACTAATGTATTTTGGTTCTCAGTTATCACTATGGACCTCTGTCATTGAGGTACTGTAAGTAATGGTAGCTTGCTAATGTATTTCTAGTTTAATTGTTTATTGATGTATATCAGACTATCGGTATATGCGTGATAAGGAGAAATTAAAATGGTGAATCAAGCTGCATGGATTTCTTTGATTTCACATCCTGACTTTCATAATCAGTGACAGGTTAGGGATTTTGAGCGGAATGGATTGAACCTTACTTTAAGCAAGAGAGAAGAAGTGCAGCGCTTGAGAACTCAAATAGATGTGCTAAGTATGCGATATATCCAAAATCTGAACGATGACAGTTCTTTTCTTCTCTTCAGTGAGATGGAGCTAGTTGGGCTGCCACCAGAATTTATTCAGGTTAATTATGCTCATTCTCATCTTAAATGTTCCCAAATGATCTTACATCGATGTCATTCTATGTGGGGAAATTTCCAAAGTGCTTAATGTGTCTTGTACAATTATTTTTGTTACCTAATCATTATTGTCGATTATCATGCTTGCAAACAATGAATTCTGTCAAGATGACAGATTTTGGTATCTCTCCTTTTCTCCTATTTGGCTTAAGACACACACCTTGCACTAGTATGCAACTAGTGACTAGCATATTTTGTTGAGGACAGGGATTAACATTCCTAGCAAAGAAAAAGAGGAGAATGATTAAATTGTAAATTTCTCTTGATTGTGAGTTTGTGACTACCTCATCTCTCTCTCTCTCTCTCTCTGCCAGCTTACTTTTTGATGGTTGAAGGAGGCCACTATGGACAAACATGCTTTTTAATTTGCAGGACAATGTTTAAATTTTGGGTTTATACTGTGTCTAGAGTAGTATAAGGAACACAATAGATGCTGCATCTCGATTTCATACTTCTTTTAGTTGCAACTTATCACTTCTGGAGTTCCATCTTACCTTTTTCATGTTTCTTTTACTAACATATTACCTTAACTTTGAGCTATTTAATCAATTACTAAAGAACTGATGAATAAAAAATAAAAAATCAAACAAAGAATATGAAGTGGATGGTGAGGGAGTTTTGGAAGATTTAAGGACTCTTTGAGTGTTCTCATTGTTGTAATACTAGAACACTATGAGACGTATGACAATATCCCATTTCTGCCACGGACTTGGACATACTGATTATTACATAGGGAAGGGGAATAATAATTTGGTTTTCTTACCTGTTGTGCTTTTTGAGCACCATGTTCACTGAGGCTAGTCCTAAAGAAAGACATAATTTTGTAGCAGATTTTGGTGCATACAATTACGCTTCCTCTCCTGTGGGGCCCCAGATGGTGAGGGGCGTTCAAAAAAATAAATGGTGATTCTACCTGTTATATAGGTGTTTTCATTGCGTGATGGGTATGTTTTAGTCCTTTGTTGTAAATATTTATTGCATACCACATAAACAAATGTTTTAACTTATCTTAATAAAACTTACATTTGGTCGATAAGAATGTTAATGAAAACTTAACTCTCATATCCATTGTCCAAAGCTAATTTTTTTTTTCAAATTCAAGTCCTTTACACTTCCGCTTCTTTATTGGAACTTATATAATTGTCCACAACAGAAAGTCTGATGATCTGACACCATTGTGATCTTTTGTGCATCATCAATGAAATTCTCTAATTATGATCATTATTCACGACTACATGCAATCTAATATCTTGGATTGACGGAAGAATCTGGGCTTTTAGTTCTTTTTGTCGCTATGTCAATTATCAATATCGTCTTATAATTTTACTTATTTATGGTAAACCCTTGAATGCATATGCTGTACTATTCAGATAATTGTATATTTTCTGCATTTTTTGTATTGAGGTGTTACTGAGACCTGCATGAGTTTGATGTTTCTTTTGCACAAAAATTACTACTTTGATTTACTGAAAAGGGTCTTAAAATGTATTTCTGCTCAGAGCTTGGACAAGGCTGGAAATGGTAAATTAAAGATCACCCTAAGAAGTCATCATGTTTCTCCAATACTAGAGCACTGTAAGGTAAGGTTCTCTGAATTATCTGGTTCAGGTTGGATTTTCTTGCTTTACTTGTTTTTCTCTATTTGCCAAATATTCTTGCTCTGAATATCTGCAATAATTGGTTTTACTTAAAAGTTGATGAATTGCTTTATTTTGTTTATGAAGAAGATGCATGATGTCATATTCTATTTGGTTTTGAAGTCTATGACCACTTGGCTTGAATCATCTGTTTCTGTGCAGAATGGATTTTAGAGTAATGTCTTGTTCACCCATTTGATATGATCCTTTTTGTTGGGGGTCAATAATGCCGCTCCCTAAGGGTGTGGTAGGGGCCCGTAGGTGCGAGGTCGATCACCGTTAGAGTCAAAGGTCACGGGATCTGTGGGCGTGATGTCGATCGTGTATAAAGGCTAAAGTTTGCTCTCTCCTGACAAGATATCTTTCGGGAGGAATGGCGGCTTGAGGCCCGATTAAGGTCCTAACAAATGGTATCAGAACCAAGGTCATAGGATCAAGTCACGGGAAATGCATTCCTGAAGGGGGATTGCTGGGGGTCAATAATGCCGCTCCTTAAGGGCGTGGTAGGGGCCCACAGGTGTGAGGTCGATCGCCGTTAGAGCCAAAGGTCGCGGGATCGAATTGTGGGGCCCTGTGGGTGTGATGTCGATCGTGTATAAAGGCCAAAGTTTGCCCTCTCCCGACAAGATATCTTTTTGGGAGGAATTGCAGCTTGAGTCTCGGTTAAGGTCCTAACACTTGTTGTGGGGAATGTTCTACAAAGCTGTGAAAAAGCATTCTGGATCATAAAATTGCAATGGTTACATGTTTTTTATTTTTCCACGGATCTTTGATTGATTTGTAGTTATAATCGAGTAGTTCCAACCTTTTGTCAATTGTTCAAGAAGGAGGTGCCAGAAAAGAAAATGTGATGTACTATGGTCACTTTCTTCCAACAATTTGCAAACTGGAACTTGTAGTCACTAACACATAGTTTAGATATTTATATAATGAAAAAATTCATCTGCATCTCCATTTACTAAAGAATGGATCATAGTGAATTTTGATGTTAATGCTTTACGTTCAGTGGGTCCAGCTGGAATTTTGGTGGGCAGGGGGCTTATATCTAAATGAGCATGGTTGATTGATAAAAAAACACTGTTAAGGTGTTTTTAGGGTCTGATTAGGGAAGTGGGTTCCAACAAGGCAGAACTTAAAAGCCCTTCTCAAAGTTCTCAGAATCTTTAAGGCGAATTATTTGATCCTTTAGTGCTGGAAGGCAATTTGGCTAATGTGATTAGATGGGCTAAAGGTCTTGATGATAGACCATGGTCCAATGCTATTAATCACATTAGATAGCTTGTAAAACGTTGGGCAATAATTTTTTTGTCACACCCTTAGAGGGGCTACTGAAATGGCAGATACATTAACTAAAGGTGTATATAGATCCAATTTGTGCACAGGGAGTTCTCTTCATTGATTTTGTATCTTCTTCCTTTTAATATGAATCTAATATGTTAGCTATGGAAAAAAAAAAAACCAAAAATTGTTAGAGAATATATATCATAATAAGTTGTGTGAGATACACCATATCATTATTGGTTTATCTTATCACAAGATTAGGATAATATATTAGGATTAGATTTGATTGAGAGATTATAGGATCTCAATCCTATTGGACTCTTGTATTGCTCTATATAAGAGCTTTGAATAGGTTTATGTAATTAATCAAAAGATATTCAATAAACTCAAGTTTTCTACATGGTATCAGAGTGGGTCATCCAACGACCCGTGTTCTTCTGATCTTCATGTGGTCTATCACTCTTCCGACGGGCGGCATTTTTGCTGTCCGTCGGGCCTAATATTTTTTTTATAGTTTCACTCACTGTTGTCGTCGTTACCCGAAGCTCCATCGCAAGATCCAATGGTGTACATCTCCTATCATCCTTAACCTCCAGATCTATGCCAAGATTAATCAAGTAATCAACATCGGAGCTCAATCAATGTTGTAACTCTGGTGGCCCACCTCAAATCAGAGGGCTTTAAGCACTGCCGTTGTTGATGCCTCCTCCGCTAATGCTGTTAACGCCACGTCGCCATCGCCGTCAATGTCGTCACAGCTGTAAGCCATCTCCGGCACCCTGTTCTCGGTTTTTTAAAGCCCAAACATCGAGTGCCGCTTCCAATGATGTCTCTGTCGCCATGAGCCTCCATCTCTGACCACCTTCTTCATGGGTTTTGGAAACCCTCCAAACCCTCTTTTCGTGTCGGTTCAATCAAATGAAAAAAAAAAGATTTGCTTGTGGACTTTTACAACCCAAGCTTGTGTGAGGTCTAAGAGAGGCCCACACCTTCATTGCTTGTGGACTCATTGAGCCCAAGCCTGTGAAGCAAATAGATGCCCACACATTTTTGGCCCAACGAGGCCCTTTATTCGAATTAAAATCCGAAAGGTTCCAGTCTAGCCTAAACTGATTATTTCTTTGGGATAAGATCCCACGTGACCAATCATGGATCACTACTCTGGCTGACAACCATCTTCATTATTGGCAAGCACGGACTTCAAGACTTGATCAAGTCGATTCAATTATCAAGGCAACTTAAAATGGTGATAGGATTTTTCAACGGTATTCACTCTTCAATGTAGTGGATTTTGGCAAATTCGCGATCGATCGATCCCCATGAGTTTAAGGGGGAATGTTAGAGAATATATATTATATTAAGTTGTGTGAGATACACCATATCATTATTGGTTTATCTTATCACAAGATTAGGATAATATATTAGGATTAGATTTGATTGAGAGATTATAGGATCTCAATCCTATTGGACTCTTGTAATGCTCTATAAGAGCTTTGAGTAGGTCTATGTAATTAATCAAAAGATATTCAATAAACTCACGTTTTCTACAAAAATAATGGATATGTTTATTGTAACTTGAACTTGCATGATGGTTAGAACATTCAGTACAGTCAGAAAAAAAGAATCTTGAATACTTTAAATCCTTGCCTCCACCTCCAGTTAGTTGCCAAATTATGCCAGGTATTCAAGAAAAAAATACAATATGGTGTTGGAGTGTTGATACATCCAAATCGTCAAACAAAATTTTGGATGATCTGGACAATTGACGAATTCAAGTAGGGAAAGAAATGTGGGTTGGAGCAGTCGGAATCCTAATTAATGCTTGAGGATGCAGCTTAACAGAGGCAATGGCAACCCAGTAGAGGAATGTAATCATATTCTACAGTAAGCATTTCCTTTTTTTTTTTTTTATTTCCTAAAACTAAAATTTGATTAATACAAGACAAAAGGAAAATTGTGGAAAAGCATTCTTCTACATTAGAAATGTCTATGCACACATTATTTTGCCAATGAGCTGGTTAAACCATCGGTATTACTAAGAGTATCCATATATATCTTTAAAACCTTAACCAAATCTATAGTATGCTTGAGCTTGGTATCAAATTTGCAGGTCCCAGTGGAAAGCATAGCCATGCAAGAGATGACACAAATTGTGTTCAACCTTGTGAGGGCTTCTAAGCTCTAACAAATGAAGTTAAGATCTTCAAACCCTCCATTAGAGCGGAAGCCACTGCCTTGTTAGAATCTTTGCTTGTAGTTGAGAACTTGAGTTGTAGACTAGCTTCAAAATAAATCCCCATCAATCTCTAAACACACAACCATCTAAATTCACCGCATCGACTTCATCCATTTTGATAACACTAACTCCTTGGTACCATCCAGTAACAAATTTTCTGTCCATTGAAAGTTATCAAAGACTGATACTCACTTTTCCTGAAGTTATGGATTTCCAAATGAAGAGTTGCTTTTAAAATATGGGTTTAATGGGTTACCAAACTGAGATTAATTTAGAAATGATAAAATTTTCCAATGTGGACTTGTATGAGAAAGATGTTCAATGTACTGCACCTATGGTGTACTCAATGTTTTATATATATATATATATTTTTGGCTGACGAGTGTTAACTGGGTCAGGTGCAAAGTTTTGCCGAATCTTGTATATATCATATGTATGCTCTCATCAAGTACATATTATGATATCATTGGCTCAAGCCTCAAACTTCTAATTTAAAGTGTTAATGCCTCTTTCTTAATTCTTCTTATTGTTCTTTGTTGTTTTTAGTCAGCAGCCAATTGTTGTACTATGTATTGAGTTGTATAAGAAGAGAGTCGTGGTTCACATTATTTCTTGTACCTTACAACTTTTCTTTCATTTCGTGAAGGTAGGAACCACCAGAAAGATGGTAGCAGTGGCATATGGGCAGAGATGTGGAGAAACCAATCTTCCTATCTTAGAAAATCTGGTAATGCTGCTAGAAAAACCATAGATGTTGGGAGCTTTTATTTTGATTTGAAGCAACATTATAGTTTGATGCCATTGTATGAAGGAATTATGGTCCATTTTTCTTTCTCCACCGTGATTGCTACTCATGGAGTGTTGCCTTGTGTATTAGACATTGTAAATCTGCAGCTTCATAGTTGTAATTTGTAAATTATGGCTTTGAAGCAATTTGTATCACATTCTATGTTCCTGATGCAGAATGATAACTAATCTTACTCAGTTGTACCTTTTGTATTGTAGGTGTGCCTTTTTCCGTATTGTTGTTATTCTATAAAATATAGTTATTATTTTGGCTTTTAACTTAGTAAATTTACTTGTTCGTACTTCTTATAACTCATTTAACAGAAAGGAAAACTAGTGATCACTGAACTTATCATTGGAACTTTCCGTATCTCCTTTAGTTTAGAGTTCATCAGATAAGATGATGCAGTCGCTTATCAAACATATATGATGATGATATTGGAAATGTGGAGGTATAACAATAGCTTGTTTTATGGAAATAAACGTGGTTTTACTCATACTTGCCAGTTGCCACAAATGGAAAGGGAAATTAGCTGATTTGGGTGATAAAAATGTCGAGGGATCTAGTTCTTTGGTTGTATATTTTCTGACGATCTGGCAAAAATATGATTTGTGGCCAACTGAAATTTCATGAAACTGCGGATTTATTTTCATTGATTGGCAGCACTTTAGTAGAATTGTTGAGACTAGTGCATTTCACCTCTGAATTTTCACATGTGCATTGTGTGGTAGTCCATCATATATGTCCCAGACTTTTGTTCATTATGTAAAATGCTCAAATGCTGCAAGTGTTTTATTACTTGTGCATATGCAACGATGCCAATTTATATATTTTTTTCTATAAAACTATAGTTGCATTTGCAGTTAAAGAAGCCAGAAATGCCAATGGAGAATATGAATCATTGAAAAGATAGCCTAATTATTTATCACGCTTTGTATTGTTGAACCTACGAGTAACTGAATTACTAGTGTAATTACTCAAACTAATCTAAATTGTTATCCTTCTTTTATAGGTAACAGTTAAACTGGTTTATTTTTTCTAAGTGAATTTCCTCATTTTCATTCTCTGGATACTGTTTACTATTAATCCCAGATGTATCTTTCTGATGCAAGGACCTGAAATGTATCACTTACTGTCTTTCCTAACCTCCCAGAGCCTTAAATAAGGCTCGTCTTTGTGTTTTCGCTTTCTTTACCATTCTTATCCTTGTAGCAAGGGGTAGGGATGGATTGGGTCCAGAATCACATTTTCGTCTCGAAAATCTCCTCTTCCGTGGGTCTTGTTATGTTACCCTCTCCCTGTTTGTCTGGTTGAAAGGCTAGAAATGGATTTGGTGCTGTCATATATCAATGCTGATTTCTTTTTTGATCTATTTTACTTTTGATGGGTAATTCTTGCATGTTATAATATTGTGCCTGTGTAATCGGTCTTCCTAGGTCTTGGGAACAAATGCACTTCTATTGCGTATGTTCTGACCTTTTTTTTTTCGTGGCATATTTCCTTAAAATGTCCTGGGTGATACTCGAAGGATGCTATGTACATGTTGGTTTCAGATGCATACTCAGGGTTTGAGACATGACAACTCTTGGAAACCTTATCCACTAAGATCGTTATATCACTGCACATATATGAATGCTCCATGAAAAAACATCCATTGGTGTCTAGAATTAGTGAATGTATTCAGATATTCTGAAGCATGATAAAATGGTTGACCTCTGTGCATATATATATTAGCAGAATATCAAGTGTTTTATACTGATAAGCTATGGTGACACATATCTATCTACATTTGTCCAACAAGATCACGTGTTTGAAAATGAAGTGTCACCGTTACATAGATCACATAGCTTTCTTGCTTTTCTAAAGTAAGTGGATGCATGGTTCAAAGTCGTTGGTTTCGTTTCGGTTTCGCCCGCAGGCGAAACCGAAACGTTTCGGCAATTTCGGTGGTTTCGGTCCGAAACTTGGTGAAACCATAATGAAAGAGTTTCGGTAGTTTCGGTAGTTTCGGTAGTAGTTTCGGAAGTTTCGGTGGTTTCGGTCCGAAACTTGGTGAAACCAAATGAAAGAGTTTCGGTTGTTTCGGTGGTTTCGGTCCGAAACCACCGAAACTGAGCCGAAACTTTGAGTTTTCCGATAAAAACCCGTATCTTGTATCGGCATGTACCGAAACCGACGTTTCGGTTTCGGCCGAAACTTTAAACTATGAGTGGATGTGCATGCAAATCGGGATTGACATTAGTTTTTTCTCATTTCATTCAGGTCGAGCTACGCCATAAACTTGCTCGATTGCTTGGTTATTCGAATTATGCAGACTATGCTGTTGAGCCTAGAATGGCAAAGACATCTGCCAAGGTTTGTGCAATTTTCTGTCTAATCTGGATAATGTGTTATATACGTAGAAAGTGCAATTTCAAGCTGACTCTCCTAGTGCTTCCAAGTTTAGTATTAGGAGTTCTGCCCCCTCTCAGTGATGTATACTTTTCTGGCCTTGAAGTCTCTTATGATGTGAAAGAATGTGTGTACATGGATACGTTTATGCTGGTTCTTGTTTTTTGTCCATCCACTATGATGTCATTATTTCCCATGAAGAGTGGTTTGTTTCTGAATAGTACAATGCAATTTGTTGGATTGTTATATGAGAAGCTTTGATGGGCTTCTAGCAGCATGATCATCATACCAGAGCTTCCAGTTTCTATTACCATGAAAGCGTTTAGTAGTCCAGTTTTCAGTGTACCACAGGTCACTAAGGAATTTTTTTAATCATTAGGTCACTAAGGATATTTTGAACATCTTATGCAATCCAATTCCAAGTATAGTGCTCATTTTTTGGTTCTTCCTTTTGTGAATCTCATAATAAGCACTGTTCCATGAGGCCAATATTTATTTGGAATATTCTTGTTATGATTTACAGGTATTTGAGTTTTTAGAAGATGTCTCTGTCAGTTTAACCGACTTGGCCACTAAAGAACTCACTGCACTTAAAGATTTAAAGGTTGGTTTCGGTCTAGACTGTGTCCTTTCATACAATATTCTGTTTGATAGCTTATCATTTTGATTATTCTGGAGTTTCAGAAGAAAGAAGAAGGGGAACCTATGTTTGGAATTGAAGATCTACTGTACTATATGAAGAGGGCAGAAGAACAAAAGTTTGATCTAGACTTTGGAGCTGTCAAGCAATATTTTCCAGTCAGCTTGGTTCTCTCTGGGATTTTCAAAATATTTCAAGATCTCTTTGGTAACTTAATACTCTTGATTTTGATATGCAACGTTAGAATGTCATTGTTGAATTTATGATTATATATGCTGTGTAATATGCAGCTGATTCATTCTTTTTGTCATCTGTGATGAATATTAATAGTCTTTTTGGCATTATGCAGGCCTAAGATTTGAGGAAGTTGCAGATGCTGAAGTTTGGCACAGTGATGTTCGCCTGTTTTCTGCTTTGGACTTGAGTTCTAGTGAGCTTTTGGGTTATTTCTACCTCGATATATATTCTAGGTTCACTTCTTACTTCATAAATTTTATGCTCTTCCTTTTGTTAGTGAAATATTTTATACAATAGAATGAATGGTTTTAGCTTGTTTTGTTGAGCAGGGAAAGTAAATATGGCCACACCTGCGTTTTGGCTCTTCAAAATGGCTCCTTATCATCCAATGGTGCACGACAGGTGACTGTCCTTTAAAGTTCCTCTCAGATGTCTGCCACCTTCTAAATTTAGAGTGTTTCAAACTATGTTGGATGTATCTTGCTTTTGTTAAGTAATATATGGCCCCTGCCTACTATGTTAGTTACAGAACAAAATCACTTCTGAGTGGATATAATATATGGATGATGATTGATGGATGTCCAATGATCAAAGATAATCTTTTGGGGTCCCTTAGTGGTTGAAGGACTCAGTAAACTGCTAACACTATCTAATGGGTGGGCTTAGATGGGAATTATATTGGAAGTCTGGTTAATATCATCGATCACATTAGGGAATTGGTTAGAGGGTGGAACATAATCCTTCTCACACCATATAAGCGTAAGTGTTGCCGCGGATTCCCTACATATAGAGGGTATTAATAGGGACCATATGTATATTGGGAATACTCTTCTATAGTTTGTATGCTTTTTTCATTTATGCAATATATTGTACATCCGATACTCATGTAAAAAGGGAAAGATGGATCCAATGATTAAGCTTTTTAGGCTTTCTCATATCTTCCTATGGATGCTTTTTGTGTTATGGGCAAGGTTTAAAATTTTGTTTCGGAGGAATGTCTCGGTCAAGTGAAAAACCGAGACAAACTCTGGAACGAAACGAAACATTGAAAATGGTGAAAAAATGAAATTTTCGAAACATTTCCGAAACATTACGAAACATGTCCGAAACATTACGAAACATTTCCAAAACACTACGAAATATTACGAAATATTTTCAAAATCATTAAATTATATTTTTTATTTTTTTGGATTGTATCGGATTGTCTCGGTGAAACAAACCGAAACATTCCGAAACGAAACATACGAAAGATTCCGAAATTTTAAACCATGGTTATGGTCAATCCTATCATGCATGATGTTTAGGGCTGGCAACGGATACCTATCGAACCGAATGTAAGTATATCCGTATCCGAATTCGAAAAAAATAACTGGTATCCGTATCCGAATTCGATGGATATTCCAAACCACTATTCGAATTCGATTTGCTTATCGGATATCCGAAAATATCTAATTCGACCAAAAGCAAATCAAATTCGAATTTAATCCAAAAATTTAAGCAAAACTAAAATCCAGAAAATCAATAGAAACCCTAAAAATTCCTTGAATCGCTTCAAGCTCGCTAGCTTTGAAAGCCATGCTTGTCAACCATGGATGGATGACGCCATGCACCGGATTTGCATGATATAAGTGACTCTCATCGTCGCTATTCATGACGGATGAATTCTAACCGTCGTCGGTTGTTAACGGTGGATGTTGCTCGTCTCTTTGCTCTCACCACGACAATCATTGTCCTCCATCTCCATGATCACATTTAAATCCAACCATCAATCACTGTTGTTTCTGCTCACTATACATGCTGCTCTCATTGCTGCCAACATCAATGAGAGAGAGAAGGGGTTAGGGTTTCTACAGAGGAATATGGGAAGAAGAAGTGGTTGGCAGCGTTTGAGTGAGAGAGTGAGAAGAAAAAATGAAAAGCCCTAAACCTAAAGGCCAAAAGGGGTTTATATACTAACAGTTTTATCGGATCGGATATTATCGTTGCGGATAGTGACATATCCGAATCCGTATCCGATAAGCTATCGAATATAAAAATAACATCCGAATTTGAATCCGATATACGAAATTTTCGGATAATATCCAAAGTTTCGAATACGGATTCGAACTTTCGACTATCCATTGACAGGCCTAATGATGTTGGGTCACTCTGCCTATGTAGGAGGTTCTTTCAGATTTGTATACTTCTTTAGGGAGGAGGTTAATGGGTTCACTAGCTTTCAAAATGAAATGCTTTTGTGCTTTCATGTTTCTCCTTGTGCTATACCCTCATGTATCAAATGCCTTTTACTTGATTCAATTGTAATGTTGGTGTTTATCTTCAGTGTAGATTTATGTTTTTTTTTTCATTTCCTTATCTTGACAAAAGAGAGGTCTGGTGGACAAATTTTATCTGATAGTTTAGGAGTGTCTATAAGATGGCAAAGATACTGTGAGGCTTGATGTGAGATTTTGTTGTCTGTACGGTAGAGTGATTCGGAGCAATGTTTTAAATGCAAAGACATGGCGCGAGGTGCTTCACTGGCCTAAAGCGTGAGGTCTAAGCCTTCCAAGCACACATCTTTACTGAAAAAATATATGATAATGAAGTAAAAAAGGAAAATTTAGGAAAAATAATGAAAAAAAACATTGATTCCATATGGTTTGGGGGGGGGGGGTGTTGAAGGTACAAGAACATACGATTACCACCACCACCATGTGAATGTGAGTTGCATTTGACACGTCACACGAGGTATGAGGCATTCTGCATTTTTAAAGCCTTTGTGGATGAGCGTATGCCCATGGTTCAAAATCTCGTTTCGTCTCAGCTGAGGTGTCTCGTTTCAGTAGTTTGCCGAGACGTGCTAAAAGCCTAATTTAAGTACTAAATCAGTTTAAAAGCTTATTTTCATGGTACATGTATTTTATAACACATATAAAGGCAAGAAAACAAATTAGTAGCTTAATTAAGCATTTAAAAATTGTTTAATCTTATTGAGACAGTTACTAGTTTTCCATTGTCTTGTTTCGTCTCTGTTGAGACGACTTGTTCTGTCAGCTTACCTGGACAATGAAACGGAACAATATTTTTAACCTTGCTTATGCCTCATTGTTCACGGGCATTTTGCCTTTTTAATAAGCCGTTGGGTGTTTTGGGGTAGCCTCGCCTTGAGGTATAAGTCTCAAACACCTTTTAAAGCACTGATTAGGAGGTGGTTGGATTATACATTGTGCTATGGTTTTTAATTTTGTCCTTGTATCAAAGTCTGTAGGATTGTAGTATCATGATGGTTACTGGAATTTGATGGACAAATGATAATGCGTGTTGTATGAAGACAGACTGAACTAGCAAAACCAGCGAAGTATACTTAAGGGCTCTGTTTGTCTTCCCATGAGTTTTCATGATTTTGTTTGTGAAAAGATGGCCAAAAGGATTCTGATTATTTGCCTGCTGTTTACCTTTTGTTACACATCATATATATATATATATATATATATATATATGGGTCAGGATTGGGAGACAATAATTTCACAACATTTTCTACAACAAAAAATTGGTATGAGCCAATATATAAATTATAAGTTTTGGAATTGGATGATTTTTGGCGAGGATGGTCTCTATGGTGAGGAGATCATTCTCACAAAAGTTCAAATCATTCTGACATGCGTAGGCTGATTTATATATTTCTGGATCCTATATTTCACCCTCTCGTAATCATGGTGAATTCTTTCTTCATATTATACATCAATCATGAAGGTGCTTCTGGTTAGTTTCAACAAACTTATCAACAGTTGCATGCATTGAGTGGCTTACTTGCACATTATTACCTTAATAGGTCATCATTATTTTGTTATTAATTTCCTTTTATTTTCTTTTTCTAGTTGCCAGTGGCATTACTTATTTCTCAATTTCAAAAGGAAGTTGATGGTAATCCTGGGTTATTGCGGTTCTCGGAAGTGGTTAATCTTTTCCATGAGTTTGGTCATGTGGTATGTTGATCTATCTTAAACATCATTCTCTAGAATCTTTACTGACATGCTCATATCTGCTTCTTTTTTATTGTGCTATTTTGTTCCAGTTTAGTTCATTGTTCGTACATGTTGCAGTTGCTCAAACTTCTGCATGAAACTCTTTACTGAATCCAACATCAGGAACTGTTTATATTATGTATTCTCTATTCCTCTGATATTTATATTTGCTTCTTTCACTGATTCAAATATGTTGCTGTTCTTTATTTTGTTATGTACCACTATGAAGTTTTTGGTTATATACCCACGAAGCTTCTTGAAAAGTTAGGTGTAACCTTGTAAATCATCAACAGAGCACAGTTCACCAATCGTGGCAAACCATTTGGAATGTTGATCTTAGATCAATGATTTGTCCAGGTTAACTTGCCATTGTATTTACTATGGCCACTTGTAAAACTATACTATCTTTTGTTAGAGATGACATGAAACCAATGAATTGCCCTTCGATTGCAACATTTCCAATAAACAAAATGCCTATTTCAGGAAGAGGTCAAGATGGCATGGATGTCATGTAGTTTCTATTGAATCGCTTACCACAAGATTAGATGCAAACAGGAGTTTTCTAGGGCCTAGCTGAGGTTTGTTTGTCAGCCTTACGGAAATATCTCATCTTTCATTTCCATCCTGCAGACTCCGCACATGCATCTTGTTGGTGTGGTCATTGCTATTTTAGGCCATGCACGCTTTGTTCTACTAGGACTCCGGAAGACATTCCAGGCATGCTGTGTTGGACATATTGTTATCAAAAGAGATTGCTTGAACCAAGGTTCATCGTTCTGGCTTACTTTTTTTTCACTTTGATAATAATATTTGCAAGTGATCATTCCCTTGCATGTTTATGTAGAGCTGGAGACCTAATATTCACGGGCTAGAATGGAAATCCATGCATGAGCATGGATTTGGGATAATAATCAGTCACGACTGTCTAGCTTCACTTGTTTCATTAATACCATAATCTGGTTAAATACAGTACGACAGAAGTTAGAAGCAAGACACAACCATTCAACTTATTTGCCTTTTTATGTGAATGTATTATGTATAGAGTTCTGGTCTTGCTAGCTGTAATTGGTCTAGACAATTAAATAATCAATTCTGATTTTTAATTTTATTCAAATAAAATTTCTTATAAATATATATTTTTTTGGTTTAAGTAACGAGATTTAAATTTTGTTTTTGGAGCAAATATGGTTCTAAATACTCTCGTGCTTTAATTTTGATGTTGGAAGCAGATTCAATGACCCTTTGTTAATAATGAATTCTCAGGTCCATCATATTTGCAATCGTGCATCATTTGCTAGATTCTCTGGGCTTCGTGTTGACCCTGACTTTGTTGAAATTCCTAGTCAGGTGCTTGAAAACTGGTCAGTCTGATTTGCCATAGGCCCTATTTTGATTAGAGAAAACACATAATCATGCTACACAGCTACAATGCTTAATTGTTTATGGGAAATTTGTGCTCTAGGTGTTATGAAAGCATTGCTTTGAAGTTGATGTCCGGTTTCCATCAGGTGACATGTTCTTGACATATTTTCAAAGTTCCAATTAAATTGCTGTGATCATTAGTTTCTTCTTTTCTTTTTTATTTTAAGAAACATTTTACCTTGAATGGAACATTACAATCTTCTTTCTGTTTTTTTTTGGCCTCTGTTGTGCAATTTACATAACATAAATGTGATTCATTTTTTGAGTTTCTTGTGGAGAAGATTGAAACTTAAAGTTCAGAACAAGAATACAAAAGTGAGTGATTTTTTTTTTTTTGATAAGAAGGGAGGTGATCTTTATGGTGAAGTGAGAATTAAAATTGGCTAAGATTTAACTACTAACAAAAATAGAATAGCTATCTGAGGGATTCTTTAATTTTTTTTAATAAAGGAATAAAGGGAAGTGATTCTTTATGGTGAAGTGAGAATGAAAGTTGGTTAAGGTATAACTACTAATGGAAATAGAATAACTATCTGAGGAATTCTTTTTATTTTTTTTATTTTTGATATAAAAGGGAGGTCTTTCTTATGGTGAAGTGGGAATAAATATTTGTAAAGATATAAATACCAACAAAAATTGAATAACTTCCTGATTAAGTCTGTTTTGCACAAGCAAGGCCTCCCATCTCTCTCTCTCTCTCTGCAGTCCTATATTGGAAACTAGTTCTAGCTTCCTCCCTCTATTCGTTTTTTTTCTTCTATTAAAATTTTCATCATTACCTACAAAAAAAGAACCTGAATTCAAGTGAATTGGGATTCAGATGACTATAACTATCCTTTGAAATTTATCAAACTGACTTGGTTTTACTGGGCACAAATTTAGCTACTACTCAAATATAGATATCTTTGTTTTATAGGCTTTATATATACTTTATTAATTTAGAGTGATATTTATATTGCAGGATATTACTAAGCCCATCACAGATGAATTATGTGGATCACTGAAAAGAAGGAGAGATTCCTTTTCCGCACTTAAATTGAAGCAAGAAATTCTTCTTTGTAAGTCATCGTATCATTCTTTAGTTACGAAACTAGCAAGTTTAATGCTCCTCCTGAGGAGTTTATCAAAAACTTCATGCAAAGAAATCTTTAATGGGGTCTCAAGTGTAATCTTCACATCTTTTCATTTGTAATGAAACTTTTCTCAAAAAATATTTTAATTTTCATATCTGTTAACGTAATAAACTTTTCTCAAGTGTAATCTTCACATCTTTTCATTTGTAATGAAACTTTTCTCAAAAAATATTTTAATTTTCATATCCGTTAACGTAATAAACGTACATGGGTGAACATCGAGGGTTCAGGGCCCCCGAGGGGAACATAGTTCCCCACCTGGACTTCGGCCTGGGATGTCCATACAACATCCGTATGATTTTGGGGTTTTTTGGTAATTTTTTTATAAGTAATAATTGAATTGAATAAAGTGGAGAACCTCAACAAAAACAAACTAGGAGGACCTCCAGAGGAAGGCCTACAACATAGCTACATACACATCATACGGGAGAAGAGCCTCTTAATAACTCCTCCCATCTAAAGACAAAAGCATAAAAAAATAGTCTCTAAACTCGGATGATGTTGAAGACCAAAGATACAAGAGGGCTTTGACTCTCAGCACCACCCCCGGAATCTCTTCTTCTTTACCTTCGAAAGTATATTAAAATATAACTTTTGCTCCATACGATTGTCTCTTTCTCTTTTGCAACTCTATACATGGTATCAAAGCACTGATCCATATCTAGGGTTTCTTCTTTTTCTTCTTTCCTTTTGTTTTTTGTTATTGTGGAAGAATATCTGAATCTAGGACTTGGTTGTAAAATCCTAATTTTTTTTCTTCTTTGTGGTGATTTTTACCACCTATATTATGTGTGGTAGTAAGAGAGGTCACTGATGAAGATTTGAAGACATATCTTGGCCTTTATGTTCCTGTGTGTGTGTGTTGTTGTTGCTGCATGAAGTATTTTCTCTTCAGAGCATGTGGTCTGCTCTGTTAAAGTGATTTGTTGGTATTAGATTCTTTTTAGGGCACCTTATTCAGCGTCACAAGTTAGAGAACAGTCTCTAGGGCCTTCCAGTGGAAATCCCAGGTATCATATCCTTCTCTGGGCATCTTTAGTGGGTAGTTATGGATTCCAAACCCAATTCGGTGGCCTCTTCTGATTTATTTGTCCTAGTCTCCTAGATGACTTCCATTAAATTTAATGGAAATAATTATGTTCTCTGATTAAAATTTGTACAAGTTTGGTACAAGTTCTTCCCATAGCTAGAGGAAAATCTAGTTATCTGACTGAAAAACAGCCTGCTGCAACTGATAAAAATTATGAAGAATGGACTCGTAAGAATACTCAGATTATGACTTGGTTGTGGAACAATATGGATCCACAAATTAGTGTCAATGTTTTGTTCTTGGATACAACAAAGGAAATATGGGAGATATTGTGGGATATGTATTCGGGTGAACAGAATTTTACTTGAGTCTATCAGTTATTTCAGGCTTTTTTTAAAACTACAGCAAGGGGATGAGTCTTGGTGAGTATTATGCCTGCTCGCGGGGCATAACTGATGAACTAAATGTGTATTGGCCACTTACTACTGATCTAGAGGTTTAGCATTAGCAACGTGAAGAGTACAAAGTTAACTAATTTTCTGTTTGACCTCAAGTCTGAATATGAGCTTGCGAGAGGTCAAATTCTTAGTAGTAAAGAGTTTCCTTCGGTTACAAAAGTATACTCTCGCCTTAAGTGGGCCTCTCTTTCATCTTCCCCCGGCTCTGTCACTATAGGTAATTTTTTCATTTTTTTCCTCTAGAAGAGGTACTTTTCCTAGTTGCAATGGTTGAGCTAGAGGTAAAGGTCGTGGTGGTGTTAGTGATTCAAGGGGCGGCTGTGGCAGGGAACGCGTGATCCAGGAGCTTCAGACCATATGGCTTGCTCCCTAGGTGTATTTTCTACCCTCTTTTCGTCTAAGTTTTCTCAATCTGTTACTCTTGTTGATGACACTACCTCTAGGGTGTCTGGTATTGGTATTGCTACTCCATCATCTTCTTTATATTTAGTAAATTGACTAAAGCACTTAATTGTTCCGTCACATTCTATCCTTTTTTTTTTCTATCTTTCATGATGTAACGACAAACAAGAAGATTAGCGGAGGACACAAAAATGGCTGTCTTTATTACAACGATGTTGGTGGTTGACCTCATAATTTTTCCCTTCAGACTAACTTTCTCCTCTTTAGTCTCATTGTCGTCTTGGTCATCCATTTATGCCGAATTTAAGATCCTCTTTGAGTCAGTTGTCTTCTTTAGATTGTGAGTCGTGTATGTTAAGTAAGCATCATCGTGTTTCCTTTCTATTTTGAATTGATAGTTGTGAATCTAGCCCTTTTTTAGTCTTCTACTTTGATGTTTGGGGCCCCTTCATATAATGGTTTTAAATACTTTGTTAATTTTGTTGATGATCATTCTCGAATGACATAGATTTATTTAATGAAAGATAGATTTGAATTATTTTTCATTTTAAAATTGGTTCATATGGAAATTAAAATTCCATTTGGTGTTTGTATTCGTGTTCTTTGTTTTGACAATGTTAAAGAATATCTATCTGCATCGTCTCAAGACTATTTTTGGTTTGCATGGTTTAGAACATCAGACATCCTGTGTAGGTACACCTCAACAAAATGGGGTGGCCGAATGAAAGTATCAGGCTATTTTGGAAGTTACTCGTGCATTGCTTTATCTGACGAATGTAACCAAACCATACTGGAGTGTTGTTGTACTCACTGTGTGCTACCTCATCAACTGAATGCCTTCCTCCATACTGAATGGCCAGGTCCCCTATTTTGTGTTGTTTCCAAATCTTCATCTTTCTCTCTTCCACCTCGTATTTTGATTGTGTTTGTTTTGTGCATTGTTTAGGTCCAGGGGAGACAAGCTCGATCCTTGTTCCATTGTCTTTCTGGGTTATTCTCGTACCCAAAAAGGGTATAAGTACTACATTCCATCCCTTCGTCGGTAGTTTGTCTGCGTTAATGTCACATTTTTCAAGTCAGTACTTTTTTTTTTCCTGATGAGAGTCAACATATGAAAGACGAAGTGTTTTTTGTTCCTCTTCCCCTTCTTGGTGTTTCTTTAGCCCCTATTGGCTCTCTTACTAGTGTTTCTTTAGGTTCCTTTGGCTCTTCTAATCCCACTTCTGAGTTGCAGGTCTATGTTCGCCGTTGCTACCGCACACCTAGTGTTGCCACTGACTTGTTGAGTGCTTCTGTTCCTCCATCTTTTTCGTAGTCTATAGATCCATTTTCCACATTTTGACCTTCCCATTGTCCTTCGTAGAGGTAAACGTCTGTGTACTTCACATCCTATTTCTAATTTTGTCTCTTACTCATTTGTCATCTTCCTTCCATTCTTTTGTTACTTTGCTTTCCTCTATGTCTATCCCTACTAATCTGTAAGATGCCCCGTCTCATTCGGATTGGAGGAAGGCTATGCAAGAGGAAGTTGATGCCCTTCTTATCAATGGTACTTGGGATCTTACTTCTCTTCTTCCGGGTAAACATACTGCGGGCTGCCGATGGGTTTATACTTTATACTATCAAGCATCTTCCTGATGGTTCTATGGACATACTAAATGCTCATTTTGTTTCTAAGGGTTATACTCAAACCTATGGCATGGATTATGCAGAGACATTTTCTCCTGTCGTGAAGATTTCTTCTATTATTGTTATTTCTTTTGCTGCCGCCTGCCACCATGTATCGGCCCTTGTTTCAGCTTGACATTAAAAAAATGTTTCCTTCATGGCACGTTGGATGATGAGATGTACGTGGAGAAAACACCTAGGTTGGTTGCTCAAGGGAAGTCTTTGAATCCCAAGGGCATTTTCTTTGTTATCTCTTTCTTCTCTCATCTTTCTCCGATGAGACGGAGACTCTTTTCAGCCTCTCTTGTTTGGCCAGGGGGGTCTCTATCCTGTCTAAAGTGATTTTCTTTGTTTGGACGACTATTCTGGACAAGATTCTTGCTGTGGATCATTTGAATATTAGGGGATGATGCTGTTGAATAGATGTTCCTTGTGCAAGTCTAGTGCCGAGTCAGTGGATCATCTGCTTATCCATTGTCCATATACGTTTGTTGTTTGGTAGGTTTTATTTTCTTTGTTTGGCATCAATTTTGTATTCCCAAAACATGTGATTAGCTTGGTTCAAAGTAGTTCGCCGGAAGTGTTAAGATGGAAATGGAGTTTCCTTGGGTGTATTCTTCCGTATGTCATTATGTGAGCCGTCTGTAAAGAAAGACATTCCCGTATTTTTGAAGGGAAAGAAGAAGACTTAACTAGGGTGGTGCTGAGTGTTAAAGCCTTCTTGTTTCTATGGTCTTCCTCTTTTCCTGAGTTCAAGAGGTCATTTTTTATACTCTTTTGTGTTTAGATGGGAGGAGGTGTTAGATGATGCATCTCCTATGTAATGTATAGTTAGTCTTTTGTTGTGAGGATCACCTTTGGGGGTCTCTCTTGGTTGTATTTGTGGGGGTTCTCCCCCTTTTATATCATACTTAGTTGTCAAAAAAAAAAAAGGGTTGAAACAGTCGTTGCGTGCTTGGTTTGGCCGATTCAGTCAAGTTGTTCGTCAATTTGGATTGACACGCTGTCAATTAGATCATTCGATATTTGTTCGTAATTCTGAGGTTGAGAAGTTTGTTTTGGTTGTTTATGTTGATGATATTATTGTCATAGGAAGTGATGCCAAGGGAATAGCAGATTTGAAATAGTTCCTCCACAATCACTTTAACACTAAGGATCTTGGACAACTAAGATATTCTCTCGGGATTGAAGTTGCAAGGCCAAGGCTGGGATCAATCTTTCACAGCATAAGTATGTAATTGATTTACTGGAGGAGATTGATTTATTGGGTGTTAAACTAGTGGATACTCCGATGGATCCTAATTTGAAACTTCTTGTTGATCAGGAATATTTGTTCGATAATCCGGGGAGGTATCGGGGATCAGTTGGTAAACTCAATTACCTCACTATCATTAGACTGGATATCTAGTTTGTTGTATGGTAAGGCAGTTCATGCAAAAACCTATTGTTCCACATTTGGAAGCCGTGATATGTGTTTTATAGTATCTCAAGGGAGCACTAGATCATGGATTATTATACAGGTTGCCTGGTGATGTACATATTGAAGGGTGTGTGGATGCTAATTGGGCTGGTTTGTTCTCTGATAGATGATCCACCACTAGGTGGGAACTTGGTTTCTTGGGGGAGTAAGAAACAAAGTGTTGCGGCTCGGTCGAGTGCTAAAGTAGAGTATTGAGCTATGGCACACACGACATGTGAGTTGACGTGGTTGAAGATTCTTCTTCATGAGATTGGTTTACAGTAGATCTGCCTATTCCTCTGTTTTGTGATAATGAAGCTGCAATTCATATTGCGTCTCTAATCTTGTCTTTCATTAGAGGACTGAACACATTGAAGTTGACTGTCATTTCATCACGGTGATGTATGTACTCTATATGTAAAGTCAGATATTAACTGACTTATTTTCTTAAGAAGGCATTAGGTTGTGTAAGGAGTGAGAATCTATGTTCCAAGTTGGGCATATATGATATATATGCTCCAGCTTCAGGGGGAGTGTTAATGTTATAAATGTACATGGGTGAACACCAAGGGTTCGGGCCCCCCGAGGGGAGCATAGTTCCCCACTAGGCCTTCGGCCTAGGATATCTGTATAACGTCTGTACGATTTTAGGGGTATTTCGGTAAATTTTCCTTATTATATTAGGGGACGTATGGAGAGATACGTTTTGCTCCATATGATTCTATCTTTCTTCCCAATTCTCTCTCTTCCACAAACCCTAGTTTACTAACAATATCTAATGGTTAATTTCACAGTTTATTATGTCTAGGGGCTAGCAATTTTATGATTGTCCATATCAGATATGAACAATGGTTAGTTTGGGAATCTGGTTTATCTTTCTTGAATTGATGCCATTACTTGATGACTGCATTGGTGGAACTTTTGGAAGGACCAAACATTTGTGTGGTTTTTGTATCTGATGATGTCAACTTTTTCCACTTCAAACGTAGCTCTTAAGTATATTTATGTGGGTTTATCAGGCCTTTTCGATCAGATTATACATTCCAGTGAAAACGTGGACACAATGGAGCTACTCAAGCATCTCCATCCAAAGGTAAAAGAAGGGTGTGGTAGTTCATTTATAATGGTGATTTTATAGTGTGATGGTTTTTATTAGAACTTTTGCATCGACGAACTTCTTTCTCCAGGTGATGCTAGGGTTGCCAATGTTAGAGGGAACCAATCCAGCCTCATGTTTTCCACGCTTCGCTATTGGCTATGAAGCTGCTTGCTACAGTCGCATTTGGAGTGAGGTTCGCATTACCCCATCCTTTTCTTCTATCTAAATTTCCAGTAGCATGTTCTTCCTGTCTGATATTTGGAACATTAGTAATTGATGCTTCACGTTGATCCCTAAAGGTTTTTGCAACTGATATATTTGCCTCGAAGTTTCAAGATGGTCTTTTAAACCACTATGTAGGTTTGCAGTTCAGGAATAAGGTAAACAAGTTGTTCATTTGGCTCTTTTTTTTTTTACTCCTAAGCACTCCTTAATCAAACTGTTAATTTGGATACTAATTCCATCTCAAAATATTTAAGACAAGTAAACAGTAGTTACATCTTGCAGGTATTTGCACCAGGAGGAGCAAAGGAAGCCATAGATATACTATCAGACTTTTTGGGAAGAGAACCATCCATTCAAGCATATATTGAGAGCAAAACCAGGAATACTTTGTGACACATGGAAGGGGTTTGGGTAACTTGCGTCCAACTTAACTACATACTGCAAGCAAAATTTTGTAGCTATTTCTGCATTTATCATTGTCATGGGTTTTTGTCTTCGTTTGTCAAAATAAGCTTTCTTACGGCAGTAGAGGCTACAATTTTGCTCATCCCTGTAAATGTTCTCATTAATTAATTTAGCAGTCGAGATGAATTCGTGTTTAACTCTTATTTAAACTATAAAGGTTTGCGGAAGCATATCGGTGTATCCTTTTGATGAGATCAGACTTTTCAAATGATGGTCATTGATCGAATGCTCTTTGATCGAATGCTCTTAGCTGTCTGATCATTGGACTGTTTTGCTGATCATCGCGTGTAGCTATATTTAATTATTTATTACCTAAGAGGTCGGTTGAAGGAATGGCTAGGATAATTCAGATTGGACATCCCCATTGATTGATCTGCAGGAGTGGGCACATGAATCTACTAAGAATGGTTAATCAGCATGATTTTTTTTGCCTACGACTCATTTAAGAGGTGGTCCACTGAATAACAGTCTGGATCAATGCGCCAGTTGGCTACCTGCACATATTTGGAATCAATGATTGTTAATCAAAGGGCTATCTGACATTCGTGATTTCATGTGTGAACCAATGTCTGGGTTCTATATTTCACTAAGTCATTGGTTTAGACTTTTTGGTGTGGCAGATGTTGATTTGATCGCGCTTTTTGATCTGATGATTTCTACCCTGTGATTTATGGAGTATTTTCCTGACTATCAAGAACCGTAGTCTATTGACAGGGATGGTCAAGATTGCTTAGTCAGCATGATTTATGGGCCATGATCCATTCAAAACTTGTTGCTCTGAATCAACAGTGGATCGTTGATCAAGCAAGATCATGATGCCTCACTCCACCAACCTTTTGTGGACTTGGCTAAAGATAGAGAGATGTAAACGTCATGATAAATTGTGCCGCGTCCTCATAAATTTTTGCCAGGTTTAGTAGCGATGAACCTCGATGGCCAAGGGTGAAAGCCTTCATAAAGGGTTGGGCTTGGGCCGCTCCTGGCCCAGCCCAGAAGCTAGTACACCTTGTTTGACTGCCCTCACGACTGCAAAATAAAAAAAAGAAGGAAAACATATCGGGAAGAAAAGTAATCCAAATAAAAAATTCGGAATTACTTCACGTTAAAATGTTTTGTAATGATCCTGATGCTATGTATTTGGACCCTTGAATTAATTAGTTGTCTCGTAGAGGGTTTGTAGCACCCATCCATGTACAATTATAACCATCCGATCGTCAATAGTATTAAAAAAAATGACATCATAAAAGGTTCTCTCATCAGATGGTTAGGATTTAAGGGAATGCGAGGAAATTAAATTTTCCATCTTTTTTTTTTTGGAATGGGCCATTGCTTAGAAACAACACTAATGAAATGATCACAACTGTTAATTAATAATTGACATTTTTTGTGGACCATTGCTCATAAGTTGTTTTAGACCATCCAAAAGCAAGCGATTAATATGATTTATTTCGTACCCTTAGTTCGATGTGTATGAAAATTTGTGGACCATTGCTCATAAACGTCGTTGTCGATGCGTGTTCAAACAAATCCAATCGAATGGATGAGAACCAAGTTTACGGGTATATATTATTAACATAGGATCATTTCTCAAACAATTATCTATAGCCAATCCATTTTCTATGATGTTACTTATTAAGATTACTTAATCTTTAATTTTCATCATTGAAAAGATAACATCCAAAAATTGAAAAAATTAAAAAGAAAACAGAGAGAGAGAGAGAGAGAGAGAGAGAGCATGATAAAAGCAAAAAGTAAAAGACTAGTTGGGAAAAGACCGAAAGAGGGATAAAGTGTTTTCTTTTCTAAACTAGTTTCCTTTTCAACGTTTTTTTTTCTTCTCAAACGTTCTAACCTAAAACTGGATTTTGTGAAGTTATCGAGGGCTGTTTGGTCAGTTTCTCTCTCTCTTTCTCTCTCTGAGAAGACCAAAGAAGAAAAACAGAGAGAGTGCTGTCTGAGAAAGAAATTCGGATTTTTTTTCTAACAACAACAAAGAACAAAGAGATTGCTATCTGCCTCCATCCATTTTTAGTTGGTGGGATTTATTTATTTATTTTGTTTCAGAAGACTATCTCAAAACCCAGAAGTTCTCTTTCTTTGTTGTATTCTTAATTTCTCAGCAATCAGGAATTAGGACCAGCTGACCTCTCTGTCTGTAAGTATCAGTTGCACTCTCATCTTTTCATATTTTCATCTGGGTCTCTCTTTTTCTCTCATCCTTAATTTTTATTCAAAATCTGAAATCTCCTCCTCTCTCTCTATATGTGTATATCTGAATGTTGGTTTAGCTTTGTTTATCCTCTATTTTCTTAAATTTTTTTTCTAAATTTTGGGTTGTTTCTGGATCATACCCAGATCTTGTCATCTTTTGATCCAGCTGAATAGCTGTTACTTCGAGGGAAACGGAAGAAAGAGCAAAAAGAGGAGAATATACCTCTCTTTTTTTCTCCTTTTCTTATTTATTTATTGGAATACAGAGAGGATAGAAGCTTGTGGGAGTGTGGAATTATAGTTTGGAAAATGGAAAGTTATTGTTGATCTTCGGTTTGAAGTGGTTTTCTGATTAAAGGTGGAATTTTTTTACTTGGATTTTGGAGAAGAAAAGGTGGACAGCAGATGAGGGTTTTTATTTTGGTGGTTGATTGAGACTTCAGAGTTGTGTCTGATCTGGGGTTTAGAATGGGTTTCTGTATTCTGGGGTTTTCTTTGTAGACGTTAGTTAATTTTTCTCTTCTGATGATGGGAATTTCCCCCCTTAATTTGGAAAAAAAAAATGAAGAATAAGTAAGGCACGTTTGTTTTCAGATGGAAAAGCAGAGAAGAAGCTTCTGGGGTGGATTAAAACATCGCTCCATAGTTGACAGCTGCTTTGAAATGGGTTTCTTTGGCTTGGTTTTTCTTGTATGAATGAGGAGGTGAATCTTGTGTTTATCGAAGGAGTGTGTTATGCTCTGAAGGATTTGGAACACCGTTCATTGGCAGGTTTTCAGGTTTTAGAGGACGGGCTTTTGTTTCTCTATTTCAATTATGATCAAACAAATACTCGGTAGGCTTCCTCGCAAGCCCTCTAAGTCGGCTGAAAATCGTGAATCAGGCGGGACCTCTGCCACTACTTCAAATGCTTCTACCAGTTCGAGAAGCAGTGATCTGAGTAACAGGTCTGGGAATCCAAGCAATACAGCTCTTCCTGGCTCTAATTTCGCTTCGAATCCGGGATTGAATAATGGGAATAAACTTCCCCAAGTTGCTAATTTGAAGCTGAATGGGAGTTCGACCACTTCATCCTATGAAGTGTTGCCCAGTTTTAGGGATGTCCCCAGCTCTGAGAAGCAGAACTTGTTTATCAGAAAGCTGAACATGTGTTGTGTTGTGTTCGACTTTACTGACCCAACAAAGAACCTGAAAGAAAAGGACATCAAGCGACAGACATTGCTAGAGCTCGTGGATTATGTTACTTCTGCAAACGGGAAATTCACAGAATCTGTCATGCAAGAAATCACAAAGATGGTATCTGTAAATTTGTTTAGGACGCTCACTTCTCCACCCCGCGAGAATAAGGTTTTAGAAGCCTTTGATTTGGAAGAGGAGGAGCCTTTGATGGATCCCGCGTGGTCCCACTTGCAAATTGTGTATGAGTTCCTTCTGAGGTTTGTTGCGTCCCCCGAGACTGATGCAAAATTGGCTAAGAGATACATCGATCACTCTTTTGTTCTCAGGTTGCTAGATCTTTTCGACTCAGATGACCCTAGAGAGAGGGAGTACTTGAAAACCATTCTTCACCGCATCTATGGCAAATTTATGGTACACCGCCCATTCATCAGAAAAGCTATCAACTATATCTTCTACCGTTTTATCTTTGAAACAGAGAAGCACAATGGGATTGCTGAGCTATTAGAGATTTTGGGCAGTATAATCAATGGGTTTGCTTTGCCACTGAAAGAAGAACATAAGTTGTTCCTTGTTCGGGCTTTGATTCCTCTCCACAAACCAAAATGCATACCCATGTACCATCAGCAGTTATCATACTGCATTACACAGTTTGTTGAGAAAGACTGCAAGCTTGCAGATACTGTTATACGGGGTTTACTTAAGTATTGGCCAATCACAAATAGTTCGAAGGAGGTCATGTTCTTAGGAGAGCTGGAGGAAGTTTTAGAGGCAACTCAGCCTCCGGAGTTCCAACGAAGTATGGTGCCCTTGTTCCGCCAGATTGCTCGTTGCTTGAGCAGTTCACACTTTCAGGTATTAAGCTTTTGAAGCTTTTATTATTTTCCACTTGCTGTGATTTGCTTCTCATGTGAAGCTTCTTTATTGCTAGGGTTTAAATTGCAAAACAATAAGCTTCTCCTAATGAGTAACCTTTTTAGTGAATTCAGTTATGTCTAGGTGAAGTGGTGCTTCGAAATGCATCTATACATTATTTTGAAGACTAAGCTGTGTTTGATGCCTAACATGAAAAAATAATGTTTAAAGCAGTTTTACTAGCCCTAAAACGACATATATTATGAGGAATCCAATTCTATTCATTGATATAGTAAGACATGTTAAGACACATTAATCTAAACTATGTTTAATTTTTGGAAGTAATTAAATCATGGCAGCATAGTGTATTATTTGTCTTCTATTCTTTTCTTTGAAGATGGAAAGGTTTAACTTGAAATAGGGTACTAGATTAATAAGTTAAATACCGACCAAAAAAAAAAAAAATCAATAACTTAAATGTCGGTCTTTATCTATGCCTCTACTATAATGCAGATATTGATCCCTACAATATCTTATTGAATTGGCATTGCCTTCACCCCAAGGGTTGGCTTTTTATACATGCATACTGTGCTTAGTTAGCTTACTCGTTAGCTTCAATATATTTTCATTAGCATGCCATTAGTTAGTCAGTTGGTTAGTAACCACATCAGCACTAGCACACCATATTCGATATAGCATTTAGTAATTTAGTAATTGAGAACAGTGAGCAAGCGAGAAATGGAACAATAGATACAATAGACTTATTCCCTTGCCTCCCTCATTCCTCTGACCCCCTTCTCAAGCAAAGCATTTATTCATTACATACATACGTATTGGAGCAGGGAACAAAACGTACAAGATGTGGAAGCAAGAATGGGGAGCGACGGCTAAGTCTGATCCGGAGACGGCACTGAGCCTCGTAGATCCTTGAGGATAAGATTTTATAGAAAATTATGTCCATTCTCCACCTGCAACCGTAAGTTTTCGTAGTCTTCTTTTGCCACAAGGTACTGGGACCACGCAGCGGCCTCATTGGGTTGGTCGGCATGCATCATGATCTCTAGTAGTTGCACTAGGTGGGTATAGTACCCTGCTCTTTCTTTGAAGAGAGCATAAAATTGTCAGGATATGAAGTTTCTGAAGTTGGGCCAAGAGACCTAAATCCTTTGCCCGCCCTTATCCGTGAGACGAAGAGGTATCATTCGATTTGCACTATCAAAGTCTAAGTGTGGGCAACCTGGGATTTACCCTCTGTAGGAGAACTCGTCGTTAGAAAAAATTTGAAACTCTAAAAAAAGCTATATTTGTAGAGCGGACTTTGTGCCTACTGATATCCGGGGGAATGAAACAATTGTGTTGTTGGCGAATTGGTTGAGATCACGCAACTAGTCTGGAGTCATTGTGGAGAATTGAACAAAATACAAAATGGGCTTGCATTTTCTATCATCGATCCCCTCCTTATATAAAGAATGGAGGTGATCAAATGGAATCCATTTGAAGTCCAATCATTTTATTAGAATAGTAATAAGAGCATAACTGTGAGAGTGGCCAATAGAAGAGATTCCTTCTAAAGATGATTGAGTGGCCAAAAATCTGGGTTGAGGGGGAGCGACCTCATCCACTTCTTCCTTCTACCCACAATTAGCATTTGAACCACGGGGAATGAATCATTTCTAGATAAGAAAACAATTTGTTATCCTCTAGGCGGTGGCATCGGCTGGATGTGTTGTACGACCCACTTATCCCACTTACAAACTCCAAATAACTAACGCGATACTTCATTTATCCCACTTACTCCACTAACTCCACCGACTTGATACATTCGAGCATAGATGGTAGGCAGACCCATATTTCTTGGTTTCAATAGGACTCCTTACGAGCATTGCTTTTATCTAATTATTATTATTAATAATAATAATTAAGTTATTAGTGATTGGATGAAACCAATAAAAAACCCCTCATACAAAATTATAGACGATCTTCTTTAAAATCAAACCATTTTATCGAATGGAGTATGATTGTATGTATGATAGCATCTACTATACCAAGAAAATCAATGAACCCTTTTATTGCCATTGCTCATGATACCCTTTTTAGCTTATAGGGTCTATTGCTTAGTTCAAGATCCCTCTTACTAATTGTAGTCAAAGAATTAGTCGATTTGTTCCGCCCAAAATGGGAATGGGTTGGGGTTATGAACTTCTCTTCTAATAGGGTTATGTTTATTCTTATTATGAGAAGGGTTGTTCTAGCATATGTAAATAGATACTATGTTTACATATGCGTAATCGGACCCGTTATTTCTAGATTTCTTGTTATTTGGGTACTATATTCACTTCTTTGGGCTTTTTTTGAATTGAGAAGTAGGTTTGATTGTACATCTTTATATATTGGCAAAGGTTGACTTTCAGTTAAGGACTTGATTCTGGGCGAGGAAAGCATTGATTGAGATGAATCCACTTAGTTCATTGACTTGTTAGATTTGTTAGCATGTAGAGGAAATTCCGAAGGAGAGAGACCTAAACGGACAATTGAGGTGGTTCGCTTCCTGGTCCCCATCTTTTACTCATCTTTACTCATCAGTTCGGGCTGTTACCTCTGTAGAGGTCGAGCACGCAGGGACTATGTATCATATGGCGATGATCGGTTATCTTCGGAGAGAACCCCAACCTTTTTCAATTGATGTGGCCCCTGGCTTTGGCAAGATTATTTTTTTGTTAGGAATGCACTGGGTGCGACATTGAGGTTTTTTGGCACATAGGTGGGCTGTTATCTAACCATACATACCATGTCCAATTGGGCGAGTAGCTAGTCACGAAAAGAAGAGATAATGGCTTAGCATTAAGTAGCACTACCATCCTTCTCTAATTTAGAACTGCGAGTTCGGAACCAACTTGTTATGGGGTTGATTAAGTGGTTGGAGCCATCAATTCCAACCTATCCTGCTTCATATCTTCTAGTTGGTCGATTCTACGGATGCGAATGGCTGGTAAGTCTAATTGTCCACCCACGAAGTAGGGGTTGGGCCAAGTATGAAATGAGAGCAATGGCAAAAGGGCCATCAAAAGGACGAAACTTCGAATTGGTATGATTAATGGAGTCGGCGGAGTTAGTGGAGTGAGTAGGATGAATGGAGTATCGGGTTAGTGGTTTGGGGTTAGTACGAGTGGGAAACGTGGGTTGTATATCACACAGCCACAGTCGTATATCTAGAAATAATTCATTCTCCATGGTACATATGTTAACTACGGGTGGATAGAAATAGTAGATGAGGTCGCTTCCCCTCAATCCAGATTTCTGGCCACTCAATCCTCTTCAGATGGAATCTCTTTTATTGACTACTCCCTCAACTATGCTCTTATCTTCATTCTAATGAAATGGTTGGACATGGAATAGATTCCATGTGATCGCATCCCCCTCCTTTAGATTAAGAGGAGATCGATTATAGGAAATGCAAACCTGTTTTGTACTTTGCTCGGTTCTCTACAATTGACTCAATACCAGTTGCGTAATCTTAACCAATTCATCAACAACACTAATAGTTTCGTTCCCCTGGATGTCAATGCGCACGAAATTCGCTCTACAGATATAGTTTTTTTTAGAGTTTCAAATTCCTTCCGGCGATGAGTTCTTCTACCAAGGATAGATCTCAAGCTGCTCCCACCGGGACTTGATGGTATGTATCGAATGATTACCCTTCGTTTCTCGGATAAGGGGGTCCAAAGGATTTGGGTCTCTTAGCCCAACTTTAAAAACTTTATATCTCAATAATTTTATGCTCTTTGCAGGGCAAGAGTAGAATAATATACCCACTTGCTGTAACTGCTAGAGATCATGTTGCATGTCGACCAACCTAGCGAAGCCGCCACGTGATCCCAGTACCTTGTGACAAAAGAAGTTTGCGAAAACTTGTGATTGCAGGCGGAGAACACATTTTTATATAATCTGGTCTCCTCGAAAATCTGCGGGACTCGGTGCAATCTTTAAACCAGGCTTAACCGCCACTCCCTACTTTTTCTTCCTCGCCTTGTACCTTTCGTTCATTATTCTAGTACGTATGTAATGAATAAATGCTTTGCTTAGGAGGGGGGTCGGAGGAAGGATAGTGGCAAAGGAACAAATCTACTATATCTACTGTTCTAGTCACTCGTTTGCATACTGTACTCAATTACTAAATGTTATATCCAATATGGTGTGCTAATGGTGATGTGGTTATTCACTAATGGTATGCTAATGAAGATGTACTGAAGCTAATTAAGAACAGTATGAAACCCACCCCTACCCACCCCACCCCACTTTTTACCCAACCACCCTTAAGGACATTTTAAAGCATTGATAAATCAATGCCCTTCCTTTTCCTCCCACCCACCTCCTGATTCAGTAGGTGGTGAAATTGATGCCTTTGAGTTTCTCTCGCTTCCGTTGCTTCTACGGGTTATGTCTATTTAATGAGCTTGGATGCTGGTCCAACTATTGAATCAATTGGCTCACCTCTCCTTACAAGTGATCCTAAATAAGTCCACCTTATATACAATTATTGCAGCATTTTGGCCTTAATCAGGCCTAAGTGATCACAAAACAAGATGAGGCTAAGGTCTAAACCATTATGAAGTTGGGTCCTACTAGAGGGAATGTTTAGCAAGAAGGTGGACTTGGTCTTTGAACTGGATATGGAGCAGCTGGGCTTAGAATTGGAAATTCAATGAATGGAATATGACTTGCTGATTCACCAATAAGAACTACCCCTACCTATGCTCCTATCTTTGCTTTAGAGAAATAAAGTTGGAGCAAGTCTACTGATTAGGAAATAAGCCCAGACTAGTTCAAATGCACTTGCTTTCATGTTGTAAACTGGCACAAAATCCCAATCGAGAGGCCCGTTTGTAGGGCAGGTGGTTGATAAGCATCACTATTGACACCATATGAGGAGAAAGATGTCATATAGGCCCACGGAACAATTTGGAGCAGGGAAACTAGTTGGATTTCTTTTTGCCAAGTAAGTGCTTAGAACTACCGACTTCGTCTACGCACTCACTAGTTCGGCTCCATGGCACTGAAAATGTATCAGGGCTCAAGTGATTCACCGAACTGACGAGATATTGAAAGCTGCTATTTCAAGTGTCATTAGTAGGACATTCTGTCAATTGGGGAAGTTTTTTGGCGATGAACACTTGGAAATATCAGAAGTGAGAATGCTGACATGAGTAACGAGAAATCCTGTGAAAAACACGATCGCCTGCCAGTGGAAGGCTTTCTGCACTTCAAGCCAAAATATGATGTTTAGAGTAATAACATTACCCAATGTTTTAAAAAGCGTGAGATGTATTTAAGGCGGTTTGCTTTCGTGAGGTCAGGCATAAGCCTCAAGGCAGTATTAGACGTTAGCCTTTTTTTTTTTCTAAAAATGCTATGAAAATTTTCTAAAAATCATAATACATTTTTAAAAAATTGAATTGAACATATAATAAAAAGAAAACAAGAAAATAAACTTGTTGATTGTTGTGTAATTAAGAAACATGTTCATAAAATGAGCGTAGCGCCGAGATGAGGATGTTGAGATGCATGTGTGGTAAGAAGGAAAGACACAATTAGAAATGAACACATTTGTGCGAATATAGGAGTAGCCTCAATAAGTAACATAATGGGGGAAAGTCGACTGAGATGGTTTGGTCATGTACAACAAAGACCTATGACAACACCGATGAGGTGGAATGTGCAAGTCGAAGGGTCTAAAGGGGCGAGGGGAAGGCCAAAAATAGACATGGATTGAGGTTTTGAGAGGAGATTTAAAGAAACTTGCCTTACCGAAGAGATGGCTTTAGATAGAATTGAATGGAGGAACATGATTCGTGCAACCAACCTCATATCGTTGGGCTACGGCTTCTGATGTTGATGATGTTCTTCTTTTTAATGATTTACCTTAACGGGTGATAGTTCTGAGCTAAATTCCTAATATATCTAGTCATCGATTCATCATCACCATTGATAGTTAAAATGTACATGTACATCATAAAAAATATGATATCATAACCATGAACGAAAATAAGTTAATAAACGACGAATTACTTCCACTTATTTGTCTACCACCCCCTCTCACCCTTTTTACCAAGTAAACATAGGAAGAGCAAACCAATGATAAATTATAATTATAATAATAAAAATAATAAGGTTTTGAATGTATATGTTAAGAAAAAGAGAAAAAAAATATTTTTACTAGTTCTTACCTTCAAATTCAAGTATTTGAACCGTCTTGTCGCAAGGAATCCATTGGAAGTGGCGGAATTGAAATTGGATGAGGAATGAGGGCATAATTACAAAATCTCCCAATATGAGAAAATTAAGGCAAAATAGCTTCACTTTGAGGGATCTCTCAAATAAGAGGAAAGAGATGGTTAAAACTATATTTTTAGGTCATCTAGGCCATTAAAAATCATCATGGGGACATTTGGGAAAAAAAGTAAAAGAAAATGTTTAAAGTAAATTTTTTAAAGGGTTGGTAGGCCCATTACTGTGCACCCCTCAATTGCGCCTTGCACGTCATGCCTCGAGGCTTAAGCCTCAAAAAATTCAGTTGAGGCTTACACCTCAAGGCATGAGGCGTGCACCTCGCCTTGAACATCTCGAGTTATAGCTCATTTACTATAAAAAAAAATGCATTTTTGTTTAAGATACGATAAGATAGGCTAACATACACTAAGATACATTGTACTAGACCGTTAGGGCTGTCAAAGGGCCGGGCCAAGGTAGGGCCTAGCCCTACCCTAGCCCTTAGAGGGCTTGAACCTGCTAGGTCCTAACCCCACCCTCAAGGGCCAGGGCCTAGAAGAAGAGTATTAAAAAACATAACTTTTAAGTAAAAAAAGTGGATGCTTGAATAATGCACTTGGCATGGTAACGCAGGACGGGAGTATCGTTCCGCGATTTGAGAAAGCATGAAGAGGGGATTACTATTCACGGCACTATTCACGTGACACTAGTCACGTCACTATTCACACAGCACTATTCACAGTGTTGGTATGATTTGGGTTTTCTTAGGTAAGAAATTGATTAAAAAAGAAAAAGAAAATAGAGATGGAGAAAGAGTAGATAATAAGAGAGAAGAGATGGAGATAAAAAGATACATTCGGCTTCGCACCGAATTAGCTTGGCTTCGCACCAAGAGATGATGGCTTCACACCACGAGAGGGATTTCTCAAAGAGATTTTTATTTCTTCATTCATAATTTTTCATCTTTAAAATCAAACGGTACATCACTTTTGATAGACTTACTACTTGAACTTTCCTAATTCTAATCTAATTGAAATTAGAAACTCCTAATACAAATCAACTATTGCAATCAATAATAAAATCCTAATTGGAAATCAAATCTAATTTCAACTGAGAATCCTAATCAAACTAAAACAAATCTTCGTGGGGTCTACTAAAAATAATAAAATCACAATTTACTATAAATAGTAAAATCAGGATTTACCGTAGATAGTAAAAACGAGATTTACTATAAATAGTAATTTCAGGATTTACTATAAATAGTAAAAACGTGAATTACTAGTTAGTAAATAGTATCCACTTGATTGGGCATTGATTCGGTGTAGCACGGATGATCGTAGTAGAATGCTCTCGCATCGAACCCTCCTGGTTGAAAAGTCGAATTCAAGTTGAGATATTGCAATTGGCTTTTCCAGTGGAAGAGATATTTGGAGTACTTTCCCTTCAGTTTCTTCTTTTGCATCTTCCACAGGTGTAAATTTTTTGAAACATGGTATGTGTCCTCAACTCTGGCCTTCTTTGATAAGAAATTCCTGCTTGTTCCATCTGGTTCATTTTCAACTATCGGTTCCGAAACAACAGAAACATCTAAATTCGGATTGGGATATTCTATACTTTTTGGGTCATCTTCAGCTGGAGCATCTAAACTATGGGAATCATCAATCTTTTCAGCTTTTTCATTCTCCACAATTGCAGGCGGATCAATCTGCTTATCCTCTGTATTTTCTTCTGATTCAAATATAGGAGCTTCAGGATTGGCTAATTCCTCAACTTTGGCATTTTCTTCCTCATCGATTATTTCATTTTCCTTGGAAGGAAAAACACCCTCTTGTTCAATGGCTTTCATCTGATCTTCGTTGTGGACAAACTTGGGTTTTAAGGATTCCAGTGGTGCATTAACTTGCTGGAGTTGCTTTGTTTGTGCATGCTTTTGTTTCATGCTCATGGGGTTTTCTGCGCTACATCTGCACTCACAAACTTCAAATAAATCACTGGAAAGAGGTGAGAAAGTCGGCGGTGGTGGCGATGACGATCCAAGACGATTGCAGCGGCGGATTGGAACTCTAGCGGAGATCCTCTCCTCCAGTTTGCTCTCAATACAATTTATCTGGCCGTTATTGGCATTTCATTGGCTCTCCAAACGAGTTATCACATCGTTTAGTTTGGCTAACGCAGTTGCCAACGATGGCGAATCAATCTGAGACATCTTTAAGGAATTTTGAACTGGGCTCTGATACCGAATTTGTCGCAGGACGAGAGTACCGTTCCGCGATTTGAGAAAGGATGAAAAGGGAAGATTACTATTCATGTCACTATTCACGTGACACTATTAACGTGGCACTATTCACATGGCACTATTCAGTGTTGTACGATTTGGGTTTTTTTAGGTAAGAAATTGACTAAAAAAGGAAAATAGAAATAGAGAAAGAGGGATAAAAATATACCTTCGGCTTCGCATTGAATTAGCTTGGTTTCGCACCAAGAGAGGATGTGTCACGCCCCCAAATCGATATCTGGTCATATCAACCTTTCTCGTATCTTGAGGTGCGATCCGATCATACAAACGCGTAGTCAAACAAAACTGGTATCACGATGCAGCGGAAATACATCGGATAATTTTTTTCTTCATTTTGTTTAAACAATCCATAAGATGAAACGTACTTCATTGACACATTAATAATGTTAGAGGATCTCTCACCTCAAACAAAACCGTAATATACCCATCCAAAAGAAAACATTGTATAAATATCGTACTCCCAGATACATGTTACTAAATGGTCAAAAGACCTACATAACTCATGTATCCTTCTATAAGATAGAAGAATTAAACAAAATATAACATCGTCTCTAGTATAAGTCTATTAACAGAAATGCTAGAAGCATCAAACCAACTTCCCCTTATCCCTTCCTGAAAACAAAACATTTTAAAACGATGAGCTAGGGCTTAGTAAGTACATTCCTCATGCGTAAAATCACATAAATCACCGGCTTTTGTTTATTTTAAAACAAATACGATCTGCAAATGAGTTTCACATGTAATTCGATAAAACTCAATTCTCCATCAATTACTTACGTATAACTTCGAATACAATGATGACATTTCACATAACAGTCAACATGTTTCTGATCAGAATACTCGTGACCATTTCTATACAGTCAAACTATCAATTCTGATGTATTCAGTACTAACATTCCATCAGTTCTAGTGTACGATGTCAACACTTCTAGCTTACAAGTAGACTCCCTAATGTGCACACTAATTGTTTTATTAGGTATCCTCTTTCCGGATTCCCTAATTTCTTTTTAGGTATAAATATCTGAGGGGTCTCATGAATGAGACAAAGCCTCTCCTTTAGGGGACTGGAACCCCAAGGGGTCTTAAAGAAATAAGACAACGCCTGATACTTTAGGGGACTAGAACCCCAAGGGGTCTCAAAGAAATGAGACAATGCCCTGATTTCAACAAATCTGATATTCCATATTCCCAATCATGTTCTTATTCATGTCCTTAATCGTATTTATATGCATAAAAGTAATGTTTGCAGAAACATCTTTACATGCATAACATTCATATTTTAGCATTTTGAAACTAAAAATAAGAACATTTAAGTTAATATTCTAGAAAGCGAATACATAAAACATATGAAAAACGCATATCTCATTTTAAATGAATTTGAACATGATTTCATCCAACTAAATAGATTACACATGTCCTCATCTATCATAATTTCATACTTTTAAGATTACAAGAAATCATCAATGCATTTGCACATTTTATGTGGAAAATACAAGAATTAAGATTTTTCCTTGCTAAAATTTAATAGATAACAAGAATAACATTTTCAGAGATTTTTCAAAAATAATAGAATTTTCTAGAATTTTTCTACAATATTCTATGAATTTTCAACTATTTCCAAAATAAAATAATATTTATAAATAAATAAATAATTAATAAAATAAAATAAATAAATAATAATTAATTAATTAATTAATTAATTAAATAAATGCATAAAATAAATAACTATGTACTTATCCGTGAATACGCTAGAATCCGAATCCTTGAACCTCGTACGGCGTGAATCTCGAGGTAGGGTGTATCTCGAGACAGTGGGTCCCACAAAAAAAAACTTTTCAAAGACCTGAATATTTTCAGGAATTTTTTAGAAATTCTTCTAGTTGAGGGGCTTTTTTGCAAATATTCTTACCTCATGGGTTAGAATATAAATACCCAAACTGATGGAATTTTCTCAAGGCATAGCCTTGTATTTATAGAAGTTGAAAACTCAACTTTTAATTCCTATCCAATGCGGGATTATAATTTTGAACATTGTCTTTTTTTTTTTCAAATTTTATATTTTTGATATCAAACTATAGCATATAAAAACTTAAAATGTTGCCCAGAACTAAACACAATAACTTTTGACTCGCAAGTCCGATTTGGACAAACTTGATACCGATAGAAAGCTATTGTTGAGACCTTTAAAATAGCATACATATAATGTTCAAAGTATTATAAAAAGTCTACTATAATATTGCTAGAAATAGGGTCATTACAGGATGGTTTCATATCACGAGAGGGATTTCTCAAAGAGATTTTTATTTCTTCATTCATAATTTTTCATCTTTAAAATCAAAGCGTACATAACCTTTTATAGACTCACTACTTGAACTTTCCTAATTCTAATCTAATTGAAATTAGAAACTCCTAATACAAATCAACTATTGCAATCGATAATAAAATCCTAATTGGAAATCAAATCTAATTTCAACTGAGAATCCTAATCAAACTAAAACAAATCTTCGTGGGGTCCACTAAAAATAATAAAATCACAATTTACTATAGATAGTAAAATCATGATTTACTATAAATAGTAATTTCAGGATTTACTATAAATAGTAAAAACGTGAATTACTAGTTAGTAAATAGTATCCACTTGATTGGGCATTGATTCGGTGTAGCATGGATAGTCGTAGTAGAATGCTCCCGCATCACATGGTAACTGGTTTCCTTGGTTTAATTATGTAGATTTTTCAATGAATGATCATAATTTTTTCGTTACAGGGGTAAACCGTTAAGGTGTGAAAATGAAATCTATCTTTTTAAAAACCTCGATAAAATAAATGATATATTATAAATTTACACTAGAAAAAAGTCATTTTGGAACGATTTTGAACCATTATTAAAATTTTCAAAATAGGAACGATTTTGGGCCGTTCATAATTTTGTAATGGCTCAATCGTTTGGAAATTGCCCAAAGCTGTATCTTTTTAGGATAATTGTAGGGTCCAACACCAATAACGTCGTGACACGTGTACCTACGGAAACCAGAAGACCATGCCAATTGGTTTTCCCCCTTTCTTTTGTATGTTCTATTTTTCAAAAAAGGTTAGATTCCCTAAGAAGCCTGGAACTCTTATTAACAGTTGGACACTTAAGTGTCCAACAATAGGTGACCTTAGAACAACCCATTTTTTTATTTAAAAAAGGCAACTTAATTTAGTTTTGAATGTACCACACACCAAGTGTGTCGTTTTCTCAAAAAAAAAAAAGGTCTAAGTGCGTTATTTTATGGAATATAATTTAAAAAAATATATAAAAAAAGATGATTTTCTAAAGGCCGGGTAGGGTCGGCCCCCCTTAAGTGTGACCCTGACCCGCCCCTTATTTAGAAGGGCCTTACATATTTGGGCCGGCCCTAAGGGTTTGAAATTTATAAAAAAGCCTCTTTTTAGGGCTGGGTCGGGTTGGGCCCCCGTACAAGAGGGCCAGATTGACACCCCTATAGACTGTGTCTAATGCTTAGATATGCTGAATATAATCAAGTACAAAATATTACGATACAAGTTATGTAACAAGGGCATGTCACTTTTAAGGTTTTTTGCCATGTTAGATACGTATCGACATGGGTATGCGTGTCGACAGATCGGACATGTATTACAGTGTCATCCTTTGTTTAAATTATTATTTTTTATATTAAAAAATGATTTCTAATAGGTGGTTGGTGTGTTCTGTTTTTTTTTTTTTTTTTCGGTGAGTAGCCCGGGGTTAGGAAGGACCCTTAGTGTCATCATCAATAAGATTGATGAGATCACTTGGAAAATCTTGAGGAAACCGAAGAGTTACAAGATCAAAATTACATCTAGAAGTAAGAAAATCTTCAGGTTTGTTGTTCTCCTTCCATATGTGCTTTGTGTTCCATTTGGAGAAACATTGAAGAGTTCTCCAAATATCACTAGTCAAATTTCTTACTTGCCACAGCCTTGTACGTTTCCTTTATCACTTCTATAGCATAGAAAGAGTCGGACTTGTTGTAATGTAGATTGTTACCAGAAGTGTAAGATTAAGAGAGAGTAGAGAGATTAGAAGGAGAAGAAGAAATAAGAATAGGGTTTTGGAGAGAGAAGGGAGAGATTGAACTTAATGTTCAATCTTCTCTCAAGTGATATATATATATATATATATATATATATATGCTGGGGATGAAAATAGAAAACATGGTGGGTTAAGTGCGTGCCCACATAACCCATGAACCAAGAAAAGGGAGTTTGTGGGTTAAGTGGGTGGGACCACACTTGACCCTCAAACTTAAAAGAACAAATCTTCCCCACGTGGGGCAGTGGGGCGTAGCCCACTAAGTGCACCCCCACGTGGGTGCTACAATCCAACAGGACTGAACCCCTACTTCATCAATACGCTATTGAGCAGCAAAGGTGAGACCTTTCTAAATACTAATCAACTTGATGTGCCCAATTAAAAAAGAATCACAAGCCCCCCAATGAGAAAACAAATATACTATTTTTATCTCTAATCATGCCTCCAAAGTGAGCAACATTATTTGCGAAGGACCCATTTGGGTTGGTGTGTTCCATCCTCCATACATTATTTTGTTAAGTTGTTGAACACAGACCTTGATAGTCTTTAATCTTATAAATGTACTTGTATTCATAATGTTATTGGATAACTCAATGGCGTATGGAAATGCTTTCGTTTTTTTTTTACTTTTCATATATTTATTTTTCATTTTATTTAAAATGAAACTTTTGGCTCAATTATAACTAAAATATTATATTCTAATACATGTGTACAGACAGACGTGTTTGCAGTTTTTGGGCTTCTTGAAGGCACCATGTCAAACACCTCATATTTGCTTCAAACACCGACGCACATGTCTGTGCCATTTGTTACTTATCATTGCAGCAAGGAAATAAATTTGGTTTCGAGGTTTCTTTCTATTAGCCCGAAAATGAAAATATTTCGACCAGTGTGGAAATGGTGGAAATAATGCGGAAATGATGTAAATGTTGTGAAAAATTTAGGAAAAAATAAAACAAGTATAAAAACACACTCATAAGTTACCAAACCGTAATATTCAACCATATCTAGCGTGGAAATGAATGACCATAACGGTTTGTAATATGCCGAGGTAGACATCTGATAATCAACCAACTAAACATCAGTAATAATGACAAATGGAAATGATTATAATCATCAAATAACTTCAAATTAAGTTCATTACATCCAAAATATATCTTCAAATAAACAAGTACAAAAATTCGAAAGGTCAGTCATATAGACCTTCGGTCACCATCATTATATTGATGCCCTATCTTATACAATATTGGGCCCATGGCATCATGTTTTGGTAAATATTTTGATATTCTTGGAGATACTGGTGATATTGTTTGGGATGCATGCCCACTAATACTCCCATCGTTGGGTAGTTGGGATGCTTGGCAATTGTTGGCTGCTCGATAATTGGTAAACATTAACTACTATATTTATGTATATAGATATATTTTCTATATTTTTAATTTTAAGAAGTAAAATAATAAAAAAATGTTAGAAAGAAAGAATGCATCAAATATTCATGGACTTTGATGCACTTGGGTTTCCTCGATCTTCTATAAAAATTTTAAAATACATTTTTATTATTTAATTATTAAATATGGAAAAAAAATTGTAATCTAGGTATTAAATACTCATAATTCACTTACATTAATTTACTAATTTTGTTTATAATTTTCCAAAATCCATCTACTGTTAATATGTAGCATTTGCCCAATTTTTGGAACTTCTAACATTTTCATAAAAACAATTTAAAAATTTTTGGTTTAACAAATTAAGTTGTAGATCAGGCTAAGTTATATAACATATAATTGATTCATGCACAACCATTGATGTTTAGGGTGAAAACCAATGAAATTGGGGTTTTCCTTAAATTTCGAATTTTCATTTAAACAATCTTCAATCGGTGCACAAATCTTGTGTAAATGCATCACGAATTCGTAGATTTAATGCATTTACACCTAAACTATCTATTTTTATAGCAAGAAACAATACAAAATTTCATACTTACATTTCAGAATTAAAAAAAAAACCCAAAACGGGCTTTTGATTCGTCCTCACGATCAATCACAGAGGTTTCTCACCACACAATCTTCAATTTCAAAATGAAGATTTCCTTATAAGTAAAAGGATCGGGCTCCAGTGTAAAATGACAGGCTCCCGTTATAGGACACAATATGAGCCATGTGGCCCAGGACTCTGACTGTATGGATGTTTAGCCAATCCCTAGGTGGACCTACAAACCAAAAATTAGCCTGATTAGTGATTTATAGGCGTTGGATCTCAGTACCTCAAATACTGCTCAAATTCCCATAGTTGAGATCAACCCATGAAAATAAGTCCAATCCAACGCCTATAAATCACAAATCAGGCTGATTTTTGGTTTGTAGGTCCACTTAGGGGTTGGCCAAACATCCATACGGTCAGTCCTCTAAGAGTGTGCCTCGTGGCTCATATTGTGTCCAATAACGGGAGCCTGTCATTTTAGGGTGGTCACTGGAGCCCGATCCTAAGTAAAAATGGGATTTTGGGGGGTTTTTGTGCAAAATGTGAGGTGTGCTAGGTAAACATTTCCGTATATGTCAAAATATTTCCACTGACATAATACATTTTTCTACATTGTTGGTCAAAATAATATTGTAGCAAATAAATTGAAATATTTCATGAAAGTAGTGCAAACTTTCCATGCATGTTATTTTTCTCGTCAATTGGCGAAAATAACGAAATATTTTGCGAAATTTATTTCCTTGCACTTCAGTGAGGATAGATGAAAATAGGAATATAGTAAGATGAAGTATTTTGGGCATTGTTATTATAATCCTACAGTTTAAGATTTGAATCCTACATTTCAAATCAAATATTAACCCAAATGATTTGAATCTTATGTTTGAATCCATTTAGATAAATATCGTACGATAACTGTGAATCTAACGATTTGAGTACAATTCACGGCTTGAATATAACAATTCTTTCAAACTTATGATTTAAATAAAAACATGGGACACATTTTCAGGTGAAAACAATTACTTGTATGTTTGTATTTTTGGTTTTGCCTAAACATTAGACACTACAAAAAGAGAAAATTAGTAGATATTTGTACTAATTAAACAAATTTATAACATGTTTCTTGCTATTTTTTCCACACAATAAAAGCATAGTTTCATAATCAACCCTGAGTAATTTTTTAGTTTTTTGACTTTTATTGTTCCTCTTCAATATTTCAACTTAAAAGGGCCCTTACAGATTAGAAAAAGAAGTTACTAAAGCCCTTAACAAAGATCTCCTAAGTGATTAGGGTTAAAGACAAGAAAACGAACAAGATCTTTATACAAGTATCTACAAATAAGGGGATCATTTGCAATTTATTTCTCTAAATGCTTCTTTTCAAGGTATTAAGTAACTGTGCAAGTAAAAAGCATAAACTTAATATTCTATAATAAGCAATTTTTGCATATAAATATTGTAGGAAACAGTTTCCTAATAGCGTTTTCCGCATGAAATACCACCTTAATAGATGCAAGAATTGCATATCCATGCTCTCAATTTGAAAGATTGAGAATCAAAACTATTGATGAGAGATGGGAACTTGTTTAATTTGATGCATGCTTTTGATTTTTTGTTTATATAATTATTAGTTTAGAACAATGCCTCTATAGCTCATATCAAGATTGCCAGGTAAACTGTTTTGTCATTATTTGTAAGTGTTTGTACAAAACCTTGTCATTATCTAATGAGTTATAGAGTAGTTAGGCATATTGTATTTTATTTTTTGGCTACTATTTCATTTTTTTAATCTCATAAAGTAAAATCTTCAACGTTTTGAATCTTGATTTGATTTGGATCCTACTCCTTACAATCCTATTCGATTTTGACTGACATTGACTTTGAGTTGGTCAGGCTGTGGGGGGTTGTACCCACAGACCTGGGATCGAATCTTTGGGGGGTAATTCCCAAAGACCTGGGTTTGGTCCCGTTCTTACCTTAGGGGGTTAGGGGGGAATAATAAATGTTTACCTATGAACAAAAAAAAATGGTAGGCTTTTGATATTTTGAAAATGTAGATATAGGTATGGGTAATTTTCTTTATAACACTTGTCAAAAAAAAAAAAAAAAAAATTCTTTATAACGTATATAATCCTCTTGGAGCCTGGGGTACCCAGTTAAGATAATTTTGATTGCCTTATTCGACTATGTATTTTCCACAAAAAGATGTCGTATTTTCCACAAACAGATGTCGTACATAAAAAAATGCACATCCAAGTACTCTAGGCTATATAAGATAGTAAATGGCAGATTACGCTTTTGGATTAAAAAGGACACGTCAAAATCGACACAACCTAACACGTATGCTAGCGTCACTCTTTATTTAATGATTTTTTTTATTATAAATAAATGAATTCTGAAAGAGGGTTGGTTGTTCGATCCTCCATACATTACTTTGTTAAGTTGTTAAACACATCTGTAGTTGTTTGATAGTCTTCCCTCTTATAATTTACTTATAATTACTATGTTATTGGGTAGCTCCATGTTGTATAGAAATGTTTCCTTTTACTTTTCATATATTTCTTTCCCTATTTTTTTTAAAACTTTGATTAAATATAAAATAAAAAATATGATATTATATCAAGGTTTAAAATATTATTGTGTTCGTTGTCTCAGTAAGTTGACGGAACGAGACGTAACGACCGAGACGGAGCGAGATAATGGAAAAAAACATTATGTCTTGATAAGGTTAAATCATTTTTAATTCTTAATTACGATACAAATTTGTTTGAGCGTGTATTTGTGTTATAAAAGTAAATATACCATGAAAATAAGGTTCTAAACCAATTTTAGTACTTATATTAAGTTTTTGGCACGAGACGATACTCACCTATATATCATCTCAGTACCTTACTGGAGCAGGACATCTTGGATGAGATGGAATGAGACAGGATGAGATTTTCAACCATGATTATAATACATGCGAATGGACATGTCTGTGTGTTGGGCTTCTTAAAGGTGCCATGCTAGACACCTCGTATCTGTGTCAGACACCGACACGTGTCTGTCATTTTTACATAGGATAAGAGGTTTATCGTTCAATATTCATGAGGACTCAAAATATCAGTTAACAAATATTCAACTGAACTTGAACGAGTATGTTTTAGAGCCTTCATCTCAATGAGAATGGTCATATTGCCAATGTGTCACGTCCATTTGAGAATTATTCATCATCATTATCAGATGTCAACATTTAGATTCATTTACAAAGTTGAGTTCGGCTTATTTATGAAATACCATAAATGTGTGGGCCACCTTGTCCTTGGATTTCATGAGATAAAACCATGCAATTCTGGAAAAAAGAAAAAACTAGAATTTCACTTACTGAAATTTGATGGAAAGAACAGTGTTAGAAGTTGACATGTTTCAACTTGGAGTTATGCTTACACCACATTACTCAAAAACCGCAAACACTTATAGACACAACTGAGGATGAGAAAGATTACCCAACTGTGTGCTTTAATGCATCGCAGGTTTTCCTGGGACAATGAATAGAAAGGAAATCCCCGAGCATTCATTGAGAAGGTTGAATCTATCAGCTTTATGAACCTGGGTATGTCTCTTTGTCCCCATTGAAAATCATAGCACGAAGGGAAAAATGTAATGCTATAATTTTCTGCCCCCTCTCGTGCGACCCAATCTGTGCCAGATATTTTGTTTCTCCTCTCTTGCAACTGAATCTTTTCTATCAATTAAGGATCAGAAGCATCTAAATCACTAAGTGGAATTAGGAGATGATTGGAGCCACTAAAAATTGTTGTTTTCCCCTCTCTTGCATCTCTTGCATCCAAATCTGTTCCATGTGCCCCTCCCACCTCGTGCAGCTAAGGATCGGAAGCATTTGAATCAATTTCTAGGTAGAACTAGGAATGATGGGAGATATGGTTGCTTATGCAGTAAAGATTGGACTGAACAATGGTATGTCTTGAAATAGAGGGAGTACTCAACGTGAGAAATCCCTAAAATCAAATTTGTTAAGATCCTTCCACGAACAGAAATCATCTAACCTTAATTAGACACAGGTTCAGTCAGTATCATGAGTGGGAAGGCCTTGATTTGGATAAGCATCCCAGTGCCCTGGGTAACTATTTCAATGGCTATTGCAAACAATATTAGCCCTGTAAGACTGTGCATGCCCTCCAGTATTGTTTGGATTTTGCAATGCGTACACTTGACATCTTTCATACATTTTATGGGGACAGGGGCATGCCACAATCACCATCTCACTATCTAAGCCTCCACGGCTATTAATTCTTGCTGCTGAAGAATCTCTGACATGTCAGATATCTCCAGAGCAGGTGTTGGCTGCTGCATGGTAATTCTGTAGCCTCCTTTCATGGAGTAAGGAGAAGATTGATCCTCTTTGGGCTCGTACTCAGGATTAAGACCAATTATGCAACTATTTTCTGTGCTCTTATTCTTTGAAATATCCTCAGGTGAATGTGAAGTAATTGCCACATAGTACCTCAGCTCCTCCCATCTCTCTCTCTCTCTCATGATGTACTATATTATAAACTTCTCACCTAAACAAAACTATCTCCTGATGGGCGTGAACCTTTTATATGTATATGGTTGACATGTTTAGCATACTGGTTGCATCATTATTGGACTCTAAAGAAATTCACAATGAGGAATTTCAGTGGGAGCTCAATAAAGGGGAAAATCTGGGCTAGTTATTTTTCTTTCCATTTCAAGGAAGTTTTTTTTTTAATTCCCATATCCTGTTCTTAAAAAAGTGGTTTGCCAGTGACACAATAATCTCTATTCTCATCAAAGAGATGACTTGCTGTTATTAGCTCCACTGTATCCCAGTTCAAGACCCATACCTCAACAAAATTGAACTTGACCAATTGTATATATTTGATTGTACAATCAGAACAATCCCATTAATAGATACTTGAACAAAGAGATGGCTTGCTGTTATTTGCTCCACTGTGTCCTAGTTCAAGACCTCTACCTCAACAAAATTGAACTTGACCAATTGTATGGTATTGATTGTACAATCAGAACAATCCCATTAATAGATACTTGGAGTAACTCCAAGAGGTGCTCCATGGATTGGATGTCTGGATTGATGAAAATATGCCCTGGGCTGATCAACAAGGTAAAGCCCCCGTATACATCATACAGTAAAACATAAGTTTTTCTGTCTTATATATTTTTAATCTCCGGGATTTAAAAAAATTTAGTTTGTTTTTGTATTGATTTGTTTTTGAATGCTGTGATGATGATGCACCTGCTTGTACATTGATTGGCGTGTTTTCTCATGTTGTAATATTCTTTTATCTAGAAGAATATATGAGTTTCTTATTCTCTTTTCATATTCATATTTTTTATATGATGTGTGATGCACATGCCATTCGCTACTATGTACAATGTCAAAAACCAGAATGGAAGTGCCATGATTAAAATTTAAGATTAAATACCAGGGCTATTATCTCCTCCCAATTAACCCTGCTGAAATGATGGCTTCCACACAAATCGATTCCTGAATCATATTTTGTTCAACCAATGTCTTGCAGGTGGCAGAGAGGGCTTTATTCTTATGGAACAATGACCACATTGAGAACTTGATCAAGCAAAACCGCAAAGTTATACTACCCATTATCTTCCCTGCCTTGGAGAAAAATGCTAAAAACCACTGGAACCAGGCAGTTCAAAGCTTGACACTCAATGTGCGTAAGATCTTCACTGACCTTGATGCTGAGCTATTTGAGGAGTGCTTGCTTAAGTTTCAGGAAGACGAAACAAAAGAGACGGAGATCAAAGCAAAGCGCGAAGCCCAATGGAGGCGCTTAGAAGATATTGCTGCATCAAAAGCTGCGAGTAATGAAGCTGTGCTTGTTCCCCACATAATAGCGTCTCGCACATCTTCGGGCTAAGACACACAGAGAGATTTGTTGGTAGTTCTGACGGTCTCAATTTTCTGAATGGGTGTGAGAGTCGTGAAACGGATAACATGCTCTAGGAGGTGTAATGTTGATGGTTTGTTATTCATTATCTTAGTGCTCAACCCCTATTACTTCTGATTGTTTTGGGTTGCCAGGTCCCAAGGGTTAAGAACACCACTGTACAGGGAACACACTGGCCCCAACTTCTGGTTTTATACACAGACTGTATATATGGGGGACAAGCTAATGTGGTTTACAAGCTGCTGCACTTCACATTCATGAAGGATGAGAGTTGTTTAGTTGTCATGGCCTTTTTATTAGTTCATGTTCTAAAGGAGCTTCAACAGAGGTATCTATCTACCTAATCATGATATTTGAATTTGGTTTCAATTGGTTCCCAAATATTAATTGAAGTACTCTTCATTTATTTATATGTATGCCTTAAAATTTATCTTTATTGCTTTTCTGAATGAAATCATTGCCTAGTTTAACAAAAAATTATACTATATGACTGCTTCTTTGACCAAATGTTACAGAAAACATAGGAATCCCCTCTAGCTCTTTCTTTTCTGTGAGCTCATTTTCTCATAACACAAGGGATTTTCTGGACTTTCTTCCAAGGGGGAGGCGGATGAGGGGGTCATTTGTTTTGGGGGAATAAGGGTTGGGGGTGAATTTAACAGGATAGGATGCCATCTTGTTTATCCCACACAGCCCTTCCTTTGCTTCGCTCCTCTGCATCCTGATGTACCCATTCTCTCCCCAATCTGATCCCCACGAGTTCTTCACGATCCAATGCTTGATCCCTTCACTGTTCTCTCCATAACCAACAACTGCAACCCCATGGTTGAGTTCTGTTCCGCAGGTCCCGCTAAACACTCCCTGTATCAATATTTGCAGATTTTTGATTTGTCAGTATAAACTTACACATCGTTTTCTTCCCATATGTCCTGTTAGTTACCCAAATACAACTAATTAATGTCAGTGCCATAAAGCTTACTTTCCAGTAGAACTGAAAGTACATTCCTCCAGCTTCTATTGCAACTGAAACAGGCTGATGCATAACGGCCTTCATCAGGGCGTCATCACTGTTGACTGGAACATCTTCATAACCATCTATTACAACCATGGACGAGTTCTTCTGCAAAATAATCTTGTTGCTCAAAGACAAGGACAATATGAAAGTTTTTGTCACTCAAATGCAAGGGCAATATGGAAGTGTTTTTGGTTTGGAAAGTCGGCTTGATGCTCGGGAGATTTTGTTGAATCGATGAAAAACCGAACCAAATCAATCGGCTCTGCCTACGGTTGACGTTTTTGAACACGAGCTTTCTACTTGAAAACTAGTAAAAAAAAATGAGTTTAATGTAATACCTCTGTGAGATTGCACTGGTTGTCACTGGCAGTGTATGGATAATCACCTTCGCTGCTGATTCCGCCGTTTTCAACAATGAATTGGAAAGCATAGTCCATAACCCCACCATTACACCCTTCATTTATTTTCTTGTCGCAATCAACCAGCTCCTGCTCAGACAAGGAAACAAGCTCTCCCGACCTGATCTGGTTGATCCCCTCAACTGCAACAACTGTCGAGAAAGCCCAGCAGCTCCCTACGGTTCCAAAGAAAACAGTTAAACAACTACTTAACAAACAAAAGGCTTGCGACTCACTGGATGTCAGATCTTGAAAATTTTCTACTTACCACAGGATCCTTGATCTTTGACGCTGGTGACAGCTCCTTTCTTCCTCCAATCCACCGAACTTGTCAGTGGTTCGGAAACATTCTCATACATGAAGCTTTGCTTCTCTGCTCTGCTTTGTTTGAGAAGCGCTTCGCGGGGCGATCTCATGTAAATCATCCGAAACTCTTCATTACTCAAGTCTGCAAATTTGTTGAGTCCAAGTGTGAAACTCACGTTGCTCCTTTTATTACTCGCATGGATGAACCGGACGTTGTTCTTAAAGATATGATATCTCTTCAACAATGTATTCTCGAGACCCAAATCACGACCCGTGGTTCCGAGATCATTCTCATGGGGTCGATGGATGGAGAGCCATCGTTTATATAGTGCGAGGAGATCATTCTCGGACTGGACATCATCATCGGTCACCCCTACGACCATGTCATGACGATGGGGTGCAAAGGAGGTAGTAGGAAGAGGAAGAAGGCATAAGATGGCAAAGAAAATGAAAATCACCATGGCCATGTATGCGTGTACGGGTGGGCTGGTTACTGGTATATGGTGGTATGAGGATGGGAGTGTGTTTATATAGGGGTAAGTTTGCTTCAGTTATGAGGTTTTGTGGGAAAAGCAAGAGAAGGGATCACTTAACGGCTGGTTCACGAGAAAGTGGACGTTGTTGATGACGATGGAAGGAGGGTTTGCTTTTTTCTTAATCTCTAGTCCGTCCCTCGTCATTTCACGTGTGCTTTCGTAAGAGCTATTTCCTCATTGGCTCTCTTCGTGTGCTTTCCTGACGCAAAACTTGGATTCGGTGTGGCTACCGCTCGAATTCGGTTTACTGGTAAATCCAAAATGGGCCCACTTTGATGAGCGTCATAACTGCTGCTGGAACCATAACTTCTGGATCTAAAATCAGAAGGTGACAAAACACTTAGTTGGGAATATGCAAAACCTTGTTAAGGAGTAAAGTTTGTTAGTGTGGCCCAAGGTTTACAAGAGGCCGTTTTAACGGTATAACAGACTGGACGTTACCCCGTTAAAACGAATTGTAATGGACCGGCAGAAATGAAATAAAAAATGGAAAAATGGAGCTGAAATTCAAAATTTAAAATTTTCAAAAACAAAAATGGAAAAATAACGGAAATAACGGATCTTTTTTCCACAAATTTTTCAGTCATTTTAACGGCCGTTAAAACGATGTTAACAGTAGTTAAAACGAAAAAACAGCCGTTATTTTCTAAGTGTCAAAATGGTTCTTAACGTAACGGGCTTGGGGCGTTACCGTTTTAATGGCTGTTAAACGGCATTATTTTAAACCACCATTAGATTCCCATGGCCGAGAACACAACTCCTAAGAGAGGTCAGAAAAAGGGGTCCCCTGAGCCCAACTATATGGTTTGTGGGGCCACCTACCAAAAGCCGAAAAAATTACAAACAAAAAATAATATATAAAAATATTATTATTTTATTATTTTTTAAAATAATCTCAGTAAAATAAGGAATAACGGACAAAATAACGTTTAGGTGTAATGTAACGGGATAAGGGGTTATGGTAAATAACGCGAGGGTTATGGTAAAGAACGACTGTTACAACGTTTTCTTTAAACCACGCTTTTAACCTAATGGTATATGGACGCAGACAAAAGGCATGAACAGAACCATGTGTGAAAAGCAGAGCGTTCAAAACCCCCGTGACGATAGGTTCAAATCCAACACGACCAATTCCGTGTATAATTTTACCAGTCAGTGGGCTGAACTCTGAAGAGTGCAAAATGATCAGATTTGGCATTTTGCCAACACCCCACGTTCCTCTCATATATTTTATTTGATAAAAAGTAATAAGATATTGGGTCGGACTCCAGGGACCGGCCATTTTTAACCGGCTCCCATTACAGGACACAATATGAGCCACGTGTCACACTCTTAGAGGACTCCGATCGTATAGGTGGACCCACAATCCAAAAATCAGCTTGATTAGTTAATAACAGTCTTAGGGGCTATTTGGATTGTCATTTTTCAAAAAATGCTTTATTTAAATGAAGGACTTTACTGAAAATATATTTTTGAAAAAATGTTTTCCTTAAAAAGGTCATTTGAATCATCATTAATGCAAAAAATAAAATAAAATGTATCTTCTCTTAGTGGGCCCTATCAAGGTTTAAAAGGAACCGTTATAATGGTATAACGGACTGAGGCCATGATTGTTTTTTCCGTTATAATGGATTGTACCGCACAGGGGCCAAAAAAGTGAACAATGGGGAAACCGGAATATAATGGAAATAACAGAAAATAATGGTGCAAGAATTCAAAATTTGAATTTCAAATTTTCAATAAAATTTATCACAGAAAATAATGGAAAAATAACTGAAAATAACAGGCATTTATTTTACAATTTTTTTTTTCAAAAAATAATGATCGTTATTTTCGTTTTAATGGGCTTTATTTTTTGGGTGTTAAAATGGTACATAACATAACAGGTGAGGTCCAAATCCGTTATAATGGCCGTTTTTTAAACCATGGGCCCCATCACCATAATTGATAGAGTGATATATACGGAGATCGAGGTGCGAGTAGGGTTTTGTTTTTATTATGTTTATTGAGCAAGCAAATTGTAAGATCTTTTTTACTCGAAAAACAGCTTTTAGCTATTTTTATAAAAATGAGTTTTTGGCATAAAAAATATATTTTATGAAATAAATACTTTTAAAAAATGGTCATCCAATCAATCTGTTATTTAGAAAATAAATATTTTTGTGAAAAAAGACTTTTTTAAGTCTAAAAATGGTGATCCAAACAGGTCCTTACTCTTATAATCGCCAATTTGGATCCGACTATCTAACTCAGCCGTGAATCCGACCAAGGTCCAAGTTGGGTCACGCTCCTAGATCCGAAATTCTGAGCATGATATTTAAAACGGGTCCCCTCTCAAGGATCCAAAGCCTAAACCGGTGACATTTTTGCCCGACATTGCTGTTGAGCAACAACGCTCAGTAGCACATATGCATCTGACATGTACCCTGACCATATTGTTTTTTAAAAAGCATAAATTTCGAAATAAAAAAAATAATTTTTGTCAGGGATACATGTCCCATGCAAAGGTGCTATTGAGCAAAAATGAGCCCGACGCAATCATCTCATCGATCCATAACGTAAAAACCTTGGACCATCTCTTGCATTGGGCATAGTAAAAATCATAAATTTGAGTATTTTTTTAATTTTGGGTCCACTTTTTCTCAAAGATGCCTTTGAGTAAACATGGACTTGCTCAAACTATCAAATTTTGGTTGCCCCGTCATTTTTTCTTATCACCTCCCTTTCTCTTAATTTCCCCCACTAGCTAGTTTATGACATTCTATAAATGCCCCATGGGCCTATCAAAATCATCTCCCCAAATGTTAAACACAAAAGTACAGTTTTGGTGGGGGGTGGGGGTGGTTTCCTTTATCGTAGAAGAAAAAGAACAACCAAAGAGTCCGTTTGAGCAGGGAAGAAAAGAATCGAAGAAGAGAGAATGCTTGAAGATGACAGGTGTTAAGACCCAAACCAACACATCAAAAACACCTAAGTGATAGAGGTGTGGAAAGTTTAAGTCTTAACCTCTAGGATCGTAACATCCCACCACGCTTCAACGGCCAACGTCCACGGTGGCCCACTCTAAGGCGACTTTCACTCTGGTACCCCTATTTTCTCACTTTTTGTGAGCGTGCCCCCGGCATTTTTTCTGGTACCCCCTATTTTCTCTTTTTTTGAGCAAGCCCCTAGGTAGCCCTTTTCTCAGGTCGCCCCTCCCATGACTTGAGCCCATGACGTGGGGTTGGCTCTAATACTAAATGTTTAGACCCAAACTAATACACCAAAAGCACCTAGGTGATAGAGGTGTGGAAAGTTTAAGTCTTAACCTCTAGGATCGTAACAACAGGGCCCTTTGATTTTGCCTCTGGGGAGTGAAGAGAAAACGAACACCATTGATCATTTCCCATCGATTTCGATAAACTTTCGAACACCATTGATTCTTTTAACTAAATTTAAGTTATCTATTGTTGCTTCTAGATGAATAGTCAAGAGGCTTTAGGATAAGTGGAAAGCAATTCTGAGGATCCATTTGTAGTTATATAAAGCTGCTCTTGGCAATTGTTTTAATTTGAAGTGGAAGAGTGGGGTGATAAGATCTCGGCCATCCTTTGTGAAGCCGATAAGAGGGGGGATAAGTGACTTCTCTGTTTTGTTATATAGATGTGCTAGTTTGAAATAGTTTTGGATCATTCCTACTTCTGAAACGGCCTGAAACCGTTCCAAGAGTGACCTAAACGTTCTTATTTGAGACAAAAAATGTGCCAATTAAACAGGAACGGTCCAAAACCATTCCAAGAGTGATCTAACCGTTCTTATTTCTGAAATTATTCCAAGAGTAACCTAGCCATATTCCTGTTTGGGATTGAAACCGTCCATTTAGCTAGAAATGGTTTGGAACCATTCCTATCTCATAAACCAAATATGGGTTTGAGCCCCTAGTTGCCAAGTTCGCGAATTATTCGCGAACAATTTGTTTTATAAGGCAAAACGAATTATTCGGCCGAACAATTCAAAAATTCAGATTTATTCGCGAATAATTAAGGCCATGCGATTAAAACGTGTTTTATTCGGGTAGACGATTAATTCGGCCCATTAATTCGGCTAGAAAATAGAGTTAAAAAAAAAAAAAAAAAAAGGAAAAAAAACAAAAAAAAAACTCTAATTTCATTCTCGAATTCACGTTCCTCATCGTCTCCACCCTAATGCATATTTGCATGTGTTTGGGCATCCAAAGTTATCTCAATTGACATAAATATTCAATATAATATTATAAGGTACATCTGAGATGTTTGTAATAAGGACACAGCTAGTTTCAAGGAATACTTAAATATAAATTTTTTAATAAGAAGCTTTTTTTAATCTTTTTACAAAAAGGAAACTTGAGGTGTTTGGTCAGTAATACTTAGTCTCGAGATCTCATTAGTCTCATGTGTTTGTTATGCTAAATATTTTTAGGTTCATTGATCCCATGAATGGATTCATCCCTTGTGAACCTACAAGCCAAAAATCAGCCTGATAGGTAGTTTGTAGTCGTTGGATTTTAGAAATTTTTTCATTACAAATTTCATGAACAAACCCATAGGTGGAAAACAACATTGGTTCTAATGTCCGAATTTTTAACATCGAATTTTTGGATCATAACCGAATGAATACAGTTGCGAACTTTTACCGTTCTTCGAATTTTTAACCGAATTTTTATTGGTGAATTTTTAGACCATAACCGAATTATACTCGAACTTTTGCCTTCTCGAATTTTTCCCGTATCCGAACTTAACAACTAGGTTTGAGCCATTCCAAAAAATTATGGACCCTAATAGTTTTAGCAACTGCTCAAAATAGTTCATGATTGCCCTTAATAAAGCTTACGCATCATGAATATTACATAAAAATATTAAAAAAAAAACCTATATAGTGCATGGACTAAAGAAAATACAACCACATCAAAGAAGATAAAAGATGATGATCATTTTTATTGGGTTCCATCACCATCATCATAAGGTGGTGCTGGATCTAAAACAAGTAATTCTCTTTATATCGAAGACTCGTCGTCACTCGAGTGAGTTGCCGGCCGAGTTACCGTGTTTATCTACTCAGAGTCATCAACACGACGATCGAATTCAGCCATGTCGTCTTCCAACATGTTCACCCATGCTTCTATTCCATCCCCTGATCTCGTATCCATGAAGATAACAACATTCTTGAAAGGCAAAGTAGTAGTACTTACCCATTTCGGCTTTCCCCAACCGAAGTTCGCTTCGTAGAAATTGAACCTACACCAACTACTAAAGTTCAACAACACCAACTCCCCTTCAGAGAATCTCTTAGCAACCTCTCTGATGGATTTTAAGTATCCATCATCGCATTGAAGTTCTCTCACGTATTCACCGTCGATTTTCTTTATGGCATCTCTAAGTTGACCCACCAAGTCACGATCTTCTTTCTTGCCCTCCATCGTCCATGATGCCATCGTAGTACTGTACATATTGCCAAAAAAGTGTTCTGGCAATGGTGGGACCATCCTCCACCTCAAGTTTACTGCATGTAACGCTGCATATGCCCTTACAGCTACAGGTTCCTCGTTCGCTTCAGCCACATCCATGAAACGCCCCCAGATGAAGGCAGTCACAGCTTCGACACGTGTGGGATAATCCACACGTGAGCCATGAGCGAGTTTGGCTCTGAGAGAAGCTATCTTGGAAGCATCAAACACAAACCTCTTCGTCACAATATTGTCTCTGCTGATCCCAGTAGTTGGCATGAACCCTGATAAATCTCTACGTGGGAAGAGAGAAGCTAATTCGAAACGGGGACCCACAGCTTCACTATCCCCACGTGTCATAGCAGCCCACCCGTTAACGAAAGTACCTAGAGAGGATGCATCTGCTATCTTGTGTGAAATGCACACACCAATTACCAGTCCACCACAGTCAAAAATATTGACTTGGATGGCTAAGAGTACTTGAGGACCAGATCCGATACCAGTGAAATAGGGTTCAAATGGTAAGAATTGTTTAAGTACATCGATATCCGGCCGTCCGATAATTTCCAAGAGTTGACTATTCACTCGGGTTTGTAAATAGTCAACACCATCGTCGTTGCAGTCAACAGAGACATCTCCTTTGATCCTTCCAGCTAGTGGATAAAAGCGGGTTAAGGTCTCTGATAATGATTTCTTCAGGCGATGACATCTTTCGACAATGTCGATATTTCCATCTCCGTCGTAGTCGACAGTGTAGAAGAGAATGATAGGCACATAAATTGGAGGAGAGAGCTGATCAAGAAAGGAGAGGTTGAAGGTTCGAAGGTGATGGGGAGTTGGAGAGGATGGTTTGATGGTCTCTCTAGATATGACTTCAACTTCATCATCTTCTTGGCTTGGATTTTGGCAAAGAACTTGCCACCCTTATATAGACAGAAAGAACACTCTTAGGTCGTGAGTCATTGGAGGACGAGACAAGAAGAAATGGCATAAAAGTCAAGTTAGCTTTCTGAGTCATGAAAATAATTCCAATCCAACCCCTGTAAATCACTAATCAGGCTGATTAATAGTGTGTAGGTCACCTAGCTAGGGTTTGACCAAACATCCATACGGTCAGAGTCCTAAGTAATTAGAACTCTGATGACAGTGCGCTGTGATCGAGGCCAATGACAGCGCAATATGAGCCAAGTAGCACACTGCTTTAGAGGACCCTGACCGTACGGATGTTTGGCCAATCCCTAGGTGGACCTACATACCAAAAAAAATCAGCCTGATTTGTGATTTATAGGCGTTGGATTTGAATTATTTTCATGAGTCGATTTTAACCGTGTGAAATGGGTTATATGATGAACCTGCGCCCTGTCATTTTCAGACCATAACTCTCATAATGTACATATCATCAGTCAAATCATAAATCCTAAAAACTGGTGGAACGTCCCTGAGTAAGACTTTGATGACAGGGTCCTATCATCAAGACCATTATAGGACTCTTACCGTATAGATGTTTTTCCAATCCCGACCTACAAACAAAACATCAGCTTGATTTGTGATTTCAAACCCTTGGATCTTGTACCTCAAATAATGGTCAAAAATGCTCAAATTTCAAACGGTTAATATCAACCCATGAAAACAATCCTATCCAACGCCTAGAAATCACTAATCGGGTGGATTTTTGGTTTGTAGGTCCACCTAAGGATTGGCCAAACATCCATACAGTCAGAGTCCTCTAAGAGTGTTCCACGTGGCTCATATTGTGCCCTGTCATCAAAGTTTTATTCAAAGTACGTCCCAAATCCCAATTCATAAACAACGATCTGGATTTTGTGTGACTTTTTGGCTACAGCCCATCTGCTCCAACAATTAAATGTTATTGATTGATGAGTTGGCAGCCGGCCCCGTCTCAATACAAGTTATATTGAGGCTTATTTTATTTAAAGTATTAATATTAATTAAAGAAATAATTATTTTTCTCTCAAATTTCAATAATGCAAAAAACAAAAAAAAAAAAAATCAATCAATGACCCCTAAAATCCCATATTTCTAGCCCTATTTTCTTTGAAGTCGCAATAACCCTTCACCACACAAAAAAAATGTCATCTAAAGGCACCCTACCGGAGTGCATGTGCTGCGAAGCACGTGATGTTTAAATAAAAATCGCCTAATAAAAATCAAGTTTATAAAAATGGTAAATTAATTAAAATGGTAAATGTATGACTTCTTTTTTTGATATAAAAAATTGAAATTAATAGAATTATTAGAATTATTTTTAAATAAAAATAAATAGTATTAGATATCACTGAAAAGATCCCGACGAGAGCTTTCTAATGGATCCATTCCGATCGAACTTAAGAATTAAAATTTATTTGTTTCTAAAGATTTTCAAAGAAATTTTTTTTTTCTAAAAAAGTGTTGTTCATTTATTAAGGAGAGAAGAATATGGAAAATTCACGTTTTTTTTAATCTCTAAACTAACTTTATAAAATTAAAGGACAATTTTACCTATACGTAACCAACTAACTCACGTTAATGAGCTTTTAAAGAACTTTGGAGGGAGAAATTAATGTGGATGGATAGCAAAATTATTTCAACTCAAAGGGGCTTTGGGGCCCTTGGTAGATGTGTTGGGCGCCTTAATGGTTGAGCTGCCCTGGTTGGTAGCCCACATTATGAACCTCTTGTCCATAAAAAAAGGAGTTGATGAATTGGTATAGGGTGTGGTCGTGTCGGTAATGGAGCAAAACTTGCCTGTGGCGATGGTCACTAATTGTCCACTTTTTAGAGGATTGGATTCAGTTTCATGGGTTGATTTTAACTGTGGAAATTTGAGCATTATTGTCCATTAAAAATGAAATTTTTATTTTTAATTAAACATTTTATACACTTTTGATATTGAAGTATTATACAATAATGACATAAAAATATATATATAGAAGGGAAAAATTATCTTTATATATATATATATATATATATATATATATATATATATATATATATTTTATCAATATCTATAAAGATATATACTTTTATATGTATCAGGTCAGTAAAGAATCGATACATGCCCAATCTGATATGATAAGAATATAGGTGATTTTGGATCTGAAATGATCAATTCGAATCGGCTCGGATTTTGGGTTGATTCGATCCATTGACAACCCATTAACTTGATCTAGATGAATATGATGTTTAACTGATATTTTGTTTGTTATCTAAGACACCTCATGATCGTGTTGGGGCCAGGCCTATTCTGCAACTACAATCCAATGAATCTTGAATACGAGCAACAACTCTTTATCTATACTACTTTATAGTGAATGAGTTGCGTTTGTGACGTTCGACTTTTTGGTCCTTTTCCTTCCAAAAATGCTCCTACTCTGTTTCATTTGTTCTTTTTAAATTATCCATTTGACATGGTGTTGTAGTCTTTTGTGTCAAAAGGCATACACCACTTGCAGCTCATTCAATGCTCTTCTCTTATTTGAAAAAATAAAAAAAGTCCTTATTTCTAATATGACCCTCTCAAATTCTCTACTAACTCTCTCTCTGCCATTCGATCTTTGATTGCAGAGTGATGAGATATGGGACCCCTTTAATTAGTTGGTTAGCATTATAAAAGTAGATATATATCGATGGTTATAAATGAATATTAATGTATACTATTAACCTAAGTTAATGGTGTGTGTGTTGAATACAGCACATGACTTGATTTGTTGAATTTGTAGGGACATGGACACATGTTCTTTTGAAAAAAATTTAATAGGACAAAAATTGGAACGGCCTAGAACCATTCCCAACATAAAAAGTAACCATTCCTATTTGTACAAAAACGTGCCGGTTTGGAATGGTTTTGGACCGTTCCTACTTTTGAAACAGCCTGAAACCATTCCAAGAGTGACCTAACTGCTCTTATTAATTTGTGACAAAAAAATATGCCAATTTGGAACAATTTGGACCGTTTCTACTTCCGGAATGGTCCAAAACCTTTCCAAGAGATCCCATTGTGAAAATGTTCCAAGAGTAACCTAACCAAATTTCCATTTGCGATTTAAACCATCCATTTTGGCGTGCAACCATTCCTATTTCATAAAACCAGGATATAGGGTTTGAGCCATTCCAAAATATTAGGGTGTGTTTGATTGCCAAGTGCATAGATAGCCATTTTAAATCTGCGTAATTTTCCCTACCAAGCTATTTAAATCTGGATAATTTTCCCTACTAAGCCCGGAATTCATCTTCCATCTAGATAGGTGAGAATTCATTTCCACCTGAAAATACACCTTTATTTTCTCACATGATTGAAATGTGTTCTCAGTTGCAATCAATCTGCCATTTAAGGCATTTTCCAGATGTATTTTCTCGAGAAAATTTTCTGTGCAATCAAACACGCCCTTAGTGAACCCAATTTTAGGAACTGCTAAAAAATATTTTAAATAGGAATAGTTCAAAACAATTCATGCATGATTGCCTTCTTTGTACTAGAGTCCCACCTCCCACCTCATGCTCGTTAGACTAATCGAGGTGACGACCCCACTTAAGTTTTGATTTGGTGAACTAGGGCCTATATCCAATTGGTAATTTGATTAATTACATAGTAAATACAGTGATCAAATAAAAGCTTACATCTTAATCATAAATGCGTATTTTAAAGAAGTTGCATTCATGAATATTACATAAAAATATTAAAAATTGATATAGTGCACTAAAGAAAATACGACGACAAAGAAGATACAAGATGATGATAATCTTTATTGGGCCCCATTACCTTCAGAAGGTGGTGCTTTGTTTGTCAAACTCTAAAACAAGTTTCAATATAACGAAGAGTCGTCATTTGAGTGAGTTGTTGGCCGAGTCACCTTGTTTATCCACTCAGAGCCATCAACACGACGATCAAATTCAGCCATGTCATCTTCCAACATGTTCACCCATGCTTCTACTCCATCGCCTGATCTTGTACCCATGAAGATAACAACATTCTTGAAAGGCAAAGTAGTAGTACTTAGCCATATGGGTTTCCCCCAACCAAAGTCTACTTCTTAGAAATTGAACCTACACCAACAACTAAAGTTCAACAACACTAACTCTTCTTTGGAGAATCTCTTAGCATCCACTCTGATTGATTTTAAGTATCCATCATCACATTGAAGTTTTCTCACATATTCACTGTCGATATTCTTTAATGGTGGGACCATCCTCTACCTACCTCAAGTTTATTGCATGTAATGTTGCATATATATGCCCTTACAGCTACAAGTCCCTCCTTCCAGGCTTGAGAATTCACTTAACCTTCTCTTGAGCTCTTCATCTTCAAGAAAGAGAGGAAATGAGATGTGATTTATGGCATCAAGAATCACCTTGAGTGAGATCGATCCAATGGTATAGGTTTAATCCCACTACATGTGCCTCGATTGCACCAGGCATGGGAATGATGTTGGAAGGACATTATTGCAGATAGGGACCTTAATTAGATATATTCTCTTAATTTATTGCTTCTAAAGTAATCTATTTCATAAGTTCATTTAAAGTTTCTTCCTATTTGTACTTTAAAAGTTTCTTTTTGTAAAGTGTTCATTGTGAAACTAAGAAACTAAGATCTGCTAAACAATCATGGGCTTGTGAGGGAGCTGAGTGCTTTTCATAATGGAAATAAGAATACAAGGCAGTGACTGAGACCTTATTGAGGTATTTGTACTAACTTTATCTCCTACCTCTCTCTCTCAAACATTTGTAATATTAATGTTTTTAAGAGAAGTGTTATTGTGTTTGAAAAGCATACTTAAAGAACCATTTGTCCACAAAAACAGATATCATGCAGTCAATTCTTTGATTGAAATTTGAAGATTGATGAGATTTTTTTTTAAACAGAGGGTATCTAGCTAGGCCTCTTAGAGCTCCCGACTAGTCCCCCAATCACCCCTCGATACGTGCCAAGTGTTCTCGGAGAGTTTTGATGTGGACTGAGCCACTTATTGTTACTCTTCCAGGAGGTGACCCCAAGGAGAAATGAACTCAGAATCTCTCGCTTTCTGGAGCGGAGTAGATATTGATGGTTATGCTAGTAGATATTTATGTGTACTATTAATCTAAGTAAATTTTGGAAAAAGTAACTGTTCCCGATTGTGAAAAAATGTGTTAGCTTGCAACGGTCTTGGACCGTTCCTACTTTTGAAACGGCCCTGAAACCTTTCCAAGAGTGACCTAACCGTTCCTATTTGTGACAAAAAATGTGCCAATTAAGAACGGTTTGGACCGTTCGTACTTCAGGAACGGCCCAAAACCATTCCAAAGAGTGATCTAAGCGTTCTTATTTATGAAATTGTTCCAAGAGTAACCTAATCAAATTCCTGTTTGGGATTGAAACCGTCCTTTTAGAAATGGCTTAGAACGTACCATTCATATTTCATAAACCAAGAATGGGTTTGATCCATTCCAAAAAATTATGGACCCTAGTTTTAGGAACTGCTCAAAAACGTTTTCAATAGGAATAGTTCAAAATAGTTCATGATTGCCCTTTTTTTGTACTAGGAGGTCCCACCTCCCACCTCATTCTTATCAGCCTCATCGTCTTGCTAAATGTCTGAGAGGTGAAGACCCCACTCTCCAATGGTTTTTACAATAAAGACGCGCTTGGTTTTGTTTTGTGAACTCAAATTTGCAAATCAGGTACGCATACATTTTGATTTATATATTTATGCACTAAAGAAAATACAAAGACAACAAAGAAGATACAAGATGATGATCATCTTTATTTATTGGGTCCCATCACCATCAGAAGGTGGTACGCCCGGCTCGTCTATCATAGTTATCTAAACAAGTTTCTTTATATGGAAGAGTCGTCGATCGAGTGAGTTGCCGGCCGAGTCACCTTGTTTATCCACTCAGTGTCATCAACACGACGTTCGAATTCAGCCATGTCATCTTCCAACATGTTCACCCATGCTTCTATTCCATCTCCCGATCTTGTATCCATGAAGATAACAACATTCTTGAAAGGCAAAGTAGTAGTACTTACCCATTTCGGCTTTCCCCAACCGAAGTCCGCTTCGTAGAAATTGAACCTACACCAACTACTAAAGTTCAACAACACTAACTCCCCTTCAGAGAATCGCTTAGCATCCTCTCCGATGGATTTTAAGTATCCATCATCACATTGAAGTTCTCTCACGTATTCACCGTCGATTTTCTTTATGGCATCTCTAACCTGGCCCACCAAGTCACGATGTTCTTTCTTGCCCTCCATCATCCATGATGCCATCGTAGTACTGTACATATTGCCAAAAACGTGCTCTGGAAATGGTGGCTCCATCCTCCACCTCAAGTTTACAGCATGTAATGCTGCATATGCCCTTACAGCCACAGGTTCCTCCTTCGCTTCAGCCACATCCATGAAACGCCCCCAGATGAAGGCAGTCACAGCTTCGACACGTGTGGGATACTCCACACGTGAGCCATTAGCGAGTTTGGCTCTGAGGGAAGCTATCTTGGAAGCATCAAACACAAACCTCTTCGTCACAATATTGTCTCTGATGATCCCAGTAGTTGGCATGAACCCTGATAAATCTCTACGTGGGAAGAGAGAAGCTAATTCGAAACGGGGACCCACAGCTTCACTATCCCCACGTGTCATAGCAGCCCACCCTTTAACGAAAGTACCCAGAGAGGATGCATCTGCTATCTTGTGTGAAATGCACACACCAATTACCAGTCCACCACAGTCAAAAATATTGACTTGGATGGCTAAGAGTACTTGAGGACCAGATCCGATACCAGTGAAATAGGGTTCAAATGGTAAGAATTGTTTAAGTACATCGATATCCGGCTGTCCGATAATTTCCGAGAGTTGACTATTCACTCGGGTTTGTAAATAGTCAACACCATCGTCGTTACAGTCAACTGAGACATCTCCACTGATCCTTCCGGCTAATGGATAGAAGCGGGTTAAGGTCTCTGATAATGATTTCTTGAGGCGAAGAAATTTATTTTCGCCATCGTCGGTGTCGGTGTTGGCATCAGCGTCGTAGAAGAGAATGATGGGCAGGTAAACAGGAGGAGAAAGCTGATCAAGGAAGGAGAGGTTGAAGGTTCGAAGGTGATGGGGAGTTGGAGAGGATGGTTTGATGGTCTCTTTTGCGATGACTTCAACCTTCATCATCTTCTTGGCTTGCTGTTTGGCAAAGACCTTGCCACAACTTATATAGATAGATGGAAAGATTACGCTCTGGTGATCAAACGGACCAGAATCAATCAGGAGGACCCACCTGGATTTCAAATGGGTAGAAAAGTCAAAATTGTTTAATGAGTCATTTGTTTTTGGAGAAACAGTTATGTGAATGTCGGTAACCATCCAACTCTATATGTAGAATCTAGGGATAAATCAGAAAATCATCATGTTGATGGAAACTGAGCTGATTAGATATGACATTTGAGGAGTAAAACTTCTATCACACGAAATTGTAAATCACACAATCACAAGCCAATGAGTTCTCGGCACGTACACAAGTGCTTTTGCAACGTACCAATGTGCTTTTCTTTTAGGTGTACGTGCCGAGAACTCATTGGCTGTGTTTGTGTGATTTGCAATCCGATTGTGACAGAAGTTTTACTCACTTTTGAGTACATGCTTATCTTTGGCAAGACAACGCGGTTACAAATAATGTACAACGAGTGGGAAGCACGTGCGATGCACGTGCATGATTCTATGGGCTTTTTTTCTTTTGGGTCGGGCTGATCAGGGGACCAACCCGACCAATAGAAACTGAAACCGATATATAAATATAGTTTTAAAATTGTCATATGATATACCCAGAACCAACGATAGGTTCTGGATCCATCATTTTGAGAACCGGAACCGATAAGAACCAACATTATTGATTCCGGTTCTGGGTACTTTAGGAACCGACCTGTTGACACCCTTAGCCACCATATGAATTTAGATCCTCTACTCCGGGTTGTCGGATAACTTACCCAACTCTCACATCTTATGGTCACATCTTCTGTTTTACCACGTATTCCATGTTTAAAATGGATTAAAACTAACCCTTAAAAAGGACTCAGATCCATACGGTCTGTTGTCTCTACGAGTGTGCTATGTGGCTCATGCACATCGTAGGGGTGTCAATGGGACGGATTTGGTCCCAGCCTGCTCAGAGTTGAACCCAAGATTATTAGCAAGATCAAAGCCCATCCCGGCCCATTATACCTCTTCACATTTTAGGTCCAAGTCTATATAATAGGCTGGTCCTAAAGTAATTTCCAATTGAAATTAAGCACAGGCCCATCTTAACAAACCTTAAAAATCATACACAAGCCTGACACATCAGGTCTATAATGCAGTCCAGGCCGAATACCAATAGGGCCAAATTTAAAGCCCAACCAACCAACTTGGCCCATAATTTTCTATGGTTTTTTTTTCTTTTGGAAGGAGACAAAATAAGAAAGTTTCTGCCCAAAGGGTAGTTTTGGAAGATTAATTTTGATGGGTGAATCTGAAAATTGTTCACGCGTTTATGAAATGTGGAGCTTTAAAAAAAAAAAAAAACCACAGCCCACTTGAGCTTGCCTAAGTGCGTGGGGTCTTCGGATAAATTTTTTGATCATGGCACATTTTGATCAAGGCGTCCTGGCACATATAGTTAAACGCCACCTGTCTTGGGGTTAAGGTGGCCCTTAACTGTAGTTAACATTAACAGTGGAGAAAAAGCAACTACAGTTAAGAACCAAAGAGCCACGTCTTAATCCGAGGATAGGTGGTGCTTAACTACATGTGCCAGGACGCCTTGAACAAAATGTACTAGGATCAAAAAATTCTCGGGGGGAACAGATAAGAATCCTTCAGCAGTGGGGCCAGGAGTCCATTTTTGGTCTGCTTTATTGATTTATCTTAGTCATTAGAGCTTGTACACTTGACACGTATTCACGACAACCCATAAATTAAAAAATCAAAAAGTCTTGTCCCGCTTGTCACGGGAGCTATCAAGTTTAGAATCTTTAGTGATTGAGATGGGTCACTAAACCAAGTGACCAAAATGGTTTCTTTTCAGCAGCTACCACGACGTGGACGGGGATAAAAGTCCGAATATTTTTTTATGACAATGGCAAATCAATGACAAATGATTATGTCAGCTTTCGGAGGACCTCTTAGATACCAAGGTTTGGCCGAGTAAAACTTCGGTCAGAGTAGTAGCAGCCCACAATACGAGCCACGTGGCTCACTATTAAAGGGCGCTGATCGTACGGATGTTTGGCCTGTCCACCTGCAAACCATGGATCTTTTCACCCAAATAACACTCAATAATGCTCATATTCCTTCGGTTAAAATCAACCCATGAAAATAACTTCAATCCAACACTTAGGTGGCGTTTGGTAATACTTTTTTTTTCAGACCTTAAGTCTGAATGAATGAGGTGATTAAAGTGATTAAGTGGCGTTTTAATTACTTAAGCAAAAGGTGAGCTGGGGGTGTCTTACTGCGGTAAGTGGTTTCGACGAAGAGCATCTAGATGTTGGGCTCAATCCGATAAGCTTGGGTGGGCTCAATCTGATGTTGGGCTCGGATTGGGTTGGCCCCTCCAACACTCGGGTCGGCGGGGCTCGAGCCTCACTTTTAATTAATTAATAGCCGGATCAAAATCAAGTTGGGTTTGGGTTGAGACTTGGGGAAACCTAACCCAACCCGAGTCAGCCCAAGAGGTGAACCAAACATGCATGGACACTGGAGATAGCATTTTCCGTCCTCTATTTGTTGGAATTAGAAAGTTCCTTTATTTGTTGACAGAGGCATCAAAACTTATGATTGGTTGATCATCAAGGGCGTGTGTTAGCCGAGCAAAGTCCACCTACCCATGAGCAACACTTTGCTCGAGGGTTAATCTCCTTTGCATGCACGTACCCCTAAAATTACCCTAATTATTTTTCTAACATGACTTGGAGTTTTTGGGTTACATGTCACTACCTCAGTAACCAGAACCGTCGTCATAGGGGGCTTCTGGTCCATGTTGCATGGAATGCACTCCTACGTTTGAAGGATTTTGAAGACTAAAAACAACCCAATAAACACTTTAAAAACCCTAATTTTAATACCACTTGCAGGCAAAGAGAGAGAGATGGGGGGACTTACAAATTCTTCTACTTTGTTGTTCGTCTTCGTTGTCTCGTCCTTTTGATCCTTCACACTGCAAATCACGTCCAGAATCTGGAGGCTTGGAGTTGGGTTGGAGCAATCTGTGCCTGCAACTTTCTTTTTTCCTTTCACTCTTCGTCCCGTCGACAGAGAAAAGTGAGAAAGTAGTAACCAGGAAGTAAAACTGTAAAAGAGAAATGATCCAATAAGGAATCCCTATCCTAAGAGCCTTGTCTGTTTTTTTTTTCGTACTGTGTAGAATCTACATCGTCGTGCGTTCAAGGCACTTCAACATCCAATGAGAAAAAGACAGCAGGTTTCCTTATGGACTGTTACGAAAAGAGGCACTTATTGGATCACTACTTTCAGTAAAAACACATGGAGGCCACATACATTGAATCGAGTTTCATGGTGTTTTTTCTTACCTAAATGAGTCAATTAAGACACACAATACTTGCAACAATGATGACTGGGGGAGCAGATTCTATGCGCCAGGGCCGCACAGACCAAACAAAACGGCCTGCTCAATGTTCCCTACGTCAGCCAACAATGTTCCCCACATCAGCGAAAACGTAAAAGAAAACCCAATTGTAATCATGTTTGTCCGTTTTGATTTTGTTTTTATTTATTTTTTCTTTTCCGTTTTTTCATTGACGTAGGGAACATTGAACATGGCCGTTTTGTTTGGTCTGTGCAGTCCTGGCGTATAGAATCCGCTTCCGCGACCGGTGGGTGTATGATGAAAGCACTCGATCTAAATGTGGTAGATGGAGAGAGACAACAAAGCTAGTCACACTCGTTGTCTGCTACCAGAAGATAAATTGAATTATTTTTTGACCCATTTGCACTCCACCAATTACCATATATGTGGCAGGCTAGGAGGGTTGAGAGCATAGTTAGTAATTCGGCATATGGCAAAGATTCGGAACGGAAAAAGTTCAAGTTTAATTCTGTTTTAATTAGGACATAAAAATTCAGTCATTGTTGAAGTGATAATCATTTAACCTTAAAAGCCTGAGTTTTACCCATTTTTTCAATTTATATGGTAGTTTAATACTCGATCCTCCTCTGCCTTTCAAAAATGTTGGTTATCTTCATGGGAGTAAAATTTGTGTCACAAGATGTTGTGATGGAAGCCGGTCACAGCACTCAATACGAGCTATGTGGCATACGATCAGAGAGCGCTGACCATATGGATGTTTGGCCAGTACCTCGGTGGACCTACAAACAAAAAATCAGCCTGATTAGTAATTTACAACCTTTAGATTTTTGCACCAAAATAACGCTCAATAATGCTCAATTTCCTACCGTTAAAATCAACCCATGAAAATAACTTCAATCGAATTGGACAGAAATCACTAATCAGACTGATTTTTTGTGTACCAATCCACCGAGGAACCGGCTGGCCAAACATCTACATGGTCATCGTCCTCTAATAGTATGCCATGTGGCTCATATTGTGTGCTGTGACCGGCTTCCTTCACAACATCTTGTGACATAAGTTTTACTCACTTCATGGATACGAGATCAGGCAAAGGATTAAAGGATTAGAAGCATGGTTGAACATGTTGAATTTGAAAGAAGAAATGACGGATATCCGGAATTCGAACGTGATCATGTGCTCATTACAATTGTTTTCCTGCTTCAACCTCGATATATGATAATTCGGCCTCGGATAACTTGATTTGGATGGATATATCATATACATCATGTTTGATTGATATTTTTTGTTTTGTATCTAAGATGCGTCGTGATCGCCTCGTGAAATAATACATCATACGCGCAAGGTTTGCGTATAATATTATATATGGTAGCCCATAATATGAACGTCATGTCCATAAAAAGAGTTGAAAATTGGAGATAGGGTGTGAACATGTGGGTTATGGCTTGCGTAGTTCTTACTGTAAGTATGGATCATGGCATGGGAAGTTGTCGCGCGACTCCAGTCAAATCGTCAGGTCGATCAGCTAGCTATTCAGATTCAAGTAAAAAAGCAAGGCTTTGGAAACGCCATATTCCTAAAATTTTTTGAGTAATGGGGATTGTAATTCTTTTATCCGTGTCTCGGTTAATAGTTTAAAAAACGGCCGTCATAACGGATTCGGACCTACCCCGTTACGTTATGTACCGTTCAAATGCTCAGAAAATAATGACCGTTATTTTCATTATAGCCGCCATTTTTTAAATAGTGGCCGTTATAATGAAAATAACTACCGTTATTTTTTGAACAATTTTGTTTAAAAAAAGTATGTTATTTTTTTCTGTTATAAATTTTATTGAAATTTGAAATTAAGATTAAAATTTTGAATTTTAGGGTCATTGTTTTCTGGTATTTCCGTTATTTTCCATTTTTGCATACGTTAAAACAGAAAAAAAAGGTAATACCCAGAATTCATTATTCCGTCATAACAGAGCGGGTTGGGATCCGTGGACCAACAAAAGTGAACCAACAAGTTCACGTTAGTCCTCATCCAACAGTGGTTGTGCTTTGACAAAAGTGAATGCCAGCTCAGCAATTCCGCCAAAGCACAACCACCGGTGGATTCTCGAATCCACGCCGAGAACAAACTTGAACTTGTTAGTCTTCGGATGAGTAAAATTTTGAAGCAGCGGATTTTTCAAGTGGCGAAGCAGTGGCTAATCATACTTGGCCACAATCCGCTGATGCTTTTAAACAAACCACGAAATGCTTTTGAACAGAGGATTGTGGCGCGATGTGATTGCCACTGCTACGTCGCTTCAAAAATCTGCTGCACCTACTGTTCCGTCTTTACCTTCCCTGTACTTTTCCCAACTTTAGGAATAACCGAATAAGCCCATTGACCTAGTTTTCAAATGCTTGTCTGAAGACTCACATGTCTCTAGGACTGTATTTGCAATATTTACGCCCTTTCACAAGTGCATTAACAGGCTCATGATGCACGCGTGTTTTAACTTTTAACGTGAGTCGAATGATCAGAGTTTAACTAGGCCATGGGGTGTTACTTTTTCTAGAAAAAGGAGTAGGAAATTGATCATAAATGCGTACAAGATGATCTTCATTTTTATTGGGTCCCATCACCATCAGAAGGCCGTGCTCATCTGTTAAAGTGACTCTGAAACAAGTTTCTTTATATGGGCTGTTCTTTGATGGAGACTTCTGTATCAAACTTTTGACGCAGAAGTCCCTCAAATTGAAACGTAGTAGACTCAATCAGGCCCACTTGGCCCTTTAATGTCTGACTCTGACCCACACTATGATAGACCTACACACAAAAAATTAGCTTTATTGGTGATTTCTAGCCGTAGGATTTGACCACTTTTTTTTATCGTGGGCTTTATGAACAGGACTATGACTTGGTTCTAAGCCCATGATGAAAAAAACTCAAATTCAATGGCTAGGAATAACTAATCACACTGATTTTTGGTGTGTGGGTCCACCAAGATGTGGGCCAAACATTCAGGGAGGCTGTGGGCCCGAAAGAGTACCACATGGCAAATTGAGGGACTTCTGCATCAAAATTTTGATACAGATGTTGGTATCATAGATTTTTCCTCTTTATATACAAGTGTCAAAGTGATCATCTAAAACAAGTTTCTTTATATCGAAGAGTCGTCACTGGAGTGAGTGGCCGGCCGAGTCACCTTGTTTATCTACTGAGTCTTCAACACGACGATCGAATTCAGCCATGTCGTCTTCCAACATGTTCACCCATGCTTCTAATCCATCCCCTGATCTCGTATCCATGAAGATAACAACATTCTTGAAAGGCAAAGTAGTAGTACTTACCCATTTCGGTGTTCCCCAACCGAAGTCCGCTTCGTAGAAACCCAACCTACACCAACTGCTTAAGTTCAACAACACTAACTCCCCTTCCGAGAATCTCTTAGCATCCTCTCCCATGGATTTTAAGTATCCATCATCACATTGAAGTTTTCTCACGTACTCACCGTCGATTTTCTTTACGGCATCTCTAAGTTGGCTCACCAAGTCACGATGTTCTTTCTTGCCTTCCACCATCCATGGTGCGATCGTATTAGTATACATATTGCCAACAGAGTGTTTTGGCAATGGTGGAACCATCCTCCACCTCAAGTTTACTGCATGCATGTAACGCTGCATATGACCTTATGAAGGCCGTCACAGGTTCAACGCGTGTGGGGTAATCCACACGTGAGCCATGAGCGAGTTTGGCTTTGATGGTAGCTGTCTAGGAGGCATCAAACACGAACCTCTTCGTCACAATATTGTCTCTGCTGCTCCCAATAGTTGGCATGAACCCTGATAAATCTCTACGTGGGAAAAGAGACGCCAATTCGAAATGGGGTCGACCCATAGCTTCAGTAGCCCCACGAGCGGTACCTGCCCACCCGTTAACAAATGTGCCCAATGAGGATGCATCCGCCATCTTGTGTGAATTGTGAAAGGCACACACCAATTGCCAGTCCTCCACAGTCAAATACGTTGAGTTGTATCGCTAGGAGTACTTGAGCAGCAGTTCCGGTCGCAATACAACAGGGTTCAAACGGTAGGAATTGTTTAAGTACATCAACATAATCCGGCCGTCCGATAATTTCCGAGAGTTGACAATTCACTCGGGATTGCAAATAATCAACACCCTCGTCGTTACAGTCAACTGAGACGTCTCCTTTGATCCTTCCAGCGAGTGGATAGAAGTGGGTTAAGGTCTCTGATGATGATTTCTTCAGGCGATGAGATCTTTCGACAATATCAATATTTCGATCATCGTCGACGGTGTAGAAGAGAATGATAGGCACGTAAACAGGAGGAGCGAGCTGGTCAAGAAAGGAGAGGTTGAAGGTTGTAAGGTGATGGGGAGTTGGAGAGGATGGTTCGATGGTCTCTCTAGATATGATTTCAACCTTCATCATCTTCTTCATCGATCAAGGCTTGTTTCTTGGCAAAGAACTTATTGCCACCTTATATAGACAGAAAGAACACTCTCATGGGAGGACGAGACAAGAAGAATGGGCATAAAAGTCAAATTTGCTTCATGAATCACGTAAAAAAGGATGAATCAACGTCCACTATAACCCCTAACCTTCCACGCTAACGACCCTGGTTCATTTTTTTACTGCAAATGAAATACGGAAGTTACGAACTTTGGAAAAATCTCAAGAAAAAAATATTTTTCTAATAGAGAAAGCCAAAATCAAGATTTGAAAAGAGATGGTTGGAGTGAGAAAATACTCGTATTTTAGTTTTATAAAAATAAGTTACGTGGTATTTTCAACTTAGTCCTTGAATTAGTCCTCGTTGTTAAATCAAGTAGGATTTCTAAATAAATCGGGCCAGCCAACTAATTAGGACATATGGGTTTTGGTTTATGTTCAACTCTAATTATGGACAATAGTTTTTTAGTTTTGCTTGGCCGAATTAGATAAGAATAGCCTATCGGGCTTAGACTTTTAGGTCCGAACCTGGCTCTCCGGACCTTTAAAAGCAACCCAAGCCCAATTTATGGTGGGTCGGCCTAAAAGCCCATTAGTCCAGACTGCCCCCATTAGTACCTCTAATTAGGTATAATTGTTAGGTCCAAACAACCCAAGCTTGGCACAAGGTGGATCAGGCCTAAAAGCCCATCGGGTTATCCGGGCCTATTAACTTAACACCTCTACAGTATAATGGTATTAACCCAAAAGCCATTACACCGAATCATTAGTCATTTGTCTTCTTTATTTATGATAAAAAAAAAAGTGATTGGTTATCTTAGCAAAGTACTGGTTTTAGTATTTATTTAATCCAAATTTAAAAATGGTTTGGGCTATTTTCATCTGAGCCCATTTTTGCTCAGGGATGTACGTCTTTGACGACAGACAGTCACGGGCGTCCATATATTATCCTAAGTCTTCAAATTTGACTTATTTAATTAAGGTTAAAGTTGGAGACAATTTACTCATGTTTATGTCATACCTAACAAAACAATTTTTTAATAATTCATAATAATATGAGTTGAATTATATGATAATAATACGGCTCCTAATAAAGTACAGGAATTTTATTGAATCCTTGAAAAGTTTGGCCCTGTAATATGATATATTTTTTTTAAATTCATAAATTTTGCATATAATATGCGAACTTACTAATGATGTCTCATATATAGTGAGACGATATTTTCACGGATGTATGTCTTTAACTAGTTAAGTAGAAAATTTCAATTCTTTTATATATCCAAACACCTACATTGGAACTCATTTAGAATTCCAAGGTACAAACCAAACACAAGAAATTATAATTCTTGGAATCTAAAGTTTTAAAAATCACTAGTTCTGGAATTCAATTTCGAAATTAAATCCATGCCTGATAACCAAACAAACCCTTAAGGGTCAGGATCAACGTAATGAAAACTCAAGGTACAGGAGATCCATCAAGATGCCATATGACTGCCTAGCATTGACTTTCACCGATAATTGGTACGGAGAGGCCCGCAACACCTAACAAAAAGTGTTATGGGCCCCACCCTCCCATGTATAGGTGCTGCTCCAATGGCAGTGTAGAAAAACTCCCTAGTCACAGGAGTGTGTATTAGGCACTTCTTGGGGTATTTTTGCAACATTCCCCTGAATCACATGGCTTTAGGGTTTGTATTTGCAATATTTTTGTCATTTCTCACAACAATAAAGAAAATACAACGACATCGAAGAACATACAAGATGATCATCATTTTTATTGGGTACCATCACCATCAGAAGGTGGTGCTCGTTTGTCAGAGACAAAACAAGTTTATTTAATTATGTAGAAGAGTCACTCGAGGCCGAGGCCGAGTCACCTTGTTTAGCCACTCGGAGTCACAACACGGCGATCGAATTCAACCATGTCATCTTCCAACATGTTCACCCATGCTTCTATTCCATCCCCCGATCTCGTATCCATGAAGATAACAACATTCTTGAAAGGCAAAGTAGTAGTACTTACCCATTTCGGCTTTCCCCAACCAAAGTCTGCTTCGTAGAAACCCAACCTACACCAACTACTAAAGTTCAACAACATTAACTCCCCTTCCGAGAATCTCTTAGCATCCTCTCCCATGGATTTTAAATATCCATCATCACATTGAAGTTTTCTCACGTATTCACCGTCGATTTTCTTTATGGCATCTCTAAGTTGGCCCACCAAGTCACGATGTTCTTTCTTGCCCTCCACCATCCATGATGCGATCGTAGTACTATACATATTGCCAAAAGACTGTTCTGGCAATGGTGGAACCATCCTCCACCTCAAGTTTACTGCATGTAACGCTGCATATGCCCTTACATGTCCCTCCTTCGCTTCAACCACATCCATGAAACGACCCCATATGAAGGCCGTCACAGCTTCAACACGTGTGGGGTGATCCACACGTGAGCCATGATCGTGTTTGGCTCTGAGGGAAGCTATCTTGGAGGCATCAAACACAAACCTCTTCGTCACAATATTGTCTCTGCTGATCCCAATAGTTGGCATGAACCCCGGTAAATCTCTACGTGGGAAAAGAGACGCCAATTCGAAATGGGGTCGACCCATAGCTTCAGTAGCCCCACGAGCGGTAGCAGCCCACCCGTTAACAAATGTACCCAATGAGGATGCATCTGCTATCTTGTGTGAAATGCACACACCAACTACCAGTCCACCACAGTCAAAAATGTTGACTTGGATGGCTAAGAGTACTTGAGGAGTACCAGATCCGATCCCAGTACTATAAGGTTGAAATGGTAAGAATTGTTTAAGTACATCGACATCGGCCCGTCCCATAATCTCCGAGAGTTGACCACTCACTCGGGATTCCAAATAGTCAACACCCTCATCGTTACAGTTAACAGAGACATCTCCTTTGATCCTTCCAGCTAGTGGATAGAAGCGAGTTAAGGTCTCTGATAATGATTTCTTCAGGCGATGAGATCTTTCGACAATGTCGATATTTCCATCACCATCATCGTCGACGGTGTAGAAGAGAATGATAGGCACATAAATTGGAGGAGAGAGCTGATCAAGAAAGGAGAGGTTGAAGGTTCGAAGGTGATGGGGAGTTGGAGAGGATGGTTTGATGGTCTCTCTAGATATGACTTCAACCGTCGTCATCTTCTTGGCTTGGATTTTGTCAAAGAACTTGCCACCCTTATATAGACAGAAAGAACAATCTTATGTTGTGAGTAATGGGAGGACGAGACAAGAAGAATAGGCATAAAAGTCAAGTTAGCTTTCTGAGTCACGTAAAAAGTACCGATGAATCAAACGTCCACGCTAACGACTACGGAAGTTACGAGAGCTCTTGAAAAAAATCTCTAAGAAGAACAAACTATTTTTTCTTAAAAGATAGCCAAATCACGTTTTGAAAAGAGAAGGTAAGAAAAAAATACCAAAATTTGCGTGGTATGTTCAACCTAGTCCTCGGTATGGCAGAAGTGTACTCATCTACTTCAGATTTTGGAAAGATCTTAAGTAGTCTACACTAGAACCTGTTCTAGAGTAGACTAGTAATGAAATGGGATGGTTCTGGATCAACTTAGGCTAGACCCATCCTGTCTACGAATGGGTCTAAAAACGACGAATCAAGATCGACGACAGTTGGACGATGACAGAAACGTGGCTGTGTGGAATAGGTTGCAATGGTGAGGATTTACCTAATAACTGCGTCCGTTTATTTTTACAATGTACTGTATCAGGAGACAACAATTTTCACAACAAAAAATTGGCGCGGGGCAATATATAACTTAGAAGTTTTGGAATGGGCGGGATGATTTTTGGTGAGGATGGTCTCTATGGTGAGGAGATCATCCTCACAAAAATTCAAATCAGTCCGATATTCCTAGACTGGTTTAGAAGCTGAAGAATTATGGACCGTTTATTTTTACCGCTAACTTGAAAACTACATTTGATGGGGTTAGAAATTTCAGAATATACTGATTTTTTTGTAGGTGTGATCTATTTGGTGAGGAGACCATCCTCACCAAAAATCAGCCATTGATTAATCTTCCCATTACAAAACCCTTGAGATTTTTAAATTCAATTCCGATTACTTTTCGTACATGGGTTGGAATTATTTTGGGTTACATACCCGTCGCTACTATACACAGCTAAATCCAGAGCAAAGTATTGGTCCGGGTATGTAGAGTCTACGAACTTTCGTGTCGCAGTACAAATTTGGTTGAATAATTGATTAAGTAAAGGAAAATATATCGTTACGTTTTCCCTAGGGTCCATGCCATTGATGTTCTTACCAATTCATTTGTATCTCGAGCACTATCAACCAAGGTTTAAAGGGGACCGTTATAACGGTATAGTGTTACCATTTTTTTCCGTTATAACGAAAAAAACGCTCAAGGGCAAAAATGGAAAAAAAAGGAAAATAATGTGAAAAAACAGAATATAATGGAAAATAACGGAAAATTTGAAAATAACGGTTTTTTTTTCACAAAATTTTTCAGAAAATAACGGTCGTTATTTTCATTATAACGGAAAAGAACGGCCATTATTATCTTTATAAAGGCCGTTTTTTAAACCTTGCTATGAACCATGGCTCGAAATCTCGGGATTAGAGTCCGGATCTGTCTGGTCCAGGACATGATTGGCCCATCTTAATTTAGGAAAAAGTGATGATTTCAGGCGAGACAATCCATTTTTTGGATTGGATCGGTGAGCTCCGAACCCGATCTGGATTGCCCGATCCAAAATGGGATCGGCTGAGACTTTGAAGCTTGCTATCAATAGTGTAGAGTTTGAAGTGTACCAGATTTTTTATTTCTGAATTTTTGAAGTGAGACGCATAAAACTTGAAAACGTATACCGCATATTTGCCGTTTAGCAAATTTTTGATCGAGTTTCTGAAATCCAAAATCGAATAAAACTTGAATTTTTTCCACGAATTGCTAACAAGGCTCCTTCCTACTTTGCAAAAAAATCCATCTAAAATGTCACTTCTTCACCAAACCCTCTCTTATCCCAATTGTATCTCTAACCTCTCTCTCTCTCTCCACACATCTCTCATTCCTTCCCATTTGCTAAAATGTAATTTTTTCTTTCTCAATCCAAATTTTTTTCATAATCCCTAATTAACTCACAATCCTAAAAATTTAAGAGCTCTTTCAGAAACTTCTTTAAGACATTTTCCCTCATCAGTAAGGCAATGAATTGTGTTTTGGTAATTATTGTTAATATATTTCATTTTTTTATTTTTATTTCATGCTAGATTTATTTTTCTTCAGTAGCTCTCTGTATCTCATGGACATTAATTTTTCTTTGTTGGAACTTATCAATTCTGTAACTGTTGCTACTTTTTTTTTTATTAGGTCTTTGTTCAAACGATATTAGGACTGAATTTAATATTACAGGTCTTACATGAGAGTAAAGATCAGATCATCCTATTCAAACAATGTACATATAGGCCTTGGCAGTTAGCTTAATATTAGTGTTTTACATTTGTTAACTTTCTTTATTTGTCCCTATCAATCTGAAATCTGAAACTCATTGCAATCTGAAATGCATAATCAATCTATATTTCAGCTTGCATTTCAGAAACCGTATTTCAAATTGTTTTTCTATTTATCTATCAATCTGTGTTTCAATTCTCCCTGCAAACCAAACGAGTTTTTGATTTTGTAGTTGATCGAAATCATTAATGGATGGTGAGCAATGAGAGCCTTAGTTGGAAGATGATCGGATCTAAGGGACATACGTTGTTTGAGTATCAAACTTTGACTGGAATTTTATCATGTTTCCAGTCAGTAAAGCAGTCTATTACGGGGTAACAAATTAAGGAGTCACGACAAAGTACAAAGTTAGTTTTCGCTTCATCCATTCCTCTGTCCTATTTTGTTAGTTTGTTCTGGTCCAAGTGATTGAAATCACCCTTATTTTGAAAATGAACAGTGTATATCGTCGTCAAATGCTAAAGAACCCGCGGTGCCTGCTCCATAGTAATGTAAAGGGATCGCACTGATCATTACCATAACAGATATCTTTTTGTTGAAAGATTTTTACTGTAACTTATAAAAAAAGAAGAGTTCTACTGTAAAATTTTCAAATGTCTGCATTTTATCATTTTGCCTTAAAGTGGGATATATTGTGTTGGATCCCTGTTTCGTCACGTATCAGTTTGCATTCTGTCTTTTGTCCAACCAAAGAAAACAAGGAGCATATGTATGTTATTGTGCTATTAGATTGTATGTTGTAAGAATTTCTTTTCTAAATTATACAATTATAGGGGGCCATTTAAGTTGATCTAGATTTAGTTCAATTCCTTTTTTTAGGATGATTTGAGCACAAACGCAGGCCCGAGGTTCAAACTTGACTGAAGATGGTCGTGTAGAATGTGGTGGCAGTATTATTGATGGTGATTCTGGAGCACAAACGTTAACGCAGGCTGAGGTTCAAACTTAACTGAAGATGGTCGTGTAGAATGTGATGCCAGTTTTTTTTACAAACTCTTTTGTCGGGGAGTGCCTTTGGCACGGGCCATTCACTAGGAGATAAACAAAGTAAAGAGTAAAGAGGAGTATATTATTGAACATAACTTCTACAGTGTGATGATAGTGTTAATAATGTCTTAATGTTTGATCTTTATCTTCCACAGCATTTATAGTAAATCTTGGTGACATATTGGAGCGATTGTACGTATTATCAGCTCTGACCTCTCTTCTTGTGATTGCTGTAGTCCAAATTGCAGTTTTGTCCCATTTGTGAGTATCCTTGGGTCATTCTATCGCAGTGGCTGCTTTCTGAATTTTCAGCTGTATCTGAATTAAAGGAAACATCAGTCCATTCCTTTATGATATATTTGATATCTAACTTCATAATTTTCAAAGTTCTAATGACCTGTACAGAAATCTTATTTGATGTTCTCGGGGGCGTGGATTCTGAGAATCCGACGGTGGTTTTGCTTTGGCAAAAGTGAATGCAGCTCAGCACTGTCAACTGCCATTGGATTCTTGGGATCCACGGATCCGGACGAGATTTTCGTGAAAATTTGTCAAAAAATTTAGGTCCGTAGATCCCGAGCCTTTTGATCCAAGTCATATATTTGACAGTTCACATCATTCATTTTCTGAAAGTCATTTGATCCATTCTTAAGTTATTATCTGGCTCAACTACCTGGTCCTATAAAGAGTCAGATGTTGGGCAGGGGCTCCTGTGAACATGAGGAAATGGCACCCAAGTTCAACAAATACTTTGTGCTTCAGGTATATTTTCTCTCGAAACACTAATGCTTTTTTCTTCGATTCTGACAAGCATTGTGTTACTCCAAATTTTTTGATTGGAAGTTTTGTGTTCCAAGTTCCTTCATATCCTCGCAGCTTTTCATTGAAAAGATGCTGTGAATTCTACCATTCAGACTCTGAATGGAAGATCGTGTTGCTTAGATATTTCACATCCTGTTAGAGCTCATCCCAGTGGCTATATGGGTGAGAAGATCCCTAACAATCTTATGCCCTTTGTACAGCAAGTTGCTGTTGGAACTAGGGTTGACGACCATCATCATCTTGAGCATGTTAGTTCATTTAATTTTATACACAGTATTTTTGCTTGAACCTCATGTGAGCTACCAAATTAACTAAAATATAATCTCACAATTTGTGCGTAAACACAAATATATGGAACTATTTCCTCATAAGCAAGAAATGAGTTTCCCATTCCTAAAACACAGTTTTTATCAATAAGATTTCATGATTTAGCTCATTTGAAAGTTCTTCTCTGTTTGGTGGATTCCAAACCTTGAGATATTGACGTTGGTCATATCTCCTTATTGTTTCACACGTTATGAACCGTTTTGACCCTTAGAAAAAACGGCTGTTATTTCCGTTATTTTTTCTTTTCCTTTTTCCTTTTTTGAATATTTGAAATTTAAATTTCACCACCATTTTTTTCCGTTTTTCCCATCTTTTCCCGTTCTTAAATTTCAAGCTTTAAGAACAGTATCATCTCCAATTATCACTATTCATCATCATCATCATCTGTGTTGCCACTAGACCACCACTGCCATCGTCACCAAGATTGTCGTCGTTGGAGAAAGAGATTTGAAAGAGAAAAAAAAAAAAATCTTTCAATAACAGTATGCCTCATGCACTTGATCTAAAAGACCTCCGCCTAAACTTTATGCTGCACAAACAAGAACGGTAAGTAAAAATCTTCAATAACAGCAAAAGAAAAAATTAAAATGACCCTGACATACTACCGCTACTTCATCGATCATGGCAGCGTGGTGCTTCAATTACAGATACAAGTGTCCCAAGTACGCAGTAAATGTACGAACTAAGGTAGCAAGGGTATTTCTAGAAAAAATAAAAAAAATTTATTTTCAAGAAATTTATCAACAATTCTTAGCCTATAATTGAAAGCTAATGCTGAGATATTTCCAATGAAATAGATTTACCTGCTATTTTTATTTTCAAGTATAAATTGACATTTACATTAGATTAAGATTCCTAGATACCCCCTTTAAGCTAAAATTTTACGGCTAATAATGAGGTGCAAAAGAGTAGTGTGAGACTAACAAAACAAATTTGACCAAAGGGTCAAGCCACATACCAAAGTGGTTATAACCCAAAGTGATCACAAATCACAACATCCAGTTAAATTGAGCTTGCACTTTAATATGTGCCTAAGGCTCCTCATCCCACGTACCCTTGTTTATGTCAACTGAAATTCAGCATTCAGAAGCCCATGCACTTAAATTTTAAATTCAAATTTCAGATAAAAAATGAATTTTGACACTCAGAATTTTAATACACTATCAAAAAATAATGGATGATATTTTGTTATAATTAACGGGATAACGCTACCTCGGAAATAACATAAATAGGTCAGGGCAGCTATATGTCAGTTCAGAAGATGATTGCAAACTGTAGATCAAAATTCCAGAAAAAAGATCAATTGCCAAAAAAAAAAAAAAAAAAAAAAAAAGCTCATTGTTAGTGCAAATTCTTTGCAAGGTCTTCCACATGGAAAACTGAAGCAAAATTACTACAACACGGTTACTGGAGGTGATCCAGATCTCGGATCCAAACCACAATGTATACTTACCGTCTCCAATCAATGTAAAATATTGAGTAAGGTATCTTGCTCCTAGTAATCCGGCGAGTGCAACCCCAACAGTTCCCTAGACAATGCCATCATTAGTAATGGCAATCAAACTACTCATGAAAACTCAATATCACTATTATCAACAACAGGACAACATCACAGAGATTCCTACCTGTATATCATCATTGAACATGCAAAACCTTTTATGGTACCATTCCAGAGTTTCAAAATCCCATTTCATATGAGAATCCCCGAACTGATAAAGTTGTCAGGCCACAACATTGTCGTTTCACAAATCAAACCACATGCACTACATGTTGATAATCTCATGTAAGGTAAAAAAAATTCACATTTAGAATATGTTCAAGAATCACGTTTCTAGGTTGAGTAGAAGAAGAGAAAGGGAAGGAAGATACAATTTCAAATGGGGCCACATAAAAATGCACCAAATGGCACACTGTATAAGCTTGCTGACCGTACCCATAGATGATTAGCCACTCTTTGATTAACCTACACACCAACAACCAGCTTGTTTGGTAATCTCCAGCCATTTGAGAATGCAGCTATCGAATTAATTATAAAAATGGTATCATTTAGAGCAATGTGAGTTGAACAATTGATCCAGACTTGTTAAAGGGGCACTGATTTCATCCATGCTTGTATATACTAATGTCCAAAAACCTGTTGTTAACTCTGAAAAACGTTAACAGTCTTGGGAAACTTGAATCAGCCAAGTCAATGCAAAAAATAACTGAGTTCAATCCATCATATGAACAAGGTCGACTTGAAAAATAAAGAGGAAAAATAGGAAATATTAAAGAGAAGTTAGTTGGGGCCATAGACTTGTTTAACAAACATATACATGAAACTGTAAAAATGAAGGTAAGAATATATTTACCTACTTGTGCTAGTTGAGGCCATGTAAAAGAACCACCATACCCCTGCACAACATAAATATGACTATTAGTAGCAACCTTCTAATAGTTAAGAGCTCAAAACAATTTTCTGTCCAATGAGAAAAATGACAAAACTAATGAAACAAAATTGAGATGAAAATTATGAAGGTTCAAATACAAAAACCACTTTGCCTCGGAACTTGTACACAACTTGTACCAAATTTATGAACTCATAAATTGATTAGAAGTAGAAGAACCTTTAGTCCAATTACTTCATTACAGTTTCTTTAACATAAAAGTAAGGCATTGCTATTAGTTGCAACATTCAAACAAAGGGAATACCAAAAAGAGGATATATAGGTTTTTCTTCAGGTTACTTTGTTCAAGCAAAATGCAAAATGAAAGATCCATTATTGGTATTCTTACTATTTCTTCAAGTCCATTGGCCTTTAATTCCCTGGTGGCAAAATTTTGATACATAAACATCTCACTCACTGAGCAAGATAAACAACATAACAAATAACAATCCTCAAACGGGCAGATTATATCTCTAAGGGAGAGGTGACTAGGTCTCTAGTAATTTTCAAATAGATATATATATATATATATATATGCACCACCTAGGGTCAATCTAAGCCATGTAACATAGCCCACAAGGACTTGTCATTCACTATACTATGGGTATAGCAAATCGGTGTCAGGGGTAGCTGTTACAGGTTGATGAATCACACATTGCATACAATTACTTGACTATATATGCATTAAAATATATTTGCTTGAATTAATGATTGTTAAACAAATTGTCATATAAGAACAGGAAAATCTATTCTCAAAAGTGAATAGTTCTATTCATTGGATAATGCAAGTCTAATTAATTTATCTCTGATTTTCATTATTCATGCAGAATTCAAAGATTTAGCAACTAGACTTGCATGACTTTAACAACTGGAGGTAGTTTTGGAACTTAAAAAGTAGCATGTGGAGTTTTAGTCAAAGATGAAATCCAAACATTGTTTTTAATATGAGGGATATTGATTCTAGCAAATTAAAGGGAGGATCTGCATAAAAGTAAAAAGGATTAACAATGCTTTGGACTTACCAAATGGAGAAGAAGGATGTCATATCCATTTGGAAACGTGGGTGCTTTTGTTTGAAGTAAAAGTAAGCCAACCTTTTTTCACAAGAAAATTACGAAGACTTCCGAAATGCAATGAAATTGAAAATGCAAAACAGAGAATTGAGTCAAGATCTTTCACTTTAAATTCAAATTAATTTGTAATCCCTTAAACAGAAAAACTTTCATAATGCTACCCATTTAAGAAAGAAAAATACTTCAATGCAGGCAGAAAATTTTCAAAAATAAAATTGACGTCATTTTATTCCTAACAACAGTTATAACTCCTAACACAATGGTGAAGATCTAATATTATAGACACACAACCCCCCCCCCCCCCCCCCCCATCATATATACATATAGTCAATATGTTAAATGAACATTCACTGAACCATGCTTAATGAAATCCAGGGCAATTGAGAATTTCTTTAAAGAGTTAAAGAATCAAGAGTCAAAAGCGAGAAATTCAGAAGTGCATCAACATCAAAAAAAATTTAAAGAGATGGTAACTGATCTGAAAAAGAGAAGTAAAAGAATGGTGCACTCATCAAGGACAATCCATGATGTTGTATTTGTAACTATCAAATTCATATCAAGGAAAACAATACAAAATAAAACAAATAAGAATCACCATGTTAGTTTGTATGAAAGATGACTAAAGCTCTCTATGCAAAGCTACTCATATCTCCTCTTTTCTAATTTTATTGCTTTTTTGGCAAGTTCTTGTACTACTCAAGTATAACAAGTTTTTAAAGAAAGCAGACAAAAATATAAGAGAGATAACAAAGCAGAAGAATCCAACAATAACTAAATATGACCGAATTCAATATATACAAATATTTTTAGAATAATTCATGCCTTACAGAAAAAGGTCTTTCAACGAAAAAAAACATTTTCCTTGGCCTGGTAAAGAGAAGAACAAATGTAAAAAGAACTCAACAAGAAAAACAACACCCCACCACCAAATTCATTAAATAAGAATCACCCATCATCTTACTGTCATGATCTTTTGGCTATGAATACTTAATAATCCAAAAGAGCATACCACTTATAGTATTTTTCTTGAGACAGAGAACACTATCAATTGAGCTACAATGAGCAAATCATAACAAAGGGAATTTCAAATTAGACTAGATGATATGACAGGACCACTAATGATTCGATGTTGAAGCTGTATATTCATACTTCAATTCCTAGAGATGCTTAAACCACAAAATCAAATGTCCATAGTGTAGGAGAGTGTTTCCAAAGCATCAAGCTCCTTGTCCAAATAAACCGGTGGGTGATATTTCTTCCATTTGTAATACAGACAATGCAGCTATGCTATTCCCAATTACTATTGGAGTTTCTTTTCAGATAATTTTACATTATTTTCTTTTGTCAATGTCAGGAAGGGTCTGCCAAATGCTTACCAGACTAAATAAACAGAGTGAAGTATTACAGACAAAAGTTCTGTTGGGCCGGGAAATGGAAAGATGTATGAGACACCCAAACCAACTGCCTATATAGTATATGATCAAAGGCAATATCTCCCCATCAGTTGGATGAAGCTTGACTTTTAAGCTCCATGGGAGTACCAACTTAGTATCAGTGACTTGTGCTCACAAGATAATGTTCCACGCATACTTGCACTGAGATAATAGATATTCTCAATGAAAATTTTTAACTTTTAACCCCATGAAGTAATGAAGTACAGCAAGAACTTTCATTTCAAATTCTCTGTGAAATTTTCGTTAACACTATAGTCTATGATGATGATAATACAATCAACAAATACTAATACCATCACTTAGCCACATAATTAAGTAAACATTAGGAGTGCTAAAGTAATGCTGCCTAATGATGGAAATAGCATGTTTCAAAATTTTGCAAGAGAATAATAGATTCTTATATAATTTATTAGTATGGTGCGAACTAAAAACTTCTACTCATCCAAGTTTGAAAGCTTCTTAAAACCTTTTTAGTTTTATGTTGTACTCCCATTCAAATTATTGCCGAAAACGTTCTAGATTCAAGGATGATACTATTGATGTATGCTTAATTCTCATTGGGCCTGAAACTTTACTTCATGGGATTCATAATTGACTCAAATGATTGAGCTCTTGTTATACATTGTGTTCCTAACAATGTATAACAAATGTGCGGAAATTCAAGAGCACTGTTGACTAACATTATGCTTTATCTAGACATGGTTCAGCATAATTTGGAATAGGAACTAATCCAAGTGTCCATATTTTATAATTGATGAGAATAAAAGGGGTAAATGCAAATATAAAGCTATGGAAAGATGCCTTGGAAATAAAGGGTTTTAAACTAAATGGACCTATGCAGAGTATACACAGTGTAACTTCAATAAGGGTCCACAAAGGGACAAAGTGTAAGTTAAGATTGATGGGTAGGAAATATCCCAAAGTGTCAAATTTCATCATCTAGGTTCAATTATATATAGGGAGGGATTGAAGAGGATGCTCCCCGTAGAACTAGAGTTGAGTGGCTAAGTGGATACAAACTTCTGGAGTGCTGCTATCTATGTGACTAACACATACTGAATCACTGATCAGACTGAAGGGGAAATTTTATAAAACACCAATAAAAACTATGTATGCTTTATAAAGCAAAATGTTAGGTGATTGAGAATCAACATGTTCATAGAAAGTGTAGCGAGATGGGAATGTTGAGATGGATGGGTGGAAAGTCCAGGAAGGACAAAATCATAAATGAGCACATCTGAGGGAATCTAGGAGTAGCTCCAATAAGGGATAAAGGAAATAAAGTCGAGATGGTTTGGCCAAAGCGACCTGCTTTACCTCACACTTAGCCAACTCAGTGTTCTTGTGGCTAAGAGCAAGAAGATGTTGGCATTGCTGCGACAACTATGCCAAAACTTTATAAATAAGGGACGCCGCTGGCACCTGTGAGCTGTGGCAGCTGAGGTAACAGGGTGCTAGGCACAAATTCAACATCTGTGGTGCAAGAAGCGCCACGTTACTCCAGAAACTCCTTTATGAGGACCACATGTGGGAGAGTGTTAGCACCTATGAGCTGCGGCAACTGTGCCAAAACTTTATAAATAAGGGACGCCGCTAGCACCTGTGAGCTGTGGCAGCTGAGGTAACAGAGGTGCCAGGCACAATTTCAACATCTATGGTGCAAGAAACGCCACGCATCATTTATTCTTTGTCTCAAAAGTGATAACTTATTGGCTCCTTGTTAAACAATCTTAAGATGGGTATGGCTTACACCCTTAATATTGCCCCGGATAATTAAGATTGAAGCTGAGTGGTCACCCTTTGAGATGCTCTATTGAACAAAATCGTGAAGCATCATCGGAATAACAAAAATTGTACCCATATACATTTCAAGTAAAACAAAGTAGCAAATCATCACCATATTCATCAATTAAACTCCAGAATAGAAGCAAAACTAACAAAACAGAACCATAAATCATAAGACATCCCGACCAAATTCCAATAACATGCATCAATAAAATCCATTGAAAAATAGTCAATTGGTTCAACCCAATTCAGTAACAAAGAAACCGACAAAGAACTAACAATCTAATTTAAGCTGCATGTACAGAAACCATGAACCAGAATCCAAAATAACTAGATCCCACATGGTAACTCATAAACATAAACCATAAAACCATAAAACAAGGTAAATCATAAACCTCGAAACCCTAAAACATGGTAAATCTAAACTGACATGGAAATCATAAACCCCAAAACCATAAAACCCTAAAACATGGTAACTCGTAAACCCGAAGACCCTAAACATTATAAGAGAGATGGAGAGATACTTACAGAGGCAATAGCGAGTTGATGAGAGAGGGCAACGTCGATCCGATGAGTGAGGGCAACGTCAATCCGATGAGTGAGGGTGGCGGTGATCGTGATGATGATCGCGACTGTAATCTATGCAGACGAACAAGGGCGACAGTGTGGTAGATCACTGAGAGGGAGAGAGGGAGAAAGGGCTATGATGGTGATCCGACGAGGATAGTGATGCCTACGATGGTGATCCAACGAATCACTGAGGGAGAGAGCACTGAGAGGGAGAGAGGGTTTGAGAGGGGAAAATATCAAAAGGGAGAAATAAACCACCCTTTGAGACGATTGGGGGTTATATTATGGGGTTCTGTGTTTGTGGGAAGATGTGCGCGGTAAATTTTTTTTTTTTTTGCCTCTAATTTCAATTACAAACGGTTTAGAACCGTTTTAAAATGTGTCAGAACCGTTTCACAATATTTAACCGTTGCAAACCTTAAAAACTGTCTATTTCAAATTGACAAATTGGGTGTAGTGCACTCACCTGATTTTGGCAAATTCTTTGTCGAGGAGTCTGATGGCATGGGGCACCCACTAGTCATATATAAAATACATCCCTACCATGATTTATTTTGAGCCGTTACATGGAATTTGCTTGGAACTCATTTAGAATTCCTAGCAAATTCCATGGCACAAACCAAACACAAGAAATTTTAATTCTTGGAATCTAAATTTTTAGAAATCATAAGTTCTTGAATTCAATTTTAGAAATCAAACCCACCAAATTAAGCCATGGATTTTTCTAAGCTGCAAGAAAGAAAAAAAAAATTGGAGCAACCTAGGTTGACTTAACCGATATTTGGGACGGAGAGGCCCGCAACACCTAACAAAAAGTGTTGTGGGCCCCACCCTCCCATGTATAGGTGCTGCTCCAATGGCAGCGTAGAAAAACTCCCTAGTCACAAGAGTGTATCAGGCATAATGGACCAGTTTTAGGGGTATTTCTTTGGGTATTTTTGCAACATTCCCCGGAATCACATGTCTTTAGGGTTTGTATTTGCAATATTTTTGTCCTTTCTCATAAGTGCATTAACAGGCTCATGATGCATGTCATGTTTTAACGCGAGTCAAATGACAGTTAAACTAGCTAGGTCAGGGTATTGGTGAAGACGCATTCGCGAAAACATATAAAAATAAAAATAAAAAAACAACAACAACAGCAACAACAAACATATCACAATAAAGAAAATACAACGACATCGAAGAACATACAAGATGATCATCATTTTTTTATTGGGTACCATCACCATCAGAAGGTGGTGCTCGTTTCTCAGAGACGAAACAAGTTTAATTATATAGAAGAGTCACTCGAGGCCGAGGCCGAGTCACCTCGTTTATCCACTCAGAGTCGCAACACGACGTTCGAATTCATCCATGTCATCTTCCAACATGTTCACCCATGCTTCTATTCCATCCCCCGATCTTGTATCCATGAAGATAACAGCATTCTTGAAAGGCAAAGTAGTAGTACTTACCCATTTCGGCTTTCCCCAACCAAAGTCTGCTTCGTAGAAACCCATCCTACACCAACTACTAAAGTTCAACAACATTAACTCCCCTTCCGAGAATCTCTTAGCATCCTCTCCCATGGATTTTAAGTATCCATCATCACATTGAAGTTTTCTCACGTATTCACCGTCGATTTTCTTTATGGCATCTCTAAGTTGGCCCACCAAGTCATGATGTTCTTTCTTGCCCTCCACCATCCATGATGCGATCGTAGCACTACACATATTGCCAAAAGACTGTTCTGACAATGGTGGAACCATCCTCCACCTCAAGTTTACTGCATGTAACGCTGCATATGCCCTTACAGGTCCCTCCTTCGCTTCAACCACATCCATGAAACGACCCCATATGAAGGCCGTCACAGCTTCAACACGTGTGGGGTGATCCACACGTGAGCCATGATCGTGTTTGGCTCTGAGGGAAGCTATCTTGGAGGCATCAAACACAAACCTCTTCGTCACAATATTGTCTCTGCTGATCCCAATAGTTGGCATGAACCCCGATAAATCTCTACGTGGGAAAAGAGACGCCAATTCGAAATGGGGTCGACCCATAGCTTCAGTAGCCCCACGAGCGGTAGCAGCCCACCCGTTAACAAATGTACCCAATGAGGATGCATCTGCTATCTTGTGTGAAATGCACACACCAACTACCAGTCCACCACAGTCAAAAATGTTGACTTGGATGGCTAAGAGTACTTGAGGAGTACCAGATCCGATCCCAGTACTATAAGCTTCAAATGGTAAGAATTGTTTAAGTACATCAACATCGGCCCGTCCGACAATATCCGAGAGTTGGCCATTCACTCGGGATTCCAAATAGTCAACACCGTGGTCATTACAGTCAACAGAGACATCTCCTTTGACCCTTCCAGCTAGTGGATAGAAGCGGGTTAAGGTCTCTGATAATGATTTCTTCAGGCGATGAGATCTTTCGACAATGTCGATATTTCCACACCATCATCGTCGACGGTGTAGAAGAGAATGATAGGCACATAAATTGGAGGAGAGAGCTGATCAAGAAAGGAGAGGTTGAAGGTTCGAAGGTGATGGGGAGTTGGAGAGGATGGTTTGATGGTCTCTCTAGATATGACTTCAACCGTCGTCATCTTCTTGGCTTGGATTTTGGCAAAGAACTTGCCACCCTTATATAGATAGAAAGAACAGTCTTAGGTTGTGAGCGATGGGAGGACGAGACAAGAAGAAATGGCATAAAAGTCAAAGTTAGCTTTCTGAGTCACGTAAAAAGTAACGTCCACGCTAACGACTACGGAAGTTACAAGCTTTTGAAAAAAAATCTCTAAGAAAACTATTTTTTATAAAAGATAGCCAATTCACGTTTTGAAAAGAGAAGGTAGGACAAAATACCAAAATTTGCGTGGTATGTTCAACCTAGTCCTCGGTATGGAAGAAGTGTACTCATCTACTTCAGATTTTGGAAAGATCTTAAGTAGTCTACACTAGAACCTGTTCTAGAGTAGACTAGTATGAAATGGGATGGTTCTGGATCAACTTGGGCTAGACCCATCCTGTCTACGAATGGGTCTAAAAACGATGAATCAACGTCCACGACAGTTGGACAACGACAGAAACGTGGCTGTGTGGGATGGGTTGCAATGGTGAGGGTTTACCGAGTAACTGTGTCCATTTATTCTTACAAAGAACTGTATCAGGAGACAACAATTTTCACAACAAAAAATTGGCTCTGGGCAATATATAACTTAGAAGTTTTGGAATGGGCGGGATGATTTTTGGTGAGGATGGTCTCTTGGTGAGGAGATTATCCTCACAAAAATTCAAATCAGTCCGATATTCCTAGACTGGTTTAGAAGCTGAAGAATTATGGACCGTTTATTTTTACCGTTAACTTGAAAACTACATTTGATGGGGTTAGAAATTTCAGAATATACTGATTTTTTGTAGGAGTGATCTATTTGGTGAGGAGACCATCCTCACCAAAAATCAGCCATTGATTCATCTTCCCATTACAAAACCCTTGAGATTTTTAAATTCAATTCCAATTACTTTTCGTACATGGGTTGATTATTATGGGTTACGTACGCGTCGCTACACAGCTAAATCCAGAGCAAAGTGTTGGTCCGGTATGTAGAGTCTAGGAACTTTCGTGTTGCAGTACAAATTTGGTTGAATAACTGATTAAGTAAAGGAATATATATCGTTACGTTTTCCCTAGGGTCCATGCCATTGATGTTCTTACCAATTCATTTGTATCTCGAGCACTATCAACCAAGGTTTAAAGGGGACCGTTATAACGGTATAGCATTACCTTTTTTCCGTTATAACGAAAAAAACGTTCAAGGGCAAAAATGAAAAACAAAAACAGGAAAATAACTGGAAAAAACAGAATATAATGGAAAATAACGGAAAATTTGAAAATAATGGCCGTTTTTTTCACAAAATTTTTCAGAAAATAATGGTCGTTATTTTCATTATAACGGAAAAATAACAGAAAAGAACGGCCATTATTTTCGTTATAACGGGCGTTCTTTAAACCTTGCTATCAACCATGGCTCGAAATCTCGGGATTAGAGTCCAGATCAGTCTGGTCCAGAACATGATTGGCCCATCTTAATTTAGGAAAAAGTGATTATTTCAGGCGAGACGATCCATTTTTTGGATTGGATCGGTGAGCTCCGAACCCGATCTGGATTGCTCGATCCAAAATGGGATCGGCTGAGACTTCGAGCATGCTATCAATAGTGTAGAGTTCGAAGTACCAGATTTTTTATTTCTGAATTTTTTAAGTGAAGACGCATAAAACTGGAAAACGTATACCGCATATTTGCCTCTCTTTCTCTCCAGACATCTCTCGTTCCTTCCCATTTGCTAAAATGTAATTTTTTCTTTCTCAATCCAATTTTTTTTTCGTAATCCCTAATTAACTCACAATCCTAAAAATTTAAGAGCTCTTTCAGAAACTTCTTTAAGACGTTTTCCCTCATCAGTAAGCCAATGAATTGTGTTTTGGTATTTTGTTATTTTTTTTTTTTTTTTTTTTTTTTAGTTAAGCTAAGCCTGTTTTTAAAGTGATCAGTAACTCGGTGAAGGCGGGTTTTGAACCCAGGTCTATGGTTTCATCACCCACGAACTTTACCAACTGAGCAAGCTGGCACCTTCTATATTTTTTCTTAAATTTCTTATCTATTTGTTTTAATTTTTAATTTTATTTTTAATTATGATTGAATACATTTTTGTTCTTATTTTTTTTATTGATTTTCGTATTTTACTTATTTTAAAATTTTTATATATATTTTGTATTCTTAATGTATAATATTCATGTATTGACCACTCAAGATCGGCCTTACTCGAGGAATAAATTATAATTTTACTTCATGAATCCTTACCAAAGATTAACGTTTTATTATACATTTTGGCTCTTCTTTTGAATGATATGGTGTGGGTCTCCGTTTGAATGATGTGGGTCTCCCCCATTTTGGCTCTCTGAACCATGTGTTTGGATAAGGAGCCCATCCATTCTCGAGCCTGCGTTGTTCTCCCTTTGGTTTTGTATGTAGTGGTTGATATTACACACACAAAAAAAAAATTAAACCAATAATATTAGATCGGGTATTATCGAATCGGATTAAGGTAGATCTAAAAGTGATCTGATATCTAATCGATTAATCCTAATACCCAGGTCCAGATCCGAACGTAGGATGGGATCGGTTTATTAGGGAGACCCAATCCCTTGACAACCCTAAAATAACAACTATTTCTTCCTCATGAGTGAAGTCCACAGTAGTGTGCTTAATTACATGGCCAGTGTTATAGTTAACTATCATCCATGGGTAGCCATTGGCCCTATATCCAGGTTGTTGGGAGGTCCTCGAGATTCCCACAACACAAATCTCAAAGACCATCAATAGTCTAAACCTAAAGTCAACGATATTGATACTATAGTATTGTCCTGATCATTTCGTACGTAAATGCTACCACTACAACAAAATAAAATAGATCTTTTATGGCGTTCATCGCACTCATAAAAAACCCCATTGAAGTTTTGTGCCTTTGCATGATGCTTCTTTCTCCATATGTCAGATTCATCGTGTGCCGTTCTTGCCTTATCCAGGGAATCGGAGGAGGTGATGTTTTGTGTTGAGTAAAAAAAGAAGGTTGGAGGTGCGGGCGTTTTCGATACATAATGCACAGCGTTCACAAAGAGCAAGCTATAAATTATTAAAGGAAATTGTAGCGATTTACGGCATTCATGCATTAAAGAAGACTATAAAATTAATGCCATAATAGGCCCATTTTATTGTAATACCGTCTCCATCCAGTACAACAGTAAGAAAAATCTATTTATATATATATCAAAAGGACATGTTTTGAACCTAAACTGAATCATCCTCGCGAATTACATGCCAAGCTACCGAGTTCTAAGCACTGATAGACGAGGAAACGAATGCGAGGAGCTCTTGATCTCGTTCAAATATGGCCATATCTTGTTCCTCCAAGCTTACCCATGCTTCTATTCCATCACCCCATCTTGTGCCCATGAAAACAACAACATTCTTGAGAGGCTGACTAGTAGTACTCACCCAAACTGGCTCTCCCCAACCAAAATCAGCTTCATAGAAAGAAAACCTGCACCAACTACTGAACCTGTAAGACTCCACCTCCTCTTTCTTGAACTTTTCACCTTCCACACTTAAAGAATTTAACAACCCACCACCACACTGAACTTTTCTCACGTAGTCCTCATCGATTTTCCTTATTGAATCCCTCAGCTGCCCCACCAAACCATTGTACTCTCGCTCACCATCCACCATTGATCCTGCTATAGCGAAGCGCCATATATTCCCAAAAGAATGTTCTGGCAATGGTGGGACCATCCTCCCCCGCAAGCTCACTGTGTGGATTGCCACAGACACCCTCTTGGAGTACCCCACCTTCGCTCGTGCAGCTCCCATCGCACATCTCCAGATGAGTGCTGACACAGCCTCAACGCGTGTGGGGCGCTCCACATGAGATCCTGCTTTAAGGGCTGCAATCTTTGAGGCATCAAATAGAAACCTTCTTGTCACAATTTTTTCCCTCGTCATCTCCATCTTCATCGTTAAACCTGTTAAATCTCTCGGTGGGAAGAGAGATGCCGAATCAAAACAAGGACCCGTGGTTTTGCTGGACCCACGAGCACAAGCAGCCCATCCATTAACAAATGTGGTCAACGTTGACCCATCAGCAATCTTGTGTGCAATGCGCACTCCAATAGCCATTCCTCCACAGTCAAATATATTGACTTGTACGGCTAGGAGTACCTCCCTACCCGAAACAGTGCAATAGGGTTCGCATGGTATGAATTGATTCAATATCTCCATGTCAGGTCGGCCGAGAACTTCCGAAAGCTGACCGCTGACTCGTGCTTCCAAAAAGTAAACGCCCTCGTCATTACAATCAACCATGACATCGTCCTTGATCCTTCCAGCCACCGGATAGAAGTGGGTTAACGTCTCCGATAGCGATTTCTTTAGCCGATTAACTCTTTCGATAGTATCAACGTCGCGGTCAGCGGCGGCGGCGGAGTAGAAGAGAATGAGAGGCACATAAGTTGGAGGAGCTAGCTGATCTAAAAGGGAGAGCTTGAAACTGGTAAGGTGACGAGGTGTTGGAGAGGATGGCTTGATTGTCTCTCTACAGACGACTTCAACCTTCATCATTCTGATCTTAATATGGTTCTTCTCCTTCTCCAATGACTTCCACCCATCTTATATAGATGAGAGAAAACTCAAGTATGGAAGGAAGTTAAGAAACTGTGCGCCATGCTTACGTTGGACGAAGATGACCACTTGCAAGTGGGGTCCATCCAACCTAAGAGATCTTTTCCATACAAAGTTGACCTGATATCAGCTAATCTTAACCATCTGATCATAGACTTCTTTTCCATCATTAATTAACCATCACATCACTTCTCATCCTTACCACATGTTCCTCATTTTAATGTGACTCATGCCACTCATCAAGTTGTCTAAGTTGCAAGGAATTTCGGTCAAGGTCGAAATCGAAAATTCAAAATTTTCAAGAAAATTTTAGAAAAATGAGGTGGAGTCTATGAATCTTGATTTGGGATTCTCAAAATTCTCCAAAATTTCAAGAAAAATGAACGAAATTCTCGAAAATGTTCAAGAAAATTTGGGATTTCGATTTCGGTTTACCCCAAAAAAACTGAAATTTTGGCCCTAGATTTCGAGAATTTTGGCGAAATTTAAATTTGAGTCTATGAATTCCATAGTGGAGTGTCTCATCAGTACATGGTAGAATAAATGAGGGTTTACGCTTTCCATCTATTCTTTCACCATAATAATAAGGAAAAGGAGTCGGGCTCCGTTGACAGATATAAAATGCCAGGAACACAATATAAGCCACGTGTCATACTGTTACAGGACTCTGACCGTATGGATGTTTGTCCTATCCCATGGTGCACTTACAAACCAAAAATCGAAGTGATTAGTGATTTATAGGCTTTGGATTGGACTTATTTTCATGGGCTGATCTCAACTGTGGGAATTTGAGCAGTATTTGAGGTATAGAGATGCAACACTTATAAATCACTAATAAGGCTAATTTTTGGTCTGTAGGTCCACCATAGGATAGGACAAACATCCATACGGTCAGAGTCCTGTAACAGTGTGCCACCTAGCTTATATTGTGTCCCTGTCATTTTACCTGCCATTCTATATCTGTCAACGGAGCCTGACCCTAAGGAAAAAGATGTAACAAGGTATGCTTTGAAATGCGAAAGCACGCTTTTTGTTAGTCACACCGTCATCGGGGCCCACTGACCGCATGGATGTTTATCCCATCCCTTGGTGGATATACAGACCAAAAATCACCCTGATTGGGTAATCTATAACCATTAGATTTTAGCACTTTTTAAGGCATTTTATAGCCGTTGAATGCAACCATTTGTTTTAGTACTAAAACCAACGGCTAAAAATCATCAAACAAGCTGATTCTTGGTATGAATGCCTACTAAGGTGTGGGCTAAACATCCATGCGGTCAGCGGGCCGGCAGCGGTGACTACCAAAAATGCCGCTTCCGTATTTGAAAATATCTCTGGTATACCTTCTTACATCGCGACCCTAATAATAATGGTAGACTTTGACCTCAACATCGATCATCATCATCATCTACGTCTTATCCCAATTATTTGCGGTCAGTGAGCCCAGATGGCAGCGGTGACTACCAAAAATGCCGCTTCCGTATTTGAAAATATCTCTTGTATACCTTGTTACATGGTGACCCTAATAATAATGGTAGACTTTGACCTCAACATCGATCATCATCATCATCTACGTCTTATCCCAATTATTTGCGGTCAGCAACGTGAATCATATTTTTTCTAATTTGAACTTATTAAGACACAAAAAATGAGTTTTGAACTGTTCCTAAGCCAATAAAAAACGGTTCGGAGCCATTCTTAACACATGGAGTTACGATTATTTAAGAATGGCTTCAAACCGTTCCTGTTTCATAAACCATTCCTATAGGGGACGGTTTAATTATGTCACATTTTAGGAACGATTTTATACTTTAGGAACAACTTTAAACTGTTCTCGAGTAGGAACGATTGTGAACCCATTCCAAATCAGCATGCTTTGGTTTCTAATAAACCATGGAAAAAAGACTCTAATCCAACGGATAGAAACAACAAATCAGGCTGAATTAGGTATGTAAGGCCACTTAGGGATGGGCTAAACATTCGTACGGTCAATGGTCTCTAAGAGTGTCTCGTGGCTCATATCGTGATCTATCATTAACATTGATGAGGGAAGTCAGTTATTTGCTACTTCTTCCAAGTTAACTATAAAGATATACTGTGGTCTGTCATTAACATTGAAGTGGCTCATACTGTGGTATGTCATTCACGTGCAACGTATATGCCGCCCCCTAGTTAAGTAAGTTATAAAGACAAATTTAAGTTCCTCCTCGAAAGTTAGGGGCTAAACCCTTGTTAACAATCATCTATTTAATTCGTGAATTTTATATATTTTTTTAAAATGTTTTATTCGTCCGAATATTTGAATAATTCGAAGAAAAAAAATAGAATTTTCAAGACCAAATGAATTGAACTTGTTTTCTAAAAAATTAGGCAAAAAAAAACGACGCACCAGGCAAGTCATTTCTGCCCTAAAAAACTGACCTATCAGGTGCGTTGCTTGGTTGTGTCCCTCAATCACTCTACCACTTGATAGATCTTAAGCGATCACACATCTTAAGTACAATGGAAGCCTTTAACCTAGGCCATAGGCCTTGTTGATCACCCATTGACCTCATCAAGGTAAGTATATTTCCCCCTTCTCTTCTAGTCATTTATACAACTCAAACTCTCTTAACTATCTCTTATTTCTCTAATATGGGATTGAAGTAAAAAAAACAAAAATTACTTGAACTCGCACTTCCCTATGTTTTATTTAGCCGAAGATAAAATATAGGGCTTTTTTGCTTTACCCCCTTACTTTATTGATGCAATTTGCATCTCACCCAATGTTTTAAAAATATTTGCGTCTCACCCTTTGACCATGGTCAACATAGACGGTCTTTGGATAGACATCCCAATATTTTTTAAATGACTATAATAACCTTGGGTGAGATGCAAATATTTTAAAAATATTAGGTGTGATGCAAATTGCATCAATAAAGTAAGGGGAACAGGCAAAAGATCATTTTTTTTTAGATTTTTTTTATTTTTATTTTTTGAAGATTGCGAGCTCAAAACCTTTCTTCATTTACTTTTGGCCCAACTGTAGGTGGACGTACAGACCAAAAATTAATCTGACTGTTACTTTTTAAGCATTGGATTAGAGTCATTTTCCTGGGTTGATTTTATCTGTAGAATTTGAACATTATTTGGGGTACAAAGATCCAATGGTTTGAAATCACTAATCAGGCTGATATTTGGTATGTACTATGTAGCACCTAGCGATGGGCCCAACATCTGTATGGTTAGTGACCTCTAAGAATGTGCCACGTGGCTCATATTGTGGTCCCTTGTCATCATTGATGAGGGACATTAGCGTGCTTAACAACCTGTGAAGGTGAGTTGCTTTTATAGTTCACAATCCTCAAAAAAGAAAAAAAAAAAAAAAAGATTTTTTAGCTTGTCCCCCTTACTTTATTAATGCAATTTGCATCGCACCCAATGTTTTTAAAATATTTGCGTCTCACCCAAGGTCATTATAGTCTTTTAAAAAATATTGGGATGTCCATCCAAAGACCGTCTATAGTCAACAATGTTGACCATGGTCAAAGGGTGAGACGGGAATATTTTAAAAACATTAGGTGAGATGCAAATTGCATCAATAAAGTAAGGGGTAAAGCAAAAAAAGCCTTAAAATATAATTACAACAAAACGAGCTTATTGGTTGACTAACTCAAGTAGTATATGGACTCCCTTTCAAGATGAACCAAATTTTTGATAACTATATTATTAAATGGGTCGAGATCGGGGGACAAACATTTTGGCAGACCCACATAGAAGATGAATCAATGGCTGATTTTGGTGAGGATGATCTCCTCACCATATAGATCACCCCAACAAAAAATCATCCCATTCTGAAATTTCTAACCCAGCACATGTTTTCAAGTTACATGAAAAAAATAGACGGTCCATAATTCTTCAACTTCTAAACAAATCTATGAATATCAGAATGATTTGAATTTTTTTGATGATGATCTCCTCACCATAGAGATCATCTTCACCAAAAATCAGCCATTGATTCATCTTCTATGTGGGTCTGCCAAATGGTTGTCAAAAATGGTTGTCCTCAGAACAAGTCGACGAATATCGGAATGATTTGATTTTTTTTGAGGACGACCTCCTCACCATAAAGATCATCCTCACCAAAAATCAGCCATTGATTCATCTTCTATGTGGGTCTGCCAAATGGTTGTCTAAAATGGTTGTCCTTAGATCCCGACCCTTATTAAATATATTGACTCCCTTTCAAAATGTATTTAATTTTTGGTTTCTGAATTTTTAAAGTGAGGTGTATAAAACATGCATAAAACCTATGCCACGTATTTGCGGTTTAGTGAAATTTTGATGGGATTTTTGAAACCTAAAATCGAATAAAACTCGAATTTTTCCTGTATCAAATTTTGCTGTATTCCAAACTGCTAACTGGAGCCATACACCTCCATTGTCGTTGGTAATTTGAGGTGCATGACAATGGCGCAAGGCAAAGCCCTCCACTTCTGAGATCTCGCTTCGGTTCTTGCCGTCTCTGCCTCGCTCTTGAACCCTGTGGTTGTTAAAACCAAGGTTTAAAGGAGGCCGTTTTAACAGGTTAAACGGACTGGGGGCGTTATCGTTTAAATGGCTGTTAAAACGGATTGAAACGACCAGGGGCAAAAATGGGAAAAAATGAAAAAAACGGAATTTAACGGAATTAAACAGATTTTAACGGAAAAAATGAAAAAAAAAAATGGCTCTGAAATTCAAATTTTGAAATTTGAAAAAAAAGAGAAAAGAATTTAACTGATTTTAACGGAAATTAAACAGATTTTAATGGAATTAAACGGATTTAACGGCCATTTTTTAACAAAATTTTTCAGAATTAAACGGCTGTTTAAACAAAAAAATGGCCGTTTTATTCAAAAATGATAAAACGTGTTTAAATGGTTTTAACGGAATCGGGCTTGGGGCGTTACCGTTTAAAGGGCCGTTTTTAAAACCGTGGTTAAAACATCAAAGAAGATTAGGGCATAAATATAGCCCACCAAATCATTGATCAAGACAATTCCATGAACTTCTTGACCCTTGATTGGATGCTAGGAATTACGATCGACAGTGTGTAATCATTTTTTGGACAATGGCTCATCGATGAGTTGGTGAGCCGGGTTTACAACAGATAATTTGTTCTGATGGTGGGCCATTGAAGTTGAACTGGTAGAAGGGGCTAAATAAAGGATTTCCTTTTTAAACATATTTTGCTCTTGAAAACCATGTACCCTTTCCAAAAGCGTTTCAAGATGTTAATGGGCTATATCTGAATTGGGCTTGTATTAAGCTCATTGGGGTCCTTGCTTCCGGCCCATACAAAATAATCAGTTTTACCCTGGTCCATGGATGCCCCTGGATTGCAATCGAATCATGAAAGTTTGAGTGACGTGATGTAGAGCCCATCACTGCTAATAACAAAGCTGACAGTTAACAGAAGAAAGGTAATTTGGGCCCATCATGTATCAGAAGACCCAATTAACTAGACGCATTCTATATTATACTCAATGATCTTATTGATGGGCCTCCACTTGGATGGGCCGTTGTTCTAAGCATCGGATGAGTGGAAGATCTTTACCACCGTTTCAGGTTGACCTTGATACACATTAACCAGACTTTATTGACTATGCCAACATAGGCAACTGATCTGAACCATCCAATCAATGCACTTTTTGGGCTATGACCCACCCAAGAGGTGGTTTATTGATTGGATGATCCGAATCATTGGGCCAGCAACCTTGGACTAACAATTTAACTATGTATTAGGACTACACACTAGATTCACCGTATGTTGCAATTTTAATTATTTAATATGAAAGAGATTTACTTTCTTACTCCTTGAACTGTTCTACGACTACGAGTATTGTTGCGTGATGACTTCAAACAGGCCAGGCCCTCAACCCTTAGGTATGTCAGACCACGGGCCGAGAGCGAAATGGGCCGATCTAGGGTGGTCAACAGGCAAACTTTTTATTGTTGGGCACGAAAAGGAGGAGAAACATTATTCAACTGCACGTGCGGGATGGAACGAGATGGTCCTGGGCCTCATGGTCTGAGCCGTAGGTCAGGCTCCAAAATGACAAGCCCATGACCAACTTAGAGGAGACAGGCAAAGGGCCCAAAATGGGCTGGGCTGTGGGCTCTTGGGGCAGATTTTCACCATTAATTAGCATGCTTAATGTCTTCAAAAAACAGGATCCAAGCTGACTTGCTTACGATAAAAAATAAAATAAAAAAAATAAAAAAAAAAAAGCTGATTTGTTCAAAGTTTATAAAAATACATTCAAGGAAAATTAGTAAAAGCACCAATTCCTCTCAATGTATCAATCGTGGTTTAAATAACGGTCCTTAACCTCAAGCCCGAAACTATTATGGATTGATTTTTAAGGTTGTTCCTATTTAGCAATTTGATGTCGTGAGATATCTTTTGTCAAAGATGATGTAAACGATATTGGTGGACTGGGCTTGACTATGATTTTTTTTGTTGAGGGAGGCTTGGGTATGGTTTGAAGGGAGTCCGGATTCTATACAACTAGGCCCTATACATAAAAGCATAGGGCCCTTGTAGCATTCGCCATGTCAACAAAATTCAAACATAAGCTTTTTCAATCCTAATTAACTTTTTTCTTATTTGTACGTTTTTAAAAATAAAAAACAAAAAAAAGAGCCCTAATGACCAAAATCTCTCTTCCGATTTCCTAGAGCATCTCGAATCTACCATACCCTAAACATTCAAAGTAGGGTAGAAAAGTCTCTCCCTTACCTAAAACTTTAAAAGCTCTCCAATGGTCCACACTCCAAACTCTACACTTCCCTAACCATATGAAAAATGTTAAGTGAAAGGAAGAGGGGGGTATTAAGTAAACAAAAGGGAAGACATTGGGTAAAACTAATATAAAAGATGTAGGAGAAAAGGGAACGTGTATTTAGAATCTTACCAAGGTAGATTTTAGGGTAGGGTTGGATATGGATTTTTAAGTTTTTCATCCTATTTAAGGGAAGGGAAGGGAAGAGACTTTAAGGTAGGGTTGGAGATGCTTTCAGCCCCCTTCTATACCACGGTTTCATGGGAGGAAGACGGTGAGATTAGCATGTTGAACATCGTTCATGAGATCACCACTTCCACCTCACAAGCCTCGGACTCAATTTCTTTCTTCTAACTGACCGAGAGTTCTCTCCGTCATGGTTATAGTAGATACCAGATCCCAGATAAGCTCTAAGAACTGAATTGGAGGTATTACCAAAATTGCTCTCTTTGGAATCTATTTTGAGATTAGCAAGAAAATTTCAGGGGTTGACAATAAGTTCGAGGTTGTAAAAGTAGATGCCAAAGTCAATTTCTCTTCAAAGGAGGTGGTTGAAATTTGAAAGAACAACTCTGGAAGCCTAAACCTAACTGAAATAAATTATAAAATTATTCATAGCCCTTAAGGAAATGTGTAATTACAAATAGGTCCAAATAAGCAGATAAATGTACAATACATAATAATTATCCAATGTGGGTTCTACTCACACCAAGGAATAGACTCAAAAGCTATGATTAACCTTACAATCTGGCCCACAACCTTAATGGGCTTCAATCCTGAGGTCAATATAGTCTCCAACAAGGTTCATACAAATCTTGATTTGAGAAAAATCATGGGTTACATAAGTTGTAATAGATACCGCATCAATTAATTATAACACCTTTATGGAGTTATAATTTATATTAAAACATTGGGCAATATTTTAGCAATACCCCCTATTATTCAAAAGTATTTTGTAATACCCCTTGAAATTTAAAATGATAGGAACACTCCCTTGGACTAGATTTGACTGTCATTGACTCACACAAGAAGATCACTAATGCTGTCAATGATGTGCTGTTAACATATATCATTCAGATCGAATATAAGCGTATTTGAATTTCTAATTCGAAAAATATCTAATATCTGAATCCTATTCGATATCCGACAAATATTTTGAATCAATAATCAAATTCGAATCTGATTTAGTTATCAGATATCCGATAATATCCAATTCACAAAATCGAATATATATAAAAATATATTATATTTAATATAATAAATATGATATAATATATTATCTAATAAATATAATTATTAATTAATAAATAATATATCGGATTGGATATACCGATATCCGAAATTTTGGATAATATCCGATTTTTCAAATTTGACTCGAATGTTCGACTATCCATTGACAACCCTACTCACGTGTCCATCACGTACAACTACATTTTTGCTCTTTATTATATCTTCCTCTTAACTTTCTCTGCTTTTTGTTTTCACACATCACGGCCAAAACAATCGCACTTTGGTGTTGCCCATGTTGCCCTCACCGCCACCACTGCCATCCTCTCTCTCTCTCTCTCATAGACAAGTATATCATTTAAATAATGTGAAAAGTAAATAAATATATAAAAGCATTTTCATACTAAAGTTCATGAAAAAAAAAAAAAAAAAAACTTAACGTCTTTAGCAGTATGTCAATTCCAATTCAGTTTGTGTATTGGTGTACCAAGAACCAAAACCTATTATATACTTCAGTTTCAGGTCCTTCTAAATCCACTTTTGAAATAGTATATAGTCCTAGAACTAGTATAATTGGGAGTTCCGATCGAGTTAATCGGGTACCCATTGACACCCCTAGAAATACTACGGCTATCCGATTGAGTTAATCGGGTACCCATGAGTGAAAAGTCGTCTAACAAAAAAAATGATGAAAATACGTGATATATATATATATATATAATATACACTAGCGGGTGGCCCATGCCTACAGCACTCCTCAACAAAGCATTTGCCAAAATTGGGTGTGAGTGGCTGAGATCCACCATCCATCAATTTGGGGTATAAGATCTCAGCCATCCTTTGTGAAGCCAATAAGAGAGGTATAAGTGGGGAGACAATTTTCCTGTTTAGTTACATAGATATATGTGTGTGTGTGTGGTGTGTGTGTGTATATTTGGCCATTGATGCCATACTGCTCCAAGCCATTAGATTAGGAACCATGATGTGATTCAATTTTCCTTTGACATCAACACAGATATTTAAATGAAGTAAGAGTTCCATTTTCTCTAAGGCCAAAGAAATTCTAAAATTTAAAAGGATAAATCAAGTGCAATCTGACTAAATTTGTGAGAACCAAAATTTTCAACTAAAACAGGATCTGAATTTTAATCGGAGCGCACTTCCGTTTTCTACGCAGGAAAATATATATTCCCATTTGAAATGTTGTTGTTGAACGGGAATCGCAACTGTGACCTAATGGTTAAAAAATTGTCAACCAATTAAGCTTAAGGTTGACTACAAAAGGGGAGTGGTTGCACTTGCACCACCCCCATCAACTACGACAAAGCCGAAATGCATTATTTATTTTTTCTCTCTTTTGGATAATATGATTTTACGCATTGGTCAGATTCGGAAGATTGTTGAATATGTTCATGGTTCTAACAACATGCATGAATCCACCAAGGGAGCTCAGTTGTCTACCTCTCTTAAAGGCTTCAATAAAGAAGGGCCAAGATCTTATCCCCCAATTGCACGGTAGATCTCAGGCACTCACACTTGATTTTGGCAAATGTTTTTTGGGGAGCACTGTGGGCACGAGCCACCCACTAGTCTATATAATAAAGGAGCTCAGTTATCTCCCCCTCTTTCAGGCTGGACCGCAAGCCAGGGGTATTGAACCCTTGACCACCCATATTAGGAACATGTCTATGAACAAATTGGTGCCCAAGATGGTTTAGAACCTTATGTGATTTTTTTCTACCACCGCTACGAAAAAGAAAAAGTTGTTAACCATCCACTAAAATGATAATTTTTTTTGATAATTAAGCCACTGAAATGATCATTCCGATGTTGGATGATGATCCTAAAGCGTACAAAAGTTTGATCCACCAACCCCTTCAAAATGTCACGTGGCATCTTCATTCGGCCCACTTACCTATCATAGTTGGTGGTCCTACCCACCGAAAATCAGCTTGATTGGTGGTTTCTAGTCATTGGATTTTGGAATTTTTTATCATGGGCTTCAAATCCAATCAAGGGCCTGTGCATGAAGCCGCAAGACCAAAAAAATTGCTTGAATCCAATGACTATAAACCACTCAAGCTGATTTTTGGTGTGTAGGGCACCAAGAGGTGGGACAAACATTTATGGGTCAGTGGGCCCAAATTAGGAGGCCATTTGGTATTTCGAGGGGTTGGTGGATCAAATATTTGACCCTTTCAAGGAACAAACCTTTTTTTTTTCCGGTGACAGCAACCATGATGCCAGGATGATCTTGAAAAGGGTCCCACCTAACAGATCTTCCTCCAATTAAATTAAAGAAAAATTGCATAATCTAAGTTATATTATTAAATTAAAATTTGACGATGGAACATGAAGACAACTTCTCGTTAGACATTGCAATTATACACAATATTATAATATTATTGAATAAATATTATATAACCTATGGTTTTAGATTCAGAGGTCAAGTGGATATATATTTATTTAGGTGTCTAGTGGCCGTAGACCATGGTGGGCCCAATACGCATTACGGCCCATGGCTTATGTCTTGCGGGGTCCATTATAAGAACGATTTGATATCCTCGGTTCCATTAACTAAAAACAAAATCAGCTCAGCAAACCGTTTGATCAAGATCAAGTAAAGATTTTCCAGCGCATATGATGTTAGATTGGAGAGTCGACAGCCTTTTCATAATGACGACCGGGGCCACCGCATCATTGAAAGCTGAAGTGACATTTTACTATCCCTTTGCTGTCACTGAAGCTTCATGTCCTGAGTAAAACTTGCGTGACCAGCAGTCAGTGATCATCGGTCACGATATGAGCCACGTGGCAAATTTTTAGATCTTTCTGACAGTACGGTTGTTTGGCCTAACCCTAAATGGACATACAGACCAAAGTTAGCGTGATTAATTGTTTATAAGCGTTAGATTAGAGTCGTTTTCATGGGTGGAATTTGATCATTATTGACCATTATTTGTAGTCCTCCTAGAGATTGGCCAAATATCCATACGGTCAGCATAAGTGTGCCACTTGTCTTATACTGTAGTCTGCAATCTGCATCAACTTTGCTGACGGCCGCCGGTCTGCAAAGTTCTACTCCTATCTCCTGTGTGTAATAATACGCACTGGGCGTATAACAAAACTCATGCCTCATTTTGGAGTACTGTGAAATCAAGATCAACCCAAGGTCGGGTTAGTCAGGTTAATCGATTTCTTAATTTTTTTATTGATTGAAAATATTGTTGAATTTTTCATATTAAAATACTTTATCGGTCAATACAATAGCCGTTGTGCTAACCATTAAATAATAGCATAATAACTTCATTTTCAAAGCTCGTGAAAGAAAACATGATATTTTCATAATAACGAAAAAGTTCATCAACTCAAATACATGATAAAAGTCACTAAATAAATAACCGAAAACAATCGTTGGAGAAAAATACAATATTTTCATTATCAACCGATCACATAAAATGCCAAAATGTAGTTTCAATGACACAAATGTCGTAGTTACTAAGGACAAACATCCATGGGTTGCTGCATTTGCCAAAATGTAGTGTGGATATTTGTCGGTAAAATTAATGGGTCAAAATGGGGGGATAATAATTTCATACAATATTTTTTACAACAAAAATTGGCGTCGGCCAGTATTGGAATGAGATGATTTTTTGGTAAGGATGGTCTCTATAGTGAGGAGATCATCTTCACAAAAATTCAAATCAATCTAATATTCGTAGACTGGTTTACAAGTCGAAGATTTATGGACCGTTTATTTTTATCGTTAACTTGAAAACTACATTTGATGGGGTTAGAAATTTCAGAATATCAAAATTGTTGTAAAAAATGTTGTATGAAATTGTTGTCCCCCGATATAGATATAGATATATATAGGACCGGGAGACCACTTTCACAACATTTTCTACAACAATTTTGGCGTACCCACATGGAAGATGAATCAATAGCTTATTTTTGGTGAGGATGATCTCCTCACCATATAGATCACTCCTACAAAAAATCAGCCCATTCTGAAATTTCTAACCCCATCAAGTGTAGTCTTCAAGTTAACGATAAAAATAGACGGTCCATAATTCTTCAACTTCTAAATCAGTCTACGCATGTCAGAATGATTTGATCTTTTGTGAGAATGATCTCCTCGCCATAGAGACCATCCTCGCCAAAAATCATCCAATTCCAAAACTTATAATTTATATATTGGTTTATACCAATTTTTTGTTGTAGAAAATGTTGTGAAAATTATTGTCTCCCGATCCTGACCCTATATATATATATATATATATATATATATAATTTGTAAGTCGGGCTCGGATTGGGTCGGGTTAGGCCAAGCCTCAATCCTAACCCAACCCAATTTGATCGGATTACCAAAAATCCGGCCCAAGCCCAACCCAAGTTCTAAAAGGGCTAACCCAACCCAACCCTAAGGTCGGGTTCAACCCGTCGGGCTGGGGTTGAATCTGCCCAAGTTGCAGCCCTAAAAACCATGCATCGTTATGTGTCCAAAAAAAAAAAAACACCAGTGCATCGAAAGGTGTAAAGTTGCATTATTTATCAACCGAGTTAGAGCCTTCTTGAGGAGTACCGTCCTCCTTAGATCTATAAGTGGCGAGCCTGATCGAGGAGTGTAATCAACGGTGTAGGCCTTTTAAATGACTGTACTACTTAGGACTGTCATCAAGGCCGATGACAGTGGCACAATATGAGCCACGTGGCATACTCTTATAGGACTCTGGCCGTATGGATGTTTAGCCAATGCCTAAGAGGGCCCACAAACCAAAAATCAGTCTGATTAGTGATATCTAGGCGTTGGATTGAAATTATTTTCATGGATTGCTTTTAACTGTGCGAATTTGAACAGTGCAAAGATCCAAATGTTCGAAATCACTAATCAAGCTGTGTTTTGGTTTGCAGGTCCACCTAAGGATTGGAAAAGCACACATACGGTCAGAGTCCTCTAAGAGTATGCCACGTGTCTCATATGCTCCCTGTCATCAAAGTTTTACTCGTAACATAGCTCATTATTTATTTGAGCATTACAGAGCAAGGTTTAAAGGAGGCCGTTTTAACGGTTAAACCGACTGGGGGCGGTACCGTTTAATTAAACCGTTTAAACGGATTGAAACGGCCAGGGGCAAAAATGAAAAAAAAGAGAAAATATGGAATTAAATGGATTTTAACGGAAAAAAAATAGAAAAAATGGCGCTGAAATTCAAATTTTGAAATTTGAAAATTAAAGAAAAAAAGGAAACAGATTTTAACGAAATTTAACAGAAATTAACGGCCGTTTTTTTCACAAAATTTTTCAAAATTAAACGGCTGCTTAAAGTACAGAGTACAGACTATACAGTACTGTACCATGCTTGCCATGTGAGTTCTTCCTATCGAGTAAAAATTTGATGACGGACCACATTATGGGCCACGTAGCACAGGATTAGATATCGCTTACCATATGGATGTTTGGACTTTGGGCCAATCCCTAAGTGGACCCACATATCTAAAATCAGCCTGATTAGTAATTTTAAACCTTTGGATCTTTGTAGCCCAAATAATGTTTGAATTCTACGATTAAAATCAACCCGTGAAAACAGTCATTGATCCCCTAAAGTGTACAACGTGGCTCATAATGTAGTCCGACATCAATATTGATGACATACGCCGTCAACAAAGTTCTAATCCTATCTATCCATCTATCTGTCTGACAAGTACTCACAAGATTCTCATTAATATTGATGCAATGCTTCGAGGATATAAACATGTTGTTTGCAACATCTAAATCAATGGGTTTTGATTGGTTATTAAAAATTGCAACAGTGCTTACACTTCAATCCTCTATCCCAGTAATAATCGATCCCAACTCCTAATCACAGGTCCGGTGGGCCACTGTATGGCATCATTTGGTACATGAAAAAAAATATTTCTAGAGATAAACTAAATGGCCCATGAAAGCGACGGTCCAGATCAAAAGTCTTCTTTGTATGAGATCAACATTGAAGACTTTTATAAAGCTGATACAGTATTTCTTGGATGCGTCAAGCCGCCAACTATTTGAGAATTGATCATAATCTAGAAATTGAAATTTTGAAATCATTGGAATTTATAAATCCAATTAGGATCTGGTATGCGTCTGACGCACCTAGGCGCACAATAGTAATTATACGAGTAGAACTTTGCTGACAGTGACGGTCAGTAAAGATCTGCCGACCATATTATGAGACACGTGGCACCTTCTTCGTTATTTCTGACTGTATGGATGTTTGTCCCAACCCTAGATGGACATACAGATCAAAAATTAGCTTGACTAGTGATTTCTAAGCGTTGATTAGAGTCTTTTTCATGTGTTGATTATAAACCGTCAAATTTGAGCATTATTGACCATTATTTGAGGTACACGATCTAAAGGTTTTAAATCCCTAATTAGGTTTATTTTTAGTTTATAGCTCAATCTGTGGATTGGATAAACATCCATACGGTCATATACCTCTAATAATTCTCCACGTGTCTCATATTTTGGTCGGTTAGCAACGTTGCTGACCTTCGCCGCTCAGCAAAGCTCTACTCATAAATATACGACACTCTTTGTACCTAGCAAGAAAGGAACCTTGTCACACAGACAAATGTATGCGTACGAGGCAACCCAGCTCACCACAGCGGCACAGCCACCACCACCCATTGTCGTTGTCAGAATGTGACAAAAGAAATCAGAACACCGTCTCTCGTTCTCACTCTCGATCTCGAATTCTCACACGCCTTTGAAACATTGAATTGAACCAGTCTTTTTGTTTCTCCGTGAAATCTCCTCATTAAAAACCCCAACCCTAAGTTCCTAACCCTAATGAATTCACCTTAGAAGCCTAATCTGGTTTCTCTGCAAACACAGAGAGGAATAGAGAAGGAGAGAGAGAGAGATGCCTAGCGTGGCTGTAAAACTCTACAGCGTTTTTTTCAAATTCCTTCTGAAACACCGATTACAGAACAGAATCCAAGCCCCATTTGATGATAACAACCCCTTCGGTGTCACATCCCGACCCGAAGAATCCGTTGCCGCCGCTAACCCTTCATTCACCGACGGTGTCGCCACCAAAGACATCCACATCGATCCCTTCACCTCCCTCTCCGTTCGAATTTTCCTCCCCGATACTTCCCTCGCCGCATCCGATTCCGATTACCACTCCCAATCTAGGGTTAGGCTTAGGGCTTCGAAGCCGTCATCGGATCCCGACTCCGGATCTGCTGCGACAGAAGCCAATCACAATCTCCAACACCTTCGTCGAAACAGCTACGGCCCTGCCGTGATCGCCAAGGCCGTGACCCCGACGGAGCAGACACGTAGAAGCAGCTATGGTGGCAGCAGTGAAGCAGAGAGTTTAAATTTGAAACAGGAGAGTGGAGTTTATAGAGGGTATTCTCCTTCATTAGATAATCACCACCAGATCTGTCGGAAATTGCCGGTGATCCTGCAATTTCACGGGGGAGGATTTGTTGCTGGGAGCAATGATTCGGTGGCAAATGATTTCTTTTGTAGACGGATTGCGAAATTGTGTGATGTGATTGTTATTGCGGTTGGGTATAGGCTTGCGCCAGAGAATCGGTATCCAGCCGCATTTGAGGATGGGTTAAAGGTGTTGAATTGGTTAGGTAAGCAGGCGAATTTGGCAGAATGTAACAAATCGATTGGGAACACACGCAGTGGTGGTGCTGATCTCAGAAAAGCAGATGCTCATCTGCACATTGCAGATACGTTTGGGGCATCAATGGTGGAACCTTGGTTGGCTGCTCATGGAGATCCCTCCAGGTTACATTTGATTCCTGTTCTTTACCGTGCATTTGATTGGTGCTCTGATCGAATTTTTGCATTTACTTTGTCATAGCTTTTTTTTATAATATGGAGAAACCCATCCTCTAGTTTGGTTTTGTAGGGAAAAAGATTAATTGTAGATTTTAGTTTTGGAGATTATATTACTTTTAGCTTCTCATTGTCTAGACATTATTTGTGGGATGCATTATTGTGGTGGATAAATTTTGTTAATATATGTCAAAACATTGCTTCCAGATAGAAACTATCGTCGTTGAAGTGTACTCAGTAAGCATGGGAAAGATACTGCTGTTAAAATTCTTCCGTTGCAAGAGTCTAATCCTGCTGTTAAAACTTATCAAATATCCATCATTTCAACATTGATCCTATTTGACATGGCATAGAACTCCATAAGTGTTAATGGTTGTTAAATTGGTTTTATCTTATAGGTTGATTCTGCGCGTTTATCAGTTGTTGAAATTGTTTCCAATGACTGATTATTATTTACTGTTTATTTATTTGTTGTAATGTTCTCCATATCAATCTTGTAGAAAAAAAAAAAAAAAAAGAACTGTATGTCTAACAGCCTTATATTGATTTGAGTAGATCTAGGTCCCATATAATTATCTGATCTGATTCATTTTCTGAACCCAGGGTTTTATATATTTTGATAGTACGTGAGACCACATGAGATGATTAAGATGGCTATTTGCGGCAATTTCATAGCTCACAAACTATAGTGATTGAGGCTATTTGGGCTACCAAATTTCCACCTTGGGTTTTACAATTGGATAGATCATGTCGTGAGTTGAAGACAAAAATGGATATTTGATTGATGGATGCAATTGGATATCTATGTCTAGTGTAGGAATAACACTTTCATCCTATACTTTGTTATGGTAAGTAACATAGGATTTAGGGCTTTAGTGAACTGTTTCGAGGTGGCAAGGTCTGGAGCTCTGGGAAATTACTAATTTTGAATCCATCATAGTGAATAAGGATAATAGAAAAGTATGGCTAGTTTTCTCAATATATAGGGCAAGGATCTACAGGATGGGTACTTCAAGCGTAGTAGGGACCAAATATCTCAGCAGCTATGTCACTAGTGGATCGGATATCATTGAAAGATCTCAACGAGAGCTTTCTAATGGATCCATTCTCATTGTGAATGAACTTAGGAATTGAAAGTTATTTGTTGGTGGTATTCGTAGCCGGACTACTCCTCTTCGGTTTGAGAACATGTGGTTGCTTTGCTCGAGGTTTAAGAAGAAGGTGGATGAGTGTTGGAATTCCTTTTCTTTTGTAAGAAGAGCGGGAGAAGTATTCAGGCGCAAACTTAAAGCACTTAAAGACAAGATTAAGCAGTGGAATAGGGAGTTTAGGAGAGTTGATTAGAGGAAGGCCATAGTGCTTGAGACGATTTCACTGATTGATAGGAAAGAGGATCATCTGTTGCCCTTTGCGGACCACAGTAAGAGAGTTTCTCTTAAAGTAGCATATCAACATTTAGTGAAGATGGAAGAAATCAGCTGAATACTGGAATCAAGGGTTAAGTTGTTGGAGGAGGGTGATAACAATACAAAGTTCTTCCACAGAATGGCGAATGCATATAGAAGGTGCAATAATTTAGCTTGTCTCGAGATTCATGGTAATATCTTGAAGGATGAGAACAGTATTCAGAAGGGAGTGGTTAACTTCTATTCGGAGTTGTATTTCGAATTGGCTGCTTTAGACCATTGTTGGATGGCCCTCATTTTGATCACATTAGTTCTGAGGATAGTGCTTGGTTGGATCCTTAGAGGAGGAAACGATTATGACTTCCATTTCAAAGCTAGCAAGTGATAAAGTCCTAGATCTGACGGTTTTCTTTGGCTTTCTTTAAGCAATGCTGAGAAGTAGTTGGGATAAATTTCATGAAGGTGGTAGTGGAGTTTCTAGAGGATCGGTACCTTGATTACACATCCAATAGTACCTTTCTTGCTCTAATCCCAAAGAAATATGGGGTGGAAGATGTTTCAGGTTACAGGCCTATTAGCCTGGTGGGTAGTGTGTACAAGATTCCGGCTTAAGACCCTGGCATCCAGAATGCGGAAGGTTTTGGCTTTAATGATTTTGCCAGCTCAAGGAGCATTTGTTCGGGGGAGACAGATCATAGATAGTATTTTTATTGTTAACGAGTACATTGATTCCAGAACTAGAGCGGGGGTTCTGGAGATTGTATGCAAAATTGACATGGAGAAGGCGTATGATCATGTTAATTGGAGATTATTGGTTTATGGGAAGGACGGGTTTTGGAAGATAAGTGGAGAAACTGGATTTGGAAATGTATTTCAACGGCATCCTTCTACATCCTTGTTGACTACTTTAGGAGTTCGAGGGGCTTAGACGAGGAGATCTGCTATCCATTTTTTTGTTCATTTTGGTGGTGGGAGGCTTTGGGGATGATGGTTGCTAGAGCGGTGGATGGTGCGAAATTGAAGGGTTTTGAGGTGGGTGATGGGGTTCCTGCGATTTCCCATTTTCAGTTCGCAGATGATACTGTGTTCTCAGGGCTTTCGTTTCTCAACTTAGGTTCCTGAGTGGTCTTCTCTATTGTTTCGAAGTTGTGTCGGGTCTTTGTGTAATCTGGAGAAAAGGAAGGTGTTCGGAGTGGGAGAGGTGGAGAATATTGCTGGCTTGGTAGGTATCCTCGGGTGTAGTTTTGGTAGCTTACCAACTATGTATTTGGGGTTCCCTTAAGGCCAACTATAGGTCTAAAGCTCTTTGGGATCCTGTTATTGAGAGATTTGGGACTAGGTTGGTTACTTCTAAGACTAGGTATCTCTCTAGAGGGGATAAATCGGTGCTAATCAAGAGCATTCTAGAGAAGTTTATGCGAGATTTATTGTGGAATGATAGGGTCGAGGGATTTAGATTCCACCTGGTAGATTGGAAGTCAATGTGCAACACTAAGCCTCAAGGGGGCTTAAGGATCAAGAACATCACTGTTATGAATGAGGCTCTGTTGGGCAAGTGGATATGGAGGTTTTGGAGTGGAGGATTTTAACCTATGGAGGAAGGCTATAGTGGGGAAATATAGAATTTTGGATTTGGCTGGGACGTGAGAGTAGTTCAATCGTCATATGGGTGCAACATGTGGAGGTGTATATTGAAGATTCTTATGGGTTTTTCTAATGGGGTTCGGTACAAAGTAGGTCTAGGGAACATGGTTAGATTCTAGGAAGATGGGTGATACGAAGAAGCCCCTCTTAAGGAGGATTTTTGGGGGCTCCTCTCTCTTTCCGATAAGAAGAATTGCTTGGTACAGGATTGCTTTTTTCAGATGGGGGATGATTTGTTTTGGAGCTTCAGTTTTAGGAGAGGTCTTAACGATTGGGTGATAGAGTCTGTCTTGTTTACTCTCTCGCCTGCATTTCTCCATCGGCTCAGGACAATCGTTTGTGGAGATGGTCTAGAGATAGCTAGTTCTTAGTCGGTCTTTCTATAAGGTCTTACTTTGGTCCATTAGCAATTTCTATCCGGCTTCTTTCCTCTAGGCTCCAAGATCCCTTCAAAGATTGCTTTCTTTATATGGATAGCCTCATTGGATAAGATTTTGATAGTGGATCATTTGATATCTAGGGGGTAATCATTGTAGACTTTTGCTCAATGTGCAAGAATTGTGGGGAATCGGTTTATCATCTTCTTATGGATTGTGTTATGGCAAGAGAAGTTTGGTCTTCATTTTTGGCGGACTTTGGGATGGTGTGGGTGATGCCGAGATCCTTGTTGGATCTAGTCTCTGGTTGGCACACTTTTGCCTTTTCTGATAGAGGGCAAGTGTTGTGGCGGTTTTTCCCATTCGTGATTTGTTGGGGCTTGTGGAATGAGAGGAATCACAAAGTGTTTGTAGGCAAGGAAGACGTGGTGGACGTTGTCATTCTCAACATCAAGGGTTTGATGTATTTATGGTCTAAAGCCTTCATGGAGTGCATGGGTATTTTCTTCGAAGATTTTGTGTTTTGATAGAATCTTCTTTGTTCGAGAGATGATTGTTAGTTTGTTTTTTGGTTGTGTCTCATTTGTGGCTTTAGCCTTTTGTAGGTCATCTCGATCTCTTAAGCTTGTTTGTACTCTTCAGTTGTTTGCCTTTCAATAATATCTACAATTTTATTAATAAGAGATTTTCTAAGTAAAAATAATAATTTCCTAAAAAAGTTTTTATTTATTAAGGACGGGGAAGAATATGGAGCACTCCACTTTTCTCTCTTCCTCGAAACAAATATTATAAAATTAAAAGAAATTTTACCCATATGTAGCCAACTAAATTATGCTAATGGGTTTAGTGACTTAAAGAACTTTGGAGAGAGGGTGAAAGTGAGGGGCAAAAACGAAAATTGTTGCAACTCAATGCATGCTTTAAGAATTGAAAGAAAAAAGGGCTAGAAAGTAGGAAACTGAGATTTGGGGGCCTTAAGCGATTGAGACGGTCGAGCTGGCCCTAGATTTGACCCAAATTAAGGCAGCCATCCAAGCTTTAGAAAGTGAGGTGAGGATCCCAAACTATAGTGATGTCTTAGCAACTTGTTATTTCCTTTTGGTACCTTAGTTCTAGGAACCTTCTTCTCTAGGAGCCGCTCTTGATTAGTTGATCCCATGACTCTTTGGCATTGGCTTGTTTTTCTTTTGTTTGCCCTCCTTTATCTTTCCATATGATAAAAGATAAGATAAGAGAGATGTGCATCACCCCCTCATGGCCCTTCCACTGATCTTTTGATGCCAATCATTAAATCTATGGGCTCTCTCTTTGCATGGAGGGCGGCATAGCCCCAAGTAGAAGAAAAATAATTTGGGAAGAATGGGGGAAAGTGGGAAAAATGACTGATGGGAGAGTAAAGTGTGGTTAGCTTGGTAACAAGCGTGAAAATTACATGTCCCAGTCGAACAACTGATTGAGGAGCCTTTTCCTTGTTAGTCTTGGTCAAAGTCAGTGGTCAAGGGAGGCAACCCCTCCACCCGCAAAAGAAGAAGGAAAACAACTTCAAGGAACATGTGAAAAGTACTACTTTCGCACTCAAAAATTTCCTTGGTTAGCCCTTCCTCACTGGCTTCCTCAAAATTGACCATTTATACTATATGGTTGCATTTCCCATCATGTCTCTTCAATTTCTGAATACTGAAGCGATTGTACCAGAGAGCAAAATTCCTCTTCTGCAATACCATTTGTATCTATGGTTCAAAATTACATTTCATTTCGGCTGAGACATCACGTTTCGGTAGTGTACCAAGACGATATATTGGGGAATGTATCGTCTCGTGCCAAAAGCCTAATTTAAACTAAAACTGGTTTTAAAGCATATTTTCATGATGTGTCTTTTACAACGCAAATGCTAAAAAACAAGTTTGTAGCTTAATTAAACATTAGAAAATGGTTTAATTTTATCCAGGCATATACAATTTTTTCCATTGGTTCGTTCCGTATCGTTTCGTTTTGGTCGATACTCCTCGTTCCATCAGCTTACCGAAACAACGAGACGAAACAATATTTTAAACCTTGTTTGTATCCATAGTGTGGTATACAGAGCTTTTGGATAATCCACGTCCTGGAGAGTTGAGACCTTGTAACCATCATCAAACAAAACACTGTTAAAAACTTGCATTGGACAGTTTGTTATTCCAGGTTTGTACTTTGACCAGATTGACATTTGAGGAAGCCCTCTGTTCAATTTAGTGATCACATATAAGTTAAAACCAGCCCAATTAACCAGTCACCAAGCATTTGCTATTTGCCTACTCTATCCAATTTGACAAAATACTCGTGCTAGCTAAATTAAGCAAAGTGAAGTAAATTTACCATTATGGGAAGCATGACTTATGAGTGCTTTTACAGGAGCTGGACTGAAATATTAAGCCGAAGTTTCAGAAGAGCGGAGTATGTGTTCATAGAAGTTGTTATTTAGCATGTAGGGGAAAAAAATTTAGGATCCTTCCTTTTACGTGACACCATGACAATGTTTTTGAGAACCTCAAGTCCGGTCGAGAATCTACCAATTGTGGTAGGTCAATCCTTTTTCTTATGGTTTTCTGAACTTCTCTGCAGCAGGAAGAAAATATTATAAGTTTAATCTCATAAAGCAATGAAACCATGTATATACTTTATACGTGTAAGGTTTGTATGGATATTGGTGCTGTAGTTGTGCCATTCAAGAGAACATTGTACCCGCTGGGTAACGATACCCAGATACCTTATCCCAACTATCTGGGGTCGCCAACATGAATCCTAATAACCAGTGCTAAATACTGCATGGGTACTTCTACCTTAATACTTTCTCATTTCTTGTTGTACTCACAGTTATTCTTTCAACTCCTAATAACTTACTTTTTATGTTTGTCAACAAATATATACTTGTTTATTTTACAAATCTTTCGGTAGAAAAAATAAATATAAATAAAACATCGCAATGTTAGAAGTTCAATTACATTTGGCATGATGTAAATATAAAAACAAAAAAGATACTTAGATTATAAATGCTAAAACTAAAGCATGATTAACATATTCTATGGGATACCTATATTCGAATGTGCCCTGGATTTTGGGAAATGAAAAGTTGTATCCCCATTTGCCATACCAGTGTTTGCATCCATGTGTGTTGTTGGGCCAGCCTGAAATCTGTAGTAGACAGTAGGTACTCCTTGAGTTTCTTATTTACTTTTTAGAACTATTGATAGATGTTACACGTCATCTTTTCTAAATTTTTGTTTGTATGTATTGTTGAAGTATAATAACATACTGGTACTGTACTGAACTACCAACCTGATTTGATGTCAAAACAGGTGTGTGCTCCTCGGTGTGAGCTGCGGTGCAAATATTGCAGACTACGTGGCTCGGAAGGCAGTTGAGGCAGGCAAGCTTTTAGATCCTGTCAAGGTGGTGGCACAAGTCTTGATGTACCCCTTCTTCATCGGGAGCGTCCCCACACATTCGGAGATCAAACTGGCTAACTCCTACTTCTATGACAAGGCCATGTGTATACTCGCGTGGAAGCTCTTCCTACCAGAGGAGGAGTTCAGCCTGGACCACCCAGCCGCAAACCCCCTCATCCCTGGGAGGGAGCCCCCACTGAAGTACATGCCCCCAACACTGACAGTGGTGGCAGAGCATGACTGGATGCGAGACCGTGCCATCGCATACTCAGAGGAGCTCCGGAAGGTGAACGTGGATGCACCAGTCCTTGAGTACAAGGATGCTGTGCATGAGTTTGCAACACTCGACATGCTCCTCAAGACACCACAGGCCCAGGCTTGTGCCGAGGACATTGCAATCTGGGTCAAGAAGTATATCTCGCTTCGAGGCCATGAGTTCTCTTACTAGGTTAGATGTTATTGATACCAGCGAAGCAGCAGCAACACGAGCGGCAGTTTTTGTGTGTTTGTGTGACTTCTATGAGATTTGAGGGGGGGAGAGCATAACCCCAATACTCGGCTGTCCTGTAGGGTGAGTAGTTATTTCTGCCAATCTGGCTACTTTAGTTTTAGGGTTTTCTTTGTCTCACCCTTTTGTTCCTTCTTTTTGTAAGATATAATTTGTCTTGAGTAGGATTTCATTGAACTGTGAGAGACATTTCCCTTCCTTGTTCGGGGCTTACATTGGGATGTTCTCAGAACATTCTTTTGTTCATGTTCTTTCCTCCTCCATGTAAGATGTATTATTTGTCATTAATAGAGAATTTAATTGAATGAAATGCCTTGGCTTTCTTTCTTTTAGATTCTAAATTTACATTTTACCTTCAGATATATGCAGATACTTTTAGTTGGTCTGCTGTTAAATATTAGTTTTCAGGCCTGTTTCAATTGGACGGCTGTTAGGGAATCCCCCACCTGACCCATTCAACGGAAGAGAATTATGTATTACTTATTGTTTTGCCGCCGGTCCCCAAAATTGTATCTAGTAGGAAGTTGTGGGACCCTTGGTGTATACAACGCAGAATGTATCGAAGTATAATATCCTAATTTCATGTGGATAAAAGTTAAAACCTACCTAAGATGCTCTCTGATTGAATATTACTAGTTTAATCTGCTCAAAATCCTCCCCAAAGCTGGCCACGAGTAAAATTTGACTGAATAGGCGGTCCCATTGACGGGATATCCTATTCCAAAATCCAAACATCTATCCAACAGAATGATTGTTACCATCCGATCCATGGGCATTCTTTTTGACAGAAACCAAAAATAGATCGAGAAATGGCTTAGCAAGAAATCTGTACATTCGATGATTGTGATCATCTCGCTAGATAAGCTACAAAAGAAATTTTAAATAAAGAGAAAAAAAACCAGTAGGCAACATAAAAAGCATAGTGTAATTCACAGAATGACATTCCCCAAATGTTTGATTTTACACTAGAGACCCAACTAAGCTGGAAACGGTTGAAGGAAGGCAGACAAGCCATGAAAGTCCAAAGGAAATCTATGAAGGTGATGAGAGGTATGTACTTTGATTGCTCTATGTTATGTCATTGCTCTATGCTATGCCTGAGGGAGACAACTTTAATACCATTTATGTTGTCTATTTTGGAAATTTTTTGTTTTTAATATGTTGAAAACCTAGAAAACTCCACCCTAAGGACAAACCATGGATCTATATAAATCTCCATGCATGGTAGATGGGTCTTTAGAGCGTTATTGAGTATCTTTCGAGAGAAAAAAAATTATAGTAAGTGCATAGGATGGCTCCTGACCTCTCCATGCCAAACGAGTTCTATAACGATGTGAGGAGTGATGAGTCGGGTGGACTTGAGCTCAGTCTTTCAGCTATGGCTTTCTATCCCTTCCCATGTCTTCCCAGATTGGAGAGCCATGGTTCCACTTGGTTCCTCCCCTCAGATGATATCAGGAACCATAAGAGGCTAAAGCTGACGCTAAGTGGTGACGGATCAATCGGAAATAATAGTAGACTTTATAGTGGCGGCGGCAGCAATATCGGCCATAGCGATGGTACTAGTAACTTGACTAGCTTGCCGAAGCTCCAGTTCCGGGATCATATATGGACTTACACTCAGAGATACCTGGCAGCTGAGGCCATCGAAGATCCAGTAGCTGCCATGACTGGAGATGAGGAGGATGGAGTGGAAGAAGGGAATGGAAATGAGATGTGGCTGGTGCAAGTACTCATTTCTTGTGCCGAGGCTGTGGCCTGTCGAGATAGATCACATGCCTTGACATTATTATCTGAGCTTCGAGCTAATGCATTGGTCTTTGGCACTTCCTTCCAGCGTGTTGCTTCTTGCTTCGTTCAAGGCCTTGCCGACCGTCTCTCGCTGGTTCAATCACTTGGGGCGGTAGGCATTGTATCCCCCATGATGAATACAGTGACCGTTGCATCGGAGAAGAAGGAAGAGGCCTTAGGCCTTGTTTATGATGTTTGCCCGCATATTCAGTTTGGTCACTTTGTGGCCAACACATTGATATTGGAAGCCTTTGAGGGAGAGAGTTTGGTTCATGTGGTGGACTTGGGCATGACCCTGGGCCTATCACATGGCCACCAGTGGCGCAGGCTAATCCACAGCCTCGACACTTGCGCAGGCCAACTGCCTCGCCGTCTTCGCATAACTGGTGTCGGCCATTGTGCTGACCAACTTCAAACCATCGGCGATGAGCTAGAGGTCTACGCGAAAAGTCTGGGAATAAATTTTGAGTTCTCAGTTGTGGAAAGCAGCTTAGAGAACCTGAGGCCTGAGGACTTCAAGGTCTGTGACGGTGAGGTTCTTGTTGTCAATAGCATCCTTCAGTTGCATTGCGTGGTGAAAGAGAGCCGTGGAGCTCTAAACTCAGTCCTACAGATAATTCACGAGCTCTCGCCGAAGGTCCTAGTTCTAGTCGAGCAGGACTCAAGCCATAACGGACCATTCTTTCTAGGGAGGTTTATGGAAGCATTGCATTACTACTCTGCAATCTTCGACTCACTTGATGCTACGTTACCCAAGTATGACACAAGACGTTCCAAGGTGGAGCAATTCTATTTTGCAGAGGAAATTAAGAACATAGTGAGCTGTGAGGGGCCAGCGAGGGTGGAGCGGCATGAAAGGGTGGACCAGTGGCGTAGGAGGATGAGCCGGGCTGGGTATAAACCCACACCCATTAAGATGATAGCTCAGGCCAATCAATGGCTGGGGAACGCTAACGTTTGCGAAGGTTACACAATTGTGGAAGAGAAGGGGTGTTTGGTATTTGGGTGGAAGTCAAAGCCCATTGTTGCAGCTTCTTGCTGGAAATGCTAAATCATAGCTACCCAATTCTCGCAATCTGGCACGTACCCAGTGAGAGTAAGAGGGAGAGGTCCTAAATTCGATAAAAGACTTGGGTTTTGTGGGAACTTGGTGACTGTGTAACTAAATTAGGATTTGCTGTAATAAGCCTTATCTGCTACTTCTATGTATGTGGTTAGTACACGATCTTCAGTGGGAGCAGACACTGAATTCGGAGAAAAATAAGATGTGTTCATGTAGTTGAACAGATGAAATTAAGGGGAAGCCTTAGTGCTTTGGTGTGCATGAAAGCCAGTATCCATGTACATTCTTTTGTTTGTTTAATGACCAAAACAATTCTTTAATTTGTCTACTTGATGAATTCAGAAAATCCACTAGTCTGAATGCAATTATAGCGATCTACAGGCCAGTTGGGCCTTACAGGCTTTACATGCTGGTTTGATCAGAGCTAGCTCAGGCTATTCACAGTAAGCTTTGAGTCCAGGCTCATTCGTCATATAAGTGGAGAGACCCGGACCAGTTCATTAGGCCCAACATGTGTCAGCAAGCTGATCTTAAAGCCCCAAATTTTTGTACATCGCCAGCTCTGCTTGGGTTGTGATAACAGAGAACCTTACCTGAAGCAGCCCCATCCTTTCCCAGGCTCAGGCCAAATTTTAGGCTTGATCACTTGATTTGTCATTGGTCATGCCTAATTCGGCCTGCAGATAGGTCTTTGGGCATGCTACTTGATCTTCTAAATTCCTGCAAGTCTACAGTTCACCTAATGCATACTTAGATTGATTGACTTTAGTCTCTACATATTTATTTATTTCAAACAGTGGCTAAAACATGATTTCTCAAATTTAGTTTGTATGAAAGAACTAAAGGTTCTCTAAAGTACAAGTCAGTTAGATGACCACTTGTTTTCTTTTTTTTTATTTTTGTTCCTTTTGTTGGCCCTGAACAAAGACAACTTATTACTCAGTTTGCTACACTATGAAGAAATGTAACACTGGAAAAAATGTTAATGTTAGTTCAGTTCTTGCCACATGGATGGCCGACATGGCCAATTCAAACCGTCCATCTGATAGTTGACTTCCTGGACCGGCCTTCGACAATTCCCTTTTCAAACACATGCACATATTCTATCATGTATTGCAATTTTTCCCTATGAATGGCATGCTAGAAAGTTGATATGAAAGTTCTAAAAGATTTGTTTTGGAAGGGTGCTTTATCGCTCTTTTAATCTTACTAAATGTCATGTGGTGTTCCCAATATTCATTTAGTTGTTCCAGCCTTAACTTGCACAAGGACTTGCTAGTTTTAGCTTGCCTAGCTATTATAAATTGAGAAGATTATCATTCCTGGATGTACAAGCTCCTTTGATATTTAAGTTGATGAAGCACATTACTGAAATACCTTTTATGTGGAGCAGCAATATCCATCCACTCGAGCATGTCATATAACAGCTCCAACAACTTTGGTATAAAGCTAAAGCATTAATGAGCTCGTAAGCCCTTTCGAATGGGTTCATGAATTAATCTTGGATCTGCTTTTGAGACCTTTATACAGACCCAAGAATGGGTTCCTTACTGTAATTTGAAGTGCATTTTAATGGTAACTTTCCATTTGAGACCTTGCAAACAGTCTGTCTTTTAGAAAAGTGGGCATTACACTTGGAGACACATTATGGAGGGAAAACTTTACAACGGAGGATCGTTGCAAAGGTTGGATATAACCCTTCCTTCTACAAGACACGTCTCTAAGCCTGCCCCAACCCATGCTAAAAAGTAACTAGCATTGAAGTTCTAATGGGTTGGGACAACCTTTGCAATGACCCTCAATAGCAAAGTCGGATACTCTTGAGTGAGTTTAAGACTATTATCTCCCAAGACTTGTGGGAGCTGGTTGAGAATGGCACAAAGAACCAGTGGACGGTACAGCTCTTGCTACATTGAGACAAGCATAGAAAAGCCAGTTGAAAGAAACGAAGAAAAAGGATGCAAAGGTGTTATTTTCATCGAACAAGGTGTAAACAAAATCATATTTCCAAGAATCTTGGTTGCAACAGAATTTAGTGAGCTTGTATGTTTCGAAGGAGTTTTAAGGTTCAGATAAGGTAGTCACAGTTAAATTCCAATCTCTTTGGTGGGAATTTGATAACTTTATCAATGGAATATGGTGAATCAATTCAAGTCTACTTTTCTAGAGTGACTAGCATAGTCAAACAAAATAGAAGTTGTGGTAGTACTTTGCAAGTTAAGAAAATTATAAGTCTAAGGATGAAGTTTAAGCATATAGTAGCTTCCATTGAGGAATCTAAAAATCTGTTTTGAATCTGCACGAGCGTATTGGTTTTCTCAAGCAAATGGGAAAGAATGAACAGGTTTTCTGGAGACCTCCAAGCAAAGTATAATTAAGATTATTCAATTCAGAAGCGCAAAGCAAAGGGATTCACTCAATAGCCAGGTATATATTTCAATGGAAGTTATGCTTATGCTCCAAGAATGGAGACTATAAGAGCCATGTTGGCATTAGAATCTCAGTTTAAATTACTAGTCTTTCAGTTATAATTCTATATCTGTGCTTTCTTAAATAGACAGATTGAAGAGGAGGTTTATGTTGAACAAGCACAGGGTTATGTGTTGAAAGAAAAGAAGAAAAAGTTTATCAACTGCAAAAGGAATCACAAGGACTGAAGCAAGCACCCCTAGCATGGAACGAAGTATGCATGATTTGAAAAAAGCTAACTGAGCCATCCTTTTATGTGAATAAACAAGGTACACATATTTTCCATGTTGATTATCTTTATGTTGATGAATTGATCTTGTGAAAAAAAATTATGAATTTGAAGGCGTTGAAGGGATGTGAGATGACTTATTTAGAACACCATGATATATCTCTCAAAACTCAAGGCAACTCATGATGAGATTTTCATCCTAGAAAAAATATGCTGAATATCACTACACCAATGGCAATAAATGAACGACTCTTGATAGAAGCACTCAATTATCATATTTGTCGTCCAATGGTCCTCAACAGTGAACTCCACTAGGACAGTAATGGTCCCATTTTTTCATACATGAAAATGCTGGGATATCTCTGTATATGTTAACACAGGAAAATGCACAAGGTTTTATTTTTCCCCATGTGGTAAAGCACCAAATGTTGTCTTCCAAAAAGCATTTTCCCTAAATTGTTCTTGAACTGTTGAAAGGTTGGTTTAAAGAATGTGCATATGAGAGTATCTATAGTTGTTGAGTTCATATTGTAAGCGATACAAATTCCACATGGATATGTAGGTTCAGTTTTGGTGTCTTTCAAAAATAAACTAAGATCAACTGTTCTTTCTCGTGGGATTCGATTAAAGAGTATTGTAGATCTTGTTAATGGCATATCCTACAAGGGTAGAGGTGCAAGAATGCAGGAAGTGATGGATATTTTCTCATCCATTCATGGATTTAGTGTTACACCTTCTCTGCTTAACCTTTGGATGCAAGGTTGTGTTTTAAAGCTTATTCTGATGACACTCTCTATAGCTCTTTGGTTCAGAGAAATTATGTCAATTGACACCAGCTCAAGAACTGATCTTCATCAATAGATCAGATTTAATGAGCCTTAAAAAGTTTCAAGGAGTTAACACTAGCATTTTTGTTAAAGGTGAGATAATTTATTTGTGTGGTTTCAAACAATTCAACGGAACAAGATGAAATCACTACTCCAACACCTATAATTTTTTTAGAGAACAAACCAGTCAAAAATTTAAGGTTCCATGCCTTCGGTTCATGTTACCTAATTTGAAACACCAATTTGAGAGGACTGGCTGCATAAATAGAATTCGTTATCCGCCCTCCCCTGAGCATGCCTTGTGCAGGGCTGTTGCCACTACTAGGTTCAAGAGTATCCCACCTTTCCTCCTAAAACTTATCCTATGACTTTTCTTCTTTCATAGCTATTTTTTTTTAACTTGTATTCAGTATTCTTCTCATAAAATACATTTATTAAATCCAAACTCAAGAACTCAGTACTTCCCCATTACATGATCTTCGTCTGATCTTTAAGTGGATACTAATGATGATCAACACTAACAGTGCCTTACCCCAACTATTTGGGATTGGCAACATGAATTTCAATTGTGCCATTCAATTCTATCTAGAGCCATATTTTCTGTTTCAAAGTGCAAATTCGATACTTTATATCAACCTTAAGAAGCTCCAGTTTTAAAATTCAGAAGTCATGGGGTTTACTGCAAGTCTGCTTTCCCCACTAAAATTGAAAGCATACCGGCAACAAACCTTGGGTAGAACTTAATGGAGGGGACTGAAAACCATTATAACACACCTCTATTTCAGCATTAGAACGAAGTAAGAAGTTAGAACTATGCTTCTGGTGGTTCAACGATACAACACCTTTATTTCGGCATGTTCAACTTGCTTAGTTGCATTGGATTGTTAGACCTTTAAGGGAAGCATCATCATCATCATCATCATGAGCTTTATCCCTACAATATGGGATGGTCGGCTACACGAATCATTTTCCTCCATTTAACTCTGTCTAAAGTCATTTCTTCTGTTGAAGGCAAGTTTCTTAAAATCTCCTCACGAAACCCTAATCAACATCTGTTTTGCCACCTTTTAAGGGAAGAGTGGTAAAATTAAAAAATAAACATAAAAATCACTTGATCTCTGTAACTTCAACCCAAGTCCTGAAACCAATCAACAAAATAGCACTTGGAGAAACAAGATTTAAGCAGAAATAGAACTAACTGAAAACCCAGAATCCGGTCTACTACCATCACACCTGCATACAATGGATCCTACCTAGGGGATCTGCTGTGCTAAAGAATTACCCAGTTGGTGACCATAACCATTCCAATTTGTGACTCTTCGAATTATGAACGGTCGAACAACTATAGAACGTTACGATCACCAATCAGGTCTCTCGTTGGAGTAGTTGATCTTATGAGCAGGACCCATAGAAGGGTTGGAGTTACTACCCGAAAAATGAGCAATTTGCGCAGCTACAAGGGCGTGAGACGGCCGTTTAGTCCATCAGACTGGGGACCAACTTATTGATAAAACAATCAAATAGTAGAAACACAAAATTCAAATAAAACAGTGCCCACCCACAGAGCTCACAAGAGCCATCTCTCTCACTCCCTCTCCTTTACAACACAGAAACAAACGTATACAAACAAATACCAGCAGCACAAAGATCCATCTCTTCATCTCTTACTATCTCAACTAGTAGAAGAAAGATAGCAAGAAAGGTAAGAATAACCCAACGGAAGCGAAAAGCGCCGATGAGATAAATGTAGGCGAGATAGCAGCAGCGGAAGAGCCGTCACCACCACCATGGCTCGTGTGTGGTGCAGGAGCCGGGCCATCTCCATGCATATCATGATGTCCCTCATGTGCAGCCACTTCTGATATACCCATTAACACCAACATTGCAATAATTGCACAAGCTGATGCAAACGACGTCGTTGGCCTCCGGATCGCCATTCCTCAGAAGAATAAGAAGAATGAGAGAAAGAAACGCCGCTAATAGACACGGTTCTACTCAGATTAAGAAAATGAGAATCCGAAAACCTGACGTAAATCGATGAACATGATCCAAGTCTCTCTTAGATTGGTAGTTATATAGCAGTCTCTAGACTGACTTGAGGATCTTACATTTCTGATTTAGAGCTAATTAAAGTTTTAATACAATTTGGATAGTTATGATCAGCTGATTGGTGTGTTTTTTTTTTGGGATGAAACCAATCCAAGAGGTGGTAACCCATGATTGTGTGGCCCAGATGGATGGTAACACTGACACCAATCAGACAGGGCAGCTAAGTCTACAGTAAGAAAATAACAAGGAAGAAGTCAAGACTCAAGACGTGTTGTGAGGGATACGTGTTGTGACTTGTGAGGGATCCTCACCAAACCATGACTTGTCTGCATTTTTTCTGAATTTTTATTTTATATACAAATTAACAAACCAAGTCAACGGATCTCTCTTTTGTTTTTGAAGGGAATGAAAGCATGTTCTTTCCCATCCCCAGAAGAGCCAGTTTGGAAATAATAAATATATAGCCAATATATAAAAAGAACTTCAAATTTTATTTTTTTGTGGAGAAGGGAGGGTGGGAGTAAGATGGGAAGAACAGAACTCTGAATTTTCTTGCACTCCTCCTGATGGAAGACCAAGACTGTTGGATCATGATCAGATGGTGAACAATCTGGGGACCCACCACATGCATAAGGCACGAAGGGAATGAGAGCATGATCTTTACCATCCCCAGAAGAGCCAGTTTGACAATAATTTATATATAGCTAATATATAAAAGAACTTCAAATTTTATTTATTTTTTTCTTTTTTTGTTTGTGGGGGAGGGAGGGTGTGAGTAAGATACAGAACTTTGAATTGTCTTGCACTCCTGATGGAAGACCAAGACTATTGGATCATGATCAGATGGTGGAGAATCTGGGGACCCGCCACATGCATAAGGCACAGAGCTATCGTAGACTTGTACTAGGAAGTGCAGTACTAGATGTGCAGTACATTTTTATATATCATCAGTACACATTTTGGTACAACTGGTGTAGAACTAGTTCGATGCCGCCGCTTTCGTTGTTAGGTATATAGCTGAGATCATCATTTGACATTGATTTACTGAAAATCAAGTTATATGTGAGGCTCAATTTAGAACTTTAAAATATCCCAGCTTTCTAAGTTTGATGAAGTCTTTGTGAACTCATAACCAAGGACAGAGTCCATGGCATCAGTAATTGACCTGGTCACCATTCCATGTTATTATAGAATTATCTCTCGAGTCCCCATCAGGAATAGTCTATAATCAGTATAGCCGTACACTTGGCATAAACACGACAAATAGAATCCCACCATTCACTGGGTTCACACCTGAATTTTTGCGAACAATCAATGACCAAATGATTGTGACTCTCCTAACTATCCCATTCTTTTGTACTTTTGTAAAAAAAAAAGTGGTAAATGATCCAGAAAAAAAATCTATAGATTAGATGGTCACAATCATCTGATCAAGTCTGTTATTAACATAAGAGATTTTGTGGGTAAGATCCATCAAATAGTTGGCCTAACTCCGCTTCGTGCAAGCAACAAAAACAATTTTGCCACTTATAAAGCATATATACAGTATAACACAGGAATTTCAGATCAAGTCGATACAAACACTGTCCATGCTGATCAGTGGAAAGACATTATAGGCGATGGAAACTTATCTAATCTAAGAAAACCCTAATTTATCAAGGTTATCTATAACCATTTCTCATCTAAAAATACAGCAATGCCACCGATTTCAGCTAAATAAATATCTCATCAGAAACGGGTCAGCCTTTTGCCACAACAATTGAGGTTGAGGTTGAGGTTGCAACATTATGATGATGGGTCTGATCCCAACTGGCATGTGGAAACTGAGAGAGAACTGCACAAGTCCTCTTCCATTCATTCTTTTGAGCTTTTGATAGATCGATCGTCACTAGAACTTAAAGCACTTTCAGACGAATGGGATATCTTCATTTCCTTGGCAGAGGATGAGTTTAAAGCATGTCGAGAACCAAGTCTAAGTTTCTCAAGCGTAACCTCTGCAGAAAAGAAAAGAGAATATAAAAACCAAATGAATGCATTATGCATAAAGCTTGGTTTTGTGTAATAATTGTTAGAAAATAATAAATGATTAATTCTGTATCACACTGTTCTGATATGCAGAGTACACAGCCACTTAAGGAAAAAATCATTTACGTCACCAAAATACAAGCATATTGGGTGTCACTAATAGAAGGTACCACTGAGAATCTCTCAGAACTGGAATTAAAAGGCCCCACGGCAACCCCATGAGAAGTGCTTTGGTCAGGCTTCAGAGGAGGCTAATCAGCTAGTCTCCCTGACATCCAAAAATGGACATCACTGAAACAATGAACTTGATCAGAAATAACTGCCTTGTATGTATATGCATAACTGTTCTATTTCATTATCTTAGGGTGCTTTATTTATTAACCCTTTTGCTAGAAGTATGATTTAACCTTGAGTCTCAACCAAAACTTTGATAAATCAGAAAAGAGCTAACTAATTATCCTTCTCTGATCTACTATTTTTTCCTAATCACAGATCAACTATCTGCAGTCAAATATGGTTGGTTTCCTCTTTATTTATGTTTTTTCTATCCCCTTTACTGATTTCCATTTGATGTGCACACACACACACCCACACAAAGATATAGATTCAGTACATGCATTTCAACAACTGTCTTTACAAATGTGCGCACTGGCAATGGTGGTGGGTGGGGAGCCCCATCGTAGCAAATTACTCAAATCAATAGAAGAAAGTTCGCTGTTAGTTGAAGTTCAGACGAGAATAATAACAATGAAAATTAAGAAAAAAGAAGAAGCTAAAAAAGAATCGAACCAAAAACAGTGCTAGATTACACGAAAAGTAAATACAACAATAATTAAAAAAGGGGAGGAGATGGTTGTGAGAGCAATCTGTTTGAAGCTTAAAAGATTGTAGGGCATCCAAATTGATGTTTCAATGGATGCATCATGCTTATTCCCTCATTATTGATAGATATAGTTTAATACAGAGCAATCAGTCATGAGTTACAACTGATGTGGAAAAAAGTTTGGGGCAACATGAAAATAGACCAAAACTCTTCTTAGGCATTGAGCTTGTACCATTGACATGCCCGACAGTCTATTAACCCAAAACAGGTAAGAGGTTTTTATGTCTTGGTGTTTAGAAATCTTCAGAAGAACACCACTGAACAAGAACAAACTATGAAAAAATAGATTCACTAACGAGATCCAGATGAAAGGTTTAAGGTCATAGGTGAAAACATCTCTGCCGATACACAACAAGATGTTCCACTTATTTTGACAATTCAGAAGTCAATGTCATCAAAGGTGAATAAATGATGCTTAAGTAACCAAGTGCCGTGTCTAAAATTCCATCTGTCTCAGTTTTTCAGGGGGTTCTTATACAGGTACAACACAAGTCATAAATGTAGCTGCAAATCAGACAAGTCAAGGCTGGATATCGGTTTTGGTGTCAAACAATTTAGACTGGACAGGATTCTGATGCATAGGCAAAGGTTACATGAAACAGCCCAACAGAACCTCCAGGCAGGATCTAATAAACTCAGAACTCCAAGTTAGTACAACTCATAATTTGTATTTATTTATCACACACACCCATGCTTGACTTCTTGGAAATTTGTGAAATTCTTACACGTCCAAAAATGGCAAATAATTTAATTAATTCGTTTAAATACGAATCTGGCTTAGAAGTGCATTATATGCTTCTTCAATATAGTCGAAGCCTCCCAAAACATGCAAGGGATGTGGCTACCCTGTCCTAGAGATTCAACTAAGTTTGGACTCAATCCAGTCTTAATAGCACTTGCACTGTGCTTAAAGACGAGGTACTTTACCTCCTTTACAGAATGCCCAGATAAATGGTTCAAAAGAACCTAATTAGATTCTCAATTAAGAATTTAAAATGATTTGGTAGAGTGCAAAACTCTGACCCAGAAAAGTCTGTACTAATCACAAATCAGCCCACAAATCAGCCTCTGCACGATTTAGGATGAACCAGTTGAAAGAAAAATCCAATAATCAGGTATCCCCTACAGGGTTGGTTATAATTGGTCTTTAGACCTTCGATTTTCACCTTTAACAAGATTGAAATCAAGCAAAAATATGGGCGCATGGAGTCCCTTAGATCAACAATATGGGGGACAAATCTAGTCTGCAACGTTTGCAGACTTAAAAGTATGCAAACATTGTATCCACCATTGAATGCTCCTTGAAAAATGTGTTTTTAATTTATAAAATATTTTTTTGAAACAATTGAAATAACACATTTTTCAAGGGACATCCAACAGTACTAACAATGTTTGCATTCTGCAAACAGTTGCAGACTAGATTTGTCCCAATATGGACACACAGAGTCCCTTAAAACTAATAGTCCCTACAGGCTTAACATTGAACCTAGGTTGCACAAAACCTTCTGATGAATTCTACGTGTGAGGTGTTAAGCTTGGCTTTTTTCTGGACAGCACATCACAGAGATTTTCTAATTACTTCTCTTTTGGACAAGACCGCCCTTTATGGAGAATTTCTCTCTAGTTTTCTCAGAGGCTTCTATGTTTTCTGTTCTCTATTTTCTCAAAGAGCTTCTATGATGTAGGATATTTAACCAATACTCCCTAAAAGCCACGACTGTTGGTAGCGTGAGATTAAGTTCCTTTATCTCGTAGGATCTATCCAGGTTCTTGGTCGACACGACCCCTCGTGGGCCCATATCACACGAGCCAGCCCACCCCAAGTGTGCCCCATTTACGCAAGCTGCCCCACTCGAGCCCGGTGTGAAAATGCCCATGCATTAATCACCCCCGATGAGGAGACTCGAACACGAGACCTCCCGCTTTGATACCACTTTGATGTAGGATATTTAACCAATACTCCCCAAAAACCGCGACTGTTGGTAGCGTGAGATTAAATTCCTTTATCTCATAGGATCTATCTAGGTTCTCGGTCGACACGACCCCTCGTGGGCCCATATCACACGGGCCACCCCACCCCGAGTGTGCCCCATTTACGGCTGCCCCACTCGAGCCCAGTGTGAAAATGCCCCTGCATTATTCTATGAAAAGAAGGATTTTCTCTATTCTCAGGGAGCTTCTATGTAAAGGTTGAATTTTCTCTTATGTTTTCTCAGAACTTCTATGTTTTCTATTCTCTATTTTTTCAGAGAGATTTTGTATTCTCTTTCTTGTAAACATGTCATGCTAAGGTAGTTGAGCTCATTTAGCTCCAGCTCTCTATTGGCCAATCACAAGCTTAGTTGACTCTATTTACTAGGTAATCAACTTAGGTTCCAACATGTGCAACTTTCCAATATAGAATTAAGTTGTTCCCTACATTAAGCCTAGTCTCTAATTGGGTTAACCCATGAACCCAATTGGATCATATAATCTCTAAGCGGGACAACACACGTCCCAATTGGGTCAACCAACAATCCACATTGGGAACCCAATGACCTGATTCACAAACCCAGGCGCATATTCCCAATGCACCATCTAGAGAGTTTTTTAATTAAAAGGTGTGTATTCATCATGGTATTCACATCATGAGAAAATAAATAGAGTACCTTTGTACCCCAAGCACACACATGCATCACAAACATGATCTCACCTAGGTCCGCACTCACACACACACATGCGAGTGTACGCGTGCACATAATGCTACTCATTTCACTATATTGGGAAAGGTAGCTTATTAATTTATTCGTTACTTCTAAATAATAGTTTATAAACTACATATCTTTCTCTTGGTCGATGTGAGACTACTTCCACTCGCAAGTGTATTCCACTTATTTATTTGCCTAGTAACTTTAGTAGTTGGGAGTTCAACACCCCACAACTATAAATTATGTTTTATTAATTTTTATTTTATTTATTCGATTTAAAATAATTTAAAACTCTTTTAAATTTAAACACAACAATAACTTGAAGAAATTGTCTTTCTCCAAAATGGCAACTATTGTACCACACTACCACTTAGACCCATGTCCACTAATTCTACCTGATTTGATGGAAAGAACTAACGTCCTTTGGAGCAAAAGATGGAGTTCTTCTTGAAAAAGCTTAAGCTCTCATATTTTCTCAAAGAGGGATGCCCTATTGTCCCAAACGCACCAAGTGCTTCTGATGAAGAAATTCAAGCTACTCAGACTTCAATTCAAAATGGAATGATGATGACTATGTGTGTCTTCATGACATCCTTAATTCGCTTATTGATGCATTGTTTGACCAGTTATCTAAGACCAAACAACTCATGAACTATGGGAGTTAATCAAAATCGTTTATCTCACTGAAGAGTCAGGTACAAAGAAGTTTCAAGTGAGCAACTACATTGAGTACAAAATGGTTGATGGACCTAGAACAAGTGTAGAAACTGTAACTCTTCGCGGACTCCATCATCCCATATGAATGATGAGAATTTTCTCGTTAATGTGATAATCTCCAAGCTTTTTCAGTCCTGGAAGGACTACAAGATTCTAAACCCCCATGTACTGGTTGAGAGGAGCTACAAGAACAAGTACGGTTTTAAAATTCGGCAAAATTCAACCGAAATTCGCCGAATTTTGAATCAGCGAATTAAAGTGTACATGCAATAAAAAATTTACAAAAAATTGCCAAAACATCACCGAATTAATTCGCTTAATTCAACAAAATTCGACTAATTTCTCAAAGTTTAGCCTTTTCAGTCCAAAAATTCGCCGATTTAGAGAAGTATGGAGAATTTTTACCAAAACGTTGGTAAAACACACTGATTTTTAAGGATATGATAAAAAAAGTATGATTAAACACTTATAACTCCTTATATCATAAAAACAACCATTTAGAGCAACTTAAGTAAGATTAATATCGTTTCACTCATATTAACACAAATATCAAAAGTATTGAGATTTTTTTTAAGCAAATACTAAGATACTGAGTCATAAACTCATAAGCAGTACAACACGAATTTTTGCAATTTTTTGTACTAAAAAGGCTAAACTCAGAGAAATTAGCCGAATACGATAAAACAAGTATAATAAAACACACTGATTTTTAAGGATATGATAAATAAATAAAAAAAAGCACAATAAAACACTTATGAATCATCTTAAAAAAAATCTCAATACTTTAGATACTTGCGTCAATATGAGAAACGATATTAATCTTGTTTAGGTTACTCTAAATAGTTTTTTGGGGAGAACCATTGCTCTCCTCATGTCACATACTCAGAATACCTTACAAGGCGATTAACAAATCTCCTTATGAGGTGTGGAAAGGCAGAAGGCTTAATTTAAATTATCTCAAGGACTAGGGTTGCTACTTTGCTCAGTCAAGTTACCCAACATGCACAACTCTAAGGTAGGCTCTAGATTGTGTCTTTATTGGTTATTCTATGACCAATAAGACCTATCGGTTTCCCAACCTGGAGACTCCTGCAACCCATACAATTATTGAGTCAATCAATGTTGATTTCTTTGAACACATCTTCCGGCTCAAGAAGACTCTAGAATTAGTGGGGGTTGATGTACTTATTCTTCAAAAGAGGGTGGAGACTGAGGTCTTAGAGCCAATTGAACTTCGTAAAAGTATGAGAGCTCGAATTCCAAAGGACTTTAGTGTTGATTACATTTGCATGATAAAAAATGATCTGATCGCATATGTTGAAGCCAAGTCTTCGCATGATGCATCCTTTTGGAAAGAAGCCATTGATGATGAAATGCATTCGATATTGTTCAATCATCCATGGACCCTGGAGATCTACCACCAGACTGCAAACTTATCGATTGCAAGTGGATTTTCGGAAAAAAGTTGAAAGCTGACAAATCGATTGACATATACAAAGCCCGATTAATTGCTAAGGGTTCTAAACAACAAGAAGGTTTTCATTACTCCGATACTTATGCCCTTGTAGCAAGGATCACTACCATTACGATGATGATCACTCTGCCTGCACTTTAGAATCTGAATATACATCAGATGGACTTCAATAAATCTACATGGAACGACTAGAAGGGTACATTCTATCAAAGAATGAAAAGTGTGCAAATTGCTAAAGTCATTGTATGGACTAAAGCAAGCACAATTGCACAGCAAATTCACGAAATCTCTCTTTGAAAATGGATATAAGATCAATGGTGGTGACATTTGCATATACAACAAGTTTGATAGGAACTTTTCTATGAAAATCTACCTCTACATGGAATACACTTTATACTTGTGAGTGAGAATAGTCCCACATTGACTAAGTGAGAGAAAGATGTACTTTATAAACTATCATTGAGAACAAAATAGTAAACTAATAAACTACCCCTCCTAATATAGTGTAGCGAGTAGCATCATGTGCACGTGCACACCCGCACGTACGTGAAAGTGGGCGAAGGCCCGAGTGCCATCACGTTTGCAATTGAATGTGTGTGCGTGGGGTACAAAGGTACTCAATTTATTTTCAACCATTGATCGAGTTCTCATGATGTACATACCATTGGATTCAAGAACTCTCTACATGGTGCATTAGGAACGCACCTAGATTTGTGAACCAGGTTATTGGGTTCCCAATGTGGATCGTGGGTTGACTCAATTGGAATGTGTGTTGATCCGGTTAGAGATTCTATGACCCACTTGGGTTCAATGGTTAACCCAATTGGAGACTGGGATTACCCTTGGGAACAAACTAATTTTACATTAGAAAGCTGCACACATTGGAACCCCAATTGACTACCTAGTAAATATAAGTCAAATAAGTCAACTAAGCTTTTGATTGGCCAATAGAGATGTGAAACTAAATGACCACAACAACCTCATAAAAGATAGACCAATCTCTATAAATTAGGGAGGTATCTTTTTTTTATAAGTGTAGAATTTATTAAGATACCTCCCTAATTGAAAGATATTAGGGAGGTATCTGAATGGCACATTTTACAATTGAGAACTAATTAAGTTCTTTTGAACTATTTATTTTAACCAATTATTTGAGCATTCTATAAAAGAGGACAAGTACCTTCTCTCTTGAGCACTGTGAAAGGGCTATTAGAGACTGGATCAAGTCTAGGCATAGTTGAATCCAAGGGATAGGGTAGCCACATCCCTTGCACGTTTTAGGAGGCTGCAACTATCTTCGAGAAGAGTAGCACATGCCTCTAAGCCAGATTCATATTTAAATGAATTAATTAAATTATTTGCTATTTTTAGAAGTGCAAGAAATTCACAAATTTCCAACAAGCCTGACTATGACATCATAGATTAAAATATCATCTGAAATGATACAAATCCAAAGACACATCAGATTTTTGGATGTAGAACACAGAAAGTACTACATATTGCCTCCAATATCTCTATCTATTATTTAGTGCTATCTCAAATACTGTTGAGTATGTATGATATAAAATCATCTTTTATATCCTATTTGAATTTGTCTCTTTATGAGGGGTAATTTTGGGAAAAATGCGTTTGCTTAAGATATATCAAAGGGGGAAAGAGATTGGTCTATGAGTTCTCTTGTGGAGTTGGGGTTTTCTTCTCTACAAGGCTTTCTTCTTCAAGATCCTGGAGCCCAAGGTGTTTGGCTACATTCACGGTGTTGGTCAGGTTTTCGACAACGGCATATTGATGGTGTAGTTGCACGGTGAAGCAACAGTGTTGAAAAACTTGTTGGAGTTGGGTTGGAGAGGTGTTTATCATCTTTTATATACATACTGTTGAGTATGTATGATATAAAATCATCTTTTATATCCTATTTGAATTTGTCTCTTTATGAGGGGTAATTTTGGGAAAAGTGCATTTGATTAAGATATATCAAAGGGGAAAAGAGATTGGTCTATGAGTTCTCTTGTGGAGTTGGGGTTTTCGTCTCTACAAGGCTTTCTTCTTCTTCAAGATCCTGGAGCCCAAGGTGTTTGGCTACCTTCGCAGTGTTGGTCAGGTTTTCGACAATGGCATATTGATGGTGTAGTTGCACGGTGAAGCAACAGTGTTGAAAAACTTGTTGGAGTTGGGTTAGAGAGGTGTTTGTCCCAAGTTTAAGGAGGTAATTTCCCAATCTTTGTAATCTTTATTTGATAGTGAATCTTCTCCTTGTCGGATTTCCCGTAGATGTAGCCCGTTGGTGGGTGAACCATGCAACATGTTGTGTTGCCGGTTGTGTATGTTTCTTTGGTTATTTCTATATTTCCCTTGTTTATTTTTCACACATTCCTTGGGGTTTTTTTTGCAGGTTAATGGAATCAAATTAATTGTAGTTTGGGTGATTGATTTTCGGTAACCGGATTAGTAGAGGGAGCTGGCTGCAACAAATATCCCCCATTTTTTTTTTTTTGTACTTTGTTGTCAATTTTGGCTTGTTTCTTTTTCAAGCTAGAAAATTCATTAACATATTCTAAAAAAAGGTAGATTCTAGAGGATTTCATCACACACAATAATAATTTCCATGAATTAAACACTTTGATACATGGTTTTAAATTTCAACGAAATATTCGAAATTTCGGGCCGATTTTTTTTTTTTTTATATAAGGTAGATTTCATTAAAGAAAGCAGAATACAAGCAAATAGAAAAAGGAGGCCAAGAAGACCTCCAAGACCGCAAAGAGCAAGAAAAACAAAGAGACACCTAATTGCCCCTAAGCATAATAGAATCCCATCAAAACACGAGGTCCCCAAAGGACAAGCCTCTGCACTCCTCAAATAGCTTACACCAAAAGAAGAGAAGCGCCTGCTAGACTGAAATCGAAATTTTAGAAATCGAAATCCCTAAAATTTCGGCCCTAATTGTTCAATATTTAAAGAGAACTTCTCAATTAAAATCTTTTTTACCGTATTAATGGCAAAAATTACGATTCCCTTATCTTATAAGAGATTAGAGAGAGAAAAAGATAAGAATTTGTTTCCATAAACAAAAGATATTGATTTTTGAATTATAATTTTTCCATGATTTCAGCGAAATTTCGATTTCAACCTTGACCGAAATCCAGGTCGAAATTGAAATTTCAATCCTTTCTTTGATAGCAAGGGTAGCAATGATGATATTTAACTCTTACAACACATCGCGAAGGCAGAGCATTTCTACAGCCCAGTTGCATAATCATGAAAATCAAAGAACCCGATCACCAATTTCCCTAGTTGAATCATTGAAAGCACAATAAAATGGTTTTTTTTTCCTGTCTAACCAAATTGGTGTGATTTGGGCAGAATCCATCTCGATATCAGAAACCGAAGATTAGACGTTTTACTTGTTCTCGAGAAGAATCGAAGTGGGGATTGAAAAATAGGAGAATTAAATTCTTGTTAGGGATGAAGCTAAGAGATTATAACAAATTAAATATAAAAATAAAACAAAAGTTTATATATGTGAAGAAGAATACCGTAGATAGAGAGAGCGTCCTCTTTGATAATTTTCGAAGGAGGCCCCTCCAACTCCAAGCGTTCCAGCGAAGAGGGTCTCATCCTTCCCAGCATCTCTATTTCTATGTCTCTCTCTCTCTCGTCTGTGCGGGAAACCTTTTACCTTTTATATATGTCGCTGTCAAATGCCTTTTGAACAGTGCTCTGCAAAAAGAGCGGGAATCCGAATATGGTGTAAAACTTTGATTCCAGCGGAATGTTATCGAGACCGATGACATTCCACAATATGAGCCACGTGGCATATTCTAAGAAGACGATGACCGTATGGATATTTTGTCAATCCCTAGCTGGACCTACAAACCAAAAATCAACCTGATTAGTGAATCGAACCTTTGTATCTTTGTACCCCAAATAATGGTCAAATTACCACGGCTATTAAAATAACTCCAATCTAACGCCTAATCATGTTGATTTTTGGTTTGTAGGTTCAGCTAGGGATTGGCAATTTTGTGTGCTCTCATCAGCCTCGATGACAGTCCCGATCAGCGAAGCCAACGACCGCCCACAATATGAGCCATGTGGCTCATTTTTAGAGAGTAAAACCTCTATCACACGAAATTGTAAATCACACAATCACAAGCCAATGAGTTCTCGGCACAAGTGCTTTGCAACGTACCATGTGCTTTTGCTTTTTAGACGTGCCGAGAACTCATTGGCTGTGTTTGTGTGATTTGCAATCCCATTGTGACAGAAGTTTTACTCATTTTTAGAGAGTGAAACTTGGGCCTGTCATCGACAGCAGATCACGGCACGTGGATTATGTACTGGCAGGCCACCTCCGCCTACCACCCATACACAGGGAGTAAAACTTCTATCACAACAAATTGTAAATCACAAGCCAATGAATTCTCGCGGCACGTACACAAGTGCCTTGCAACGTACCATGTGCTTTGCTTTTGGTGTACGTGCCGAGAACTCATTGGCTGTGATTGTGTGATTTGCAACTTCACTGTGACGGAAGTTTTACTCATACACAGGTGAGTGTTTTGGCAGAAAGCACTCGAGTACTCAACCTGGGTACGTATGTGGTTAGGCCGAGGTGATCAGTCCGTACAAATTCCACTTGCCGAGATACGCAGCCCCGTCATCTCCTTCAATGACAGGGCGTCATCAAAGTTTTATCCATTTGGAGGAGACATATGGATGTTTGGCCAATCTTTAGGTAGACCTACGAACTAAAACTAAACCTGATTAGTGACTTCTAAGCCTTGAGTTAGAGTCAGTTTCATGGATTTATTTTTACCAAGAAAATTTCAGCATTATTTGGTGTACAAGGATCTAAAGGTTTGAAATCACTAATCAGGCTGATTTTTAGTTTGTAGGTCCACTTAGGATTGGCCAAACATCCATACGGTCAGTGTCCTCTTAGAGTGTGCCACGTGGCTCATGTTGTGGGCTTTGGTGACAGCGATGATCGAAGTTTTACTAAAAAAATGATTTTTTTGGAGGGGATTCTAGTGTAAATTAATTTTTCACCAAAAAAACAATTATTTTTAAAAAAGAAAATAAATCTTTTATAAAATACATTGTGCTCTTTCAAATGGGGCGCAGAGGCCTGAGGTGTGGAGGGCGCCAAAAGCAACCGATTTGTGTGCCCTTTGAAAAGGCGCAATACCATCAAGACTCAACGGTCTTGCACCCTTTGAAGGGGTGCCAAAATGGAAATGGAGCCCTTTGAAAGGGATCTGGTCCGTTGGGGCTCTTCTATCCCCCCATTGCTCCCTCAAATCAACTCTCATAATCTAATCTCTATCTTTCATTCTCCACTCCATTTAAGTCTCAAATCATTTTTATACGCTCGATCTAATCTCTCTCTCCCCTATTGGAAGACCCTCAAATAAACTTTTTTTTTACCGAATCTAATCTTTATCTTTCTCTCCACCTATATACTTGCTCATTCCGTTCAATTAGATTTTTTTTATTTTTAAATTTTAAATAGCGACAAAATCCATTGTATGTTGATACGGAGGCCAAATAGATGTAAATACGAGTGTCGGTGGAAACGCACAAATGTTATTCATGTCATCAGAGATCACATTGGCTAAATTATCAGATAAAATTGCTGTAAATTATAAAAAAATATTTAATCAATATATCTAATAATAAATCATCTCTACGATATCTATTTGAAATTAATGTAACTTCTCCACGTATAATTATTTTGTGTGTACTACACTTACACAATTACATTAATCAGACATTTTTAACAATTATTTTTCAAAAAATAATGGTTGTTATTTTCGTTATAATGAAAAATTTGAACGTTAAAAAGGTAAATATAATGTAACGGGAGAGGTCCGAATCCATTATAACAGCCATTATTTTCGTTATAGCCGCCGTTTTTTAAACCAAGATCTCAATTATTTAAAAAGATCTGGTTGATGGCCCCAATGTAGCAATGACTTCGTAGAAATGACTCAAAAATTTGTAGGATTAGGGCATACCGACGAGAAGATCTTAGCCATCGGATCTAGAGCTAAAATTGATATCCCAAGGAATTTTGGTCAATGGTTATCGGATTAATTCCTTGTGTGGTCCACACATATTTATTCCTTTTCTACACAACTGATGCAAACTTAGTATGTAAGGCATCCATCCATACCATCCAATTAGAACGCATGCCCATCAATTAGAACCATCGACGAGACGAGCTACCTCTTCAATAGGGACATAGCCCCAAATCATAAGTTGTGTACGTTCTACTCACCAAATCGATTGTGTATTTTATCGTATCATTTCACGCCACACGATTAATTGGACAGGAGAGCACCGTACTCTAATCCCTACCCTTTCTTGAGTAAAACTTGTGTCACAAGATGTTGTGACGGAAGCCGGTCACAGCATTCAATATGAGCCACGTGGCATATGATCAGATGGCGCTGACCGTATGGATGTTTGGCCAGTCCCTCAGTGGGCCTACAAATCAAAAATCAGCCTGATTAGTGATTTACAACCTTTGGATTTTTGCACCCAAATAACGCTCAATAATGCTCAAATTCCTACCGTTAAAATCAAGCCATGAAAATAACTTCAATAGAATCTGTTAGAAATTACTAATCAAGCTGATTTTTGGTTGTAGGTCCACCGAGGGACTGGCCAAACATCCATACGGTCATCGTCCTCTAATAGTATGCCACGTGGCTCCTATTGAGTGCTGTGACCGGCTTCCGTCACAACATCTTGTGACACAAGTTTTACTCCCCTTTCTTTATTCCAAAGCACTCCAAGCCCCCGCACATACACACAAAGGCTGCGTTTGGTAGGCCATATTGGTGGAAAAATAAAATCTTTGTCCATGCAAATGCAAATTTTTGTTCCGCATGTCATTTCTCACGAAAATATTTATACGGGCCCACAGGTTTGCCGGCCAGGGTGGTATCACAACTTTTCTATTTAACAAATACTAAAGTGATGAGCCAGTCCCACACAAATAGAGTTCTCGGTGGTAAAGTATTTTTAAGGCCACGTGGCACTGTTTCATTATGTCAAGTTTCGACTATAGTATTTATGCAATGTGCAGGATAACTTCTGTAAATTTACCTGCATCGTCCAAATACCATGAAAATTAGGAGAACGATTATTTTGACATAAAAATGATACGGCTACCAAACACTATAAAATATTTTCAGGCGAATATTTAGCCGTGAAGTTAATTGGCTGTGACAATATATTCTCTCAGAAATAAATTCCCGACTAACCAAACACGGTCAAACAGAAAAACGAAAAATTTCATCCTTTATGCTTGTTTTATGTCTAATCTACAAAAGAATGAATCGGAGTATTCAACCTGTATATCTAAAATTACATCTAGAAAGAAAACTACTGCAAATCTCTTCTTCTATATCTTCTTATGTTTTTTAATCAACGATCTGTATTGCTCCTGCCATGGGAGACGTTTAGTGTGTGGGTCCGCAAAAACCCGTAGCACCCATTCTCTGAGCCCGGTGTCCGTAACCTGGCAGAACCGGGTCGACCAATCCGACGGCTCCACCGCTCTTGTCCCCAACCCTGGGGCCCGATCTTTGGATCCCACATTCTCTTCATTCTGCCAATCCGCCACGTATGTTGCAACCCTCCTATAGAACTTATCTTTAAACACCTCCCACACTTGATATTTGTAGTGATTGATCACCATCATCCCTCTATCCACATTTACGTGCCCGAATCCATCTTTTAAATGAAAATGGTGCACTACATTGATTAGTGAAGAGTTCAGAAGTTCGGGCCTCACAATACTCTTGTGCCTCTCAGAGGTTCCCATTCGACAAGTGTACCCAACAGTCACCCCTTTTGTGGGGACCCGCTTAAGCCCGGATGGGCCAAAACTATAACACAACATACGTAACTCACCGACCCGACGCGATTGGTTTTTTAGCACTTCATGCAACGACCGATTGGATGGTAAGTGTATGAACTCATCCACATCAATGAACCCGACCCACTCGCACGAGTCGCGGGCCCGTAGTGCACAATGCGCGAACCCCGCTTCCTGGGTCTTGATCCACGGCCATACGTGATGGGTAATGTTGTATCCAAAGCCATCCAATGACTTGATCACGTAATCAATCTCGTCGTCACTGTTGTTGTCGTAAATGAACCATTGTTGCACCCCAATGCGTGCATGGTACATGACCCACTCTTGTAAGAACCTCGCTTGGTTGCGCACCATTGTGCACACACACATATCATGTTTTTTCCCGGTTCGTGTGTCGGATTCCGGCTGAAATTCGGGTCGGGCCACCGTGTGTAATATGCCCCGGCCTTTCACCCTAACAGAAACCTTAATAGACTTTTGTGGGCTATTTAATACACTAAAAGGAGTCTTGCAACGAACAATCTCCTGAGCAACTGATACAGCTTCGGAAGTTAAGAGGAACCTTGGCCTCTTGAAATCCCAACCGTACACGCACTCGAATCTCGAGGCATCAGAGAGTCTATCCCGACGTAGATTAAGCCCCTTGACGAAGACAATGGTACTATTGTCTCGCTCTATCAATGATTCGTACACCAGAGAATCCCAACGGTGGATGGGTCCCGCAGGTAGGTAGTTGTTTGATTTCAGTGAAAGCGATGCAGTAAAGCCACGTGGATGGATTGGGCACCGGACGATCTGGTCGTCGGGATTCTGGCCATCTATCCATGCCGGCGGGAGCTTCAGCTGAGGCTGAGATGAATTTGGCGGGAAATAAGCGCAGTCAAGGTCATCTTTCGTACAGATGGGAGCTGGTGAAGGGTAATTTAGGAAAATGAGAACTTGGTCTGGGAAGATGACCGTTTCTCGAATCTCTATCGGCTGAGAGATGCGAGTGTCGCCGGAGATGGCTTCCATGGCAGGATTTTGCCAGGAAGAGATCAGAACTGGGTGAAAGGACTCTGCTGGAATTAAAATAACAAATTATGGAATCAGTAAAATAAAAAGTTGAAAAAATTTCAGGAAAAAAGAAAAAAAAAAGTGATTCGAAGAGGGATTTAAAACAGAAAAAAAAAAAAGTTTTTGTAGCTGAAAAACGTGAAAAAGTATTAAAAAAAAAATACAGACATTAATGGAACCTTACGATTTGAGAAAGAATTTCGAGAAGAACCCAATAAAAAAAATGAACACAAATATGGATACAAGAATGGAATTAAATGTAAAATTAAAACAAATACATCATTTGCAACTAGAAAAAATCCCAAACACTGTAGAACTCAAAAGGAAAAACCAGCAGACGGAACAAATTAAAAAATTCAAAATCAACCCAAGAAATGAAGCAGATTCAAGCTTACCTCCGAAGAGACGAAAAGTGGAGAACGTGAATCCGGCGAAGAGGATGCAGGATAAGACCACGAAGAGGGTGAAATAGAAGAACCTGCTCCATGCCACCACTTCGCGTTTCCTACGGTCCTTCATTAATTACTGTTATAGCAGCGACCAATCAAAACGAGAGAAAGCCCAAAAAAATCGATTTTTCGACAAATTCATGTGCTTTTCTCTTCTGGGGTCTCTCTGTATTTTTTTTGTTTTCGTTACTTCGTCGGCCCGAGAGAGAGAAAGGTATACATGGTATTTAGACCGGTCGTGTCGGTTTATGCGTGGTGGTTAGTCTGATCACTGCTTTACCAATGAGTTTTTTTTTTTTTTGGGGGGGGTATTAATAGAAGTTTCAAATTTAATTCAGTGATGCATGTGTTACATAATATCCTATGGTTTGGCTTACAAAAAGAAAAATATCCTATGGTTTGAAAGGGATCTCTTTTTAATTGGGTGGGTCCCAGGGTCCCGGGGTGATACTTTTTCTAGAATTGCCCACATCACCTGAAAACTGTATCAGGGCGGCCAAGTGGCGGGACTAGTCATTGAATGTGGGTCCAACCATCTTGCGTGTTCTCCAGGTGTTCTCATATGGCATTATAAATGATCATCTCGTCAATAATATTCAACGATGGATTTTTTACATAGAATAATCTACAATGTTGTAATATATACTATGGGATAGCGTGATTTATATGTAACCAAGTGTATCTTTCTCGAAAAAGTTTTAGTTGAAGAGATGCCTCAACCCCCTATCATGTTGTGACATGTCGAGGGGGTGATCAAGGGTAATTAGTCTTGGTTCAAGCTATTTTATTTGGTAACACGGTTGTAGATGTAACCAAGGTTTAAAAAAGGCCGTTATAACGGTATAACGGACTGGGGACGTTACTGTTTTTTCAATATCAGGCATTTATTTTACAAATTTCTCAGAAAATAACAAATAATGGTTGTTATTTTTGTTACAACGGAAAAATAATAAAAAATAACGGCCGTAATTTTCTGAGTATTAAAACAGTACATAACATAATCGGGGAGGTCTGAATCTGTTATAACGACTGTTATTTTTGTTATAGGCCGTTATAACCCTGCATGGTTCAATGTAAATCGGATGCAATGCACTCACTTGCCACTGTTTTGGGATTACAAGTGATTGGTTGAGGGCGTGCAAATGAGCTGACGTGCCAAGCCCTTGCAAACTCTTTAAGAAAATAGATGCAAGCATGTGCAGCCTAAAAACTATGGTAAGTGACTGCAATGCATCTCACTACTTTTGCACTCGAGTGCAGATTGCATCCTAATGCAGCGAACCAAGCAGGGCCTTAGGAAGAAACTTTACTCTTACAAGAGTGACCAATGCACATTTTCATTTATTTTCCAAAAATATCCTTAATTAAGTTCATTATTTTTTTGTACATATTGCATTAACCATGGACAAATTCGACTTTTTGCTTTGAGGTACTACAATTTACAAATTCACCCCTCCAAATTAACTTTCCAAAACTACCCTTTCGAGTGCACACAACACACGACCGCTCCCTTGTGGCCATAACTCATTAGCTTGGGAGATAAATGATGTAAGCAGGTCATCTTTTAATGGACCCCACCAATAAGATATCACTAAGAGTCCATTTTTGGTCTTTTATTTAGTGACCCATCTCAATCATCCAACCTCCTACACTTGACACGTGAATGATTGAGATGGGTCACTAAATAAAAAAACCAAAAATAATGGACTCCAAAGCATATAATATACTTGCCTTGATGCTAGTAAAGGGTCTTTTCCTTTCAAAATATTAGAAAATGGGTCGGGTTCATGGGACCCCCATTTTTCTGACTCCTGTTGGTGTTCGGGTGCTCGGCCGTGGATTTCAAGAATACAACGGTGGTTGTCAGCGCCGAGCTGGCATCACTTTTGGTGGTGCTGACACTTTTGGTGGTGCTGACAACCATCGTTGGATTCTTGAAATCCGCGGTCGAGGGCGCGAACACCGAGAGGGGTCAGAAAAAAGGGTCCTCGGAGCCTATGCCTTGAAAATTGGGTAACCCATGGTTGTCTGCTAGTCTTACAGAGGAGATAAAGATGGCTGCTTTCATCAAAGGGATTATTCTGCCCGTCATCGTCAAGCCAACCACTTATCCAAAGTCATCTTTTCTCTTTTTTAAATTTTTTGGTAGAAACAACTGGAAGGAGCTAACCTTGCGTCATGTTTCTAGTCTTCTCACGTGATTCGGCTCTCTGGTTTTCCCTATTGAGCTCATCCAGTGCATTACCAGTTACAATCTGAGCTTGAGATAGTGCAAATTTATCTTGATCATGTGAATTTGACCTAGCTAATGCAAAATGAACATCCTAACTCAATCTGGGTCAGGCTTATTTAATGGGTTATCGGGTCAATCCTAACCCACATAGAGCCTTACTTCCCAAGGTTAAATAAGGCCGTCATAACGGACTGGGGCTACTGTTTAACGACTGTTAAAATGATAACGGACATGGAAAAGGGGAAAAGAACAGCAATAATGGCAGAAAATGGAGAAAAAAGGGGGAAAAAAGGAAAAGTAACGAAATAACGGCCGTTTTATTGTCACAATGGTTCATAATGAAATAATGGAATAAACGGAAAAATAATGAAATAATGGCCGTTTTTCCAAAAAATAACTGCCGTTAAAATGAAAATAACGTAACGGCCATTATTTTCTAAGCGTCAAAATGGTTCATAATGTAATAGGCTTTGCGCGTTACTGTTTTAACGGGCGTTAAATTCATATTATTTTATACCATTCTACTTCGCTTATCCATTTACAGGAGTGTCTATGCAATGGATTGAGATGGGTCCAACCTATCGTGGTGTGACATATTATTGTATGAAGCAATGGATTGAGATGGGTCCAACCTATCGTGGTGTGACATATTATTGTATGAAGCAATGGATTGAGATGGGTCCAACCTATCATGGTGTGACATATTATTGTATCAATTCACTATATTCCTCGTAAGTTTCTTTTCCTCCGCTTAGTAGATCAATGGTACTGTTATCAAGGCCCTGCTTGGTTCGCTACACTTGGGTGCATTTTGCACTGTAGTGCAAATGTAGCGACTTGCTTTGTAATAACTTACAATGCAAGTCACTTACAACTGCTTGGTTCACACCCTGTGAATAGTTGCAAATGAAGTTTAGCGGATTGGTTGGTAGTGCATTGCAAAAGAATGCAATAGATTATTTTATTTTTGATTTTATAAAAATATGCACAATAAAATTATTATTGTTATCAAGTTCTTTTTATTATTATTATTATTATTTGGAGGGGAAAGCTTGGGGTTAGGCGGTTCCTACCAACTATATCAAAAAAATATAAAACTAAAATATAATTTTAAAAAAATAAAAAATAAAAAGATAATAATAAAAATAATCACAGTTATTATTATTATTTTTAATATTTTTTAGAAGAAAAAATATTGAGCTAATACAATGAACCCACTTGCATCAATTTTTGGGCTCCAGTTGCTTGCATCTATTTTGTTAACAAGTTTGCAAGGGCTTGGAACCCACTTGCATGGTAGTTCACTTGCACACCGCCAACCAATCACTTGCAATCCAAAAATTGTGGCAAGTGAGTGCATTGCACTCGATTTGCTGTGAACCAAACATGGCCCAAGTGTTTCAAGAATTTCAAATGACTTTATTTTATTTCGGGCCTAAATCTGTAGACTCATATTTTCACTCGTACTCTCGGCTGTAGATTTTACAAAAATCCAAAAGTGGTTGATGTTGGGAAGAAAAAACAATAAACAAACAATAAAGCAAAGATGCAAACAACCACAACACAGAGATTTACGTGGTTCCCTCTAGATTGAGGTATGTCCACGGATCCACACCGATTCCACTATGCTCTGGGGCAAAAGAAATACACACAGTACAAGATTAGGATATTTGATTTCTCACTAACTGAGGTATATATAACCCCAAGACGAAATTAGGGTTTCCGTATATCTATGTAAATTACGAAAATACCCTTAGGAAAAAGACCTTCCTAAAAATTGTGGGCCACGGAATCGTGCCTTCATGTACAGTGCTTCAATCATCGTCAGTCTCTACATAAACACAACAGTTGACAGTGCCAAACTGCTGGCATTCAGTTTACTGAAACAAAATTGCCATTAAATTTCGTCCAAGAATATGAATAAAAATGCTAGTCCTCGTATCGTGGTACGGTCCTTTTTATTTTATGGACATTATTGTATCAAGGCGAATTTTGGATACCCCGTCAATTTCTCTTTTTATCCCCCACTTAAACTATAATTAAAATGACTTCTATATCCCATGCGTTTTCTCTTATCTTCTCCCACAAGATACAAAAAATATCAACTTCACCCCCTTTGTTTCTCTAATTAACCCCTTTCTATGTCTACCCATCCCCTCTAAAATTCAAACCGTTATAGCACAAAAGAGAGCAAGGGATACTATTTCAAAACAAGGAGGCTATTGAAAAAGCAAATGAAGAATACCTAAACGATTCTAAGGTTGTATTTTACATCTTCTACAATTCTCATTTGAGAACTTTTGAGTAAAACAATCAATGGAGGAATCAATGGATGTATGTATTTGAATTCAATTTTTTTTAATCGACAAAATCATTCTAACTGCATTTCCAAAACCATTCTAAAAAGAATTTCTAGTAATCTCGTCGAAACGATACATTGGTTTTTTTTTTCTTTTACAATCTCGATCATGATCTTTGAATTGATGGTTCAGACTGCTAAGTTCGGATAATCATTCAATGTTCGGACTTACAATAAAGTATTGTTTGGACTTATCAGTCCAAACAATGATGAGTACCTACCGGAACGAGAGGTGCCTCCACTCTCCAGCTTGTTGAAGCTTTTCTCCACTGAAATGCAAGAGGCTTATGTAACGTTAATGGCGATAACAGGGATGCAGGAGGCACACACGCAAACACGCTTGTCTTCGACGACGAAGGAAGTTAGGTTTTCACTTTACCAAGTGAGAAAGGGTAAAACCCCTATAATTACTTTCGTGTTTCACTTGGGGGGAGGGGTGATACGAGATTTCGATGGGCCCACGGGGTAATTAGAGATTTTCATAAATTAATGAGGGGAATTAAGAAAAAGGGGGTGATAAGAACAAATGACGAAGTATCCAAAATTCGCCTTGTATCAATCATTTATATTCTTCGTAGGTTTCTTTTCCTCTGCTTATTTTAGACTTTAAAGCAGGGTTGATGACTTTTTGGTGGGATGTTTTTTGTCCTTAGTACCAACTCATGTTCCTTGTCAAACACACAACCTTACTAAAAAATCTCATGTCGTGTGGTTCGGTAGAAGGGGGTTTTGGAGTATTATGAATGAGAAGGGACAAAGTAGGATGACAAAGCAACGGTATCATCTAGAGTTGTTACAGATGAGAAATTTGAATTGGATGAGGACCCACCATCCCAAAAGTCTCAATTAGGATATTATTTAGCTCCTATTTCAAAAAATCTGACGTTAGGAAAAAGATCTAGAAATAGAGTATACTAATCAAATGGTTGTCAATTACTTGATTGTGTGACCTAGGAACAAGGTTTAAAAAGGGCCGTTACAACGGTATAATGGACTGGGGATGTTACCATTTTTTTCCCTTATAACAGCCGTCATAACGAATTGTAACGCTCATAGGCAAAAATGGATAATAGCGGAAAAATAACGGAAATAATGGCACTTAAATTCAAATTTTGAATTTCAAATTTTAAAAACGAAAAAAAATAGAAAATAATGAAAATAACAGCCTTTTCCCCAAAATTTCCTAGAAAATAACGGTCTTTATTTTCGTTATAACAGAAAAATAATGGCTGCTATTTTTAAAGCGTTACAACGGTACATAACGTAACGGCTGTTTTTTAAACCATGACTAGGAGTTCTACTATATAGGTGGACCATTTAGTGTTAATTGTGTTCTGATAGTCATTTCTCGTCCATAATGAATAAAACTTCGGTCACAAAGGACCCACAATACGAGCCACATGGCACATTATTAGAGGATGCTGACCATATGGATGTTTGGCCAGTCTTTTGGTGGACTTGCAAACCCAAAATCAGCTTGATTAGTGATTTTTAAGCGTTGGAACGAAGTTATTTTCATGGGTTGATTTTAACCATAGGAATTTGATCATTATTGAGCGTTATTTGGGTACAAAGATCCAAAGGTTGTAAATCACTTGCTGAGCATTATTTGAGCGTTAGTTGGAATTTGAGCATTATTGAGCGTTAATTCTCGTCCAATAATGCTCAGAATAGACCTAATCAATCAGTGCAGATGGTTGGTGCGTACCTTTTGTTTGACGGAGGTCATGGGTTCTAATAAAAGTCGACCTTCCGTAAACCAGCAATAATTAAGAAAACAGAAAAGATCAATCACACCAATCGCACGGACACAACAGATTTGCATCCATGTAGCTACATCAATGGATAAAAAGAGCTCTTTCATTAGATCTGGTGGAAATCAACTTAGATCTGAATGGTCCACATACCCCTAATTTCATCTTTACTATAATGACAAGTAGTAAATTGGTGTTAATTTTAAATCTTAGAAAGAAAATTCAGGGCGTCTAGGACTAAATAATAATACGGAAAATGCTATCCCACAAATAATCCGACAACAAATCGTGCGGTTTGAGGCCATTTGACCATTGGATTCAAGAGATCTACAGTCTACGAGGCACAACTGCGTGGATTTCGGAAATCAATGGGTAATGGCCTCAACCTCACTGTTTTTGTCCAGTTATCCGTGGGATATGGACATCCAACGACTCTAATAATAAAGTGAAATTGACATAAATTAGACTTTCATGACAACAACACCAACAAATATTAAACCAGTGGCGGAGAGCCAGGGGTCGATGCCTCAACTTTCAATGTTTGGCCCATCCCTAGGTGGACTACACAGTATGAGCCACATGCAACACTCTAATTGACCACCTTCAACTTTAATGTTTGGCCCAAGGTTTTAAGGAAACGGACTTGGGGCGTTACCGTTTAAACTATTTTAACGGACTGAAACGGTCAGGGACAAAAATGGAAGAAAAATAAAATTTAATGATTTTAACGAAAAAATGGTGCTGAAATTCAAATTTTGTAATTTGAAAATTAAAAAAAAAATTAACGCCGTTTTTTTCACAAAATTTTTCAGAATTTAACGGCCTTTAAAACAAAAATAAAAACGGCTGTTAAATTCAAAAGCGTTAAACGTGTTTGCTTCGGGCATTACAATTTAAACTGCCGTTTTTAAAACCATGGCTTGGCCCATCTCTAGGTAGACCTTAGTATGAGCCACGTGCAATACTCTAAGAGATAACTGACCATATGGGTTTTTGCTCCATCTCTAGGCGGACCTACATATCAAAAATATCCTCGAGAGCCAGGGGTCGATGCCTGGCCCATCCCTAGGTGGACTACACAGTATGAGCCACATGCAACACTCTAGTTGACCACCTTCAACTTTAATGTTTGGCCCAAGGTTTTAAGGAAACGGACTTGGGGCGTTACCGTTTAAACTGTTTTAACGGAGTGAAATGTCAGGGGCAAAAAGTGGAAGAAAAATGAAATTTAATGATTTTAACGAAAAAAATGGTGCTGAAATTTAAATTTTGAAATTTGAAAATTAAAAAAATATATATATATTTAATTTTCACAAAAATTTTAGAATTTTACGGCCGTTAAATTCAAAAGCGTTAAACGTGTTTTAAAATGTTTTAACAGAAACGGGCTTGGGGCGTTACAATTTAAACGGCCGTTTTTAAAACCATGGTTTGGCCCATCTCTAGGTAGACCTTAGTATGAGCCACGTGCAATACTCTAAGAGATAACTGACCGTATGGGTTTTTGGTCCATCTCTAGGCGGACCTACATATCAAAAATATCCTCGTTCGTGATTTCTGACTTTTAGATCTGAGTATCCCAAATAATGCTCAAATCTAATGATTAAAAATATTCCCACAAAAAAGAGTCCAATACAATGGTTAAAAATCACTAATTGGGCTAATTTTGGGTCCGTAGGTCTACCTAGGTATGGGCCAAACATCCATATGGTCAATGGTCTCTGAGAGTGTGTCATATGGCTCATACTATGGTCCATCATCAACGTTGATGACTAACGTTTGTCATCAAGGATTTATCCAAACAAATTAGCTTTTGAGTTTTAAAGAATAATTAAAATAAATTGATGGGCTTTAATTGTCCCTTCCTATGTAGGGGTAATTTTGACAATTAAAAATGTCATCAACAATTATTGACACGTTGACTGTCCCTTGCCGACTTGCCCACCCTTGAACAAAATCCTGACGACATGAAATGAAGGTTATTAAGAAGAGGAATTAAAGATTTGAATAGCTGAATGAAAGAGAAGGAACATCAATCAAGATCGTCTTAATTTGATTCTCTTTCACTTATCTTACCATCCTTTGAGATGCTACCATGTCCCTCTTGGATGGGTTTTATGCTCGGCTTGCAACTAGGGCTGTCAATGGATACTATTCAAATCGAATATAAGCATATCCGAATCTAAATCTGAAAAAATATCTGTTGCAATTTGCATCTCACCCAATGTTTTTAAAATATTTGCATCTCACCTTTTGACCATGGTCAACATCGTTGACCACAAACAGTCATTAACGGTCTCTGGATGGACATCCCAATATTTTTTAAATGACTATAATGACCTTGGGTGAGATGCAAATATTTTAAAAACATTGGGTGCAATGCAAATGTTTTAAAAACATTGGGTGCGATGCAAATTGCATCAATAAATTAAGGGGGACAAGCAAAAGATCATTTTTAGGATTTTTTTTTTTATTAGGATTGTGAGCTCAAAACCATTATTCATTTACTTTTGACCCAACCGTAGGTGGACCTAGAGATCAAAAATTAATCTGATTGTTAATTTTTAGGCATTGGATTAGAGTCATTTTTCTGGTTTGGTTTTATCCATAGAATTTGAGCATTATTTGGGGTATAAAGATCCAATGGTTTGAAATCACTAATCAGGCTGATATTTGGTATGTAGCTCCACCTAGCAATGGGCCTAACATCCATACGGTTAGTGACCTCTAAGAGTGTGCCAAGTGGCTCATATTATGGCCCCTCGTCAAAATTAACAATCAGATTAATTTTTGGTCTGTCTGTAGGTCCACCTACAGTTGGGCCAAAAGTAAATGAAGAAAGGTTTTGAGCTCACAACCCTCAAAAAAAATTCCTAAAAAAGAAGATTTTTTGCTTCCCCCCTTACTTTATTGATGGAATTTGCATCGCACCCTATGTTTTTAAAATATTTGCGTCTCACCCAAGGTCATTATAGTCATTTAAAAAATATTGGGATGTCCATCCGGAGACCGTTAATGACTGTCTGTGGTCAATGACGTTGACCATGGTCAAAGGGTGAGATGCAAATATTTTAAAATCATTGGGTGAGATGCAAATTGCATCAATAAAGTAAGGGGGTAAAGCCAAAAGGTCCTATTTTAAATCAATATTCGAATTCGAATCCAGTTAACTTATCGGATATTCGATAATATTCGATCCAAAAATTAGATATGTATAATAAATTATTATATTTACATAATAATAAATGAATATATAAAATAAATATAATTATTTTATTTATATATAATAAATATTCTTATCTTGATAACTATTTTTTTATATGAAAAATATAATATAATCTATTTTATGTAATTATTAATTATTAAATAATATATATGATAAGATATTATCGAACCAAATATACCAATATCTGAATCCATATCCGAAAACTATCCGAATATTAAAAAAAAAAATATTCGAATACGATATCCAAAATTTTCAGATAATATCCAATTTTTTGAATACGGATTTGAATTGGATTCGAATTTTCGACCATCCATTGGCAGCCCTACTTGTAGCATACCTAGCCTTGGGCTGTATCTATAGGCCCGGCAGATCAGGCCTGTGCCAAATATGAAAGCCTGTGTGCTTGATACTAACGCCTGCTAAATAAATGGACCCCCATTGGGCTTAACTTTTCAACGACTGGTCGAGTTAGACAAATGGGCTGAGTTTGGGCTTTATTTTAATTTATAAAATCACCTTAGGGTCCAATATTAAAGGCACTGCCCGTTATATCTATTAATGGGCGGGTGTGAGCCTGCAATGTTGGCCTTGTAATGGACCAGACTGAGCTTGGGCTTAGCTACATGAATCTCGGGCCGGGTTCGGGCTGAACTAAGCCAAGCCCAAACTCGGTTCATTAACACTCCTAGCCACATCAAAACATGGACAAAGGTCTCCAAATATTACATGTGACCCACGAAATCCTCTACTCTATCCTTACGATTCAATTAGTGGGCCACCTCCTTCGTGGGGCGTAGCCCAAAAATCAATCAAACTCATAACATGATGCATCAGAAAAAGGAACTTAGGATCATATTGACAGTTCAATTGGATTGGCGGTCAGAAAAGAAGTCCACGTAACCGATGGATGAGATCAACCCAAACATCTTTCCTTAAATTTTATTTTGTGGGTCCTGCTGCCTCAATGATTAAGGTACCCACTCGCATATGATATGCGCCACATATATGGAGGACATAGTTAGCAACGGGCTGTTCTTTGATGCAGAAGTCCCTCAAATTGCAACGTAATAGACTCGTGCGGGCTCACTTGCCACTTGAATGTCTGGCCCACACTATGATAGACCTACACACGAAAAATAAGCGTGATTGATGATTTCTAGCCGTAGGATTTGAACACCTTTTCATCATCGGCCTTATGAATAGGCCTAGAAGATAGTTCCAAGCCCACGTTGAAAAAGTTCTCAAATCCAATGGCTAGGAATCACTAATCACATTGATTTTTGGTGTGTGGGTTCACCAAGATGTGGGCCAAACATTCATGGAGGTTGTGGGCCCGAACGAATCTACTACGTGGCAAATTGAGGGACTTCTGCATTCAAATTTTGATACAGAAGTCGGTATGATAGATTTTTCCGTTTTAGCAACTAGTGTTTGCCCCCCGTGCAAAGCAATTGATATGGGTGCGAACAGTGAAAAAGAAATCAGGGCTACGCACTTTTCCAAAAATGCCCTTACAATGACTCACGTGCAACGCAGGTGCCGCACACTAGTATATAAGATAAGAATTTCTAACTTATCATTTCTAAAGATATGATCGTGTGGATAAGGGTAAGAGAGAGACATTTTTGATGATTTGTCTCCTCATCCACCTTGTAAAACGAGGAAATACAAAGACAATGTGCGCACACACACAGAGGGAGAGAGAGTTTCTGCCACTTTTGCGGGATTAATGGAGGTGGGTATGTCTCTAAACGCACTGGTTCGACTTCCCTTGTCGACGTCGAGAACCCATGAAGATGTGCTCTTCAAGCACTCTCTTTTCTCTACTCGGACTGGCAAAAAACAGCAGCAAAGGCAGCATGTTTTAGTGGTTCAAGCGAAGGGGAAAAGAGGAATGCAAGCTCGCCAATTCAAACGCCCTCCCCCTCCTCTTTTGCCCAAAATCGAAGACGATGGCAACCCGAAATTCGTCATCTTCATCCGTATGGCAAATGTTAGTTCTTTTTCTTTTAAATTTCTAATTGGTTATTTATTTCTATGATGGGTATTTATAATTATTTACGTGGGTGTGATTTTGATCAAATTGTTCTTGTTTGTTGATGGGATTTTCTGTAATTTATATGGGATTTTGGTAATTTGGTGTATTTGTTGATGATGTTTCAGTAATTATAGATGGATTTTCTGTGATGGGTTTCCATAATGAATTATGGGCTCATGCTTTCTGGTTAGCTATTTTGTACATCTGTGTGGTATTTGACCATGGGTTTGTATGTAATTTCAATCTTATTAGTAATTAATATGTGAGCTATATGTTCTTACAGTAATGCACTTGTGGGTTCTTCAAATTCTGGTCTTAGCAATTTTTTCTGAAACAATTGTTTATGGGTTTCTGGTGATGGATTCTTGTAGTTATATATGTATGGCTCCTTGTGATCCTGCATCTTTATATTTATGCTACCTCCTTTTGCAATTGTATTGATAATTTCAGATGTACTGCCGGTGATGTGCTTGGCATTTGCACAGGTTTATCTTTGGTACCCGCTTAGTCTTATAACGGGTGGGACGACTGCGAAGATCATGGTCGCAGCCAAAGATAATTTTCTTGGAAAATATATTTACAAGGATACAATTGCGAGGAATCTCGCAGCTGTGGTTTACAAGGTAAGAATTTTGTTGGGCTTTGTTTTTCTTTCCTTCTAGTTTGTCTGTTAGAACTATATGAGTTAATAGAAGAGTCATCCCCTGGTCTGGTTTATCGTTCAGTTGTTATTTTTCTCTAATCCTCATGCATTACTGACTTTGTCAGGTGGTCTATAATTTAAACAGGATGAGAAGGAGATACAAAAGACAGCATTTAGGCAGCATCGTGTATTGCGATCATGTTCTGAGTTTAGATATGGCTACAAACTTCTTGTAATGTATTTCTGCCTTACAGTATATCACATTTTATTTCCTCTGGTCTCCCAGCTCCCCGCTATCAAAGACACACACATGCACAAATACAGAAAGTAGTTCTGTTAGTCTCTTGTTTAATTTGTTTTTACTTAATATGCAGGAAAATAAGAACTTGAGAGCTGCACTTTCTTCAACAGATGTTATTGAGGTGAGTTTTTTTTTTTTTTTTTCCAGACTATTTATGAATTCAACTTTTTTCTACCTCCTATCCTAGATTTAAAACTTTAGTTTTCTCAATCAGAAACCATTTGGAATATATCAGACACCTTAGACCTATGTTTTATTAGGTAAATCCAAGTGCATTAAGAGTAATCCAAGATGATATAACAGACAGGCAGTACCCCCACACATAAGAATGTATCAAATTAAATAAATGAGAGTAACGGATTTTGTTATTTTTAAAAGGTTGATGACATTGTTTTGCTAATTGCTTGAGGAGTGAAAAGAAAAGAAAGTAAAATGATTTTTTTTATAAGGAGGAAAGAGTAAAATGATCTTCATACAACAATTGATTATGAAACTTAACAAGCTTCTTACAGTGTGAATGCCCCATGGAGGAGTGTGAGATAAACCACTTTTGATAACCCTTCTTAGTTTGTTGAATTTGTTGAACTTTACATGAGACATCTAACAATGAGATGGTTAGAAAATCTTGGATTGGATAACCAAGGTGACAGCTGTGTTTCCTTGGGGTTCCCATACTTAGGTGACAATTGCATATGTTGAGAATCGACCTTCCACAAACCAGCAAAAAATAAAGATAACAGAAAAGATCAATCACATGAACATATCAGATTTACATGGTTTGGTAGTGACCTGTATCCTCGGGTGAGAAGAGCTCTTTCACTATCTCTAAAGAATTAGGGTTACAATAGTTTCCTCTTTCTCACTCTCTCAATGTACAAGTGAAACCCTAATGCTCCTTTAAAGACTATATATAGGTCCTGCTTGGCATCCTGTTTGTAGTTTGCAGGAAAATGTTTGTAGGCAGATATTTGATAATCAAATGTTTGCAATGGCAAACATTTGTTCGGAAAATATTCGTATGGTTGGGGAGGGGAGAGCTGTTGGGGGACCAAGGGGGATGAGAGAGTCATTTGCCTATTGTTTGCAGCCACTTTTTGGCAAAAAAAATGATTGTGTCTAATGCAAATATTTGCTGGATGTTGCCCCCACCAAGCGTATGCAAATGCCACAAACGTTTGTATGCAAACATTTGTAGTGCTACCAAGCAAGGCCATAATCTCTGGTACAATGAAATACCCAAAGTACCCCCAATACACGTTGTACCCCAACACAAACTGTACTTGTACGGACTACAGACGAAAAACGCCAATGGCTTTGACGGCCGGGGGATCCACCCCTGGACCCTCGAGCAAGGGGTGCATTGCCCCCCTACAACCTCTCAGCCAGCTCAACACAGACCTGGACCCACGTAAGCTGTGGCTTAATGAACAGTAAATCCCTGCAGAATACAAGACACCTACACACAGCATAAAATGCCCCTAATTTTGCTACATTGAGTAGAGAAAAAATTGCACCCTTAAAAAATGTATTACCGTATATATCTAATATTTTCACTATCTAATAGGTCCCTTTTTATGTGCTGCACTTGTCTTGTCTCTAATGAAAGCTGCTATATTTATAAGAAGGAAACATTATACTATTTGCAAAAGTGAAGTGTATCTACAAGCTTTAGCATTTCGCAGATGGATCAGTTGATCCTTTGAAAGCCAGGTTGGTGCCAAAAAGACAAACATTAACATGGATATCTGACCTTTACAGTCATAGTGAAGGTGGTCAATATTTGGCCAAGCTGTGTATTATTTCCTCAATTGGTTGACCATAGTTTTCTTAGGATATTAACTATACCATCTTACACGGAGACGCTCATATGGAAGGTTATGTTATGCTTCCACTTTGCTTCTCCTCTTAGAGAGAGGACAGGGGAGGAATGGCTTACAAATTGAAGAAAGCTGTGAAGTATTGTCTCACTCCTTGTTTACCCTTCAAGTAATTTGTCAGAGTTTAAAGTTACCTGTGATTGTGTTCTACGTTTTCTCTTGCCCAAGGTCTCTTAAAACTCAGATCATATTCTTGGATTTTGTTCGATTTAATTTATACACCCTTGTGATCCCCTTTTCAGCTTCCAACGCAAGATGAGCTCAAAACTGTGCTTGACAAAGTAAAGGACTTCTTTGGGGATGCCAAAGAATCATTCGGGAAGCTGACAGCCCTAAATCCCACAAGCGAGGAGTCCGAAGAAGAAATGAAAGAAAAATCCAAGTGAGTTTTATGGAGCTAGATCCTACTCACTCAATAAGATGCTTTATCCTCTTCCCCTCTCAGTCAGAGTTCTAATATGGTTTATCGACTACCCAATTATTACTTTTTATCTTAAACTAGGGTGGAAGGCTGAAGATGAAGAAGGTGTCCTTATCAGAATAAGTTTTGGTGGTCATTGTTCCTGTGAGCTCACAAGGTTCCTCTTGGTAGTTACTAGCGCCAAGGTGAAGCAAGGTTGAGTACACAACAACTCGACAGCATAAGTTTTTGTTTATAATTTGCCGTTCATTAAACAAATTTGTAGGTTTTTTCATGTCGTTTTCTATCAGTTAAAGGAGTAAATTTCTCGATATCTTGCATGCGCTAATCAAAGATTAACATTAATTAGAAGACGGATGATGGAAATTAAGGAAATAATGATGCATTGGCAATGTATTTGAGATTTTATCTTATAGGGGTAGGCATGCGATAATCCCGGTACTTTTATACTTGTATCAGTACAGGTCTGTCACAAGTAGTGCAACAATGTGATTAAGTTGAGTACACATATTAGGCTAACTATTTGATTACAGAAGGAAGAACAGGAACTAGCTCCTAAGCATCACCTCCCTTGAACTCATAGTCCTTGATGCTGGTTAGGAGAAGAACTAGCTAGTGCAACCTTTTTTCTAGTGCCAATGCCCAGAAACTCACCATGGATCCCATCATCAACTCCAAGGCCGCACAGCAAAAGCCAATCGAAATGATACGAGATCCTTTCACATGTGATTTCCATTATAGCCAGAACATACACCATGGGTTTCAATTAAGTGATCTCCTATGCCAAAAGTCAGCCTGATCAGATAGTCATAACCATCCATATGATAAGACTTTTTTACTTGTAGATTGTTTGCGAGTTTTCATTACCATCTAAAAAGAATGCAAAAAAAATGGATTACAAATTTACAACCACCCACTCAGGTCTATTTTGGACGACAAAATATCGTATCATTGGTGGGACCCAGACTTTTTTTTTCAATATTTCTGTTATTTTCTAGCATTCTTGGCATCCAAGGTAAGCAGGTTCCCACTTAGCATTTCTTTTCATGAGAGGAACCATGTTGATTGAGTGGTTAGGTGTCTTGTATTGTATTTTTGAGGAAGCAGTTCTAGAGGTATTATACTGTTAATTAAGTCACAACTTTTGCGAGTCCAACTCTCTGTCAAACCGGCTGAGGAGGTTGCATGTGGGGTAGGAGATTTCTATATATTCACTAAAAGGGCGTGATATAGTAAAAGATTATTCCCACCCAAGGACGGAGGCACACTGTTGAACCACGTAAATATTATGTCTGTGTGATTGATCTTTTCTGATTCTTTTCTATTTTCTATTTTCTATTTTTGTTGGTTCGTGAAAGTCATTTTCAACAACACGACTCACAAGTGAAAACTCGCCATCTCAGACATCCTAACCCAGATCAGCTCAATCCAACTCCGTCTCGCTAGAGACAAAGTGAGGCCCCTTAAAGAAACAGTAAATCTTGGGAGAGACAACCCCCTGATCGGATGGATCCGTTCCTACCAATCCCAATCCAGATCGCCCGATCCAGAATGGGATTGATAGACACTTCAAACCAAGATTAAAAAAAAACAAACCATGTGATTGATTTATCAAGACTAGCAGTTGATCATGTAACGTCTCATTCTTGTTTGCCACTGCAGCATGTGTATGTGATTCTTCCATCTTCTAAAAGGCTGATTTTAAGAGAGAGAGAGAGAGAGAGAGAGAGAGGTCTACACTGTGCGAGTGCCAAACAGACCCCCCACCAGTAATGTCTCAATCACACAACACATTGTTCATGACGTTTAACTGAAATGCGATTGCTTACGTTCGGAAGCAAACCATGAAAACAAGACTGAAACCAAGGAAATATATATAAAATATAATACACGTGTTGCTTGCCAAAACAGCAATGCGAGTCTGCATAATCAATAGGAGACTCGACTCAATCCCATACCCGTTAGGGGTGATGGGTTAAACCCAAACCCGACCCATTTTAAATTTGGTTTAATTGGGTTTAGGGTTTAGATCCAGATCCGATTCATATTGGAGCAGGGCGACCCAATCATAGGACTAAATCCAGCCCATGCTTTCAGATCGGATCCTCAGGTCGACTCACCATTGACAGCCCTTTTAACAATTTAGGTTTGGCATGGGTTCTGGGCTTAGTCTAACCTGATCATAGACTAACTAAAACCAAATCAGTATTTTTAACAGGTCAACCTGTTTGTCGGGGCGGGTTGACTTGACCCATTACCATTCCCAACTCCAAATGCCCTGTCCATAGTGAACTAAAATATGGATTCTGTGTCCTTCCAAGTAGGGGTGTCAATTTGTACCCGTTCTGAACTCAAAACCCCGGTTTCGGTTCCACATTTTTGAGAACCGACCAAACAAGAACTCAAACCGGAACCAAACCAACAAAAACAGTTCCGGTACTTCTGGTAAGTTTGATATTAAAACCGAACCAATAAGACTGAAACTGATATATAAATATAATATTAAATATAAAAAATAGCATTTTTTTAATCATATATAAATATACTGTTAAAATTTTCGTATTATCACGATTGGAACTGATGTACCCGGAAGCAGAACCGATCGGTCCCAATTCCGGATCCATTATTTTTTAGAACCAGAACAAATAAGAACTGACAATATTGATTCAGGATCGATCTGGGTGTCTTGGAAACCGAACCGGAACCGACCCATTGACAACCTTCCTTACAAGGCTTGATGCCCCACAAATCCTCTCTCTCTCTCTCTCTCTCTCTCTCTCTTTCCACACACAGAGAGAGTTGGCTCCAACGACAAAGCTGGCCAACGTTTAAGGGACCAAGGAATCCTTTTATTCCTATTTTTAAAGTCCAATAAGAGAAGAGTTGAGATGCAAATAGCCAAATACAAAGTTTGTCAACCAGGACGACCCACGTCTTTTTCTTTCCTTTATTTTTATTTTATTTTTACTTACAAGACTACTTCTCATTTGTTCTAATGAGGGTGTGCTGGTGGAGGTGGTGATCATTTATATAATTACATAAACCTCCATGCTTCTAAGCTGCTTTGATACCTTCTCATTCAATCATGGATCCCTCAAGAACACCTTTTCTTTTATGTTTATATGATCTGGCCGCATCTTTCCCTGAATTATAAGCTCCTTTGGGTGCAGCCCCTCGAATTTTCTCGGTTCTTTCCCTTCTATATATCTATATATATATCATCTCTCATTTGTCCAGTCCTGTCGCGTTCGATACCGCGCAAAGTTTGTCCGATGGGAAGACAGCCTTGTTGTGAGAAGATTGGATTGAAGAGAGGTCCATGGACGATCGAGGAAGATCACAAGCTCATGAACTTCATCCTCAACAATGGCGTACAGTGTTGGAGAATGGTTCCTAAGCTCTCAGGTGATTCAAAGCTCATGAATTCTTTATAATTTTGTTTAATTCGATTGAGTTAATTAGCTAAAATGACATCTGGTTCATTTGTTCTTGGGTGACAATCGATGAAGGTTTGATGCGTTGCGGAAAGAGTTGTAGATTAAGATGGATTAATTATTTGAGACCAGACCTTAAGAGAGGAGCTCTATCAGAAATGGAAGAGAATCAGATTATCCAACTCCATTCACGTCTCGGTAACAGGTCTTTCCATGGAAATTTAAACTCTTTTAAGCAATGTGTTAAGCAAGTAGTTCTTTCACTTAACGCATCTGAGATTTTTTTTGTAGGTGGTCCAAGATTGCCGCGCATTTTCCCGGCCGTACAGATAATGAAATCAAGAACCACTGGAATACTCGAATTAAGAAGCGATTGAAGCTCCTTGGTTTAGACCCTGTGACACACAAACCCATTGAACACACTGAAAAATCTGACACAAAAGGTGAAATAATTTCAGAATTTAATGAAAAAGAAGAGAACAACTTGAAGGTTGAGTTGTTAAACAATCCGGTCTCGGAGGATTTTCCAGTGATAGAGAAGAAACAAGAAGAATTTGGATTGGGCTTTGATGATACAATCAATATTTCGCAGAGTTACGAAATGTTGTGGGAAAGCTTGGATGTGGAATCGATGATCATGAACTCAGGGACCAATCCCACCAACACTAGTAGTACTAGTCCTTCATTTTCTTTGGAAGACTCACTCAAATCTTCAATGGGTGAAACCTCCTCTCTGAAAGAAGACTCTCAACATTGGGTTGATAGTGTAGATTCTATCCTCTCATGGGATGGCTTTCATCATCTACAAGAAATTTTCCCTTGGGAAAATCACCAATAAATATTCTACCTCTTTCCCTCTGTAGGATCTTATGCTCCTATATTATATGTTCTTGTTGTGATTAATAGCTTATTTTCTACTTACTTATCCCTTCACCTTTTTTTATGTTTTTGTGATCCCTACCACTTCTAGTGTATAATCCTCAAAATTGTATTTCTGATTATGGGTTTTTTGTTTTAATTTTTTAATTAGGGTGTAACTTCTTATTTCTTCCATTAGCAAGTCAGAATCTAACTTGCCGAGACTCACGTCCCAATCGACCGCCAGAGTGCGAAACTCGATCCCATGAAGGAGTGCCTAATTATGCCCTAGACTTGATTATTGTTTGTAGGTCCACTTAGGGATTTGCCAAACATCCATATATACGGTTAGAGTCCTCTAAGAGTGTGCCACATGGCTCATATTGTGTCCTGTAATGGGTGCGTGGCATTTAAGGCGGTACCTAGAGCCTGAGCCTATATTTATAAGCAATGAAAACTAGTCCTCTAGGACTCCAAAACACTCTCAAACTCTATTCTAAACCTATTACAACTTTTTTTTTTGTAAGTTACCATCGTGGGGAAGACGGCAGGTGAAACCTGGAACCGGCCTGGCACACTGCTCAAAGGAGGAAATCTACCTGTGTGGGTTTGACCCCACGACCTCTCGAAAGAGGTGGATACACACCAACCATTTGAGCTGCCATGTTGGGTGTTAAACCTATTACAACTTAAATAACCAATTCCTAAACAAATAAGCCTCTAAAACAAATCTAGAAAACAAAGTCATAAGATAATTCAAATTTCTCCTTCTAGTTTCTAAAACCTCTTAGAATTAAAAAAAAAAAAAAAAAAAATAGAATTCACAATAAATAGTAAAAATAAGAATTTATAGAAAATAGTAAAAATAAATTTTTTTTCTATAAATAGTAAAAACGAGATTTACTACAACTAATATATATGATTAAATCCCTTTTACAATAGAAGATAGTCTACTTGTAACACGTTTCTTCTTTCTTTTGTAAGCCCACCTCTTTTATTTAAAGGTTTAATTGAGTATTACACAGATGTACTAAAGCAAAGATGCACCTACATCAAACCCACCGGATTCGAAACTCAACCTCGAGTTTAAGAAGTCATGGCATTGTCTCTTTGAACTTTGACTTTTGGGCTTCTTGTAATGTATTGGTTGCATCATATGGCTTGATTGTTAATGACAAAGATTCTCTTTCACATTCTTCTTTGTGATTGGCCGCTTAAGAGAGCCATAATCATGTCAAATTGATTTGCAAGTGCAAACTAAAAAATGCTTCACATTGATTTTCTTATTGTATTTGACTACATTATCGTTGACCTATTCAATATCTTAATTTCTCTACCTTAATATCAAACCCACAAACATCATGGAGTTTTTTCTTTCCAATACTTGAAAGTTTGTCCCATGAAAATCAACTCTTTAGGAGATCATGAAGGCTTTTCAGGACTTCATTGAATTTTTTGTGCAAACCCTCAACTTGACCGGGGCAACGAACTTGCTCTGGCATGAAAATAATTTCGTTTCGTTCGAATCTAAAGATCCAAACGATATAAGAGTAACGAATTTGCTCTGATACCAAAATTGATGCAATACAACAGATCTTACTGCATGAGCCTTGATAAATAAAATTGATCGATAAAAATCCAATCAAAAGGATTTACCAAATGTAAGAAAATTGTCTACCAAAATAAACTAAAATTCAATAATCAACTTTTCAAATTTAGATAAAATTTACTGAAAATAGTAAAAACAGGAATTTATTATAAATAATAAAATAGAAATTTTTACTATAAATACCGAAAACATGATTTACTACAACTAGTAAATATGATTAAATCTCTTTTTACAATAAAGAGTCTCCTCGTAGCACTTTTTTTCTTTTCTTTTCTTCTGGTAATTAGCCTACCCGATCTTCTGTTTAGAAGTATGATGGGAGATTACTTGGATATTTATGATTTAAATCATGGAATCTCGTTTGTTTTGTTAATTATGTGTAATAATGATGGAAGAACCATGGATATATTATATGGACACAAATAAACAAAGATGAACTGCAAAAAAAAAAATGTCAAGGGAGGATTTTAGGAGATTCTTGCCTGAAATAAAGGGAGATTTCTTGATTTTTAAACTGTTTTTTTTTTAATTTTAATCTCTGACTTTTTGTGGGGATAGTGGTTGTGATAAGCATGGAAATGGAGTCAGCCGTCAACCCTAGTTTATTTACGTGCATGCAATCATGTAAACGGGGAATCCAATCAAGAGCCACTATTTATTTCTTTTATTATTTTATTTCTTTTGTTGGGTACCTTCCAAGTTCCAAGTTCCAACCAAAATATTTGGGAGTTGTGAGACTTGATACCAGGCCTAAGGCGAAAACTCTATATAACGCCTTTTTTATATTTAATATATTAATATATATGATATTAATTAAAAAAATTAACCTTCTATATAATAAATAATCTTTGTTTAACAACTATTCTTGGTAATAAAAAATTACGAAAAAAAAAGTTTAATGCAGGGGACTCCTGTTGCTGTCCATGCAGAGGACTCTCATGGCCCTATATTTTTTTGGCCTAATGACTGGATGTTCAGCCCACCTATTGGTGGATGATAAATGCACTAAAAAGCAGCTTGATTGATGATTTCTAGCCATTGGATTTACTATCTAAAAAACATGCTTGAATCCAACGGCTAGAAACAATCGTAAAAAGTACTAAAATCTACGGCTAGAGAAAACCAATCGGGTTCATTTTTGGTTTGTATAAACATCCATGTGGTTAGTGGGCCCCAAAAATTTGTGCTGTATAGGGCCTGGGCTGGGGGCCCTCTCTCACCAAGGGGCCTTAGGCGACCGCCTTAATAGCCTTATGGTAGAGACTGCCCTGGACATACCAACCTTCATCAACTTCAGAAAATTTAATTAAATAATAATAAATAAATAAATAAAACTTACGATCAATATTTTATCTATCGAAAAAAATAAGGAATTTCTTTAAACAAAAATAACTTTTAATATATTTATAAAAACAGATAAAACTTTTGAAAATTTGTAAAAAAAATAAAAAAAACAAAGCGCCCTTTCAAAGGGCGTTTCTGATTTGAGACGCTTGTCGGGTACAGACACCCTTTGTGGGCGCCTAACCCTCTGTTTGTTCAATAATGCTCAAATTCCTACGGTTAAAATCAACCCATGAAAATAACTTCAATCCAACGCTTGGAAATCTCTGATCAGGCTGATTCTTGGTTTGTAGGTCCACCAAGAGACTGACCAAACATCCATACGGTCAGTGCCCTCTAATAGTGTGCCATGTGGCTCGTATTGTGGGTTGTGACTGGCTTTGGTCACAAAACAGAAGTTTTACTCTCCGTTTGTCAGTGATGTCAGTCTACCACTGAAAGACGCCCTTTTAAAGGGCGCTTAGTTATCTTTTAAAATAAAATTATTTTTTTTATAAATATATTAAAAGTTCTTTTTGTTTAAAAAAAATTCCAAAAAAATAAAATAATGATTTTGTAGGTATTTGAGGAGCCCGCCTTTGCTCAACGGCATATCTGCATTATCATATACACGTTAAAGGTGTTCTTTAATTTTTTTGAAAATAGTGAAAAATACATTTTTCAAGGTGTATCTGTCGACGTAGACTGAGAGCAATGGACCCACCATTTTTATTTTTTTTTTTTATTTATATTTTGTTGGGTACTTTTAGATTATGAAATAGGGAAATTCTATTTGCACCCCATAAATTCCATAAGCACCCCATTTGGGTACTTTTGGCCGAAAATGCCCTTGACCAAAAAAATAAAAAAACAATTCGTCCTTCCCTCTCGACCTCTCACCATCCTCTCTCCCTCTCCACCTCTATCTCTCTCTCACCCTAAAAAAATCCACCACAGCTCTCTCTCTCTCTCTCTTTCCACGATAGTTAGTGCCGTGGGGACTGTGTAGCCCATGGCCAGCCCAGCCGTGGCTTCCATAGAAGCCCATGGCCTCTCTCTCACCCTGAAAAAAACCCAAAAAAAGAAAAAAGAAAAAAGGAGGATGCCGTCGCCGCCGCCACAGGTATGTCTCTCTCTCTCTCTCTCTCCCCACGATACCATAGAAGCCAGGGTTGGGCTGGCTGTGGGCTACACAGTCCCCACGGCACTAACTACCGTGGAGAGAGAGAGAGAGGTGGGCTGCTTGGATTTTTTTTTTTTTGTCTAAGTGCATTTTTGGCCCAAAAGCACCCAAATGGGGTGCTTATGGAATTTATGGGGTGCAAATAGAATTTCCCTATGAAATATTGTAATTTGAGATCCAGCATTAAGACCTTTCAAGGAGTAATCGAGATTATAAAATCAAGTTGACGATTAGGGTGTAAATGAAGAAATGGTGCACGCATGGGGCTTACGCCATCCCTACGTTATAATGGAAAATTTTTTAAACAAAAATAGATTTTAATAAATTTATAAAAAAAAAAAGATAGAACTTTTCAAAATTTGTAAAAAAAAAGTAACGCATGTCCCTTGTGCCGAGTAAAACCTGTCACAACGGGTTGTGATCAAACCCACAATACAAGCCATGTGGCACACTATTAGAGGGATCTGACAGTACGTATATGTTTGGCCAGTCCCTCGGTCGACCTGCAAACCAAAAATCAGCCTGATTAGTGATTTAGAATCTTTGGATGTTTGCACCCAAATAATGCTCAAATTCCTACGGTTAAAATCAACTCATGAAAATAACTCCAATCCAACACTTAGAAATCACTGGTCAAGTTGATTTTTGGTTTGCAGGTCCACCAAGGGACTGGCCAAACATCCATTCGGTCAGTGCCCTCTAACAGTGTGCCACGTGGCTCATATTGTGGTTTGTGACCGACTTCGGTCACAACTGTTATCACAAAAGTTTTACAAGAGGCCATGAGCTAAACGCTCTTTTAAAAGCCGTCTATCAGGGCCATGAAAGTACCTAATTTTCTGAACTTTTCCTATTTCCACATATTTTTATGATTCTCAATTATTTAATAATTAGAAAACAGTTCGACCGTTTCAGCAAAAATCGGTTCGATCGCCGGTTCGGTTTTTTAACATTGCAGCATACAAGCTGTATGATAAAAGTTCCATCTGCCAACACTGTATTGCTCCTTTGTGCGCAGTATTAGCTGTCAAACGATGTATTCAGTGAAGAGAGCGTTTCGAAGCATCCACGCATCCGTACAGCCACCCCGTCTCACCAAATTCTCCCTCCATCCCCCTAAGAATGTAAGTTACTCTCGATCTCTTCTTCTTCCTTTTTTCATTCGAATTTTGGTTTGTGGGGTCATTTTTTTTAAGCTGTTCTTTGATGATTCTGTTTGTTTCTTAATTATATGATCACACCCAGATGATTTTTTATTTTTTATTTTTGACTGCTCATCTCAGGGAAAATTAGAAAAAAAAAATAATAATAAGACAAAAGGGAAAAGCAAAGGAACTCTTAAACCCCATCTGCATAACTATGGGATTTATTTAGGAACAAAAGAAAATTCTAGTTTTTGAAGACCTGGGTGTGCCTTGAAGATTTTTTCCTGTGATTAGGGAGGTGGGTTTATTAGGTGAGGCTGTAAATGTGGTATTTCTTACCTCTAAGATGACTATTACCAGCTTATTCGAGGTTTTTTTTATTTGCAAATGGATGCACTCAGAGGTAGAGATCGTTTAGTGTAATCGATGATTTTTTAGAGAAAATAATGGCCCTGTTCCTGTATATTTGGGTTCCTCAAGTTGTAATCTGTAAAAGCATTTGTGCCCAAATTAGAATTCTTTAACGATTTTCCAACTGCAAATTTCCCATCTCGTGTTTCTTTGATAATATTACTTCTCGAGGGACTACAATCATTTGATTTAATGCATGAGCGTCGTCGACGTAATGAGAACCAGGGAAGCGTACTAGTAATTGATGTCCACAAAGTGATTCTCAAATGGTGCTCAGTTTTTGCTAAAATAATTAGAAATTGAAACTAATTGACAAGTTCGATAAATGACTGCTGGTCGAACCTCTGGGCAATTTAATTGGGTATCCATTCATGTTATCTTTCCAAACAAACTCATAAGCAGTCATTTGGTGCAGGTTGCTAGGGTCCAGCTTGCACAAGCATGAGTGAGTCCAATTTTCATAACTAGGGCAGGCTGCATGTACACCTTCAGTAAGGCATTGCGAACCCATGGCATGATTTGCATAAGGCAATCAGCAGTTTGCATGACTGAATCTAATACTGACAGCTTTAAACCTTATTGATGTTATTTATATCTCATTAGATTACATTTTGATGTACCTCAGTGCCATAGCTGTAATGCTGAAAATTTTGCCAATATAAATCAATACAGATCAACCTTATGGAACACGATGCACATTTATTGATCCAAACGGGAAAATGAAAAGGGGGAAAAAGATACACAAAAAATCATCCAGACAAACTCATAATAATTTTCCAACTGCAATTAAGAAACTAACGATTTCCCATCTCTTGTTTCTTTGATAACACTACTCGAGGAACTACGATCATTTGATTTAATACATGAGCGCCGTCGACGGTAATGAGAACCACAGAAGAGTACTAGTAATAGATGTCGACAAGTGATTCTCAAATGATGCTCAGTTTTTGCTAAATAATTAGAAATTGAAACTAATTGACAAGTTTAATAAATGACTAGTGGTCGAACATCTGGGCAATTGAATTGGGCTTCCATTCATGATATCTTTCCAAACATACTCATAAGCAGTCATTTGGTGCAGGCTGCTAGGGTCAAGCTTGCACAAGTGCGGGTGAGTTCAATTGTCATAACCAGGGCAGACTGCATGTACACTTTCAGTAAGGTGTTGCGAATGACTTCATAAGGCAATCAGCAGTTTGCATGACTGAATCTAATACTACCAGCTTTAAACCTTATTTCTGTTATTTTTATCTGTCATTAGATTGCATTCCGATGTACCTCAGTGCCATAGCTGTAATGCTGAAAATTTAGCCAATATAAATCAATACAGATGAACCTCGTGGAACACAATCCACATGCCATAATCCCAAGAGCAAAGACTTATTGATCTAAACGGGAAAATGAAAAGGGGGAAAAGGATACACAAAAAATCATCCAGATAATTAACACAAACTTAATACAGAATCCTTGAGATGGTTAATGAGGTTTGATTTGAAACTATCTACAATAAAACTACTTACGGTGACGGTAAATATGGAATGACTTCTTTAACAATTAAAAGCTTGGATCAGTAAGTATTTCTGAAAAAAGAATTACAAATAACACTGTTGAGGAAGAAAGTCAACAGCAAAGAACAGAAGCCAATGGGTTTGCATGTTTCTGTTTTCATCTGTTGCAACTATCAGGTGCCCGCATGTATGTATTGCTCATTTGATGCCTATTACCTCAAAAGTTGTGCATCTACAGCAGCTGAATGCAGGTCCTTTAGAGTAAAGCTTGTAGCTGCTAGCTGAGCAGCTAGGATATTATCTTCTACTCATGAGCGATGATGTGGTCCACTTGCTATAACTAATTTTGAGGTTCCAGGCTGTTTCCCAAACATGACTCCTTTAAATCCAACTCTGTTGAAAGGAGAGATTCCACAACCAAGTCTTTTAAGGGATTCATAAACACGGTGTTGGTTAGAAGTTAGAACACCCCAATTTTCTATTACTTCAGTATATTGTTAGTTCACACACTTGATATTCAACTTAGTAGCACTCTTTTAAGGCTAAAGATCAAATCTGGTCGTCGCGGCTATTGTATGAGTCGAATGTTTTTTTCAGCTTGCTTTAATGAATCAAGTTGACTCCCAACTTTCACTTATTGGATTCAGCATGTTAGCTGGGTTTCTCAAATCAAATCTCTGTCTTGTGTGAACTCTTTGTTTCAGGTAGAGGTGGAATTTGCAGATGGGAGCATGTTCAATTTGTCAGCTGAGTTTCTTCGAGTACATAGTCCTGCTGTTGACAGCAAGATCAGGTCAGTGGGGGGTGAAAAGGTAATCATTGGACAATTTTCCATCCCAACCCTGCATTATGTTTTGTAGTGCTTCTTCCTCGGTTGGTTTTTTATTATTATTATGATTCCTTGGCGTGGATTTCCAACTTCCACTGTATTACGAGAGAAACATTAATATCCTGGCTCAGATAGATGGCAGCAGTGAGGTTCAGACCGACCATTGATGTATCTCACTGGTGGACCTTCAAATTATCCTACCTGTGCACTGTGCAGTCTATTGCCCTCTCTGTGGATTGTTGGACTAGAAGATTCTGGAGCCATTGAAGATGGCTCACAACCGCGCTGCATGGGCAACACATGTACCAAAAGGTCTGAGAGCTAATTCGGCCTCACCCGAGTAGTCTTCTTATATGGGTGATTATTGAGAAGTTACCAATACCTTGGAACTTCTTTTAATATTTTTATTTTTGTGGGTAAGCATGAGATCAAACCTGTGACCACGCAATTATGAAACAAGGACTGTCCAATTTACTAATACGCTCAGTTCCAATACCCTGTGACTAGTCTTTGAATAATTGACTCCATTAACCATAACATCAGTAATATATTGGCGAGGATCATCTTTCCTTCTAAAACCAGTTTCTGCTATCATTTCTGTTCCATACAAAATCATCCCGATGAAATCCCTGATGTAACTCTGTTCTATGACTCAGGTGATATTTGGGCGACGCCATGTTGGTATCATGTCTGCAGAACCAGTAGGAAACTACGGCTTAAGGTATTTCAAAGTTCAGAGTGACTGCTTGATATTACTATTTACTGTTATCTGTTTCCTCAATACAGCAGATTTTATTGATTTCTTAACATTGCAACTGTGGTCTCGTTGGGGTTGAGCAGAATAGTTTTTGATGACTTGCATAAAACCGGGATCTACACATGGGATTATTTCTATCATCTTGGAAGCAAAAAGTTTACCCTCATGAGGAATTATATCAAGACCCTAAAGAAGCACAGCCTCAGCCGAGATCCCCAAAGAAGAAAGTGATGGTGAAGCTTTTGTCGTTCGTGCTAATCAATTTTTTTCAAATGATGTGGCCTGATGTGCACAAAGGAACTCAAGTCACACTTGAAGCTCCCGAGGCGTTTCGACTTTTCTCTGAATGACCTGTAAACTAAGAAATGTGACTTTGGGTCATGGAACCCAAAGTCAATCAACTGTAAGTGTAAAGTGTGTTCTTAAGCCAAATTGAGTGCTCCCTTAAAAATTTTGCACCTGCAGTATACATTTGCTCATAGGAAGGGATCTGCACTCCAGAAAATATTAATATCAATCAAGCAATCTTAACTGGTCAATGGTATACCTTTTTTTTTTCCTGACCATTAATGGCAATGAGCTTAACAATCTGTATCATCTTCTGGGTTATGGCTTGCCGAAGTGATGAACTACCCGTCACCAGTGCATACGAGATGGGAATCATATTTCCCCCATGGATGCCAGCACTGGACTATAAGAGGGGGTATAAGTGGGGAGACGACCAGTGTGTTTTGTTATACAGATTACAGAGTCTCCTTCTGCAAGCTTTCTACATTATTTAGATAAATGAATCTTCTTCTGAAAAACCATTAGGCTTGAATCACACCTTTAAAAAAAACATTCTAAAATCTACTGGCTAGATACTACCGATCAGGCTGATTTTTGGTGTGTATATCTACCAAGGGGTGGGCTAAACATCTATGTGGTCAGGGCCTAGATGTTTTCAAATGCGGAAGTGCATTTTTGTTACTCACTGCTGCCATGTGGGCCCACTGACCGCGTGGATGTTTAGCCCACCCCTTGGTGGAAATAGATACAAAAAAAAACACCTTGATTGGTAATCTCTAACCATTTGATTTTAGTACTTTTTAAGGCGTGATTATATCCGATGGATTCAACTATCTTTTGAGTACTAAAATCAACGGGTAAAAATCATCAAACAAACTGATTTTGGGTATGAATGTAGGGGTGGGCAGCTAAACATCCATGCGGTCAGTGGGCCCAGATAGCAGCGTTGAGTAATGGAGAAGTCTCAGTTATACCTTGTTACATCACGATTCACGACACTTTTTCTTTTCTTTTTTCCCTTGTTTTTCTCGGTGCTGTCTAAAGTTTTTTGCTTCTGATGTTTTCCAAACAGAAGCACCAATGGCTGTTCCCGCTAAAATGCGCCACCCGTCATGACTTTTTTTTTACGACGCACGCTGTCTGCTGACTGGAGAGGGATCGATACCCACTGTCTCCCCAAAACAGAAAAACCTGAAAGTCTCTTTGTGCGTTAGAAATTCAGAGAGAGAGAGATTTAATGGCGATTCCTATTCCTTACTCCCTCATCTACGGTCTCTATTAATCGCTCTCCATGGGAAAGAGAAAGATCGAAGAAATGGCTTCTGTCGATCTCGTCTCTTCCAGTTCAGGTAATCTCCCTTGTTGGTTTTTGATCTATTTGTTCCTTTCTCTTTCTTTCCTTTCTAATTATGTTTTAGGTTTTTTTTTTTTTAAGTTGGATCTTGAAATAAGTGATGTGTGTATTTAGGGCTACGTTTAGTACAAACTACAAATATGGTATTGTTAACGGAGTGTTCGATCGAATCAAATTGCTGTGGAACTGCAGAAGCAATGAGTGGTAACCATTCGTTGACATCATGAGTTTGCACTGAATTAGGGTTGGCACTGGATTGGAGATGGGAAGCTTTACTGATAAGAAGTGAGCAATTAAACAGTGGATCAATTAGTTACTCAATTTGGTTTATTTACTGCGCTGCAACCATGAAAATGTGCGTTGAATCGCAGCTTTCCCCCCGACGTGGAAAAAAAGTTGTGTTGTGAGACAACCCTAAAATTTGTTATGGAATTTAAATGCATGGTTGATTTTTTATGTTACCCGAACACTTCAAAATGGGAGTCGTACCCATGTCCAAAACTTCAGTTTTATACGCAAAGCGCTGTGGCAGGATGCCAGTAAGCTAGATTTGTTTTGTCGAATTAAAGATGAAAAACAAAGTTGAGTTGTCTTTCGCTGGTGTCTGGTGGAAATAAGATTGTAAGATGGGGTTTAGATTTTTTGTGGTATATAGGAGGTGAGTAAATAACAAAGTTATTTGGGTAGGATGCATTATTAAAGACTTGAATACTTCTATTTAATTGTGTCAGTGAGTTTCTCTAAATAAAGTTACTGGAGGTTTATTCAATTTTGATCAAGTGCCTTAAATTTGGATTTGGGGTGACTAATATCACAGTTTTACTTATTTATTTATTTTTGGTGGTCAGAGTCAAAATTTGATGGGTCTTTTTTATGTGTGTGTGGTGTTCTTGTAGGTGTTTATTGTGATCAGAATTCAAAAAAACATCGTTCACGTTGCCACCATATCACTGCATGTATGCGGGCGCTTCCAAAGAGAATAACCAGGCAAACAACTAAGGAGATGGAGAGTTTTGAACTAATGTCTCCGTGTTTCTTGGATTCCTTTCCTCGCCGTGAGCGGTCGAAGAGGGGTTTTAACAATAAGAATTTAGTCTCCAAGAGGAAGTTAGACTCCAATGTGTTCGAGTGCTATTTGGAGTGGGTTCTAGTTTCCATTAATCTAGTAATGCTAAAAGTGGTGGCTGCTTGGTGCCTTCAGTTTTGAATATATGTGTCTGGTTTGTGTAGGAATTTATGGAAGAGCTTCTCAGAAGATAAGAGGACCTCCTTCACATATCTTGATTGCTTATGGTTTGCCTTATATAGGAAACTATCAACCAAAGAAAAGGTGTTGACGTGGATTAAGAGTAAACATATTTTCTCATGGAAATATGTTTTTGTTCCCATTATTTGCTGGTGAATTTACCATCCCTTAGACCGTTGAACATAATTTTCTTTGAGGATCCAGTTAATTTTATTGATTAATTGGAATGTGGTTTCCCTAGGCGTCATTGGAGCCTTTTGATTTTATGTCATTTTGGAGAAAGTTTGCAATCCAAAACCAGAACACCGTGCATGCTGCTCCTGGATTCACTTGAAATGGCAAATCCAAAGCGGCTTGAATCCGATATAAGAAAGTATGTCTCATTACCTGGTTACCTTGTTTTCTTGTAGTTGTATGTTTGAGTGACACAGCAAGTGCTATATATATTGGCTTTTCAGGTTTGTATTGGACATTTATAGAGAAGAGGGAAGGCCAGAGAAAGAAGAGTCAATTGCAAGAATTCCTCTCTTGGTGCCTAAGGTGCGGTGCTGTGACTTCTTGATGGCTTTCGTGATCCATCCTCCTGAATTCTCATTTACGCAGAACAAATTCTTTTCAGGTGCCACAACAGAAAAATAGCGAGGACTGTGGCATTTTTGTTCTTTATTTTATAAATTTGTTTATGGAAAGTGCTCCAGAAAATTTTAGCATTTTTGAGGGTTACCCTTACTTTGTAAGTTCTTGATTCCCTAATAATCTTGTTTAAATTTTGCAGTCATTTTTTTACGAAGCAAAGTTATATCTCATAAGTGATGGGAGATATTTTTCTATTTGCTACAGATGAATGAAAACTGGTTTAGCTGTCAAGGCTTTGAAAGCTTTTGCAGGAGAGTTCGTTCATTCCACAGGTGAAGTTAGAACTTTGTTGGATGAATCAACCATTACACTGTAATTGCTTATTTGGGCATAACATATGATGTTATCTCCCATATGTTTTACATGACCCAAGTATGGATATGCCTGTTGGTTTTCTAGACAGAGAATTTAACTGTCAGATTCAGTGGACCTAGGAAACCCAGCATGCTTATCTTATATATCTGTTAGTTATGTGATAATATTAAGATATGGGGGATGCTTGGATCCAAATTAAGTATAGTGTATCCCAAAGCAACGTTTCCAATTTGTCTCCCTTGGTGAACAGTGGAAGTAGAAAGGCAAGTATATGATGAAAAGCACATCTATAAGTCATAACTCATAACTCATGTATATGATGAACAGCACATCTATAATTCCATAATAATAAGTCATAACTCATAACTCACAAGCATGATTCATCATTCATAATCAAAATTCCAAAAGGCAATATTGCAATAATATTCAATATTCAATATTCAAGACACCCATATTTCAAGTTTAAACAAAAACCACATAAAAACATCTCAATAAAATCCCCTCTTAAATCAAATCTCCACATGTTGCTTGTCTCTAACAAATTGAAAATCTCCCTGGAGAGGGATATGGGACCACTGGAAGTCCTTTGAGAATGTGGCTGGAGGAGCCCAATTTTCATGGGTTAGATTGGTGGAAGTTGTTTGCGTTTTCGGGTAAAACAAGTTTTGTCTTTGGAAGGAAGTTGAAAGCGTTGAAAGGTAAACTCAAGGAGTGGAATAGAGATGTTTTCGGAAGGGTGGATAAGAAATGGGTGAGCTTCTGGATGAGATCACAGGTTTTGACTTGTTAGAAGAAGGTGGGGTATTGTCAGAGGAGTGGAGGAGATTAATTGGAGGCAAAAATCCAAGGTAAGATGGCAACACCAACTTCTTTCACCAGATTGCCAATGCTAGGAGTAATGGCATTTCCAGATTTGTGATAGAAGGTATAATACCATGAACTTTTTAAGGGCATTTTAAAAAATTTAATTTGTCTCTTTTTATTAATTTAATGATTATGTATTTATAAATATTAAGTATTACCCCCAAAGGGGAGTGGTTCAGTGGTAAGACGTAGCGACTTGGGTGTGCTCCCCAAGGTCGTGAGTTCGAGACTACACCCCCTTGCGTAAACCGTGTTGTGTACGGGAAGAGGCTTGGGTAAGCGCGCACAACCGTAGGACTAGTCCCATCACCAATGTGTGTGGGGATATCTGTGTTATCAAAATATATATATATATATTAAGTATTAATGTTCGGTTGCATGTTGTTTAAATCATAATATTTGGGTGAGTCTTTCGGGCCAATTTAGAGACCTTTTTTACCTTAGAATGATCTTAAATGAAACCTAGTTAATACCTTTGGGCCTTAGGCCCATTTTAGCCCATAGTTATCTTAAAATAAGCCTTTTAGTGGATTGTAAATTCTACCCCTTGTAAAGTGACGAAAATTAATTTTAATTGAGGATAAATAGAAAATAATATAATTTTAGAATTTGAATTGATATTAAATTAATCCTTATAAACTATTAGGCAGTTTTTTTTTTTTTTGCTAAATGAGAATATATTAAAGAAAAGGAAAGTACAATCCCAAGGGGGATGAAAACGGACAGCAAAGATCCTAATTAGCAACTCATCTCACAAACCGAAAATAAGTCTGATTAGGATCCTCCACTGAAACAAGAAAAGGCGGTCTATTGTCCCATCACTGGCTAGAGTTGCTAGGAAATTCAGAGCCCCTATCCGCACTAAAATTTGCCTCTCGCCAAATCGAAGTAAATCGAATGCCTCTGGCTTTATGTTTGATGTCTTACCATTTACCTTTAATAGTCCAAGGCAAATCATTCCCTTTGAACGCTTTTATCGCTGCTTCCGAATCCGATTCAATCCATATCTTATCCCAACCTTTATTAGGAGCTGTGTCAACCCCTTCTAGGATAGCCATGCATTCGGCAATGTAATTTGTGACATTACCTAATCCTTTGATAAGAACCCCAGAAGTGCGACCCAATGTGATAGCTTTTTTAGTAAACCAAATCGGAAAGTCTAACATAGACTCCAAGTGGTAGAAATCATTGAGATACATATATAGAATCTCTTGGACTATTTTCCAAACCTGGCCATCAATCAATCAATGTCAATAAGGAAATATAACTATTAGTATACATTTCCAAAAGTCAATAGTGTACCCACTGAAGATAATTAATTAGAAATTTCTTATTAAATAATGCAAATATATAGTATACCTTAATTAGTTGTGCTCTTACCATTTTTAATTAACAATTTGAACAAAAAATTTCTGCATTTAGGCAACATTTTTATCAGAGAATAATGAATGAGACAAAAATATCTCTACCAAAAATAATAACGTATAGGCCAAAACATCTCAACCTCGGAGGATCACACCCATGATTGCACCTAGGACCATAACAATGAGATTGTTGGAGGCGTTAGCGGCTTCAATACTCTGACATCTTCATCGTGGATATCAATTAACAAGTTAACACCTCTCTTTTTACCACTAAGAGTATTGAAGAGGGAAATGATCTCTGGCTTTGAAGCAAAGAAATTTTTAAAATTTGTTGTTTTTTGTTTTCTTCTCCCTTAAAAGAAAGAAACAAATGAAGGCTGACTTTTTTCTTTTCCATATTTTTGTTGGGTAGAAGGAAAGGTAGGTGTGAAGTTGCAATCATCACTCCAAGAGTGCAACTAAGATAACAATATGAGCCCTGTTAAACTGCCTATTCAAATCCACAGATCGGGCAATGATATTAACTAATGATTTTCATTTACAAAGACAGAGTCATAGAGGCTATATTTTTTCCTTTCTCCAATCAATCTATTATAAATCACCAAACTTTGAAACCCTTATCAAACTATTAGATTAATGTCTATGTTTCTCTTTGTAATTAATCAATGTATAATTTAGTCCTGTAACAGTTTCAAGGATTTCAACCTTTGAACCTTAATCAAATTTTCTAGAAAAATTCCAGTGGTTAAAAAAACATGAATTAATCGCTGAGCTTTTTTGATTAATCGCCGATTTTTGCAACTATGACTAATACTATGTCATCTACAAATAACATACACCAAGGGATCTCATCCTGGATATGAGCAGTTACTTCATCTATAAGTAAAGCAAAAAAGATATGTATGGGGGAGCAGTAACTACTGCTTGTATGCCTTATGTGAAATATTTAGAAACTTGGAACGTCTGCATTCTGTTGATACAACAATCCGATATGTTGTGTATTAGCCTATTTTTTGAAGTATGACATGAACTATCTTGGTTTGTGAATCATTTTTGCTGCTCTGCTTTTATAAGCTCATGGTCCTGTTTGTATATTGCAGGATAAAGGGATTTAGATGACTGGAACTATCTCAATCAGGCAGATTGTTTTAGAGATGGTATACAAATTGTTATTTTGTTCAGGTTCATCTTGCCTAACCTCATCTTTGTGTCTTTCTCTATTCAATTTTGACAGTTTTGTAAAATTTTCATTGTATGTTACGTGAAGCCATAAATTACTCTACAAAACATGGTCAAAACCTCACTGCACCCCAATCCCAATGTATTATATGAAAAACTTTCTATTCAACGAAAGAATTGAACCCAAGCCTGTCCATATTCTGACATAATGCCAACCAGAACACATGGTGGATCTGTGATGTACTGAATACATTTCATTTAGGTCTTTTTTTCAGCTCCATTAAATAGAAACTTTGTTAAAGATGAGATGGGAATATATTTTGAGACAAGGAGGTTAGTAATTCAAATACAACCAGGATATGGGGTACCATGAACTGGTAAGTTGTTGGTCGACTGTTCTGTCTTTTTTTTAGCTCCATTAAATAGAAACTAGGTTAAAGATGACGTGGGATTAAATGTCAAGACAAGAAGGATCACGGTTCAAATACAACCAGGATATATCATGGGGTACCATGAGCTGGTATGTTGTTGGTCGACTGTTCTTATGGTCTATCCAGGGTGTACATTAGATTTCACCTTAGAAACTACTACTTTCAAGGCAATAACGACTTAACAAAAACTAACAACTCGCATTATCTAGTTCATCGATTTTCTATAATAATCCAACTGCATCAACTCATAGAAAGAATTTTCTTTTCAAGTCTATGTCATGTTCTAACAAGAAGTACAACTACAACGATGAGTCATGTAGGGATGCCTGAAGATATCCAGTCTATGATACCATTCACTGGAAGAAATCTTCCATTCTACAAAGACATGTTGGTCTGAAAATTGCAATAATCAGATGGTAGTGACCATTGATAGCAAAACATCATCCGGCAAATAAAAAAAAAATTTGGTATGAGAAATTTTAATTTAATACTATATATTGACTTAGCTTAACTAAACGAGATCAAAGAAACGACAACAAAAATTAAAAGAAAAAGAAAATAAAAAATGGAAACATAATAAATACTTGGAATGAACAGTTGGGTTTAATAAGGTTTTGGTTAAAATTAGAGTTAAAAAAAGCGAAGGCGAAGTGTCAGGTCCTTGATATCTGAGGTATGAGCGTTGTGCCGCTACCTTTTTTCATTAGTAAATAATTTATAATAAAGTATGCCTACCAAAAAATAAAATTTAAAGATAAGAATAATTGCAAAAATTGTTACAGTGGTAATTTCTCATCAATTGGAAGATCAAGATTGTTATAGGACCAATCTAGATCTCACAAATTAGGGAAACAGGGACCAAAAGAAAACGAGAGGAATCATTTAAGAGGAGAGGTTGTCAAAGACATCTCTACTATTATCTTGAGGTTCACCTTCTAGATGAGAACTTCGCTGACGGACGTCCATTGTCAACGTTGATGACGGACCACAGTATGAGCCTCATCACAAGACTTTTGGAGACCACAGACCATATGGATGTTTGGTCCATCCCTAGGTGGACCTACATACCAAAAATCAGCCTAATTACTGATTTCAAACCTTTGGCTCTTTGTACTCCAAATAATGCTCGAATTCCATGTTAAAAATAAACTCATGAAAACGACTTCAATCCAATGTCTAGAAATCACTAATCAGGCTATTTTTTGGTCTGTAGGCCACCTGGGGTTGGACCAAACATCCATACGGTCAGCTATCTTACTGTGGTACGTCACCAAGGGATGTCCGTCAGCAAAATTTTAGTCTTCCAAGAGGAATGCTAGCAAGCGATGACTTAATGGTGTTGGACAGATGCAACCCTGCAAAATACAAAAAGACAGCCTAAAAAACCACCCCTTAGGATTGAAATGTAATATTTTTTTTTCTCATCTTTTGCAGGGCTGAATCTGTGCAATACCATAAAGGCTATTGTTTGCTAGCATTTCTCTATTTCCAATCACATATTATATTTTTTTTTAAATGCATATTTTAGTTTCCACATGAAGTGCATTGAACTGTTCACCTCAGGTGTGGAGGTGTAGCTTCATGGCCTGCGTCCCAATCGCCTTTTAAAACACTATGTACATATGTATGTCTGCATAATTACCAAGGGGACCTTTGATAGCCCTAAGATGAGAAGAGATTTGCTGGCCCCGGGAAGTCTCCCCACCCAAAAATGTCTGACATGTACCCCTATCGCTTAACCCAACCCGCCGTTAAGCCCACAGTTAACCACAAGGGGTTTGAAGTCCCCGGGACCAGCAAATTTTTTCTCGCCCTAAGATGAACACTATAAAAACTAAAATCTGGCCAAACTTCCTCTTTCCGGAAATATCATAGAACCTACTTTGAAGCCCAAAATATAACGTTTTATAGAAATATCGTGAAATCTGATCCTGATTCCCAAACCCACCTACTAACTCTCTTTCAATGTCCAAAGAATCAGCTCCGAGACCTCTTTTAAGTTGATCAATCCCTCCCTCACTTTTTGGCAGTGCTGTAATGATCAACGAAGAGGGAGAGAGAGGCTCTCTCTCTCTCTCTATATATATATATGGAAATTTTTGACATAGCCCCATGTTATCTTTAAAATTTGACATACCCCTTACAATTTGAAAAAGCTGGCATACCCCTTACAATTTGAAAAAGCTGGCGTACCCCCCATGATCCGGTATGTTAACCGGTGTTGACTCAAATTGACCAACAATTTTTGTTTGAAATGAAAGAAAATGTCCCTTTCTTCAACCTCGGAACAAATGGGTTTGGATCAAAACCCTAACCCCAAATCAAATGGCTGTGGAGGACGGCTGGCCATATAAATCTACCATCCATCGTCGGTAACTAATATACCGGAGTCATGACCCGCCAACACTACGACGAACAATCATAAGTCAAAAATCTTGTTGGGGGGTGTTCCACTGCTCCAATGTAATAATAGATTGAGCTCTGTTTGAGTGGACCTGAGGTCCACCCTAGTGGCCCTTACATTCACACTATAGGATCCTAAATTAGAGGGTTGTGGTCATCTCAATTTGAAATTTCAAATGACAAATGGATTTAGGATTCAAGAGCCTTGAACTAAGGTCTACCATGGACCTCAGACTCACATTGCATCAGGTATATGGGATCCATTGATCCTAGCAGACAACTTTAGAATGTGTGCACACCATCTTACGATGCTGACGAAAGTCGCTCACTTTTCGTAGCTAGGCGAAAGTCACTCTCCTCTTGCTGTAAAATGGAGTCACAAAGTTCATTTCGTGGATGCTCACTGCGTAGTTGATAAACGACGACAGATGCATGCCATATATGAATGAACGATCGATGTTGCGATGCATTGTTTGAACAAAGGCCAATGATGTCATAGCCCTGACAGTACTTATAGTACAATCCCATCTCATTGCAGCCTATGGAGTTTGGAGTAGTGACATCACATACTACCAGGGCTATGCCGTCGGTGTCCTCGAACTAATTAGATGCTTGAGTGCACCTATGATGACAGATTTTATGGATTCAAATAAAGCGGGTCATAAGAAATTTTTCAGTGGGTTGCTCTGGGCATCCATATGACAGAAAAATATCTTCTTGATATTTTTCAAAAATACAGAACAAGCACGACACATTTATCACTTGAACTGGTCAGCTTGGAGTATACAAAACTGATCCCTATAAGCCCTCTCAATTGTGAGTTATCTCAGCCATCTCTATTGCCTAAGAAAGCCTAAGGCCAGACTATACGCTTCTAGTTGAAGGATGAAACCACATCTGGTATCCCTAGATGTCAACAATCTGTCCTTGAATTGGAATTCCCCAAATAGGGTTAAGGACCTTCATTGCCCAAGAATATTCTCAAATGCTGGGACATAATTGAACAACTTTGCACAAAAATGAAAGACCTAAATGGGGTGAGAGTGGGATTCTATTAAACTTTCCAATTTCTACCTCTACTAAGTGAGGCGTAAATTGTGGACCTGAAAGTCCAGTTCTTGATTGCATACAAGGAGATGACTTGCACACTTAATAGTAGTTTGCAGCCTATGCTATCTGTTCCAACTTCATCCTAGCTATAAACAGTGGAACCAAATCACTTCTAGGAGCAAACCCGCATGCACAACAAAATCAATGACAAGGGCAGAACTCTTTAGACACAAAATCTCCCTTCGGATTAATCCAACCTAACAAACTCGGTCAATACTGTGGGAGGAAAAATATCCTAGACAATGCAGTCAAACAAAGAATGATCCGAGAAAATAAAACCCGCCTTACATCCGGTTATGATTGAAATTAATACCTTAAAAAATCATAGAGGTAAACCACTGAAAGTGTCTTAAAACAACAGGAGGAATCATGTTGCTTACCCATATGAACCAAAGAAACATGATTCTTTCATGGAACAGAAGCCTTGCAATCGGAGAAGATGAGTTCTACAAAGAAAGGGTAAGTGCAAATGGTAATCAATACGGAATGTCTCCTTTGGGAAGTTCCCAGTTATCTTCTTCATCCTCACTGTTCTTGGTCTTTGTTTCTTCCTGCTTCTCCGGCGGCGGAGTTCTCCATGAAGTGCGTCTGATAATTGAGTAAAACATTGTTTTAACCAAATGAAATAATCACCATCAAGGCAGAGCCAAAGAAAATTCTTCTACTCAAAACAAAGCAATTCAAGTGTATATATAAACCATAAAGAGCTTCTGTTCACTCACAAAAATGATTCATTAGAAGCAACAGATACCATCCTATAATAACTGAGTTGGGCTGGTTTCTCTCTTTGGATAAAACAAAACTTTTCCTTTTGGTAATTCTTTATACGGAAACGCACTGGAAATACATTCTAGGTTCAGAGGCGTATTCTAGCAATTCAGGGAAGCAAACAGCAAAAAAACTTTGAGACCAAGGGGACGTTGGGTAAAACTTATTTTAAGATCTTAAGTCTGAAACTGGCCCTTTCATTTTGACCCATTCAGACTGTTTGGTAACAGCATGAACTCATACTTTAATATTTAGAATGTCTGAAAACAAGAACAAGATTAGAGACACCCATATATGATTTTTATCTTTAAGTCTAGAGGCGGTAAGACATTGGTTTCTAATTTTTGGTTCAAAGTTCCCCTTTTGTCCTAATAAACAATTCAAAATACCAAAGTTGCCCTCATTAACTAAAGAAAAAACTTGGTGTGTGAGTGTGTGCGCGCGTGTGTGGTGTGGGGTTGAAGTTTTCCTGCCTTTCATCTCTGTACTGTACTGTTATATTGTATACTTATTTCCATTAAATATCATATCATTTAAGTAAATGTCTATTTACTAAAGATATTTAATGTAAATAAGGTTATCCCTCCCCTTTGAATCAAATAAAAATACTCTCCAAAGGATAAAAATCCATTTTTTCAGTTCAATAACAAAATTCAGCTTTTAGCAATCCGGCCAAAATTTCAACTTTCTAATGCCAATTTCCCAAATCTTAGAAACTCATAAATTTTGTTATGTCAAAACATTACTAAAACACAGAAGACCGGTAAAAATATTTTACATCTAGATGCACTTTTTACTAGGATGCAAAATAGGTAAATTCCAGAAGAATAAACAGTGTACTGAATTGAGCGATGCTGTTGATTATTTTGTGGATTTATGCAGTGTTTCTTTTATTTTTCTCTTCAATAGTATGCGATGAATTGTTGAGGATGGAGTAGCATGCGTTTATGAATTTGTGTATCTGCTTCCGAGAGAGAGGGTGGCTTGCAAACAGTAGATATTTGATTGTCGAGGAGAAGATAGCAATGTTTTTTATGATGGTGAGCCATAACCTCTGGAATAGATTCGTAAAAATTGGTTCCAACACGGCACTCAGTGCACAAGTATTTTCATGAAGGCTCAGTGGCTATGCTGCATTTTTCAAAGGAGATCCTTTGATGAAATTATGGATGAGATAAGGACCCATAGTTGGCCTAGCCAAGCATTTATGGTATAATTTCATTGAGAAAGATATAGATATCCAATTATTTGTTTTCTCATCCTACACATTAATGTTGGCTTTAGTTTTTATTGCGTAGGTGACGTTGGAGAGATAAATGGAACTCTCATCCACATATGCGTTCCAACAGTTAAACTCTCATCCACATATGCATTCCAACAATTAAACAAGTACCATCTAAGGGTAGAGAGGGGCAAAATGCTACCAAAATGTCATGGCTATTAATATGTTTTTTACTTATGTGGTTGTGGGATGGGAAGGGATTGCACGTGATTCTAGGATTCTAAATGAAACAGTCCGTGATCCATCCCACAAATTTTCGATGCCCCCTCCTAGTAATCTTAAATGAAAATTGTTTATATAAATTTAATAGTTACATTTAATTCCATGTTAAATACCTTATTTGTTTTTACGTAGACAAATATTATCTAGTAGATGTTGCCTACACACATACAGGGGGCTTCATGGCACCATACCGCAATGTGCGGTATTGGTTGCCCGACTTCCGAAATGGTAGTCGCCCTAAAGGGAGAGAGAAGAACTTCGATCACTCACATGCCAAATTGAAAATTGTAATTGAACGAGCTTTTGGTATGTTGAAGGTGCGCTTCCCAATATTAAAGAGAACAACACATGCAACTAAACATAGTCATTGCAGGCACAGTGATATACAACTACCTTCAGAAGGCGAAATTGCAGATAATTTATTCCGTCAATGTGATAATGAAGATGTCCACTGGAAGCATAGTTTAAAAAAGCAGAAGAGGCGTACGCCTCGAGGCGAGGTGGTAAGAAAAAGCCTCGAGGCTATAGCCTTGAGGTACAGAACTGAGGCTTAAGCCTTAGTTGAGTGAGGCGTACGCCTTGAGGCTATAGCCTCGAGGCACAACTGAGGCTTAAACCTCAGTTTAGACGGGAAACCCATTTTTTTCTTTTTCTTTTTGCTTATTTCTTTTTTTTTTCCAAAATACCCTATAGACGGTAAACTCATCTATGCTTAAAACGACCTAGAAAGTCTATATTGGGTTATCCAAAACTCTTTTTTTTAGATAAATCCTAAATCTACTCTTTGAACCCTAGTTTTTCCTATTTTAGAGATATTCTCCTAGAGAGCTCAAATCTTATCGGAATCACAATCCGTCACTTCTTACGGTTTTCTTGTAAGAAACCTCACCAAACTCAAGTAAGAAATTAAAGCATTAAAGAATTTTTTAGGTATGTGACCATATTTTGGGTTTTTGTCTTATTTTTCATAAATACATGTAAATTTTTATTATTTTTTCTTTTTTAATTGTTTTTTTTTTTTTTATAATATGATTGAAGATGGTGAGAGGAGTGTCTAAGAAACTCTTTTTTTTTCAAACATTCCCGGCGGCGTCGCTCCTAAGTTAAAAGTTATAGCCTCAATTACTTTTATGCTTATTTAAGTTATTTTTTTCACATGATATGATGTTTCTGATTTTTGTAGAATTAATTATATTTTTTTTAGAATTTTTTAAGGACTTTTAAAAAAAAAATTGAGGCTTATGCCTCGGTACCGCCTCGAGGCTACGCCTCGCCTTTTTGAGACAAAACGCCTCAGTTCCCGAACTAGCCTTTTTAAACTTTGAGTGGAAGGTCCCAGTATTCAGGATGGTACTACACCCAACATAGATGAATTGTTTGGGTAAGTTGAACAAAATTATATGATCAATTTGCAAGATCAGGTCACAAACCAACTCCTACAACATAATCATGTTTAAGTTTATCTGGTTGCTGATGTTTGGAACACATGTTTGACATATTGTCTTTAGTATTTTGTGTACTTTCCTAGATATTTGCAAATAGCATGGTTATGGTGTCTAGTGAATCATATGTGGGATGGTAAACATTGATGAAATAGTTTGACAGTCTAATGAGAAACTCTTGTTTCTCATTTCCATGTTAGAATGGCAATATCAAGTTGAAAACTTCTCATGTGCCATAATCTAGAATCCATTGGAAGACTACCAAACATGTAATAAATGGCAAATGTGCCATTTACCAATTTTTAGACAATTCTGGTTTGTTTACTAAACAGACTCAACACTTAATAAGCGCAAATGTGACAAATTGCCAATTTTCAGACCTTTCTGGGTTGTGTTTACCAAATAGACTTAACACTTATTTTCAAACCTCAACAATTTTTTAGACAGTTAACCAAAAAGTTTCAGACCTTATATCAAGCACTTTAAGATAACAGATCTCATATTCAGCTTCAGACTTAAAAATAGTTTTACCAACGCTACCTAAGACCCTGAAAATCACAGAACCCTCAACGACCACCCTCCCAATGATCACGAGAAACTAAGAATTGAAACTTAATTGAAACAATTTTCCACAAAAAACAAGAAAAGAGATTCTGGGTTGGTTTTCCGAGGCGTATTTCAGCAAGCTGGCGGAAGCAAACCCCCAAATGACTCAAAAACACCAAATTGAAACAAATCGCCAAGAGAAAGAAAAGCAAAGAATGATAGGGACGCTAACCTTCTTTTATTCCTCTTAGCAGCCTCTCTGGTCTTCCTCTTCTTCTCGTCCTGTTTGTTCTCAAAAAACCTCCTCCTCTTGCTTTCCTGGATCACTCCGGCCCTCATCACCTCCCTCCGAAATCGTCGAAGCAAGACTTCTTCGGGCTCATCTTCACCAACGATGACCTGAACGTTGTACGCAGATTTGAAAAAAAGGGTATTCGCGTACGCAAGAGAAGGGCAGACTACAGACAAGAAATCAGTAGAAGAAGAAGAACCCTCGTTTGCCATTACTGGAACAAACCCATTTTTGTCCCGTCGACTCTGAAACGAAGTAGAAGAAGAAGAGAGGGTGGGGAGAGAATCAGAAGGAGGAGAAGGGGAGATGAGTTGGGTTGGTGGTTTTTTGGTCTGAGGTGTTTGTGACGGTAATAAGAAGGAAAGAAAATTGCAGATAGATGAAGCGGCCATGGCTGGGGACACTGAAGTTGCAGGCTTTGCTCTGTCTCTCCTCCAGAAAGTAGTGAAGAAGATAACGCTAGTCCATTGTTTATCACGGACGTCTTTGATCATGGCCGTCCGTACGAGCCACGTGGATACTCTTAAAAGATCACTGACCTGATTATATGGATGTTTGGCCCATCTCCAGGTGGACCTACAAACCAAAAATCATCGTGATTGGTGATTTCTAACTATTGATTTGAGATTTTTGATGGGTTGATTTCAACCGTTTAGATAGAGCATCATTTGGGGTAATTAGTTCGATCCACGGCTGGAAATAACCAATCAGGCTGATTTTGGTCAGTAGATCAGAATAATTCACGTGGTACACTCATAAAGACCACTAACCATATGGATGTTCGGCCCATCCTTTGGTGGATCTACGTATCCCAAATCAGCCTAATTTGTGATTCCTAACATGATCTGAGCACCCCAAATAATCCTCGAAATCCCACGGTTGAAAATAGACCATAGTTTTCTCTAATCCAACATCTAGAAATCATTAATCAGGCTGAATTTTGCTACGTAGGGTCCACCTAGGGATGGGTCAAACAACCATACGGTCAGTGCCCAGTGGACTACTAAGTGTGCCCTGTGTTCCATATGCAAAGGGTCGGACCAACATGATCTACACCTTGTTCCTTAGATCAAGAGGTTATCCTTGGCCTAGTTATCCTTCCAGACTGTTCTCTGGACCGACAGATCTATTGTTGATACCGTAGAGATCAATGTTTACATTATGTCGATTTTTGGCCAGGTGATCTCTTTGATGGGACCCATTGATTTGTGCCAGCCACTTGTGGTATTCTCACGGTCTCATCAACACTTGCATCGAATGTAAACCGTTATAAAGTGGGCCACATCTTCCAAGAATTATAACAGTTGGAGAAAATCTGACCGTACAGGACTCTTTAAGCTCTTTATGTTTACCTCACCGTAGAACTCTAGATCAGATGGCTGACATCTTCGATGAAAATGACTGCTCGACTTTTGCTCACTCAAATGGTAGGCACCGACGGTCTTCATTGATGCATCGTAAAGGCAATAGGAATCATGATAGTGCTGAGCAGCACCTTATATTTCTAGAAGATTGTCTACTGGTAAAGGCTCTCTGGTCTACAGAAGATTGTCTGGAGATGTCTAGAAACTATTATTACCCTCTGGAATCCCCTAATTCATATTCCAGAAATGTCCACTCATCCCTATAGAAATCACTGGTTACCCATTTGTTCTTTGATCCGTTTAAATCTCTCGAAGCCCAATTTAGTTTTGCAATAGCTTGAGAAATACAAAGAAATGTCTTCTTCAACTCTATCAAATCTGGGTGTCTCTCTCCCCTTCTTATCTGAGAGAAACCCTGGTTTTAAGCCTCCATGTACTAGATTTCCACCTTTGCTCAGACCAATTGGTAGAGGTTACTATAACAGTATCAAGGCCGTAGCAGGTGGGGAAGGGAGAGAAAACCTTGATCACTTGCAGAGAGCAGGCAAGCAACAAAGTTCTCAGCCAAAGAAGAAAGTTGCCCAAGTTGCACCTACAGGTAATTAATTCAAAAATTCAAGAAAAACTAAAATCTAGATATGCTATCAGAGCAGGAGGTCCCAGTAGGTCGTGGGTTCAAGTCTTCTCCATAGTGCTGAGATGGGAGAGTGATCACATTGGTGTCTGTGTATATTGCTAAACTTGTGTAATTGACTGACTTTTGATTGATTCCAACAGGGCTATGGGACAGGTTTCCGACTGCGAGAACAGTACAACAGATGATGGAGACAATGGAGAGGATGATGGAGGACCCATTTGCTTACAGTAGCACTTGGCCTTCCACATTGCCAAGGGATGAGAATGGTGGTTATAGGAGGGGGAGGACACCATGGGAGATAAAAGAAGGCGAAGAGGAGTACAAGATGAGGTTTGACATGCCCGGTATGAGAAAGAATGACGTGAAGGTGTGGGTTGAGGACAAGATGTTGGTCGTAAAGGCTGAGAAAGTGGCAAAAAAGAAAGTAGCAGCAGAAAATGAAGGAGAAGAAGAAGAAGAGTGGTCAGCGAAGAGCTATGGAAGGTATAGCAGCAGAATTGCAATGCCAGAGAATGTGGAATTTGAGAAAATAAAGGCGGAGGTGAAAGATGGGGTCTTGTATATAACCATTCCCAAAGCCAGCACTTCTACCAAGATTTTGGATATTAACGTTCAATAGTAGCTGCTAATCTTGGCTTCCCCCCCCCCTTTGCAATGGGTTAACGTGTAATATCGATTTGAGAGAAAAAAAATAATATGATGATGCAAGATATGATATTATGGGACGAATCACACTTAGATATGGTTGTGAACTTGTGATGTTGCAGTCTATGATTTATTACAGTTGCCATATCCTCTTAATTGTTAAAAAAAATTGGTCTGATGAATTGAATGGTTGTGATTAATCAAGCTGAACATTGCCTAGGGAGCGGACCTCATTAGATGAGTTTAGGATTTTTTTGGGGGGGTCGAGCTGAGCCCCCCTTTTGTGACCCCTCTTGAGAGTTTGTGTTCTCGGCTGTGGATTATGAGTATCCACCATTACCGCTGAGCTGGCATCAATCTTTAAAAATGCTTTAAAAATGCTTAAGGTCTGATAGTTTAAAGTGCTTTTTTTAAAAGGGTGGGGCTCAAGGGACCCCCATTTCTGACCCCCATCTTGGCATACCCACGTAGAAGATGAATCAATGGCTGATTTTTGGTGGGGATGATAACCTCACCATATAGATCACCCCCAACAAAAAATCAGCCCATTCTGAAATTTCTAACCCTATCAAATGTGGTTTTAAAGTTACACAGTAAAAATCGACAGTCCACAATGCTTCAACTTCTAAACCAGTATGAATATCAAAATGATTTGAATTTTTGTGAGGATGATCTCTTCACCATAGAGATCATCCTCACCAAAAATCAGCCATTGATTCATCTTCTACGTAGGTACGCCAAGATGGGGGTCAAAAAAGGGGGTCAGAAATGGGGGTCCCTCGAACCCGACCTTTTTTAAAAATGCTTAAGGTCTGATAGTTTAAAAGATTAATGATTAATGATTTATGTCTGAATTAGATTGTTTGGTAAAAATTTAAAGTCTTAAAAAGTAGGCATTGTAGGTATTTTAAAAGGGTCGGGCTCCAGGGACCCCCATTTCTGACCCCCATCTTGGTGTACCCACATAGAAGATGAATCAATGGCTGATTTTTGGTGGGGATGATAACCTCACCATATAGATCACCATATAGATCACCCCGACAAAAATCAGCCCATTCTGAAATTTCTAACCCCATCAAATGTGGTTTTAAATTACAGGGTAAAAATCGACGGTCCATAATTCTTCAGCTTCTAAACCAGTCTATGAATATCAGAATGATTTGAATTTTTGTGAGGATGATCTCCTCACCATAGAGATCATCCTCACCAAAAATCAGCCATTGATTCATCTTCTGTGTGGGTACACCAAGATGGGGATCAAAAAAGGGGGTCAGAAATGGGGGTCCCTTGAGCCCGACCCTTTTTATGTTTATTAGAACACTTTTTTAACTTTTTAAAAGATAAAGCTTTGAGAAAAAGGGCATCTTTGGTATTAAAAGAGAATTTTAGAATCTTCTCATTTGCCGCATCAAGTGATCGGAATGTCAATTTCATTGAATCTCAATGATTTTGGTGATAAGTGCTGAGATTAAGTTGTTTACCAAACGTCACTTAATCACCAAAATCACTGAATCTCACCTAGGGTGTCAATATGGCCTCTCACCCCATCTAGACTTAAGGTCTGAGAACAAGTTTTACCAAACGCCACCTAAGAATGAAACTTTACATCGTAACTTTACAACTTAACAATAAAATGAAAGCATGAAACTTTACTGAAGATATTTACACCCCCAATTCTTCAAACGCTACCACGCATTGTGCACAACTTAGCCCAATAACTCATGCAACTTCTAACAAAATTTGATAATTACAAGTGCATTATGTTCGCAGTCCTGGCAAAATAAATAAAAATAGGACCAGCAAAGGCAGAGTACATGATTGAATCTATAGTGTTGGAGAGGGTGTACACGCTGAGATATCCTTCAAATTTTATACCCCATGTTTGAGTGGGGGATCTTGATTGTCCCCTTAAATACATTGGAAGGCATACCAACACCTTTTGCTTTGAAAGTATTGTCTGTAGATTCAAGTGCACGGGAAGCCTGGAGAGCCATTTCAGCATGAAGTTGAAGACATGTCATAGCCAACTACACATAAATATTCAAGTGGTCATGATTGAGGACATGTAAAAATACCTGTGAGAGAATAAAGAGAAACAAGAAAGGTAATTGGGGTAAAGGAGCCATGTGCAAAGTAACATCCAAATAACTCTTTTTTTTTTAAATTTATGTACCTGAATATTTCTGTACAGAAACTTGAATAAAATAGTGATGCAGACAATGTTCTGTAGTCTGTCATTAATTAGAAAGAACTCGCACAGGTCTCAACCCGACCATAGTTGGACAAAATTGAGGGCAGGTCTCAACCCTGTCTCTGGTATCCTCAATAATGTGTAGTCAGTTTTTTTCACAAGTATGCTTCTGTGATGTGCTTCTAGCTGATCAATGAAGCCCATTTTTTCAGTATAGAGGTAATGTTGAGACGGGGTGGGTGGGCACATGGGTGTTCTAATCCACATAAGACCCAATGTATAGGGCACGCATGGGTTCTTGAAGCTTACGTTCAATTGTGGTGGGAAAATCTTTGATAACATAATGATGTCCCTGTGGTGGATTCCAATACAAGAGGATATGCCCCAATGGCTACTTCAAGAGCTAGATTCGTGGTTTCTTATTTGTATTTCTCACTTTACCATGAATCATTGTTCCCATTGTGAAATGCATGCACCATGATTGTAGCAAAGCTATGTAACAAGGACACTCCATTTTCTAGAAATTTTACTCATTGAATGCCGACTTATACATGTGTTGAACACATGCTGACACACTTCTCAAAACAAAATGTTAATCTATTCAAATATTTTGTTTTCAGATGTTATTTATATTTTAAATGATTTCAATGTATATCAATTTCTCCAAATACATTATTTTTATATTGTATACATCAACATGAACTTAAGTAATTTTTTTTAAATTCTCCCTCAGCATATGGAATGAACTATACAAACGTATCATCACGTCAGGTTCATGGGAGTCAATGATTCGAACACTTTGTATTGATCTTTGACACCAACACACGTGTCTGTGTCATGTTTACATAGTAGCTAAGACTTGAGAGAATGCTCCAGTAACAGTTGATCTAAGGAGTAAGAAAATGACTTCCTATAGGGAGATAAGAATGTTGCATAGATTTTACACCAAGATTCACACCCTACCCAGTCTTTGTTGCCTGAAATGGCATTATCTAGGCTTTAGCAGGTGCCAAGGCCTTTTTTCCAAGCTAGTCCAGCAATCGAACAAACCAGATATAGTCAAGAAATTTTGAATTCATTTCTTATTTCATCAAGAAATCGGGCCGGGTTACATTAATAATGGATGCTTTAGAGTAAGTCTTATAAGTTCCACATTTCCATGGTTGTAGAAGTCAGTCAAATGGAAAAGACAAATGGCATTGCAAATGCCAGTGTGGGGAAATCAGATAAGTTTCTTTAGCTAATCTTCCCATTTTTCGGTGTAACAGAAGACAAGTTTCAAGCTTGTGGAAAAAATAGAGGTCCCATTTTGTAAGAATGTGAAGGACGCTACATGATAGATATTACTTGCATTGAGCGGGAGCAAGTGCGGGATAAGGACTGGGGTGTGGGAACGATGACGTAGGACGAGATGTCGTTCTGCGATTTTTGGGGGAATACAGAGGGAAGGTTACTATTCATGTGACACTATTCACGCAGCACGCGTACTATTAATACGGTACTATTCATAAGTTGGGGTTCAGAGATGGATGGGGTACGGTTTGGGATTTTAGGTAAGAAATTGACCCAAAAAGAAAATAGAGATGGAGAAAGAGATAGGGATAGGGATAAAAAAAAAAAAAAAAGAGGGATAGAAGGATACCCTCGGCTTCACACCAAGAGGAGATTTCTCCAAAGAGATTTTCTATTCTTCATTCATTTTTTTTTTTTTTTTGATACATGGGTATCCGGGTATCCGACTAGTCTCATGGGCACGCCCGTCACCACGTCCAGCACGTGCCTTGTGTACTTGGCCTCTTAGAGCACCAGGGTGGTGGCCAACGAGGGTGAGGAGTTTCGAACTTCTATTCTTCATTCATCATTTCATTATTAAAATCAAATGGTACATCACATTTTATAAGACTCCCTACTTGAACTTTCCTAATTCTAATCTAATTGAAATTAGAAACTTCTAATACAAGTCAACTATTGCAATCAATAATAAATCCTAATTGGAAATAAAATCTCTCAGAATCCTAGTTCTATTACAACTCAAAGAACTAATTTTTAAACAATTAGAACTCTATCTAAAAATAGTAAAATCAGAATTTACTATAAATAGTAATTTCGGGAATTTACTATAAATAGTAAAAAATAGATTTATTATAAATAGTAAAAATGGGATTTGCTATAAATAGTAAAAACGGGGTCCACTTGCTTGACCGGGCACAAATTCGGTGTAGCAACGGACCAGTAGTTGAATTCTCCCACATCAAACAAGCAACTACTGCAAACCAATTTTAGTTGAATTATCCTAGGAAGTGGGAGCAAAAGCGACATTCCGGAGCGAATGAGGGAGCTGGAGCAGCACCTAGGATAGAAGGTTCATGCAACTAAGTGAGAGACTAGCAATGTTATACAAAGACGGGCTTCACCCCCACCTTGAATGTCCTATAGCAGGCCCTGGCAACAGGAACTAGGATAATGTTTTCTACTTTTTATTGATCATATAGGACAGGAAGACGGTCTGAAGGATAATAGGAGTGGACCTGAGATCGGAATATAAATACTTGTTTCTTGGTTAAGGTACCTAGTTGTTTCAACTTCAATCACACTTGCAGCTGTAATAATTCTTACTAGCAACAATGTGACTTTTAAATACCATTAGTATTTCATGAATATTAGTCTTATAAAAAGTTTCCACTGAGTTTCATGTTTTACTTTCAAGTTGGCAATTGCGTTCATAAACAGCATTCCGTACAAGTATCATTTCAAGCTAACAAAAAGAAATATGCAGCACAGCCAAAAAGGAACAAGGAACTTAAGATGGAAAGAACATGGGTGGATTATGAGCCTCTACTGATAAGTATACTTACTGTGGAGCACTCGGTGTCAGTGTCTGAGTCAGCAACATGAAGGGACCATGTGCGTATCCATTCAAGCCCTTTTGAAATTTCAGGATTGCCTTCAACCAAAGCAGATGCTACATAAGAGGGATGAAGTGCTACCAATATGCATGAAGCTGCAAAAAGGACTGATCTTCTGACATATGCTTCTGCATGATGCGAAACCTCCCTGCATGCAAATAGCAGTTAACATCAAATGGCCATATAACCTAATCTAAACATCAAAAGCAAATCATAGGAACCTTATTGCATGATCCTAAGGATAGTCTACCAAAAGCATACTGGTACTCATGGCAAGGATGCAGGAGGGGAAGAAAGACACATTTGGATTGGTGCACTTGAGAATCTGTGGAGTCGAACTCGACCAATACAGTCCCATCTTCTCTGTGGACTTTTTCCTCAACAGTTAACCACGTTATGTTTGATCAGATCGATATAGTCGTCTGATCGGGTCGATTGTAGGCATAGATTTCCTAGATGGGACAGATCGAATGCTGGGTTCAAGCCCTACACGTGCACCACATATACCAGTATGCCATTTATATACCGTCCTTAGGGCATATGCCAATGTACCTTAGAACTCCTTAACATCAACATATCCATGGTGTTCAGTACCTAGAGCTCAACATATCGAGAAGGGCAGGAGCCAAAGCCGATGCTTCTGGATGCATGGATGTGCATTTGATACAAATAGAAAGCATATAGATAAGTTTCCCAAGAACAATAAAATCCCCACCGAGCAAGTCAACACCATGCCTCTTCTTATCAAAGCCCTGCATGGCCGGGAGCATAAATGCAGCTGCATATACAGGGAACTTATTTTTTGACCATTCAAGCTGGTTCTCTTGTTTCTTTGCTGGTCGAAGGCTCCATCTGCGTGACTTCCCGATCTTGATCTGACTGGGTTTCAAGGGAAGGTCTCTCTCATAGCGATATGACCAGCTTAATAAAGTTCCTGTTTCTGAGACCTCTTTCCAAGGACCTGCTCCAGTAGGCCCTTTACTAGTGGGCAAGAACCATGGCTGGGTCTCTGAAATGGTTGATATAAGGCCCTCATGCTGATGTTTCACTATCATACTTTTAGCATTGGCAAGCTCCTGTGCCGCGTCTGTCATGACATCAAGTATCAGGATGCGTTGACTGATATCCACATTTGGTGAGTATAGTAGTTTGTTTAGCGCATCCACAGATTCAAATGGACACATAACAAGAAGCGCAACCAGTGCTTTTTGCCGTTTCCCTTCTGCTGAATCTTCCTCTCCTTCAACGGTCAAATCAGAGCAACGAACCTGCACAAGTGCCCTGACAAGCTCACCCGATACATGCCTAAGTTCATCAGGTGATGCTCTTACAAGCTTTTCAGCAACATCCAACGCACTTTCCACCTGCAAAATAAGAAGCACTAAACTTATAATGAAGGAGAAACTTCTCTTCTTTCACCATCTTTACAAATGAGAGGAAATCTGAAGTACACAATGTATAGACCATAAGCATGGCCCACCAACAAAATAGGAGTACATGTGGTGTACATGATGAGCATGGGACCACCCACATGGTGAATCTTACCTAGGAGATCTTTGCCCCCAGGCCCAACATCGACCATCTTGGATTATCACAACCATCCATTCTATAGATTCTTTCTTCTACTGTTTGTCCTGTTCTTTATGGCCGTCCCAAAATAACAAATTGGATTGGTAAGATATTTGACTGGGACATACGACATTGGAGATCTCAAAATGGGACCAGTGAGTTGTGGATCTCACTGACACCATGAACTGGTATATTATTGGTCAACAATACTTATGGTCTATCCAATCGGTAGCTTAGATCAAGTTAATCCTACTAAGACAAAGATGACAAATGAAATAACAACTTACACCATCTGGGTCATCAGGTTTCCGTAATGCTCCAACAATATCAATGAGCTGTGAGATTTTTTTTTTCAAGTCTACATCATCATCTGACAAGTCATACGGCTGCAAAGATGAGTCACTTGGGGTTTCAGAATTCTCACTTGCATCATCATCTTCTTCTTCATCAGAGACTTGTTCATTATTTAGTGTTGCTGGATCAATAATCTCATCTGGATCAACCAACTTGAAATCGGACAACTTCTTGTTTCTACTCTTCACAGAATTGTAACCTTTGTCATTAACTGCACTGTTGACTTCCTTGTCTGCCACAGAGGTAGAAGATATTTTTACTTCATCCTTGGCCTTTTCTATGCTATGTGAAGCAGATGGAATCCCTTTATCGTGGCTTGTAAACCCAAATTCCCAGTCAATAGTCTCCCCACTGCAACTATCATCAAGGTAAAGAGGATTTTTTGGGTCAATTACTTTAGAGAACACCAAAGCAACACAACTAGCCATTCTCCGTACTAAATGAATTGGACTCTCCAGCCTACCTGCCAGCAATCAGGATAAGATATGAGAAACACAATAATAGCCATTCAGACTACAAGATACTCTACCAAACAGTTAAAGAATGAAATTCTACAGCTAACTCCTTGAAGAATTGAGTGCATCACGTCCTTGGTCGCTTCTAGTTCTTCTTTGGACATCTTTTCCAGAGAAAGGCCTACAGCCGCAGTTACATCTGAATCTTCAATCAAGGGGCCACAAAATTTGGAAAAGGTAATATGCAATAAATAGATAAAGCATCTCAGAACTCTTCCCAGGGATATTTCAATAAAAAAAGACTAGGAGATCTTATCAATTTTCTTTCTGTTTTTGTGGAGATCTATGAGGAAAATAAGCAAAGAAAAAGAACGTATATGCTATAATTAGAAGAAATACATCTAAATCTCAAAATATTAGGCTGGATTTTGCTGGCAGGACAAAAATTGAGAAGTGATACTTCCTTCCAGGCCCCTTTTCTATTAATTAAACAAACCCTTTTTTGTCTGCTTTAGATTTACAGTATCAGCTGTTAGAAACCAAGAGTTGTTTATGAGTCAACTGAGCGTTTTCATCTAAAATGCAAATAGGCACAAAATCTAACTTCTTGTGAGAAATTACAGATTCTACTATTTTTTAAATCTCAGAAAAGAACCTCTCAAGAATATTGGATATTTGAGACAGAGGATAGAGAAGCAAGAAGGATACAAGCTTGCTGCTCCATTGGAGCTGTTTGAACGAACTCACGTTTGCACCACACCCCAACCATACGCTGTACTGTGTCTAAAAGGCCTTGAGTAGTTTGATCCCTTGTCAGTCCATCGGCATGGGGTGCGCATTCAAGAACAGCAAACTGAAGAATCCATCTCAGGCAAGAGACAGGAAATACTTTCCATAGTAAAAACTTGTCAATAAACATAGACCTGAATAAGAAAAATTATGAAAATCAATATACGGTACGATTGAAGACAGAATGGTAAGGAATATGTCAGCATTTCTAATTTGTTATAAGAGAACACACACACACGCACGTACACAAACTTGACGCTATTTACAAACAAATAGTGACCAGTTCAAGTATGGAAATTCATAAACACCGTATTTCACAAATATCCATATAAGGGAATGAAAGTTCAAAAAAGCATTAAACTAGAAGGATGACTCCCATTAGAACATGTCATTGAAGAATAAAGAGGACACAAAGTTTGGCAAAATGTCTTTTAGGAAAGGATGTCTGGCAACTGATCATGTTGCAAAAACATTTTCAGCTTAATGCAATCAAATAACTAATTATAGAAAGGAACATGCAGGAAAAATCTAAACAACTGTTGAGCTCTCTCTTCCAAGACTGTGATAATAAAAATGGACACCCAAGTTCATAATGAAGATATTCTAGGAAGGAACAGGCGAGAAACTCTAAACAACTGTTGAGCTTTCTCTTCCAAAATTGTGATAATAAAAATGGACACCCAAGTTCATAATGAAGATAAATATGGAAATTATCAAGATTAATTGTGTGACATGGGGAATACACCTATGAGCTGATACCAACTGCTATAACTTATAAGCAAGTACTGAAATACCTTGATTCCCAATAGAAAATCAAAGACCAGCTAATTAACTCATCTTTATTTCTCATTGAAAAAGGAAAAAAAAAGATATAGCTTAACAGAAAAACATAAAGAAGGAAATTCGAATAAAAGTCAACAAATTTTGCACTAAAAGAAATCATTATCATAATCAAAGCCTTATCCGACTAATTTGGGGTCAGCTAAGAAACTAATTAGACTGTCTCTTCATCAAAAAGATTTATGCTATAACCTAAGCACCAACCTACTTAACACACTCTTTCATACTACTCTTTAACCACTATATTTTTCTACTACCAGAAGCCCGATACAATCTGGGATAAAACCCACATCATGAAGATTCCCCACTGATGATCCTCCCAAAACCTAAGCCTATCACTTGCATCAACCATTATCTTTATCCTATTCTGAAATATCTTCAGCTACACTGCCATTGCACCTCCAAATACCTGATCTCCTATCACACCCACAATATTGCCATCCAAACCCAAATTTTCACTCTCATAGTTATTCTTGATAGGCTGTCTCCATGAACCTTTTAGTTCACCATCAAATCTCCACAACCACTTTCCAACTTTTTTTCCCTTCTGATAAGCAACATAAATTCTATTAAAATAAGAAGCACGTACAATATTATGGCAGGGAATTCCCTATATAAAGTTCCTATTTACACCACTTTTAGCTAAATCATCCATATTGTTTGCCTCAAACTGTGAAAAAAAATTCGACCACCCTCTCGCTAACTTTCTAAATTGATCTATCGCATCGGCTAATATCTAAAAGCCACTACCTTCCCTCTCCGTCCATCTTATAGCATTCTCCAAGACTACCTCAATCTCCAACTTCCAAGGAAGCTTTAATCCTTTTTCTACAACATACGATCCCAGTGTGGGTAGGGAGCAAAAGCTCAAAGACGTGGAGTCGGGCCCAAGCCCATTAGGATACCCCTCCCTAACCCACGGAGGCGACCCCGTAGTGTGGCCCACGGGAGGTAAGTCCCTATCCTCACCTTGAGTGCGATACGGTGTTATTGGGTGACTCGTTGCCGCGTGTCTATTTGCTTTTGCATACATATTATTCGACTTGCGTGGTGTAGCCATTAATCAATCAACCTTAAAAGAGCAGACCCAGCTCCAAAATTGAAACTGATGGGATTTCATCACCCACCTCATCATTCCAGCTGCATTTGATCCCCAGGATCCATCTCCCCACTATTTTTGGATTTAAACACAATCTTTTAATCTACTAAGTGATAGTGAGTACTTCATTCTCCTATCATTTCAAAATAAGATTTTTGGAATTTATTGACCTAGTTTGTTACTGAGAAAATCAGATAAGTATTTCGTTGGGCGACTTTACTATTAGAGATTGCTAAATTCTTCATGGACAAGCTGGGATTAGTTGGCCTCCACTCTCTAACCTGAAGGAATGCTTTACTATCTGAGCATTGTTATCAATCTCTGTTTTTTTCCTTTCTTTCTTCTTGATATGTAAGTTTGGAACTTGTGATAGAACCTCATAATTGAAGTGCAGAATTTTGTTAAAATTTATTCATCCGAAGAAGGCTCAAAAAGTACCCAAAGTTTTTGCATCTTTTTATAACTCGTGTTGGGAGGGGAAAAAAAATCAGTTTATCCTTCAATTCATTTGCCAGTATGATTTCACAATCAGGAAGTACAAATCTTGATTTACAGAACACACTTGCCGATTATGAATTATTTAATTGATATAATCTATCTGACATGCAATGAAGTTTGTGGACCATCCCATCTATGTATTGTTGTGCAACCATGGACCATCAATTGTCGCGTTACTAAGTTTTGCAGTAATGTGAAAGAAATGCAAGAAAATAAGCTGCTAAAATTTCTTCCCTGCATGAAAGAAAATACATTGCATACATGTGACTGACCTGATCGATGCTTGATGTTTAGAAGACCGATGAAACAAAATCCAGAGAGTCCAGTAAGCTTCAATATCACTTGTGTGTTCAGCAGCTAGCAGACGCAGTAACTGTTCAGACAATCTTTCCACAGCATATGGGTCTTTAATTGCCTCCATCATCTTCAGCCAGAATTGGGATTTTGATTGTGATTCAATCAGATTCGGACCAATAGAATCAACATTTGATGATAAGCAGCTCCGAACATGTTTAAGAATTCGAGGGATCATTTCAGCTAACAGAATATCTGTGGATAGGAGTCAATACTTAATTGTCAGTGTTGAAATAAACTTTGGACAGTATGAATCAAAAAGGAAAAGTTGTCACAGAATTCTTAGCCTAACCCTAACAGATTAAAATTAATGATGGCACATGGCCTCTTCACTTGGCATTAGCTTCACTTTCATGCTATCCAACAATGTTTCAAAACTGTTTTTACTTCTAAATTTGCTCAACATATTATATAGAATCAGCTGCTAAAAATTTCTAAAATAGTACCTGAGCTGAAGCGCAACAACATCAAAACTAGTGTAGGAAGTAATCGATCAGGCATGAACTACTGCCTGAGATATAAATTTCTCCAGATGTATACTCTGATGTTTTGTCTTTATTAAATTATAACGAAGAGATGTTAGCAGTAGTCACTCCATCTCAGTTTTCATGATTAAATGAAATGGATGACAGGGAAGCAGGGATTCTCTAAAATAGAAGAAACATAAACAGCATTCTTTCTTCTTACACAAAGATCATATTTCAATCTCAATAATCTACATATTTAAAATCACCTGCAGACCCACGCCGACAAATGCGAGCAAATGTTTCCCCAACAAATATGAAGGTGCCATCCATTACACTTCTATCCAGGGCATCCGTTTTATCACATAGTTCTAGACCCCTTTCTTCTGCTCCAGCAAGAAGTTGAATGGTAATCTGCTTGAAGAACAAGCTAAAATATTGCAGTGAAGAATAAACATCAAATCAAAAAAATGATGTAAGAACAAAAGTGGAATAAAGTATGCAAAATGGATCATAACTCGCTTTTAGAAGGAAGATGAATAAAGTGAAAAATCTCTTTTAGATGAATAGTTAGATCAGCAAAAAAAAAAAAATTGCGGATGGCTGAATCCATCCCACCCTAAGAGATTTATGAAGCCACCTAATTGATCAAAATTTTGTTCAATTTTAAAGGAAATTTCAGTGTTGTAAAACTTCAGGTAATATCTTTCACTGAGAAGAATTTGAGGATACTGTGAAGAAAGTGCAGCTGAGGCTTCCAATCGTGCTTTGTCAGGGATAGATGCAACTAGCTGTGCAACCCTAGATATGAAAATCAAGTTGTCTGGCTTGAGCCGTTCACTAGTAAAATCTTCAGATCTGGAAGAATCACCAAATTCTCTAGCCATCTGAAGTACTCCATCATTTTCAAGCAAGCACAATACCAGTATCCTGTCATGAATGTAGGGAGAAAATGATGATCAAATAGACTGTCTTGTAATTAAATTTCACAAAGCAATATACGAAAGAATAACAACCAAATAGATAAGAGAATCCTAAGACTTCCCTAAGGACTGTGACCTGATTTATTTATTAGTGATTATTGATGTTTACAACTTATATGTTACATACTGTTTACCTTTCTAATATTTTTACTAATGTAAGAATTTATTAAAATGGAACAGAAGTCTTATTATCGAGATTTATGCCTCTAACCCATCATGGCAGTGTTAAAATCATAAAATTTGACCCCATTCCCTCTACACAAAATAATAACCAAAATAAACAATAAATAATAATTATTATATACGTATTAACTCTTAACATAGGATGTTTAAACTTAAGAAGATCAATGAGCAATACTCATCATCAAACAAATATGACTATGAATTTGTCACATAACATTATTTTGTGATATAATAAATTTATTGTACATAATTAATTGAGAATATGTTTCTTACATTTTTTGCCTCTCACCTACAATATGTTCAGTCCACTGTTCACAATTTACAAAGGCACGGTTTACATACGGGTATATTTATCAGTTTGTGTAATCAAATATGTAACTCATGTTTTGTCTAGTCATATGCCACTACAAAAGGTATAATTTATCTGCATTCTATGCAAATAAGCATATCTTCATGATCATATTCACAAGGAAAAGAGAAACATAAGTCCAACAACCAATGGACATAAAGATAGTATTAACAATATACCTTTCTGCATTTGAGCAGACAGCATTAAGATCAATATCTTCACTATTACTTCCATTCTGCAGTAGACCAGGAACTACAGACTGAACAACCTCAACTGAAGGTCCGTTAACAAAGAAAGAATCGTAAACATGAGTCCGTGCTGAAAAAGGGAAACAAGCTAGCCAATTGGAAGCAACATCTGCATTTAAAATAGCAATTGGGATGAGCAACCATGAGCGTGCACGATATGACCGTCATTACATAAAAATTTCACACTCATAGTAAGGACAAGAATTAGAACCTCGCTTCAAACAAGTTTCAGCAGTAATTCTAAAGTGTAAGCAAGTCGACAACCAGAATTTTTAGGTTGTGGTTCATAAGAAGTTTGATTGAACCAAAGATTTTTCTCCAAATTCCAAGAAAAGAATAATATACTTAAATATGTTGTACACAACTTACTATATATCAAAACCCTAGCCAGTGTTGGAAATGCAGCTCCTTGATAGAAAGCATGCCTCCACTCATCTTTTTCCAGAGGGGAAGAAACCTCGGTCGCAAGGACCTGAAGATATCGGTAATGGGCATTACAAGTTACAACACATGTCCCAATGAAGCCGAATTAGAAGTAAGTTACACACTACTGTGTCAAAAATGAAACAGTTTTGAGCGACATAGTACGGAGTTTATGTAGCGGTAAGTCCAAAGTCCACTAAATGAAACTAAGTGGTGAAATAAATACAGAATTTCAAAAAGAAAATCCACAAACCTGATCTCTGCAGCGACGATCAATGATACCTGAAATTCGAACAAAAATCAACTAATACAGGGAAAAAAATCAAATTGATATTGAAGAAACAAAATCCTTGAAGCTCGAACTGATTGAATCAGAAATAATTGCAGAATCGTGCTCAAATTGAAGAAAAGAAGAACTTGAATTGCTTTACTTGGTACGAAAAAAACGAGAAATCTCACTTCAAAAACGTAGAAAAAACGACAAAATTCAGGGTTTGTTTTCTAGATAACCTGATAAAAGAGATGAATCGAGAGGGAAAAGGAGAACGGCGAGGGAGTGAAGCGCACAAATGACTTCGTCGACGTGCTTTGCATCGTTAATAGCGGAAATCACGTCGCCGACCTTTTCAAGGATTTTCGTTTCGAGTTCTCTTCTTCTTCCTCGTCTCGTTGTCCACTCCATGGTTACAGCTCTTTCTCGCACCAGAAGGTTTTTCAGCCCAGAGGGCAGTTTTGAAAAATTCGTTCAGAGGGTACAATAAAAAGGCTGGACCACGTTATTACACCCACTCACCATATTTTGTTTACATACACCGCCCTTACAATGTTTTATTTGGACACCCACCCTTAGAAAAAACAAGAAGAGGGACCTCCGCCGCTGGTGCTGTGGGTGGTGCCACTGCCAACGAGTAAAACTCTGATGACAGGGGCCACGTGGCACACTATTATAGAACTATGACCGTATGGATGTTTTTCCAATCCCTAGGTGGACCTGCAAACCAAAAATCAGCTTGATTAGTGATTTCAAACCTTTGGATCTTTGTACCTCAAATAATGATAAATAATGCTCAAATTCGAACGGTTAAAATTAAGCCATGAAAATAATTCCAATCCAACGTCTAGATATCACTAGTCGGGCTGATTTTAGTTTGTGAGTCCACCCAGGGATTGGTCAAACATCCATACGGTCAGAGTCCTCTAAGAGTGCCACGTGGCTCATATTGTGCCCTGTCATCAAAGTTTTACTCGTTGCCAACCGCCACCATCATTTGGATTTGTCATTTAAAATTGTGCTCAAAAGCTCGGCAAAAATAATTTAAAAATAAAATAAAATGGAAAAAAGGTAAAATATCGACAATTTTTTGTCTTATAAAATGATTTTTCATGTTCAAAACTAAATAATCTGAGAATAATTTGGAAAAGCTCGTGAATTATTCGATCATGTTCAAAAATGCGTATTTTTTCGAACCCTTGAGTAGGACATCGTTCGGTTTTGAATAATTCGTATGGTTCGCATACAACTCGCGAATAATTCAAGAATTTACAATGGCTTTAATAAAGGAGATCTTAATGCCCACATTGGCTAACAGATGAGCATGATCTTGGCAAAGCGAAAGGTATGAAACTTGGGGTGCGATTTGCCTTTCTTGTAACCTTATGGGTCCCCTCATTGTGAAAGGAGACTCATAACACGATCAAGCAGACATCAAGAAAGAGAGCAGACCTGTATAAAATTGCTTGTTTCATGGACATGAATACAAAGTCTTTTTTAATTCCACCAACCTCTTTGTAGGCAAATGTTGTTGGCTAGTGAGGCTGTTACCGAGAACCTGTTTTGAGTTCTATGGATTCTTACCCGTTTGTATCCAGAAAAACACACACACACATTCATCCCTTTCAATAGAAATACTAGTACAGAAGATTAAGAAAGAGGAAGGCTTATTTGAAGACCTTGGAGGAAGGAATTGACAGAAGTTTAATCTAACCGTTGCGAAACCAATTTGCTCAAGCATCCTGAAATGAAAACTGCCCTTTTTCACAATCCCTGTCATTTTTTCAATACCCATTGTGGTGTAAAATGAAATATGCATGTTAAAGCTTCATAGGGCATCTCAATCACAACGACAATGGTGACATGGACCCAGAAGATTATTATTCAGAAAATGTTTTTATACATTTTTGAGCTTTCTCTCAATGAATTGGGCCTCTATTTTCTGTCAAGGAGATGGGTCACAAAAATCTGCGTTGGAAATTGAGCGAGTTTGACTTTTAGAGATGCAATGTAAGGAAATCCTTCTGATTTTACACTTGGAAGACCAATGCTTACAAGGAAATGGAGAGAGGGAAGAAGAGAGAGCTTTCTTGCCCAGAACAACCAATCTTCAAGTTGAGACACGAAATATTCAGAGAGCAAATCAGAGGCTTGCATTTCCTCGTCATCCCGTCCTTTCTCTCGACAGATGCCATTGATTCCAGCATAGAGACCTACATCAAATGGAAATTTACTTTGTGAATGGAGCAAAGCCATTGTAATTCCAGCTGTCACTAAAAGATAATTGAAGCAACTTAAGCATGACTAAAGCAATCAAATGAAACATGCAAAAGATCATCCTAGTCGAGAGTTTTTTTCTCTTCAAAATATCCCCTACTCATTTCTGGAAAATAGTACAAAGATTGGTTCATAAATAACTGTAAAGGTGCCATGAGAAAGAGAGAAAAAGTGATTGTTCCTTGGTTTAAAAGACTCGGGTTAGTTGTGATAACTTCAGCTGGTATTCATACAAAGCTTCATAAAAATAGAACAACTTGGCCAGATACCTTCATTGGTTCCTGCCTGACCCATTGGATGATTCTAACCTATTTCATTTATGGCTTTGGTCACTTGGCACAAAAAGGAGTCAGCCAACTGAGTCCACCTAGAAATTTTAACAACATTGGTTCCCTATATCAGATGTGTTAAGCACAGAAGCCTGTGCTATCAGAAAGGCAAAGCTCTCTTAAAAAATGGTTAAACGCAATGTGGTCAGGTTAAGGAAAAGAATACCAACTAAGTGGGCTTTGTCTTGCGTTTACTTTGTGAAATGCGCTTCAGATCTTGGACGCCTCCTTTCATTTCCCTGCAATTGACACACACAAGCATGACTACAACATTCAAAACGTTGGGTGAAGTGAGGCAATAGGATCGATACCTTTGGTACAGATACACAATAAGATAGAATATAGGCAGCAGCATCAAAGTCAATATGGAAATGGCAAGGTAGAATACGCTTGTCTGCTTCTGCACAAATTAAACACAGTAGTACACAATCAATCAATAAAGCTTCTTCAATCCTTCACCATCTAAGAATCCACATATTACTGGTACGGGAAACAAGGATAGAAATACAACTCTTCATTTCCCGAAATCCAGGATGACCAGGACACATTTATGGATACAAGTACCCCGTCCAATATGTTCATATCATGCCCTGATTTATAGCATATTGGTGGGTCAAAAAGACACATTTTACAGGGCAAGAAAACAAGGGTTTTAGGAGAACATGGGAATTCTCGTCTTCCTTACCCGTGTCATATGCTTGGCTGTTACGACCCCTCATGGATCCCATTTCAATTAAGAGTCCTAGTTTCATGTTGAGTCCGATTTTAATTAAGTCCTAGTTTGATTAGATTAGGTTGTTCATTAGGATTAGTTTCCTCTTTTAACTAAGAGTCTTAGAGTAGTATGTCTCTTTGGGTTTTGAGTCTATATAATGTAACATTTTATTGAGAAAGCAAATAAGAAAGAAAAACTCTAGTTTACTTACGTAGCTTCTTAGTTTTGTCAATTAAATTAGTTTTTAATTAATTTTAGAGCTTGACTCCCTTAAAGAGTCTCTGATAGAATTGTGTTCTATCAATTTGGTATCAGAGCAATCGATCCCATGTCTTTAGTTGACGTCGACGTCCCAAATCCTGCGGCCAGGGCCGTCTTAATACAAGTTGAGGCCTTAGGTGAAAACTCTAAATGGGGCCTTTTTTTCAGAAATACCCCTAAACCTAAGTAAGAAGATGTCACTTGAAAAATGTGTTATTTCAATGTTTTCAAAAAAAATATGTTACAAATTAAAAACACGTTTTTCAAAGAGAATTCAATGGTGGATACAATGTTTGCATACTTTTAAGTCTGCAAACAATTGCAGACTAGATTTGTCTAGTTATAGCATACTTGTGTGATTGGAGGGGCCTCACGCAAATGGACAGGTGGGGCCTTTTCATAAAAAAAATATTAAACACACTTGAAAATTTCTGAATTCGGAGGCCTTAGGCAACCGCCTAATGGTCAAGCCAGGCCTGCCTACGGCCATGGCTTCTCCAATTCGATGGGAGCTTAATCCGATTTGAAGGGAGATTACCATGATGAGCAATAGCGTCACAAATCTCCCTATCAAAGTGAGCGAACTGGAAAAAGCGGTATGTAAGATCCAGAAAACCCTTGAAGGATGTTTACTAGCCCTGCTTCACCACTAGGCATTGGTTCAAGCCATCTTTTGCGTTGTCCGTCTCCACTACCTACGCTGGTGCCATCCGTTGCAAGCCAAAGACCTCCTTTGGTTCCATTCACCACAGTCCGGAATGTTCCAGTTCCATCCATTGTAGACCGGAGACCAACTTCGGTTCCCCCGATCGTTAGTAGTCCTCCGGCTCCATCGGTTGCAACCCAACGACCTTCAGTTCCATCCGTCGCTGACCGAAGTCTCCTTCCACCCATTGCTAACCGAAGCCCCCTCCACCTGTCGCTAACCAAAGTCCTCCTCTGCGGCATGTTGCCCCAGCTATGCAGGCACAAAGCCCAACAAAGCAACATCCATTCCAACCAGCAAACACACTCATTTCAAGCTACCTCAAAATTTGTGTTACCATCACCAACTTGGGATTCTCGTTGACATCAGTACCTTGGGTTCTATTGGATGTGCTTGCATCGAATAGGATTTGGGATCCTAGTGACATCGGCTTGCGGACAAGTCAAAATCAAGGCGGCAGCAATGTTACGATCCCACGGGATCCCATTTTAATTAAGAGTCCTAGTCCCATGTTGAGTCTGATTTTAATTAAGAGTCCTAGTTCTATTTTAATTAAGAGTCCTAGTTTGATTAGAATAGGTTGCTCATTAGGATTAGTTTCCTCTTTTAACTAAGAGTCATAGAGTAGTAGGTCTCTTTGGGTTTTGAGTATATAATGTAACCTTCTATTGAGAAAGCAAATAAGAAAGGAACTTATCAAAAAAAATCTCTAGTTTACTTACGTAACTTCTTAGTTTTGTCAATTAAATTAGTTTTTTTATTAATTTTAAAGCTTGACTCCCTTAAAGAATCTCTGATGGAATTGGTTTATCGTTGGTGCACATGCAGTGGGTTGGCTCTACCTAGGAGATCTCCTAGGTCAGAAAAAAAAAAACCGATCATCTAATCATCATCATCATAAGCCTTTTGCCAACAATATGTGGTCAGCTGCACGAATCCTATTCCTCAATTCAATCCTGTCTAAAGCCATCTCTTCTGTTAAGGGAAGTTTCTTAAAATCCCCTCTAAGAACCTCAATACACGTCCATTTTGCCATTCCCCTTGCCTTTTGAGGCCCTTCGACTTGCACATTCCTCCTCATTGGCGTTGTCATTAGTCTTTGTTGTACATGACCAAACCATCTCAATCGACTCTCCCTCATTTCGTCACTTATTGGGACTACTACTATATTTTCACAAATGAATAACTTTTGTCTTTCCTCGTCTTACCACACATCCATCTCATCATCCTTATCTCGGCATATGACTTCTTTTTTGTTGGACTATTCCCAAACATTTTCAGACCATTCAAAGGAATGATATTGAGATGGTTACACAGTCTTTCAAAACCTGGAGTGATCCAGCCGGCCAGACAGGAAAATGGATGGCCCCTCACTAGTGTTGTCATTGGTCTTTGTTGTACATGACCAAACCATCTCAATCGACTCTCCCTCATTTTGTCACTTATTGGGACTACTACTATATTTTCACAAATAAATGACTTTTGTCTTTCCTTGTCTTACCACACATCCATCTCATCATCCTTATCTCGACATATGACTTCTTTTTTTCTTTTTTGTTGGACCATTCCCAAACATTTTCAGACCACTCAAAGGAATGATTTTGAGATGGTTACTCGATCTTTCAAAACCTGGCGTGATCCAGCTGATCAGACCGGAAAATGGATGGCCCCAGCTCTAACCAGATTCCACATGAAACCATTGAGAATGGTTGATCTGACTAGTTCAACTGCCAACTTGTGCAACCCGAGCAAGTTTGTGTGAACCAGTCGGGTCAAGTAATTCATCAAACCCACCTCCACGCACACACACAAATACACATTACTCAACCATTGCCGCCTCTCCCTACAACCTACAACCACTGCCCTCTCTCTAGTCTAAACACACGCACAATTGCCACCACCCACCAACTACCACCCTCTCCTTATTTGTTTGTTGAAGAATTATTGTAGGGTATGATGAGTATGATTCAAGGGTATTTGCGCAATATAACATGAGTTCTTCTTATCGAGATGTGTGAAATGTGTGAGATGGGAGGACTTGTTGATTGGATGAGGTGGTGTTGACAACTGTCTAGGGTGACGTGTTGTGTTGCCAGCCCCTTCTCCTTTTGTTTTTCTACTTTTTCACCATTCTACAATTTACAATATTAGATGAAGTCACTGGGTCTACCTGCTGGTCCCCAGTTCACTCGACCAGGTCCCTTTGCCAGGCCTAGCTCCAGGTTGGCTTCAAAGCACTGTTCATGCTCATAAATTAGGTTGATCTTTGGGTTGGAAGTTTCTTGGACGGGATCTTGGGTTGGACCCCCTTGCATGTGCACATTACGGTATATAAGGCAGGCAAAATGTGAATTCCCATATTCTAAAATATACACCATGTTTCCTCTTAACAGTAATTTGGGCATACCCAGAGCATTAAAACCTAACAGAGTAGGAAAGGTGACTTTACCCTGCCCCCTCTAGAGAAGGGTTTTCGGCCTCCCGTGCACGTGTGGCCATCGCAAAATTGGTGTAAGAACAGTTCTGTCAATACAATAGAATTAATAATAATAATAATAATAATAATAATAATAATAATAATAATAACAATAACATTAATAATATATTTTGATAATGGAAAGACAAAAGGAAGTGCACCGTGAAGACGGCTTGCTGAAGGACCCTCGTTGACGGGGAAACAATTATCGGCAAGGGTCTGCATTAAACAAAAGAATATAAACAGAAGCCAAACATAGGAATTGATGGCACAAACGATTTAGTAGTAAGAGGCAACCTCACAAAGAAGGCGATTCCTTGAAGCAGCTGCAGGATTGCATTTAGTCTTGGGCAACTTGGAATCCATCACTAGGTCACAGTGCAAAGCCCCACATAAATCTGCCAAGCACTTGCTGTGACTCTGGATCCAGCATGAGTTTTTCATGTTAGAATGTCCATAAAACTTGTTAGATTACAGCATGAGTTTTTCATGTTAAAACCAAAAATTTAAAGGATAAAACTACAACTGCAATGCAAGAGCAAAGGATAGGGAAAAAGATTCAAACTTCAAAGTACATAAACCATGGACAGAAGAGATAAAGATTATAAATTAAGCTTGCCACTCCACTGAAATGTTTTACAACGCCAAGCATTATAAATGGAGAAAAGGTTTTTTAAATGGTATTGAAAAAAAAAAGGTGCTATAAATGTTATCGATAAGAGAGGCTTTATGAATGGAAAAATAAAAAAATTATAATCTAAGTAGCAATTCACGAGAGAAAAGGTGAGGTTGCGACGACTTTTGAAGTAATATAACAACAACATGGCATATCCAGGGTTTTTTCCATGCTAATATGTATCAACACGACTATGCGTGTCAACGCGTCTAGACACATCCTAACAAGTATGACAGTGCACCCTTAATTTTAATTATGAAAAAGATTTCAAAAGAAAGCGTATTCCATCCTCCATACACTACTTTATTAAGTTATTAAACACAACAATTATAATTGTTCGATAGTCTTCCTCTTATAATTCTACTCATAGTTATTAAGTTATTGGAAAACTCTATGGTGTATGGAAATATTTCATATATTTATTTAACTATTTTTATATTAAAAACAATCTAATTTTAATATAACAAAATACTATATTACAATACATGTAAGGACAGGTCTGTACTTAAGGCTCCTAAAAGGTTCCGTGTCAAACACCTTATATCTGAGTCTGACACCAACACGTCTCCGTGTCATTTTTGTGAAGGAGGTAAGGAATCAAGATCAGTTAGCGACAGCTTGAGATGAAATTACAAGAAAATATATTTTTTAAATGACAAGCTAGGAAATTAGCATATGTTCTACTTATCAAAAAAAAATTAGCATATGTTCTCAATCAAGTAAAGTGCTAAAAATGTATTGAATGTAGGGTTGGAACTAGACTAGTTAGTCTCAAAAAATATACTACGGATATTTCGGACTTCCACTTCATGCAAATTGTTTAAACTGAGAGGTGTGAGATGAACACAAGGGAAAGCAGATCAGTGAAACAGTAAGCAACTAATTTTATTGACATGAATTCAAGACAGTCTTTATGTACAAAAAGAGTTCCCAGCAGCTAAATATGCTAAATCGTGTCTTTTTCTTGGCATTGTAAAGATGAGTAGCCTTCCCTTCTACATCAACAAGAATCTAGGCCACATATTCTTATATTTTATACACCCTTTCTGTTTTTTCTTTCTTTCGTTTTTTTTTCTCTTCCCTTCTATTTTCCTTCTCTTTGTTTTAGTAAAATTTTCTCTCCTAATCAATCAAAAAATAATATTCTTTTCTTTTAATGTCGATTTAAAGCCACATTAAATATCATATTTGGGCACTTAAATTAACTAATTGTTAAGTTTGCAAGTGTTTAACGTGGTTCTAGTGTATTCTTGCATTTCTTTTAAATTTGCATTCTCTCTATGGAGTTGAATGTTGGGCAATCAGGAAACAACATGTTCATAGAATGAGTATAGCAGAGATGTATGAGTGAAAAAACTAGAAAAGATAAAATCAGAAACGAGCATATTCGTAGAAATCTAGAAACAGCCCCAATTGGAGATAGAATAAGGGAAAATCGACTGAGATGGTTTGGGCCTTTACAATGAAGACCAACAATGGCACCAGTGAGAAGGAGTGTTCTGGTACAAGTTGAATACCATAAAGGAAAGATGGGAAAGCTGAAAATGGCATGGAGTTAGGTAGTAAGAACAGATTTCAAAAAATATGCCTTGACAGAAGATATAGCTCTTAATAGAGTCCAATGGCAAAATAGGATTCATGTTGCAAACCCCGGATAGTTGGAATAAGGCGTAGATGATGATGATGATAATTTATATAAAAGGAAGCAAGCCCTAGAAGAATCAAGGACAAGGTTGAGAATTCTGTGTTAATCTTCCTATCCGAATCAAGTGAGAGATCAGATGTTTTCTCAAACCAAAAAGAACTGAAGTCCAAAAGTAAATGTAGGGAAAAGAAAAAGAGAAGTAGAATTTACATACAACATTCAGCAAATTGTAGTGTCTGCTATCAAAATGCTTGTCTAGAAACTTCTCTGCACGGAAACTTTTCTTACAGTATCCACACTGCCACTCATTTATATCCATATGGATTTTGTGCTGCTCCTGATCTCTGAACAGATCATTGTCAGAATGAAGCTTACACCTAGTTGAAATTTGATACTGCTCTTGCTCCACAAAGGGCATCAGATACTGTGCCAAACATTGAGAGGTTAAGAGAAAATAGACAGCATTAAACTGATGGATTAGAAGTATTTGAAATGGCTAGTTCAACACTTTTACTTTGCTGATACCTCTTCAATGATTTTCCAAGCTGCCCTACTCCTTTCTCTGGAACAGTGTACTTCATGAGCATGCTCCTGTTCTTGCTTAAGAGTTCTGAACATTAAAGAAATTTAAAGATTTAATGTGAATGATAATTGGAAAAGAGAAATGATGTACACCATTTTGATGCAAAAAAAATCAATATGGATGGAATTCACTACGATTTCTTAGTAATGTTTAATAAGGTGTCATGGAAACTAGGTAGACTTTTGAATTTATTATTGAACTCTTCCCTAGTCTACCTTTTTTACATCCTCTTCTTCTTTTCTCCAAAATCCTCATTTATGAGGAAAAATAAATAAATTTGAAGTCTCACGGGTGGTGAATCTGTGTGTAATTTCAGAGAAATATTGAGTAATAAAACCATTACAATATGTCAGCCAAATCTAACTCTGGAGAACATGTTACCTTGCAGCCACAGCTTCTTCAAACTCCTGGAGCATAAGACAAAATGACAATGCTCACGTAAGAGAGAATCATTGGCAGTTCACAATAAAAGAGGTTAAGGTAATTCGTATGAGATAAAAGATAGGGTACTTTCATGCTAGAATAAAGAACGTGGTAAACAAGGACGACCAGAATAAAGGAATACCAAACATTGCACCAATATATTTCTATGATGCAAAGCACTAAATCTAACTAAGCACACCCTAAGGTAGTATTACGAGCACCAATAGCATTTGAAGGTGACCACAATTATCAAAAAAAGACTTGAGCTTCTTTGAGTTCAATGAATCGTTAAAACAAGGAAAGCAGTAATACCCAGGTCGAAACCGAAATTTCGGTAAATTTTGGAAAAAATCACATTAAAATTTTATGAAATTCCTAGTTTATAGGAACAAAATCTTATCTTTTTCTCTATCTACAATTCCTAAGATAAGAAAATTTGAATTTGAGCCTAAATTATTGAAAAAAAGGTTTTAATTATCTCAAATTGTATTTAAATCGAATACTTTACCGAAATCTATTATTTCTTAGTATTTCGGTTTCAATCTCGTGAATTTCAACAAAATTTAAAACCCTGGTATCCCCAATCACATTTATAAATGGAAGGAAAAAAATCTTCATTATGGTTTAGCAAAGAAAACCATAGTTCCATATAACAAATTGGAACAAACTCCTACTTCAAGTGCTCGAATCTCATTTCATGACATATATATCGGTTTTCTACAACTTAATTCAACCACTCTAATTGATTGATGTGGTTCATGGGCCAAAAAAATCATATTGGCAAACTATTATGCATTAAGTTGATTTAGTAAAAGGAAAAAGGAAAACTATACAAAAAAAAAAAAAAGATGAATGAAATAGTAACAAAATCCGTAGAAAATATACAAAAATAAATATTTTACACAATATTTTCAGTAGCCAAATCCAATTTATCATCACCAAGAACTTTAACTTTGAAATCAATCAAACTAAGATAACACCCACCCACATAATTCGAAATGGAAATATGTAATTTCACGAACAACCCATCTCTTTCAATACCATGTCATTGTTAACTTCCATGTCTTTATAAGTGAAAAAGTAAAGATACCCAGAACCCCTTTTCACCTATTTTCGATCTTTTCTATGTTTTCGTCACTATTTCTGTTTCAAATTCATGAGCAGAACAGATGGGCAGAACAGCACAAACTAACAAAAACTCGTAAAGGGCACCCAGAAAACAAAACAAGCAAACTATAAAGATTCAAAAGGAAAAAGAAAAAAAAAAGATATTATAGAGACCTTAGAAAAGGGGTTTTCTCTGTAAATACCTGATTTGTCTGCAGAGTAGTAGATGAAGAAGCTCGTCCTCCCTGTAACAAGAAAGAGAGTAAGAGACAGAGAGAAAGAAAGCCGATCGCAATCGCTCTCCCCATCTCTTGCAGATTATAATGTTTAGGCTTTCAAAGCGTGGCCTCGGCGTTTTTATTGGATTCTCTGTTCCTCTTTTCTTTTCCATTTTAGGTGGCGATGTTCGGCCATTTAATATTGGGGTGGACTTTTGTGTATTGAGATATACTAAAGAAGGTTTGCTCTTGCTAGAAAGAATTATCTGATTGACGGCGTGCCTGTCACAAATGATCGCATGGGTTATGATCCATGTGACAATCAGCATTCCATGGACCTGCAATATAGCTTATGAAAACTAAATTGGACCCGAGAACTAAGATCATGGGCCCGAGCCAATCCCGTTCAAACTGAGCCAGCTTACTAATTCATTTCAAGCTGGGCTCCAACCCATTTATGGCCAAAATTTGACCTACCGGGTTAATAAGAACCAGAAAACTCTTGCCTCCAGTCCTCAAGGAAAATGGTAGCTTGCAGTACCTATGGCAAAGCCTGTTGGAGAACAATTGGGTTTTTTGAAGAAAATAAATAGTAGGTGGCCCGTGCCACGGCACTCTCCAAAAAAGTGTTTGCCAAAATCGTGTGTGAGTGGCTTAGATCCACCATCCATTTGGGGTGATAAGATCTCGACCATCCTTTGTGAAGCTGATAAGAGATAAGTGACTTCTCTATTTTGTTATATAGATGTATAGTGGGTGGCCCGTGCCCTCAGCACTCCCCTACAAAGCATTCCCAAAATTGGGTGAGTGGTTAAGATCCATAGTCCATTTGAGGGATAAGATCTCGGTCATCCTTTGTGAAGCCGATAAGAAGGGTATAAGTGGGGAGACATTTTCCTTGTTAAATTAATCCAACTGTCTAAATTTTTATTTTATGTAAGGATTGATAAAAAAATAATATAAATAACAAAAAATAACGGTGTTAAAATTCAAATTTTAAATTTCACATTTTTAATAAATATATTGAGGTCAAATGAGTGGGAGTGAATGAATAAATGAGGAGATTAAGTGGCTGAAATCTAACCGTCCACATTAGATGGATGGATTTAATCTCAACCACTCTTTATATATCTTATGAAGCAAAATAAGATAGGAGAATACAACTGAGTTGTTTTGTTATATGTGTGGGTGGCTCGTGCCTGTGGCACTCTCCGGCAAAGTGTTTGTCAAAATCGGGTAGGAGTTAATCTCAGCCATTGATACGAAGCATAGTGGATCTCGGCCACTCATTATTGAAACCATATAAGATAAGATGGGGTATAAGACAACCACTGTCACTTGTTATATAGATAGTGGGTGGCCTGTGCCCACGGCACTCTCCAACAAAGCGTTTGCCAAAATCGGGTGTGAGTGGCTGAGATCTACCATCTATTTTGGAGATAAGATCTTGGCCCTACTTTGTTAAAACATATAAGAGGGGGTATAAGTGGGAAGACAACTTCTCTGTTTTGTTATATAGAGTAGTGGGTGCCCCGTGCCATCGGCACTCTTCGACAAAGAATTTGCCAAAATCAGGTGAGTGGCGGAGATCCACCGTCCATTTGGGGGAGGATTAGATCTCGACCCTTCTTTGTTGATGCTTATAAGAGGAGGTATAAGTAGGGAGGCAACCAATGTGTTTTGTTATATAGAATAGTAAATGGCCCATGCCCACGGCACTCTTCGACAAAAGCGTTTGCAAAAATTGGATGCCTTCGCCACTCAAACGGTATAACGGACTAGGGCGTTACCGTTTTTTTCCATTATAACAGATTGTAACGCACAGAGGGAGAAATGGAAAAATAACAGAAATAACAAAAATATAACAGTGTTGAAATTTTAATTTTGAATAAATTGAGGTCAAATGAGGCGAATTGAGTGGCTGAAATCTAACCGATGGATTTGATCTCAACCACTCTTTATCTAACCGTCCACTTTAGATGGATGGATAAGAGAACATGACTGAGTTGTCTTGATATATGCATGGGTGGCCTGTGCCCTCAGTACTTTCCGACAAAGTGTTTGTCAAAATCTGGTGGGAGTTAATCTCAGCCATCAATACGAAGCATAGTGGATCTCGGCCACTCATTATTGAAGCCATATAAGATAAGAGGGGTATAAGGAAACAGTTAAATTTCGGTTAAATTCTTTTCGTTTTTTTTTTATTTTCAAATTTCAAAATTTGAATTTCAGCACCACTTTTTTCTGTTAAAATCATTAAAATCCATTTTTTCTATTTTTGCCCCTGGCCGTTTCAATCCGTTTTAACGGTAACCCTTCTCGAGGAATAAAAAGTGGGGCTCCTGAGCCTGACCCTTGGCTATATGTAAATCCAACCCATTTCATTCCTTATATGTAGGTAAATAGTAAATGTCCGGTGCCCACGGCACTCGATCTCCGACAAAAGCGTTTGCAAAAATTGGGTGCCTTCGGCACTCAAACAATATAACGGACTGAGACGTTACCATTTTTTCCATTATAACGGCTGTTATAATGGATTGTAATGCATAGAGATAGAAATGAGAAAATAACAAAAAATAACGGTATTGAAATTCAAATTTTGAATAAATTGAGGTCAAATGAGGCGGATTGAGTGGCAGAAATCTAATTGTCCACATTAGATCGATGGATTTGATCTCAACCAATCTTTAACTAACCGTCCACATTAGATGGATAGATAAGATAAGATAATACAACTGAGTTGTCTTGTTATATGCGTGGGTGGCCCCTGCCTGCGGCACTTTTCGACAAAGTATTTGTCAAAATCGTGTGAGAGTTAATCTCAGCCATCAATATGAAGCATAGTGGATCTCAACCACTTATTATTGAAGCCATATAAGATAAGATGGGATATAAGAAAATCACAGTCATCACTTGTTATATTTATTGTGGGTGGCCAGTGCCCTCGGCACTCCGTCAAAGCATTTGCCAAAATCAGGTGTGAGTGGTTGAGATCCACCGCCATTTGGGGGAAAAGATCTTGGCCGTCTTTTGTCAAAATAGATAAAAAGGGGTATAAGTGGGGAGACAACTTCCCTGTTTTGTTATATAAATATAGAGAAGAAGAAGAATGTCCAGCACAGGTTTCAAAAGTAATGCAAAACAAATTTTTAATTACATGTAAATTTAAATGACTTCTTGGCGATAGTTGTTTGTGTTCAATGCACAAGATCAAAAAGAATTCATCACGATGGAGCAGAGATTGAACCGATCCCAAAATTTGTAGAAAAGAGTCTTTACAGTTTTCGATTTTTCTTTTCTTTCCTTGTGCAAGTGCGTGTGATTTGGGATTGAGCCCATTAATTATCTCATTGTTGTGCCACCAAACACATGCAAATGCCACAACGCAAACCTTTGCAGTGCGAGAAAAGATTTAATCTTTGAACCCGCCCCCCCGCCACAAAAAAAAAAAACCCTTAACCCAACCCACGTTGAGCCTTTGGTTAGTGGTTAACATGGGGTACTTGTCAAACATTTTGGGAGGGGGACTTCAAACTCGGGTTAGAGAATTTTTTCTCTTTGTAGTGCTATATTTAATGCTGCCTAGGAGCATTAGAACTAAAGTTCCATCCAACCCCACCAAGGCACCAACTCTCTAATCTACGTTCAAACCATTGTTCCAAAACTCATTAACCTATCGACTAGAGGATCATAGATAATTTGGTGGGTGGGCCACGCACATTGAATGGAGATGAGTCTATTTTTGGTTTCATGACCATCTCAATTACTAAAGCATGAACAGTACTTGACACGTACCCATATTTTAAGTTTTTGAAATTTAAACTTTTTTAATAAGGGTCAGGCTGAGGAGCCCTCTTTTTTGACTCCTCTCGGGAGCCGTGTTCTCGGCCATGGATTCCACGAATCGAAGGGTAGTCAATAGTGCTGCAAAAAGTGATGCCAACTCAGCACTATCAACCACCGTTGGACTCTAGGAATCTACAGCCGAGAACATGACTCCCGATAAGGGTCAGAAAAAGTCACATCAAAGTTGTTATCAATACTTTTAAAGTTTACGGAATGTAGTGATTGAGATGGGTCACTAAAGCAAGTGACCAAAAGTGGACTTAGTCAAGCATCACCTTTTTCCTATATGATTCTGTGTTACCTAAGTGGACGAAAAATTGTTTGGTTGAGGTCATTGACCGTTGGATTCAAGAAAATCATGGTTCACGAAATAATAACTACTTTCCGCCATTGCAGTTGTTGCCTTGTGAACCGTAGTTCTCTTGAATCCAATGGTCAATGGCCAAAACCGTATACATTTTTGTCCACTTATCCATGGGGTAGCATTTTCCAAAAGAAAAAAAGTGTTTCTCTTTTGGTTAATTTATATGTTTGGGGGACAACTTCTTATCAATTAATTCCAAAAGCAAAATTAGAAATCTTTTCAGTTTTTTATCCACGGGGAATCCCAATGGAGCATCATCAAAAGAAAAGTGTTTTTTTTTTTAAGTTATTTATGCAGGGAATCCCAATGGAGCATCGATCATCACTCAACCTAGTAAGAAACGAAAAAGTGTTCCTTCTTAGTTAAGCTATATCTTTAGGATAATTTTTAGGCTCAGGCTCCGAGGACCCCCCTTTTCTGACCCTTCTCGGCCGTCGCAAGCTCGCCGTAGATTTCACAAATCCAACGGTGGTTGTCAACGCCCTCAAAAGTGAAAAAGTAATGCCAACTTGACGCTTAGATCCACGGCCGAGCACACGAACATGAGGGGTCAGAAAAAAGGGGGTCTCTTGAGCCCGACCCTAATTTTTAAGAACTAAATGGTCAGCAAGTTGGGGAGATAAAAGCATGGTAGAACTTTCGATAAGGGATATATTCAAATTTTTTAAGATTTTGCTTTAAAAATTTGGGCCAAATATTTAAACTATTTGAAGGATAATTAGCATCTATTTTCTAATTTTAGTGATATTTTGGTGAGAAAATTTTGATGGGGCGGAAATTTAGAAGCAGCGATCATGCGCAAACCAGGTACATGCACGCACCTAAGTGTAGGGGCAATGATATTGCACGGGATTAACCCTCGTGTACTTGGCACAATGTCATTGGTCACGTGATCACTGCAATTCTAAATTTCCACCGCTTCAAAAAATTTCTCATATTTTGGCCATATTGAAATATGATAATTTTTTGTTTGGGAGAGCAAAAGTACGACGTCGACGTACAAATTTTTTATTTTTCATATTATTATTATTTTACTGTATCTTTAAAAAAGTGCATCCATATCAAATGTTCTTCCAAAAAATAATTAAATATGCCAAATTAGTGTTTAATTTACACTAATTATAACCCTATTTAATCTCCATCTCCATTCCCTCTCCTTTCCTCTTCTTGTGTGTGTGTGTTTCTGTTGTTGTGGTTTGACGACAAATGGCGATCTCTTATGCTGCGTCGTCGAACCCACAGTTAATAGTTTGTTTTGGAGAAATGCTCATAGATTTTGTTCCTAATGTTGCCGGGGTTTCTCTTGCAGACTCAATAGGCTTCGTCAAGGCTCCTGGTGGTGCTCCTGCTAATGTTGCTTGTGCCATTGCCAAGCTTGGTGGTGCTTCTGCTTTCATCGGGAAGGTTTTCAACTCTCTCTCTCTCTCTCTCTCTCTCATCTTGTACTGAATGTATGACTTCTTAGTTAGTCCAACCATGGTGCAGGGTATGAAAACGACCTGAACCATATGTCTTATTCGGTTCTACATGGGATATATGGAGTTGGCCCATATTGGCAAGGTTTATAGTCAATGAAGAGTAAAACTTCGCCGACCGTCCACGGTCAGTGAAGCCGCTGCCCATGGACGGCCGTTGACCTCCCACAATATGAATCCTGTGGTACATTTTTAGAGGACACTGACCGCATGGATGTTTGGCCAATACCTAGGTGGACCTACAAACCAAAAATCAACTTGATTAGTGATTTCTAAGCGTTGGATCGAATTGAGTCATTTTCATGGGTTGATTTTAATAGTGGGAATTGGAGCATTATTGACCATTATTGGGGGCACAAGGATCCAAAGGTTTGAAATCATGACTAATCAAGCTGATTTTTGGTTTGTAGGTCCACCTATGGATTGACCAAACATCCATACGGTCGGCATCCTCTAAGAGTGTGCCACATGACTCATATGACCCCAGGTTGGATCAGCCCTCGTTCTCACAAGAATGGTCTGCCCCAGCCGAAAGTATGGTTCGAAATCTCGGGATCAGAGGCTGGATCGGTGGGCTCTGATCCAGAATGCGATCGGCCCATCTGGCCCGAGACAAAGTGAGCCTCCTGTGGGAAACAGTGAACTTGGGGTGAGACGATCCATTTTTTGGATTGGATCACTGGGCTCCGATCCCGATCCGGATCGGCCGAGATTTCGAACCATGGCGGAAAGCGCCTCCACTTCAGTGAGTAAGTTGCATTCCACACGGTCGTTGGAAGTCGGTGGGTGATCAGCGGCTTTGATGACTGTCAACAGTCACCGAAGTTTTAGTCTTCAATGAAGCCTCTGTTTTCACTAGCCCAGTGTACACACAGCAGTCCATTTTTGCTCAGCGCTCAACAGCGCCTCTACATCCGACACACACTCCTGGCAACCTGTTATAGCGCTATTTTCAGAAGAAAAAAAATAGATTTCAAAAATGAATGAGTGTTTAAGGTATACGTGTCGGATGCAGAGCCACTGTTACAAGCCTTGCTGTTGAGCAAGGTACAAAATTGAACTCTTCACACGTCCCTTGACATGAGGCTCGATCTTTAAAATTAGGGATTATACAGCTAGGCATGCACGTTGTTATATTGCCATGCATGCTTTTGTAATTAAATTGTTGGTGCAGTTTGGTAATGATGAATTTGGGCACATGCTGGTCAATATCTTGAAGAAGAATGGCGTGAACAGCGACGGGGTCTGTTTCGACTCCAATGCTAGGACGGCTCTAGCATTCGTGACGTTGAAGAAGAATGGGGAAACAGAGTTCATGTTCTACAGGAACCCAAGTGCCGATATGCTGTTGAAAGAGTCGGAGCTTAACATGGAGCTGATCAAGCAGGCCAAGATATTTCACTATGGTTCCATAAGCTTGATCACGGAGCCATGTCGCTCTGCTCACATTGCCGCCATGAAAGCGGCTAAGAAAGAGGGTATCTTGCTTTCCTATGATCCTAATGTCCGGGAGCCGCTTTGGTCCTCCAAGGAGGAAGCTCGAAAAGGGATCATGAGCATATGGAAGGAAGCAGATTTTATCAAGGTTCATTTTTATTTATTTATTTACTTTGGTAAGCAGTTTTCATATTTATTGTTATTACATGGTTTAGGATTTTATTAAATTAGGGCATGTTTGATTGCCAATTTTCCCAAGAAAATGAGATATTTCCCATCTAAGCCTGGAATTTATTTCTGTCTCAAATAATTGAATTTTGCATATTTTCTCGGGTGCAATCAAACAGCCTTATCAGATGTATTTTCCCAAGAAAATTTCGTCAGGAAAAATTTCTTTGCAATCAAACACGCTCTTAAGATACAATCTGGCGTGTTTTAGAATTTTCCTTCAAATATTTCTAAAATACACCTTGGGAGGTAAACTGTACCGGCATCTGACCTGTTACTGCTGTTATTTGCTTGTTTACTTGTTTGGGCTAATTTGGGCAGGTTAGTGAAGTCGAGGTGGAATTCCTTACACAAGGAGATTCATCAAACGAAGCTGATGTTCTAAAATTGTGGTTTGAAGGGTTGAAGTTGCTCGTAGTGACCGACGGAGAGGAGGGTTGCAGATACTTCACTGAGGTGTAATTTAAAAAAAAAAAAATCATCTCTATAAACAAAATTTATTTTTTAATTTAATTGATTTTCTAAAAGAACTACAGCTATTTTAATTTTATGTTTCAGAGCTTCAAAGGAAAGGTGGATGGGTTTGCAGTGAAGACAATTGATACAACAGGAGCTGGTGATGCATTTGTTGGTGCACTTCTTCTCTCAATTGCCAAAGACACTTCTCTCTTTCAGGTTTTTTTTCTCATAAAAAATTACCAACTTTTACAGCATGTTTGCTTGGACAGAGTAAAATTTTTCTGAGAAAATACATCTGGGAAATGCCTTAAATGACTGATTGATTGCAATTGAGAACCCACATTTCAATCATGTGAGAAAATAAAAGTGTTTTTTCAGGTGAAAATAAATTCTCACCTATCTGGATGGGAAATGAATTATGGGGTTAGTAGGGAAAGTAATACAGATTTAAAATGGCTATCTAACAAGGGACAGTTGTGTTTTCCCAAGGAAAATGCAATTTTGCAACTTAGAAATCAAACACGCCCTTAGTTATTTTTAATTTTTTTGAATTAATATTTTTTTTTTGGGTTATTTATTATGATTTTTTATATTATATTATCATGAATATTATATAGGATGAAGAGAAATTGAGGGAGGCTCTTACAATTGCAAATGCGTGTGGAGCGATCTCTACGACCCATAAAGGAGTAATCCCTGCTCTTCCAAACATGTCGACTGCTCTTGAACTCATTACGAAATCAAAGAATAGAAAGGAACAATCCCTGTCCTTGAAAACATGCCAACTGCTCTCGAATGCATTTCGAAGCCTAAGGGGGAAATAATTCCTTTTTTTAGTCTTTTCTTCTTTATTTTCGTTTGCCCCAATGTGATATGGTGTTATATTTCATATGTTTGGAACCTCTGTTTCCTGTTTGTTTATTCGTTGTTGTTGTTTTTTTTATGTTATCTTTAATAAATGTTTTTACGTTATCTATAGCAAAGTTTAAAAGGGGCTGTTGTAACGGTATAATGGACTGGAGGCGTTACCATTTTTTTCCATTGTAACGCTCAGGAGTAAAAATGAAAAATAATGAAAATAACGAAAAAAACGGTGTTGAAATTCAAATTTAAAAAAATGGTAAATAACGAAAATAACCGCCATTTTTTTTCACAAAATTTTCCAATAATTTAAAGCATTTTAACGGTATGTAACGTAACGGGGAGATCCAAATCCGTTATAACGGCCATTATAGCAGTTATAACGGTCGTTATAGCAGTTATAATGGCCGTTTTTTAAACCATGATCTATAGTATCTTTTCTTTAGTGGCTGATTTACTTTTTTCAACCGGGTTCAATATCCACCTATGTCACATGGATGGCCATCATGCTGCGGCTAGCTTTTAGACGTCGTGTTACCCTAATATTTTATCTTATTTCCTTTCCTCTTAGCTTGCCATTGATTCTTTTACGGACGTTGCTTCTAGCTATGCAACTTTGTATTCTAGAGTGATTACTATCAATAAAAGAAATTGATCACATTCTTCGAGTTCATCTTCTTTATTTATCTACTTACAATAAGGAATGGGCTCCTGTTACCGCCCTAAAATGACAAGCTGTGATTACAGGGCACAATATGAGACAAGTGGCATACTCTTAGAGGACTCTGACCATATGGATGTTCGACCAATTCCTAGATGGAACTACAAACTAAACATCAGCCTGATTAATAATTTTTATACGTTGGATCTTTGTACCTCAAATACTGCTCAAATTCCCACAGTTGAGATCAACCCATGAAAATAAGTCCAATCCAACGCCTATAAATCACTAATCAGGCTGATTTTTGGTTTGTAGGTCCACTTAGGATTGGCCAAACATCCATACGGTCAGAGTCCTCTAAGAGTGTGCCACGTGGCTCATCCTGTAACCGGAGCCTGTCATTTTCGGGCGGTAACTGGAGCCTGAGCCTTACGATAGTTTGTACGGTTCACAAATTCTCCCACGACAAGTTGACTAACCCATGCTTTAAATATTTGAAAATAATTTTTTTATAAAACAGTTTTGTCAGGTTTTCATATGTACAAGCGTTAGTATGGATCGTGACCAAAAGTGGCTAAAAATAATGTTCATCACTGGTAAAATCCATCCCATGAATGTTAGAATCCACGGCTAAAAATCAGTCAGATTATCGATTTCCACCCGCAGATCTGAGTAGTGCGTAGTAGTACCACAAATAATATTCGAATAGACGGCTAATAAAAAAATCCACTAAGAAGACTCCAATCCAACGGCTAAAAATCACAGATCGGGCCGATTTTTTGGTATGTAGGACATCCGTACGGTTAGTCGTATGGAAAAGTGTGCTACATGGCTCATATAGACGTCGTCGAGCTAAGGCGAACTCCTTAGGAGAAAAAATTCGCTTTCCCGGGGGAGCTTCAACCTTTGATGTTCCCCTCCCCAAATGTATGACAAGTACCCCTTGTTAACCACTAACCAGGGGCTTAACGCTGGTGGGGTTAAGGGATTGACGTACGTGTCTGACGTTTTGGGTGGGGGGACTGGGCCAGCGAATGTTTTGTGAACTCCTTCCTACGTGATTGCTCTCGTTCGAGTAAGACTTTGATGACAGAGCCCTGTCATCAAGGCCGATGACAGGGTGCAATTGGATCCACGTGGCATAATCTTAGAGGACTGATCGTATGGATGTTTTTCCAATCCCTATATGGACGTGCAAACAAATTCAAACCTTTGCATCTTTGTACCTCAAATAATGGTCAATAATGCTCAAATTTCCCACGGTTAAATCAACCCAAGAAAACAATTCCAATCCAACGCCTAAAAATCACTAATCAGGCTGAGTTTTGGATTGTAGGTCCACCTAATGATTGGCCAAACATCCATACGGTCAAAGTCCTCTAAGAGTGTTCCACGTGGCTCATATTGTGCCATGTCATCGGCCTTTTGATGACAGGACCCTTGTCATCAAAGTTTTATTCCTCTCGTTCGTGCACACCCTCTTCGATTAGATCAAAAGACTAACCAGACAATCCATACCTCAGATCTGAGCCCTCTATATAGGGCCCACCTCTCCATCAGAATCATATCAACATGAGATCCAAATCGCCGGCAGGCGGCAGACACCCTTTTTCAGACCCTTCACCATGATCTTATTACACTGAAGTACTCAAACTCATTGGTGGTTAAAATCATTAATTGGCTTAGATAAGATTTTGACCATGGCTTCGGAAGAGGATGGTCCACCAATTGGGCGGCTTAGATGTAAGCTTGGATGGGGTATAGGGAGTTTATACAAACATCTTGTTTGTATAAGCTTACACTGAAATAAACAAACGATGCTGGCGTCCGACACTTCGTCGAAGCAAACATAAACTCTTCAACGTTTGAACACCAAACTCTCAGACCAGATTTCGATCTTCAACCCCATCAACGATCAAACAACGAAGAACAATTCAAAAAATCTGAGATATTTAAATCCATATTTCCTCATGACCTTCTCTTTAAAATAATCCAATTTGACCCACCAACTTCATTTATTTCCCCACCTCTCTCTCCCCACAAAACATGAAATTCAGATCTCCTGCAACGAAACCTATCTGAAATCCCGCCATGAAATCAACTCTAATGGCGAGTTTTCTGGTTTTTTTGGTGTTAATTGGCTTGAGTGTTGGTGGGTTGGGCCTGGAAACATCCCAGCAAGCTCCATGGAGGATCCACACATTATTCTCTGTGGAATGCCAGGACTATTTCGACTGGCAGACCGTCGGCCTCGTTCACAGCTTCAAGAAGGCCAAGCAGCCCGGGCCCATAACAAGGCTTCTTAGTTGCACGGACGAGGAGAAGAAGAAGTACAGAGGGATGAACTTGGCTCCCACTCTCGAGGTGCCTTCCATGAGCAGACACCCCAAAACTGGAGATTGGTATTTGATTTGATTATCTTTTGTCTACTGTTTTTAATGTTCAGAATTGGGTTTTTCTGTTAATGGGTTTGATGAATTTTTTCTTTATTAAGAATATTATAAATTCAGACTATGTCTTGTTTTTGTATGATCCCAAATGGGTTTCCATTATTTTTGGGTTTTATCCCTCTTTTGGTAATGTATACGTTCAATTTTCTGTTAATAAGTGTGTATTTAGAAATTTTCAATCTTTAATTTGCTCAGAAATAGTAAGAATTTTTTTGATGACATATGCTTTGATTGAAGATATAGCTAAATAGAGTCAAATGGTGAAATAGGATTCATGTCGCTAACCCCAAACCCTTGGAATAAGGCGTAGATTATGATAATTTGCTCAGAAACTGGTTTTTGTTGTTGGGTTGGATCACCAACTGTCCCTGCTAATTGGGTTGCTTTAGTTGAATAACTTAATGATCACCAACTATCACGATCTTGTATGGGTTTTTGTTACTATGTGTTGGATTGCTTCTTTTTTCCTGTTAACGCGCTGTATATATTTTACTGGGACTTGGTGAGTCTATATTGATGTTTATTTTTCTGAATGTCCATACTTTATCCTTTTGCAAATTTATTTTTATGTGTCGATGTTAACTTTCTAATGGAAAGTCGACACTAAATTTTTACCTCAATCAAACATAAAAAAATATATAACCAAAATGTACACTCGATTGAATGAATAGATTGTCTTGCCACAGGAAGCAAACTCCTTACAAAACAAGAGAGGTAGAGAACACTTGTAAATATGATTTTGTCTAAGCTTCATACCAATTATTGATAAAGTACTACAAGGGCCACATCTACCAAATAACACTTAGGTCTAACAACCATTTTTCAGCAAGTAGGAAGAAAAATAACCCAAAATTAGATCCATAACATGAGGAACATAATAGTTGACTTTAATTTGGCTTTCATATATATTTTTTTTGATAAGTAATTTGGCTTTCATATATAAGTAGGAATTCTTTTAATCTTTGAGCTTAATTCCTGCTTTTCTGTTTTTTAGAGACTGTTTAAGTTTCCCTTGCCTTTCTTCTTTTTTCCTGGTTCATTCTTATTCTGATTTATATTTGTTTCTTGTCTGGTTGCATTGCTGTTCTCTTAATGGTCTCTCTCTGGAGAAATTGGCCGAGGTTACTGATTTGATCTCTCTATATGCATCAAAGCTATCTTCCTTTTCCTCACCTTTTCATTTTCTCCTTTTTTCTGGTTACATCTGTTTATTTAGTATGTTAATGTTTTGACGAAGATTTGTCGTGCTTACCACTATTTCTCTTTCTGCATAAAAATTAGATGATCTTGCAACTATTTTTTCTTCTTCTAAATAAATTTTTCACACTTGAGACTTTGGTCCATAACTCTTAGTGAAGACCCTTCTTTGTTTTTGCAGGTACCCTGCAATTAATAAGCCAGCAGGAGTTGTTCACTGGCTTAAACATAGTAAAGATGCAGATAATGTTGATTGGGTTGTAATTTTGGATGCAGACATGATCATCCGAGGTCCTATTATACCTTGGGAACTTGGCGCAGAGAAAGGCAAGCCTGTTGCTGCATACTATGGGTACTGTGAATTGCTTCTCTGACTTGACTATCTATTGATTTTTCTTCATGGATTAACTTCTTAATTAGTACTCAACTGTGAGGTCGTGGGTTCAGTCGCTGCTTACCTACCTAAAAAGAACTACTTGATTGTCACAATTGAAGTTTTCTCTAATGTTTTGCTTTTTATTAATTTCTAGTTCGTTTCTTTTATTTGTTTGTCTTGGTTATTTGAGCTAAACATATTATCTATTTTACATTCGAGACAACATTTTTGGTTGAAGTGGAAGCCAGGTAGTTTACTTGGCCTTCTTGTGAGTAGTGATTAGAATATGGGGACATGTTGTTCTGGTTATGGGATTCTCCAAGGATAGGTATGGGCTACATCCATAGACCAACCTGGAGATCTGCAACCAGTTGATTTCAATCCTTTTTAAGTCATCGGCTAAATAGACGACTTCCATCAAAGTTTTTAAGCTGCAAATGGTGCGGGATTTTTTTAGTAAGCACAAAGGTGGAGGTCTCATTAGTTAGACCTTGCCCTTAGAAGGGAGAGTAGCCCTCATTGGAGAATTAGTATATTGCAATCATACATGTACGATTGTTAGAATCTGACATGGGTGTGGAGCGATGATTGAGCTCTTGGGCCAGATGGTTTCTCTATCGCTTTCTTTAAGGCATGTTGTTCTGTGATTGGGGATGATTTCATGAGGTTGGTCAAGGAGTTTCAAGGGAGGCTTATCTGGATTGGAGTCCTAACAGTACTTTTATTATGCTCATCCCAAAAAAGGAGCGGAGTCCCTGTACGACTATCGATCGATCAGCTTTATTTGTAGTGTGTATAAGACTTTGGTCAAGGTACTGGCTTCTAGATTGAAGGAGCTGATAGATTCAGTAATTTCTCAGTCTCGAGGAGCCTTTGTCAAAGCTAGATAGATTTGGATGGTGTATTGATTGTTAATGAGTGCATAGACTCCAAAATTCGTTTGGGTGAGCTAAGTATCCTTTGTAAAATTGAAATGGAAAGGAGTATGACCAAATCGACTGGGAGTTTCCGAATTATATATTACATAGGAAGGGGTTTGGTATAAGGTGGAGAAGATGGATTGAAGTTTTTATTTCCAATGTATTATTATTAGTTCTAGTTAACAAATATCCATTTGGCTACTTCAAGAGCTCCAGAGGTCTAAGGCAAGGGGATCCCCTCTCCCCTTTCTTGTTCATAATTGCGGTGGAAGCCCTTAGTAGCCTTACGACTAAAGTTGAGATCGAAGGTGTTATTGAATGTTTTAAAGCTGGCGCAGAGGGCCCTATCATCTCCCATCTCCAATTCGTTGATGACACCATCTTCTTCACTAAAGCATCACACAACCAACTTAGATATCTGAGACGTGTTCTTGACTTTGCTTCTGGGCTTCAGATATATTTGAATAAGAGTTGAGGTTTTTGGTGTAAGAGAGGCGGTCAATTTGGAGGAACTTGCTGGCAGTTTGGGTTGTAGAATGAGAGCCTTTCCATCTTGTTACCTTGGCCTCCCCTTGGGTGCCCTTTGTAAATCTAAGGCTATATGGGACCCCATTGTTGAAATATTTGAGAGGAGGTTGACTTTGTGGGAATGCAGATCCTTTTTAAAGGTGGGAAGGTGACTCTCATCAAAACACGCTTTTGAGCCTTCTGTTTCTTATTAATGAGGAATTTCTTATGGGGACAAGAAGAAATATCATCTTGTGGATTGGACTTGTATTTGGAGGCCAAAGAAGGGAGGTAGCCTAGGTTTTTGTATGTCAGGGGTTATGAAAATTGTGCTGTTAGGCAAGTGGTTATGGCATTTTTGGGGAGGAGAATGATAAATTATGAAGAAGGGTGGTGGTTTGTAAATATGGGGTCAAACCCCTTGGGTGGGAGAGTGATCGGGTCCGTTTGTCTTATGGAGTGGGCTTGTGGATGGGTATCACCAAAGCTATGTAAGTTTCAATAAGGGGATTTATTATAAAATCGGGGTGGGGATAGAGTGAGATTTTGGGAGGGTATTTGGTGTGGAGAAAACTTTATCTCTTTGGGTGTCCCTGCTCTCCATGCTACTAAAGGCTTTGTTGTTAGGGTTTGTATGGGGACTGGGGAGGGTGGTAATAGCTGGAAACTGGTATTAGAAGAAATTTCAACGACTGGGAGTTGGACGTTTTATATCAGCTACTTATGAGCTGGGATTCTTTTTTTGGGTTTGGAGGAAGGTTGATAGATGGGTTTGGAAGTGGGATGCTAGAGGCAAGTTTTCAATCCGGTCCTTTTATTTGGCTTTGGCATGATCTAGTCAATTATTGCTTCCTGTGGGACAGGTAGGGGGAGGGGCGATTCCATCTAAGGTTACAGTTTTTGTGTGGACTCTGATGATTGATTAAATTCTCAGTTATGACCATCTCATGAAGAGATGTAAGTTTGGGCTGAATTTGCTTTCCATGTAGAGCATCTAAAGAATCTGTTCCCCATCTTTTTTTTTTGCATTGTCCCCTTAGCATTGAAGTGTGGGAGGCATTTCTTAGACTGCCTGTGATGGTTTGGGTAATGCTTTTGATCTCTTCTCTTCATGGCATTGTCAAGCGTTTGGGAGTACAGGGCAGATTTTGTGGTGTTTTCTCCCCTTTGCTGTGTGCTGGATTTTGCGGAAGGATAGAAATAGTAGGATCTTTGATGATAAGGTTGAAAGGCTGAATGACATTATTACGAGGGTTAAGGTGCTGCTGTCTTTTTGGTCCGGCCTTCTGAGGGTTTTAAAGGATTGAGTTTTGACCATTTTGTTTTTAGATGAGATGAAGTTCTGTATAGCCACTGATAGGCTTTGCTTTTTGTAATGCCTTTGACCTTTTGAAGTTTAGAGCGATTCTCCCTCTCTTACTTCAGGATTCTCCTTCATTTAATGGGGTGTTTTCCCCTTCTCTTAATACATTTTACCTTATAAAAAGAAAACAGCAATATCTTGTAGGAAATAATTATTTTTATAGAATAATAAAGATTATATGGATTATTAGTGGAATACCTTATGAGTTGTACAATATACCTGTGGACAGGAGCATAAATGAATGCAATATTGCATGCTTGTGAAATAGAAACTTTCTGTTGGTAGAACTAATAATCCCTTCTCTGTTGTGACTGCCAGATTTTATTTACTTAGTCTTTGATCATTATTTGTTGCCATTAATGCAATGTCTTCAATGTTTGTTAAATTATTTAAACCACCTGTTCAGATACTTGGTTGGATGTGATAACATTCTTGCCCAATTGCACACAAAGCATCCGGAACTCTGCGACAAGGTAGGTGGGCTCTTAGCCATGCATATTGACGACCTTAGGGCATTGGCACCTATGTGGCTTTTGAAGACGGAAGAAGTACGGGAGGACCGCGCCCACTGGGCAACGAACATAACTGGTGACATTTATGGCAAGGGTTGGATCAGTGAAATGTATGGATATTCATTCGGTGCTGCAGAAGTGAGTGTATTTGATTTCCTTCCATTTGTAAAATTATGATTTTGATGCAGTACTGGATCATTTTTTTGATTATGTGGTCTGCTCTGTCAGGTGGGACTTCGACACAAGATTAATGATGACTTGATGATCTACCCGGGTTATATTCCACGGGAGGGCGTTGAGCCTATTCTTTTGCACTATGGCTTGCCATTTAGCATTGGAAATTGGTCTTTCAGTAAACTAGTACACCATGAGGATGACATCGTTTACGACTGTGGACGGCTCTTCCCTGAGCCTCCTTATCCTAGAGAGGTACATTGACTAGTCCAGATAAAATAAAAGAAAGGATGCTGCTAATAGAGGAAACCTGGGGTATTTGTGGAAACAAGTCAGCCATATTCCCATGTGTGACATGGGCACACTTCTTCATCGATTTATACCATACAAATGTTGAGGCCATCATTAGATGGGCCGTAACCCAAAATTTGCACAGACCAGAAAATCCTAAATGCTTAATTGAAAGATAAAACTTGGATGGCTAAGATAAGCGGGTGGTGGAAAAAAATTGCATACATTTGACGGTTTAGATTTTTTGATTGGTGCAACTTTTGGCTTGGATGACCCAGATTGAGATGATCCATGTTATGTCATACATTCTGGAGTAGAGCTGAAGCATAGTCTACCCAAATACTCAGGTTTTCTTGCTAACGTTATGGAAGTTTGTCTCTCTCCAGTACATGACAGATTGCATCACTGGTTTTGATATAATATAATTTTAAGATATCTTTTCCCCTTGTGCAGGTTCATTCGATGGAAACTGATCCAAACAGAAGGAGAGCCCTATTTTTGAGCACAGAATGTATTAACACTTTAAACGAGGGTCTTCTATTACGCCACACATCAAGTGGGTGCTCTAAACCAAAGTGGTCAAAATACTTGAGCTTTCTAAAGAGCAAGACTTTTTCTCAGCTCACTCAGCCAAAATATTTAACTCATGACATTACACAAAGTGAGAAAGTTGAGGTACAACAGCAGGCATTTGATGAACCGGGAAGGATGTATCCAAAAATCCATACTATTTTCTCCACCGAGTGTTCCCTGTATTTTGACTGGCAAACTGTAGGACTTGTCCACAGTTTCCATTTGAGTGGCCAGCCTGGCAATATCACACGGCTTCTCAGTTGTACGGAGGAAGACTTAAAGCGGTATACTGGCCATGATCTGGCTCCTACCCATTATGTTCCATCCTTGAGCCGACATCCGTTAACAGGCGATTGGTAACTCAATTTCCTCATGCCTGCGATTTTTTTATATTTTTATTTTTATGGTAAGGCATTTGTTGGCCAATTTAAGTTCACTGTAGCACTGCCCTCCCTGCCTGTCTGGTGCACATTAGCACCACCCAGTGTGCAATCCACAAGTGGAGGTGCATCTTAGCAACACCCATTGGGCACGGTGGTGAAATCATGAGTGAGAAATTGGCCAAAGCAGGTCCCAACCCTGCGATCGTTATTTCCTTTCACCTTAAGATAATGGTATAGATGTGATTTACCATTTTAGAATATTTGCTCAAGTGAATAAATACTTACATTGCCAATTTCACCGATGCTAAATACAAACATTTATGTGAATAACTATTATCCTAGCGTAAAACTTGCTCCAAAGCTCTTTTGGGGTGTTAAGATGTCCATGCACCACTAAATTTACAGCCTAAATATTTATAGGAAGACAGCTAGCTGATCGAGCTTCATGACCTGTTTATTCACTTAGTGAAAAGTGGACCTAGGGGCCTCTCCAGCTCAAAAATCACCACCAACTGAATATTCTTAAATCATTGGAGCAATTCTGTCACTTTGTCTGGTTAGAGAAGATGTGCATTCGAGGTCATATACCTGTCGGAATATATGGCGAGTGCTTACATATAAGTGAGTTGGATTGAGGGATTTTGATTCTACGTTGAATTCCAGTGATTGCGACTCGAGCAGAAGTAAGATTGTGATGAGGCCGTGTGTGGGCAACAATCTGGAAAATTTCTCTCTGTGTGGTTGTGATAATCTGAATCCGTATTTTCAACAAGAAGATATTTTAGGTGAGGCTACCATTGCATATTCAAACCCTTTCCTCAGGTGCACGTGGAGGCCTCTTAACAATAAGTATAATACAGCAGTCGTATCTTGTCATTTCCCTAACCAAAAACTGTTAGATTGATTATGTTACAATTCTGTAAAGCTAAATAAGCCCATGGATCAGTCAGACAGGGCATTGTGTTGGAGATGTGTGGTCCTGGGTTAAAACCCTGCTGACCTGCCATCTCTCCCCTCCCCACTTTCCAGAAAACAATAAATAGAATATTAATTAAATTAAAATAATTTTTAAAAATAAAGAAGGAAAATAAATCCCTTGTTTCTGTTTGCACTTCAGGTACCCAGCAATCAATAAACCAGCAGCTGTCCTTCATTGGCTTAATCATGCAGAGATTGACGCAGAGTTCATAGTTATTCTCGATGCAGACATGATATTGAGAGGTCCGATTACACCATGGGAGTTCAATGCAGAACGTGGTCGTCCAGTTTCAACCCCCTATGAGTAAGACAAAATCTCTCTCTCTCTACACACACACACATGCATGTATGTAGATATGTATACATGTATAAACACGGATAGCAGTCTCTTACTTCTCTTTATGCATATTAGCTATCTTATTGGCTGCGACAATGAGCTTGCAAGACTCCATACCCGCCATCCTGATGCTTGTGACAAGGTTGGTGGTGTAATCATTATGCATATAGACGATCTACGTCAGTTTGCTCTACTATGGCTGCATAAAACTGAGGAGGTCCGGGCTGACAAAGCTCATTTTTCCAAAAATATCACTGGGGATATATACGAAGCTGGATGGATTAGCGAGATGTATGGCTATTCCTTTGGTGCGGCAGAGGTATGTTGTATGTTGGGATTTTTCTGCTTCTCTACCATCTAATATAATTACATTCTGTTTTTAATCATTAAAAACATGTTATTTGATGCTGTCTTTCATGCAGTTGAATTTGAGGCATCTCATAAACAGAGAGATATTGATATATCCGGGTTATGTTCCCGAACCTGGCATCAAGTATAGGGTATTCCACTATGGGTTGGAGTTTAGTGTTGGAAACTGGAGCTTTGATAAGGCCAACTGGAGGAATGTTGACTTGGTCAACACATGCTGGGCTAAGTTCCCGGACCCACCTGATCCTTCAACACTCCATTCAACCGATGAAAACATGCTACAACGGGACCATCTGAGCATCGAATGTGCAAGGAGACTTGGTGAAGCTCTACGTTTGCATCACGAGAGAAGGAATTGCACTGACCCTAGTACCGAAACTAACTTGAACCAGGAGATCGAGGAGGAATTTATGTTGCCGGGGAGAGTTGACAGATTGGATGAAAGATTAAATGTAGTAAGAAGTGACCCCACGCTGACCGTTGCTTCTCGTGCATCATTTCTACCTGCTACAACAGACCATGTCTTTAGTTCTTTAAGGTTTTGGATGGTCGCGCTATGGGCTTTCTCTATCTTGGGATTCTTAGTGGTCGTGGCAGTGTTTTTTTGGGGGGGTAAAAAGGCGGGGAAAAGGAGTAAGGCTCATAGAAACAAGAGAAGAGCCTCTTATTCTGGATTCTTGGATACAAATAGGCATGATAAACACCTCTATAGTGCTGAAATGTCCTTGAAACCTTAAAAATCTGGGTGAAACAAATATCAAATTTTCTGGTAAAGGTAGCACATCTAGTCTTTCACAAAAGGATTCCAAGAAACTTCCATCCTTTAGGAAGGAAGCTAACACGATTGATATGAAACCTGAGCTCTTGGAACAGAGTTCCTGTGATGGAGGACAAAAGGCATGTTTCTGTATTACTGTGGTTGGTGATTGGGGATTGTGGATCAACTTGGGCGGTTCTTTTGTCAACATAAATTGGCGCTCAACTGATAGTCTGAAGAGTTGTTGCTGAATTTTAACTACCCGTTTCATTCGAGTTCAACAGCGGTAATGTATAATGTTAATTCGAGCACCCTTTGGGTTTCTACACATCAACATTTACCAGATATGGTTACAACAGTTAATAGTGTCTTGTAGAAGAAATCGCAGAAGCTTCGAAAGAAATTTTCCATGGTGGAACTCTCTGTCTGTTTATCTCTCTTTAACTTTTCCTTCACGTGTGTTTGTTTTTACTATCTTGGTGGCCTACTGAATTATTTATCCTGCCATTCATTCAGTGGGCCTCATGGAGGGCTACCTCATGGATGGATCTTAATGATTGGATGAGAGAAAAAGGTCAACGAAATGGACAAAAGTCCATATACATTGGGGGCCTTTGATGTGGCCAGGTTGAGCCTCATCTAAGAAGGTGGCATCCCAATTAGAATGTCCAGTGTGTTTGGTTTTGCAGTGTTTGTGCAACTGGTTTCCAAGGAAAAGCAGTTTTATTTCATCATTCTTTGGGCAATGACTCTGTAAAACTTCTACACCTAAATGCAGTACATGGGATGCATGCCATCCGTTGATCCCGTCTCGACTCTACCATCAATGGGCTGTGTCTTGGCACCCGTCGGATATCTGTAAACATCGTCATTTACAGCGCCTTATCCCAACTATTTGGGGTTCACATTTTCATTGTCTTGAAGCGAAAAAAGAACCGTAATAATGAGTAAGTTTCATTTACTCTGCAAATCTTCAGGCATTGGACCCACTCATGGAGAGGACCTATTGGTGGGTTTCTAATTTACCGAATCACAATGTATCACACATTCAAACAACTAGGGGACGCCATGTGGCATACTCTTAGAGATCACTGACAGCATAGATGTTTGGCCCATCCCTAATTGGACCTATATACCAAAATTTATCTTGATTAGTAATTTCTATCCGGTGGATTAGAGTGTTTTTTTTATGTTTTACTTTTAACTGTGGATTTCTAACATTATTTGGGGTACTCAGATTCAAAGGTAAGTCACTAATCAGGCTGATTTTTGTTACTTCCGTCCATCTAAGGATGGCCAAACATCCATACAGTCAATAGCCTCTAATAGTGTGCCACGTGGCTCACACTTTGGAACCGTCATCAGCTTTGATGATGGTATCCATCATAATTTTTTTTTTCAGGAACATGGTCAAGGTGCCACATCGGGATTCAATAAATGTTTCGTAGTTGAGTTGAAATGTGTCATAATCTTTGAGATCCTGACCGTACGGATGTTTTGCCCACCACCTACAGGCAAAAAATCAGCCCGATTGGTGATTTCTACTTGTTGGATTTAAGTCATTTCATGGATTGATTTCAGCCGCAGGATTTTAGTATTGTTTGGGATACTCAAATCACTCAACCCCAACGGCTAGAAATCACCAATCAAGCTTATTTTTTGGTATGTAGGTTCTACCGAGCAAAAAAACTCTGTACAAAAGTTTGAAATGTAGCACAAAAAGCATTGCGCGACGCCCTTGTATCACGCAATGCGTGTTATAGAATTTTCCCACATGTAGAACCCTAGCGAGGCTTAAACCCATACTCTCTTTCTCACACACGCCACGCACGCACGCACGCACTGAGAGAGGCGAAAATGGGGAAGAAATCGAAGAAGCCCGGGAAAGGCAAAGAGAAGACAGAGAGGAAAACAGCGAAAGCAGAGGAGAAGAAAGCTCGCAGAGAGAACAAAAAGATCTCCGAAGAAGACGACATCGATGCCATCTTGGTAGTAGTCCTTTATATACAACAAACAACGAAGAGAAAACCATAATTTCGATTCCTTTCTCCATCCATTTGGATCAATCGCTTCACTTGTTCTAGAATTCATCTACAAAGCCTAAATTTTCTGTTTGTTTTGGAAAATTCTGTTGAAAATTTAAAACATTTTTGATGTTATTATAAAGGTTTTTAGTGGATAATTGCAGTTCAGAAAAATTTGTATCTGTAGATTTCTGAACTGTTGGTGTGATTGCAGATGAGCATACAAAAGGAGGAAGCCAAAAAGAAGGAAGTCCACGTCGAAGAAAATGTCCCGAAGCCTTCTCCTCGATCAAACTGCTCTGTACGATCCTTACTCCTTACTGTAATTCGAAGTAACTTCATGTTTCGTTTTTGGTTTTAAGTATTTCTGCTGTGAACTTGAGCATTATTTGATGTTTGTGTATTACAACTGTGTAGTTGAACATTAATCCCTTGAAAGAGACGGAACTGATCCTGTATGGAGGGGAATTCTACAATGGTAACAAGGTTAGGGGTTTATAATCTTTTGGAGGATGATATATTTTGGCTGTTATTGGTTTTCTGAAAGTCCCGGATGAGGATTTGGTTTTCGTAAAGACCCAAATGGTGCATGTTGCTAATTGTTACTGAATTTGGTGGCTGCAGACGTTTGTATATGGTGATCTTTATCGTTATGATGTCGATAAGCAACAGTGGAAGTTGATATCGAGTCCTAACAGTCCACCACCTCGTAGTGCGCACCAGGCTGTTGCTTGGAAAAATCATCTTTATATCTTTGGTAAATGAACACAACCTCAATAATTTTTTTCAGTCCAATATTTTTTTTTTGTTAAGTATATATTTGGTAAATGAAAAATCATCTTTTTTAGCTATTCCTTCTGCATCTAGTTTGAAATTAGTGGACTTTTTTTTTTTTTTTTTCGACTTTAGGTGGCGAGTTTACGTCCCCAAATCAAGAGCGGTTTCACCATTACAAGGTAGTTGATGATCACATTCTTCTTTTTCTTCTGAAGAATACAGACCTATTGTGTGGATTCTGATTGCCCAAGTTCTTAGCTCTTGCCTTATCAGTCCAAATTATGCTTAAAGGTTCAAATGTTGCTTTTGTTTTTTCTTTTGTTATAGGATTTTTGGATGTTAGACCTGAAAACAAATCAGTGGGAACAACTAAATTTGAAAGGATGTCCGAGTCCACGCTCAGGTCATCGCATGGTAATTCTTGCCTTTATATCCTGGAGCAATCGTTATTGTGTCCATAATTTTGAGGAAAAATCTTCAGTTTGATTTCCAGTACTGTATGATCTGATACATTGGTTTCTCGACATTGAATTACATATAATTGTAAAAGATTCATATCTTATTTGTTTATTTGTCCTTTTTTTGTATGCCGCAGGTATTATACAAGCATAAGATTATTGTTTTTGGTGGCTTCTATGACACTCTTAGAGAAGTGAGGTTGTTGTTTGGGTCCTTATCAAGCATCGAATCTGTTAAAGGTTTTGATTTTGATTTTTATAGATCCTATGTTGCTAATTTAGGGTAGTTTGATGTCAGATGCACTTTCCTAAACCAAAATGGAAATAAGAAATTATTGCTTTATTTAAAATATGTACAAGTTATGATGAATTTAGTTGTACCTTTTTCTTGAATGCTTAAATAATTAGTATCTGGCTAGGCACTCGTGACCTACAAAGATGTTTATTTTTCTGGATCATCGCTGTAGAAGTTCCTTTTGTTTTTCCTTAAAAAATGGTTAATTATAAAGAAAGTTGTGCATTATATTAATTATTTTAGGTTATGGTAATCGTAAAGAAAATATTGTGTGTGCGCGTTCGTGTACTAAAAATAAGTGCTACTAAACATGGGTTTTCTTTGAATTTAAAATTTGATGGAACTTTGATGATGTTTGTGCAGGTATTTTAATGATTTGCATGTATTTGATCTGGATCAGTTCAAGGTGAACATCCTTGGTTCTTACGGTACTCAGCTAATTGGTTATCTCTTGAGGTTTAGTTTTGATGTTTTATTAATGTCCATGCAATGGTACACTGTAGTGGCAAGAAATAAAACCCAGGCCTGGATGCATGTGGCCAAGTGCCAGGAGTGGTTTCCAGTTTTCTGTTTTCCAAGATGAGGTGAGTTAGTCAGGAACATGTTGTCCCTCTTATGCTATTAGTATTGCTAGTATAGGAAGACCTTGGTTTTGGTTCTAGCTCATTTGCTACTTATAGTTGTTGCATCTTCCTATTTATACTAGCTTTTGTTCTAAGATGTGTTACATCATAGTGAATTTATGCCAACTAGTTAACTATCATGGGTTTTGAACTTTTGATGGTCTATTTGGAAAGTAATTGTTGAAGATATTAGTATCAGTATTAAGCTATGTAACGAGGACACGGGCATATGTGTCGGCATCCAATACAAACAATACGTAACGGAGCGTCAGACACGCTGACTCCCAGTCCCACAAACCTAATTTGTTGACACGTCTGTACAGTTCATTGTTTATGCTGAAAGATGCACCTTTTAAATACTTTAGTCCATGTTAGGCATGCAATATAGAAAAATGTATTTAGATTAAGCTGATATACATTAAAATCACATAAACCGTATATAAATAATAGCTGAAAGCAATTTTTTTTTATAAATTGAGATTCGTTTGAAAAGGTGTATCAGCATGCGTCCGACATGTCCATTTGACAAGGTGTCCGACATGGAAAATTCTAAGAAAATGGAGTGTCCTTGTTACATAGGTATTAAGGGCATTTTTCGTATTTTAGTAGGGCTTTTTTTTTAATAGTTTGGATTGTACAATTGTTTTTGTCATCTGTTGTACTAATCTCAATATTAGTAAAATTAAGAAAACTAAGTGCAAGATCTAGGAAAGCTAACGTTTCTCTTGTCCTTTTGATTGGAAGTTCACTAGAGGAAATCAAGTATTTTGGGATTCATTTTGCATTGATCGTACACAAAATTAACTTTTTCTGGTTCATGTTTATTGCCTTCCTATTTTGGCCGTCTTTATGGTTTTGTTGATGTCTTCCAGATGTGATTGATTGTTGTGAATCATAGTGTCAACATAGAGTGACTCTGCCTCAACCGGCAATCCAAATGCCACTGTAACTGTCGGATCAGGAATATAATATTGTTTGAAGTTTGATTCTTTCTTTGGACAGCCATTCTCAAAAACATTCTCATGGTCGACTATTTGATAAAAGGAAAGGAAAATAATTCAAAATTTTTGTTTCCTCTGTAAAGCAAGTGGGGAATCTGTCAACCTTTTGCGTTTCTGCTGTATAGTTCTCTTTGGGCTCCCTCAGCGCTCCTTTTAATATATATATATCCTTTTCCCGATAAAAAATAAAAATAAAAATCTGTCAACCATCTTCTTCTCCATTGTAAATTCTAAATTCAAGTACGACACTTATGGGTTTTTGGAATCCATTGTGAATTGAGAATATATGTTTTTAATTTTTTTTATTGTGGAAAGATCTTTTATTTCTATAAACTATGAGTTTAGAACAGTGTTATAGTGCATATTGGGATTGTCATGTAAAATGTTGTCATTATTTGTAAGTGTTTGTACAAGACCTTGTCATTATATGATGGGTGATGGAGTGGTTAGGCATATTATATATTCTTAATTAATTTTTTAAATATTTTTTCATATTTTTAACTCATAAGAAAATCTTTATGAATCTTACAATCCAATGATTTGAACATGGTTCGATTTGAATCCTACTACTTATGATTCTTACAATTTGATTTGATTTTGACAACATTGATTTTTCCCCTTTTCTATTTAATATGGTACTATACCTTTAAAAAAAAAAACTATTCGTGTTATATTCTTTATATGCTTCTGTCTCATGAATTTGCCAATGCGGTTTATATACCAAGTGGAATTTTCTCTAGAAAACACAACTTTTGATGTACATCTTTAATAAATGATTTTTGTGGTGCAGATATTTTTATATGGGGGCTATTCCAAAGAAGTGGCATCTGATAAGAATAGCTCTGAGAAAGGAATTGTTCATTCAGATATGTGGTCCCTTGATCCAAGGTCTTGGGAATGGAACAAGGTTCTAATAATTTTTAAATTCTGATCAATTCTTCTTTTGCTGTTTAGTGTTCTTTAAATTCTGACAGTTTAATAATGGAGGCAAACACAACCAACTTGCAGAAAAATGTAGGAAATATTTTCTTTACTTTCTTAATTGTTCCTTCTCTGCGTTACATGTGTAAGGGCATCTTAATCCAATACATTACATTGGGAAAAAGAAAAATGTGGCGGCATCTTAATTCTGTTGTATTTCTCTTTTTTTTAAATGCCTTTTATCTCTTTTCCTTACTATCCTTTTATTTGTGATTTTATGTACCTTCTGTATGTTTGAGAAGAAATGTGAGTCATTTTCATTTGATTAAATCATGGCCTGCATGATTAGGAGGGCTAAGGCTACAATATCTTGACAGTAGGAGCTCAAATTACAAAACAAAGACTCCTATTCACATCTTTTCTACGTTTAGATCTGTAATCCCTGTTATCATGCTTTTAGGGTGGTTAGTTAGTATCAAAGACTTTGTTAAATAACTGGATGGACATTCTCTCTTTCGAACACCAATAATCAAGCCGATTCTTTGACAAGAATTGTCTTCCCTTGCTGCTCTTTACAGGTTTTCATGTCTTGGCGAATTATTTTCAAGAAATATGAGCAGTGAATAATTCAAACCCTATATTACATTTTGGCATCCTACCACAAATGCTCCGTAATTTGAAAACACATACCTTCCTCTTTTTTCTTTTTTTTTTGGTATGCCCCATACCTTACTCCTCGTACTTTATCTGCCACAAACTTAAGCAGACCTTTGAAACTTTCTACCTTTTTATGAGTTGCTCCATGGCCTAGTTATGTTAGATTTCTTATCTTGTCAACTCATTCCGCTGATAGAGCCATATTTTCCCGTGTGAATAGGTAAAGAAGAGTGGGATGCCTCCTGGACCTCGTGCTGGATTTTCTATGTGTGTACATAAAAAGCGGGCTTTGCTATTTGGGGGTGTAGTAGATATGGAAGTTGAAGGTTAGTAATTCTTTTTTATTAGAAAGGCACGATGGCTCTACATTACTTGCTTTTTTCCCTCTCTTTTAAATAAATCTCTTTGTTCCTGTAAGCCTTGGTTCCAACAATTTTGTTATAGCTTTTAATGGACCCAATTGTTAGAGTTGAAGAAAATCCAAAACAAAACGTACATACTTGCCATATACATATGCTTGGACGACACATTTAAGGTCTTGTTCTTCCATGAACAGTAAGACACACTTATTTGTGTGTTGTTGGATTTAGAAGATCAGTTAGCCTGTCAAGAAATGGGAATTCGTGCAAAATATATATTCATGTTTGTGTGTGTGTGTGTGTGTATGAGTTAGGATAAATCTACACTTGATTCCCTAATGCTGGAGCCAACATGGATTCATATTGGAAAATCCAACCATACATCGAGTTTTCCTCACCATGAGGATCATCATTACAAAAAAAAATCAATTCTAACACTACTACCGATACGCAAAGTTGACCTGAACTCTTGGTTTAATTGGATGGTGTGGATTTTTCAAACTCATGTTAACAGTTCATGGGTCTAGGAATGTCAGAATGGGCTGATTTTTTATGTAGATAGTCTTCATGCTATGGAAAACTCAATGCGTGGTTGGATTGTCCAACATTTATCCTCTCTCTATATGTGTGTATGTGTGTGTGTTACATGCATATTGAAAAGTTTTTTTTTTAATTTTTTTATGTCAAGGTTTTCTTCCAATTGGGACCAGAGCTATTCAAACTTTCTAATGAAAAGGTTGAGATCTCTGATATTATGATTGTTTTTTCTAATAGTAGCTTTATATTTTGTCTGTGCAGGCGATGTTATGATGAGTTTGTTCTTGAATGAGCTATATGGGTTCCAATTAGACAGCCATCGATGGTGTGTTCAGTTTTTGTTATTTATCTATAAGTGTAATTCAATGTTATTTCCACCACACACGTATGAAAAAATGTTATTCCCACCATTCCATCTTATTAATACACATTTGTAATGAGTTCTCCTTGGCACTTCTATGAAATGCAAATATTATAACTTGTGGTTCGTCAAATCTACAGGCCTAAAAAGTTCTTTTGGGCACCCTTGATTGCATATGGACATGGAATCAAACTTGAATATTTCATATAGACATACCCATAGGAGTGCAAATGAGAAAGAAGACTCTCTTGCAAAGAAATATACATTGGGGACAGTCTTCCCTAGCTTTTGTTTTTCTCTTATCTGTTTCTAAAGTTCCCTTTATTACGATGAAAAATTCTCTACTGGAGAAGATATTCATGATTTGCACAGTAAATCCGTCATGGTGCATTGCCATGAGGAGCATCATAGTTTTAAAACTCAATCTCAGCCATTGAATCGTTTGGTGTTGAGACCAAGTTGTGGGTGAGTCAAATTGATCTCGGGACCAACTCAACCAAGACAATGTGAATTCACAGAAGAAAATGGGGTGTCTTGTACGAGACAGCCCGAGACAACTTGACTCTGGTCCTTGCCGAGACCGAGTTGACTCTAGCCAGTCAATTCAGTCTTGACCGAGACTTAAAACCATGGGCAGCATTTTCTTTCTTTTTTCATTTTTTAATTATTGTCTTTTCTCATGGTCGCTGCTGTAAGGTAGCATTCTATTTTGTCAGATGATCTTGTTGACAATTACACATACTCCGAATGAATGCAATGATAAAGTATTTCTGTATCCCAAAGTTTGGCTTTTGCTTGGAAATTTAAATTACTAAAACTAAAAGATAGTTAATTTTCAAGTTAATCAATTTATATTATATTTTTTCCTTTGAAACTTAACAAGCAACTAGGAGTTTTAGCAGTTTTTTCTTTTAATTACTGAAAATGTTACAATCTATGATTGTTGAAAGAACATTAGAGCAACCATTTTAGAATTTCAATTTTTACATACGTTCCTAGGTATCATAACTGCATCTGCATGGGAACTGAAACAGGATGCAGTTGCAAATATGAGCATTTTCAAAATACTTGCAGATGGATGTTCACATGGGTAATCTATCCCAGACATGCATAGGCAAAGAAACCTTGTGGGGGAACCAGGGGGAGTTCATATCACCCATCAAAGTATATAAACCACACATAAACGAGTATTTTTTCCCTTCAATAATGAACAAAAGTTATTAATAGGAGAGAATGATACAAAGTGTACTGGGACGAGAATTCCTTATACACTTGCATGGTCTATTTTTGTGCTTTTATTGGTTTGAACTACACATGCAATTATTTGTATATCAATTATACCATTAGCTGGGTCCTGGATAGTGTCTATGACCTGGGACAAAGAGCTTCTGCATATGACAAGTTAACACGTACATTTGTTCCATCAAGAGAAAAGCTCATTCTTACCTTCGGTTTAGGTACCCACTGGAGCTACGGAAGGAGAAATCAACTAAAGATAAGGTATTTATGTAAATAAATTTGAAATTCTGAATTGACCCTGTTTAAAAAATCTCATCAACCTTTATTTACACTTACACTTTTTTCCTGATGTATATTTTATTATGGGGTATTTGTATATACTATATATCCCCATAGGTTTTACCAATTTTCCCCCTAGCATAACAGATCCTGATAAAAGTTGAGAATTCTGTGATTAATGCTTACATTTGGTATGGTCGAAGACAATTTTAACTCCACGTGAGATGGCAAATGACCATTTCACTCTTTTCTCTAACTAATACTTCATTACTTTCTTCTTGTCTGAGAGGAAAATGGTTTTTTCTTGTCACAAGTAGAACTCAATGGGTCAAAACCGTCTTTCCATATCAAAAGTAGACGTCAGTAACAGAACTTTAAATGCATTCATGGTCTGTTCCTGATAATAAGGGGATATTAAAATATGCTAGAACTCTGGGTTGTTTCTAGTTTAGTTTGAGTGGGTGAAATATACAGTACAGAAAAAAATACGAGTATAATTTGGGCTTTTCATTACAAATTTTTTTCTCAAATTCAGCAAAAAAAGAAAAAGAAAAAATAAAATGAAAAAGAGTTGATAAATATATGTTTTCTGTTCTTGAATAATTCATGTATATTTCTCGAAGTATACACGCATGTTCAGCTAACTCAAAAATGTGCAATTTTTTTTCGCTGAACTCGGCAGTATAGTACTTGAGAAGAAAAGTTCGCGTATAATATGCAAATTGTTTGCGAACTTAGGAACTAGGGGGGTATCCATAAAAAAAACAGCTTTAATTATTTATTTATCTTCTTTAAGTCAATCAATGTGACTCTTTAAATTATGCTTGTCCCATTTAAGACGATGTCTCCCACTAACTCTATGGTTTCAATGCTCGTTGAATTGGTTCTATAGATAAAAAAGAAGTCAGACCAATTATGTAATGGTTGCTCTCTTGACAATAAGAATAGTCACATTGGTCTAGAGAAGCAAGAAGCAAATGAAAAGGATGATAACTCTGAGATTACGAAGAAGCTCCTGATACGGAAAGTGGCTTCGATGAACTATCTCATCATATGACGAGGAATCTAACTGTCTTGGAAGGTCAGCTTGCTAATGTATCTGATGGAAAGCCTCAAGAATGTAATGTTAATTCTGACCCACAAACGTGCATTTCATCTGAGGTTAGTTGCACTGGATGGAAAATGATTTTGTATCATACATTTGTTGTCTCTTTGATTAATTGATTCCTGAAAGTATTGCAATTTTCAGGTAGTGAAGCCTTGTGGACGTATTAATTCTTGCATGGTTGTGGGAAGAGATACTTTATACATTTATGGGGGCATGATGGAGATCAGAGATCAAGAAATTACGCTTGATGATCTGTACACTCTAAATCTCAGCAAACTTGATGAGTGGAAATGCATCATACCGGTTTGATACATTTCTCTTCCTGCTATGCTTAAACTGCATGGAGTTTTCCTTTACATGCTGTTTTGTGGATGACAAAGTAGCTAAAAGTGTTGGTTATCCTCTGCCTTTATAGCGCCTTTGAATCTCTAAACTGACATTCCATTTCAGGCTGCATCCACATTCTTGGCAAATAACCACCTTATATGTTAATTTCTTAATTTTATATCTTCCTTGGTGGGCCTTTCAGTCAACGTTACCCACCTTGGTTCTTGGAACTAATCACTATTGCAATGGATCGGCTTTTTTGAACAATCAATTATTAGCATTTTTGTGAACGTGCTATTATTGCAATACATTATCAGAATCAAGTAGGGGCAGGTGGAGGTGCATTAATTGTTTTCTTGTTATTCTATACAACCAGGCATCTGAATCAGAATGGTTAGAAGTTACGGAGGATGAAGATGATGATGAGGATGATACTGACAATGAACAAAGCAGTAGTGGAAGCGACAGTGATGAGACAGATGATGAAGATGATTTGGAGGTACCTCCCTCACAAGTTACTGCATCCATGCACACGTCGTCAAATTATTTGCTCTATTATACAACATCGAAATTCTACTTTTTTCCCCTTGGAATGAGTTTCATTAGCTTTAATTTCTGTACTTAGAAGCATCATAACCATACAAAATATGCAGTAGTGCCCTACGGGGTTACCTTTGGCAACTTGGTTCATGCTGTTCAAGAACTCTTGCAAGTCAGTGTGCAGAAAGCCTAACTTGTGGGGACATCTATATTTTCAATGTGACGCCATCAGTTGCTATTATTTCACTTAAAAGCCATCTGGGGCAAGGTTTAAAATTTCGGTTTCGCATGCCATTTTGGTGAGGGCTGCAACTGAAATTCCGTGTGAAATTTTGGAAATTGAGATTAGCAATGAAAATTTCACAAAAAACTGAAATTTCACGAAATTTCAAAAATTTATATCCGAAATTTCTAAAATTTCGAGTTTTATGAATTTCGGTTTCGGTGTAGCTCGAAACGAACTTTTCGTCGAGCCTTTTACATTAATCATTTGTATATGAAGGTCACAGCATTTAAGTGGGAAGTTTAGTTCCAGCTAACTAGTGAAAGAATAATTGCCAAAGAACTTAAAAGTTACCTTGCTGTTTACTCATTCCATTTAGCATTCTTATATCATTTCGGATGCCATATATAGTTGGCCTCAGATTGTAATTATTCTTCAAACGGTATCTTTTAATTTTTGTTTGTCATGAAATGACAACTAGAGTTATTGACTTTCTTCGTGCATATAGTAGTCCAAAACTTTTTTGACTTTTTGATGGCCTACAACATATTCGTCGGATTGTTCTTCTACTCAGTATCTTTTCATTTTCGTTTGTCAGGAAATGGCAACAATAATTATTGATTCCTCATGCAACTTTTTCTTGATGGTCTACAAAATAATCTAAAATGAGAGAGACATAGTAAAACTCAAACACAAATGCATGTAGATCAACTGTTCAAGAGATCTTTTTGTTTTCGAAGGTGTGGAATCCTATCTTCTAAGGTCTGGTCAAGGCTTTTCTTTTTGGAAGGTGGATTGGGATCAAACTTGCAACCTCATACCTTATAATTGCAGGCTAACCAAATAAAATATAAATTTTGATTTACTTGAATGAGGACATTAAGTTGATGTGTCTTTTCCTGATAAGTAAATAACAGCTTGCATGCTGAACTTAAAGGAGAAAAGGCAAATGGCTCTAAAGGTTTCACTGATCTGATTTTTGGAAAACTTAGATATTTTATTTATATCTTTGTCTTTGGCTATGTGAGCGTATAGGGTTTGTTAACTAACGCAAATTTTCTCCTGAAATTATTGGATGTTCCACTGTGATTTGTTAAATTCCTTGAAATAAGCTATTCCAGTTAATTGATTCTCAACTTTTGTCATGGCAATACATGAAAAGGCTAGGAATGATGGTGCAAAATCACTTAAAATGGGAGATGCTGTTGCTATATTAAAGGGTGGGGGAAAGAATCTTCGCAGGAAGGAGAAACGGGCCAGGATTGAGCAGATCAGAGCAAACCTTGGCCTTTCAGATTCACAGAGGACTCCATTGGTATTTTCTATTTACTACTTCATTGGAAATTCTGTTTGGTGGAGATTCTATTGCTTGATTGTACTTCTTGTAACACTTCTAGAACGTATGTTAGTTATAAAAAACCAGTCATTCAGTTGTATAATTATATGTTCATATGTGGTCATGCTAAATAACACAATTCACAGATTGTTTTCGATAGGTTGAAGGACCTTCAAACCATTATGTTTGGGAAGGTCCTGAAGGCATCAAAATAGTAAGAATTAAGAAAATTCAAGTGACGCTTAAAGTTAGAGCTTCTTGGGTCAACTGGAGCTCAGTGGCATATGGATATTATTCATTATTTGTGTAACCTAATTGAATATCAGCTACCAATCAGCCTTTGTATCACTCATCATACTGACAATTGTGCTATCATACTTACTAGCCATTCCACCACATAGTTTTCTTGCTGCAGTTTGTCTTGTTGATCCTCTAAGGCCATGTTTAGCTTGCTTGGTTCCTGCCTCCCTGGGCCCTGCATGTGGAAACTGCTGTATTCATATTCACGAGTCATGGCTATTTTAACTCAATGCAATTACATTATGCATTTGACGGGTAGCACACACACACACACACACTATATATATATATACATGCATTGTCGGTCCCAAGCCTAGATGACAGGAGGGTTACGTCAGGTTAGCAGCCGGGGTACAACTTTTGCCAAAACTTGCCATGAATCTTGATCCATTATTACATTTAGCTCATGCTTGGGTCTTCGCCAAAAGCGACGCGATGCAACGACACCTGGATGCGGTGAAAAATAGGTAAGGGTTCTGGACGAGTGTAGGTACCGAAGTTGGTCCAGGAAAGTAGGATTCGTCTTGCTAGTTGGAATGTTGGGACTTTAACAAGTAAGAGTTTAGAGTTAGTAGTCAGAGAGTTAACATAGCCTGTTTATAAGAGGCAAAGTGGGAAGGGGCAAAAGCTAAAAAAATAGATGGTTAAAAACTTTGGTATATAGGAGAAAATGAAAATAGAAATGGGTTTGGAATAATTGTAGATAAAGATATAAAAGATAAAGTTATAGAAGAGACCGTTTGATTTTGTAGGTGTAGGCCCCTTCGTGGGGCTGTTTTGGGGGGTGGGGGTTCTGGTTGTTGGCTTTTGTTTTTGCTTTTTTTTGCGTTGCTGTATAGTCTTCCCGTGGGGCATTCTCAGCCCTGCTTTTTTAATTTATATATCTTTTACCGATCAAAAAGAAAAAAGTAAAGAGAATAGGTGATATGTTGTTGTCAATAAAAATAGTGATATGTGAAGAGATAATTAACATAATTAGTGCTTACGCTAAGGTTTTAAATTTTGGCCGAACTGTCCAAATTTTGTGCCAAAATTTCGATTTTGGACCTCACCAAAATGGTTAATGAAACCGAAATTTAAAACATTGGCTTACGCACCTCAAGATGGATTAAGAGACAATTTTGGGAACACATAGATGTATTAATGCAAGGAGTTCTTGATGGATAGAGGGTATTTATAGGAGGGGGCTTAAATGGGTATGTTGGGAAGGAAAATAGAGGATATGAAAGGGTACATGGAGGATATGGGTTTGGAGAAAGAAATGAAATGGGAAATGCGATCCTTGAATTTTCGATGGCATATGATCTCGCAAATAGCAAACACATACTTTAAAAAGAGATGAACATTTAATTATGTTTAAAAATGGAAAAATAGGAGCCAAATAGACTTTTTTCTCCTTAAGAGAAATGAATTATCAATGTGTAAAAATTGTAAGATTATTCTAGAAGAGAGCTTGACCACACAACATAGGACAGTGATTTTTTATGTTTGCATCAAAATATGGAAGAGAGGGATTGAAAATAAAAGATGCCCAAGGATAAGGTTGTTAAATTTAAAAGAGAAAAAAGTGGTGCCTTTCTTAGATAAATTGGTAAAGGAGAAAACGTGAAACGTAGACGCAAAGACTATGGTGATGTGAGATGTAATGGTTTAATGTATTAAAATAGTAGCAAAAGATGTCCTTGGGGAATCGAAAGGGAACATAAGGAAACTTGGTGGTGGAATGATGAAGTTTGAAAGGACATTAGAGAAAAGATGATTTATTATAAGACCTGGCAACTTGTTAGAAATAATGAAAACTGTGCAAGATATAAAAATGCTAAAAAAGAAGCAGAGAAAGTGATGAGGCCAAACATAAAGCATATGATAGTCTAAATTAGGGACGAGAATGTGAGAAAGATGTCTATAAGCTTGCACGAACAAGAGAGAGAAATGTTAGAGATATAGATCATGTTAGGTTCATTAAGGGCGGCAACCAGGGAGTTTTAGTGAAAGATAAAAAAATTAAGGAAAGGTGGAAGACTTTTAAAAAATTATTAAATGAGGATAACGTAATGGACATAAGACTAGATCGAAATACTAGGGAGAATATTAAACATACATACTTACGTAGAAGGTATCAAAGGTGAAATCAACTTTAGCTAAGATGAAGACAGGTAGGGCCTTAGGACAATATGGTATCTCAATAGAGGTGTGAAAATGTATGAGAGGAATTGAATTGTCTTGGCTTACCAAGTTCTTTGACAATATCTTGAAGAGAAGAAAAATGCCAGATGAATTGAAAAGTATTGTAGTGCTTATATTCAAGAAAAAAGGAGACATACAAAGCTGCACAAACTACCGTGGCATCAAACTCATGAGTTACACTATGAAACTATGGGAAAGAGTGATAGAGAAAAGATTAAGGCAAAAGGAATGTTGACCATCAAGGCAATCTTCTTACTTAAACAAATGATAGTAAAGTTTAGAGAAAAGAGGAAGAATCCACAGGGTCTTTGTTGACTAAGAAAAAACATATAATATAGTCCCTAGAGAATTATGAGGGAGCAATGACTAGTGTTATAGAACAATTGGTGATAAGAGAAGTGAGTTTCCAATCACAATGGGATTACACCAAGGATCAACCCCAAGTCTATACTTATTTGCTTTAGTTAAAGATGAAGTAACAACTCATATCTAAGGTGAGGTCCCCTGGTGTGTGTTATTTGCAGATGACATATTATTAGTTGACGAGACTAGGGATGAGATAAATACAAAATTAGAACTTTGGAGGAATACCTTGGAATCTAAAGGCTTTAAAATAAGTCGAACTAGGATAGAGTATATGGAGTGCAATTTTAGTAAGAATGCACATAGAGATGATTCACCAATTAAAATTGACAACCAGGAGTTACCTTGAAGTGTCCAATTTCGTTACCTTGGTTCTATTATTCATAAGGAGAGGTTGAGGAGGATGCTACCCATAGAATTAGAGCATGGTGAAGAAAGTGGAGATGTGCTTTTGGAGTGTTGTGTGATCGATGTGTGCCATTTAGATTAAAAGGAAAATTCTATAAGATAGTAATAGGACGGGCAATGCTTTATTGGGCAAAATGTTGGCAATCAAGAAACAAATATGTTCATAAAATGAGTACAGTCGAGATGGATGTGTGGTAAGATAAGGAAAGACAAAATTAGAAATGAACACGTTTGTGAAAATATAGGAGTAGCCCCCAATAAGTGACAAAATGAGGGAAAGTTGATTGAGATGGTTTGGTCATGTACAAAGAAGCCCAATGACAACACCAGTGTGGAGGAATGTACAAGTCGAAGGGCCTAAAGGGCGAGGGGAAGGCCAAAATGGATGTGGAGTGAGGCTTTGAGGGGAGATTTTAAGAAACTTGCCTTAATGGAAGAGATGGCTTTAGATAGGATTCAATGGAGGAACATGAGTTGTACAGCCAACCCCCTACTGTTGGGAAAAGGCTTTATGGTGATGATGATATATATATATACCTTTTCCCATGTTTCTCTACTTTTATCATGTACATGTGAGTGGTACGGAATCTTATATTGAATGTATTAGCTGATTTGACCTTAGTGGTTTAATTTCGAAATAATTCTGGGTTAGTGATTTCAATTCCTGCTTCTGAAGTCTCTGTATTTATGCCAAGAGAGAAATTTGTATTATGCATGGGCTTGCCTATTTGAACTTGTATTTACATTTTGCAGCTAAGTCTAGCTGTTGCATCGGTATTTAGTAGTGTGTCTACATCCTATTACTTTATTGATTGGTTGTTCTTATACATCTTTTGTGAAGCCTGGAGAATCTCTCAGGGATTTTTATAAACGAACAAATCTATACTGGCAAATGGCTGCACATGAACACACTCAACACACTGGAAAGGTCAGTTTTCCCTCTTGAAAACTTTAAACGCTTTAAATTGTTTTATAGCTATTGCCATATAGTTACTCCTGTAATTTGTAGAGTTTTCCGGTGATTGGTTGCTTGCATTCTGAAGTTATAAAGGTGACGAAAGAGGCATTTCTTCCGCAATTATAAAATAGTAAACAACTTGTGAATCTCATGAAGCTGTTAACTTTTTCAAAATTTCTCAACGAATTAGCCAAGATCTTGTCATATTGTATTGTTCTTTCACCTGCTTTTATATTTTTCCCCAGTTCCCCTTTATACGCATGATACATCAAATGAAAGATGAATAACAAGTGTGAAGTGAAAAATAGAAAAGAAAAGAAAATCTGTCTTGAACAAGAGTATAGGCTAGCTTAGAACAGTGTCTAGTGAATAAACTACAGGCAGCAAATACCAACAATCTCCACATCTATTACTAATGGAAACCTTTGATTCTCATTTACATATGTAAGTTCTTTTTGGTAGAATTTCAATTTGTATAGTGACATGTTTTGTCCCTGTTAGGCATTTGCATTACAGTCCCTGCGTTGTTTTTATTATACCCACTAAAAAACATACATTGTTATCATTATGCACTGAAACCTTGATCCCATCATTCCCATCAAAGAAAAGAAGATGACATCATCCTTCAAAAGCTTATGAAATATTTTCTTTGCCATCCGTCTAACTTTTTAATTGGATTTTGGAGAAAGCTTTTATTGTCTCTATTATGATCTTGTTTATGTTGGAACTGTAGGAGCTCCGTAAAGATGGTTTTGATCTTGCTGAATCTCGATACAAGGAGCTTAAACCAATCCTTGATGAGGTGGTCTTCCACTTAAAATCTTTCAAGGGCATTTGAGGTTGCTGCTGAAAAGCTATACATTTTTGTGGTCGGTGGGGTCATTTTTATAATGTATATTTCTTCCATGCAATTTCAGTTGGCCATACTAGAGGCAGAGCAGAAGGCTGAAGAGGCGGAAGGGGCCGAGACTAGTTCAAGAAAGCGAGGCAGCAAGAAAAACAGGTCTCAAGCTTCACAAAGGTAGCTTTAAATCTCAAGACATGGATGTCTACACACCCTTCTTCCACACCAAATATGCTGTCAGTTCAGTGTAGCACATTGTCTCTGCTGGTGGGCAACAAAGCCATGTTAGATTATTCAGTTCGATAAATATTTATATAAGCACATACAAACACACTCCTACCATTTATTGAGCGATGCAGTTTTCTTTGGCATCTCCTGATCTTATAAGCCGTTTTTGAATAGGTCGGATGTCTTTGTACGTTGTCTGATATTGTATAAAGAGAATATCACTTTCTGAGCACTTCAATTCAAGTAAGCCGATATCTGTGATAGGTTGTGATTGATTTTATGTAAGGTCTTAGAGGTTTTAAGGCTAAAATGTAGTCCCGGTATTTATTGACGATGTTGCCTGTCTATAAGCACAATTATCAGGACCCTAGTACATATCCAGAATTTCGAAATCTCCTGGAGATCTGGGTCCCTAAAAACTGATCAGGTGATTGAGACCATCTGAACTCATGGAACTTTTTGACTGTCAAACTATTCTTACATGAGCAAATGTTTGTGATTATATGGTCAGGTTGTTTTTTGATCCATTAGATCTCCTAGGTGGGCCGGGACCTTATTGTGGTTGATCCCAATCCCAGCAGGAGTCTCCAGGTATTGTGCTGATCCCTTGTTTCATTGAATGTTTTGGATTAAAATTGCTAGTACTTCCAATATTTAATGGCCGTGGAGGCCGAGTATAAGGACTATGCAGTACCTGGTGCATGGACCGTTTCCATCTTCGTCCATTGTGGGCCCATATATCCGATTAAAGTCAGTGGGCCAACTCTAGAATGGACCACATACACAAGGCACAAGGCTTATGGTGGATACCTAGGCAACCCAGAGACGAGGAAGGGCATCGAAGAGTTGAAAATAAGCATAGATCTGGATGCTCATCAATCTAAACCATTTTCATTTTACGAATTAGTCCATCTGATGATCCAACCATTCAATCAATTTCATTCTTTCTGGAAGTAATTGAAAAAGAAATGGCATTTGGTTTTAAAAAATGGTTAGGATCACCGACTCGGGAACAGGGCCTGGGGGTGGAAGGGTCTTGACGCTATGATTGGTTTTTTGGTGGAGGTAAGGGCCCATTGATCGGATAGGACGGTCAGGAACTCTGCATGGTATGCCATCTACGGTGGACAAGCCGAATTGCTACTGCAACGGCCAATTTGCTTGTAGTTTTCACCATGTGGCTTTGACTGGTAGCAAACTAAACTTGCAAGGACTACTGCTAACCACCCAAAGTGCCCATTTGCTATGGTGATGTTGCACCCACTGGTGGTTCAATTTGTCACATCTTCACCCTCTCCGTTGCAACAACCATTCGCTTTCGTCGAGGATTCTTGTGTTCCATGAAACGAAAGCTAGCTCTCTCTCTCTCTCTCTCTCTTGGAACACAGTCATAGGTTTGACAATTGTAGGGACATAGGGAAAAACTACCACTTTTCGATCTTGATCAGACGGTGAGGCCTTGACCCCTGCCTGAGGCATGCCACACCTAATGAATCTCTTAAGGATGTGATGGACCCACCTCACCACTTACCCCATCCAGTTATTGTGATTTGTGAACCACTGGATCATTTTGAATAAATGGTTAGTAAAAGAGACATAAAGCACCACAAGAGATTAGTTAGATATATATTGCTTTCCCATCCTCTAAAAGAAAAGCTAAACTCCTTTGCATACAATTACAAAAATGCCCTTATCCTTTTGCTTACATTTCACCAACGTTCAAGCTGACTAACAACACCATTATAAAGTCCATAATTAGGACAGGTTTGTCGGCCTCTTTTTTTTTTTTTTTATCTCTTTTCAAATTCAAATCTCATATCACACTAAAGAAAGAGAAAAATAGACGTTAAAAGAGACTTCGAGCTGTTATTAAATTTGAGAAAAAAGTTTAAGGCCCACCTCTGAAAATGCATGTGCCATACTCATTCGGGCCCACCCCAACCCTTAAGACTGTACATATACACCAAAATCATCCTGATTGGTGATTTATGGCCATTTGACACGTGCACTTTTCATTGGTTGATCTCTAGCCGTTGAAAATAGAGCATTTTTTTGGGCTACTAAAATCCAACGGCTTGATGTCACTTATCAGGCTGATTTTTGAAGTGGGTCCAGTAACTGATTTGAAAAACATTCATGTGTCAGTGGACCCGAAAGAGTGGCATCTAAATGTGGACATCAAACTTTAACTTTCAACAAATGGGAGTAAAACTTCGCTGACCGTTCCATCACCGTCCATGATGACTACTCACAATATGAGCTACGTGGCACAATTTTTAGAGGGCGTCGACCGTATGGATGTTTGTCCAATCCCTAGATAGGCCTGGAAATAAAAAATAAGCCTGATTAGTGATTTCTAAGCGTTGGATTGGAGCCATTTGCAGGGGTTTAATTTAACCGTGAGAATTTGAGCATTATTTGGGTACAAAGATCTAAAGTTTTGAAACTACTAATCAGGCTGATTTTTTTTGCTTTGTAGCTCGATCTAGGGATTGGCCAAACATCCATGCGGTTAGCGTCCTCTAAAAAGTATGCCACGTGGCTCATATTCTGGGCGGTCCGTGACTCAACAAATGGGATCTAGTAGAAAAGATTAGAGCTTTTCAAACATATAAGAGAAGGGAATTTTTGACATACCCCCCCATGTTATCTTTAAAATTTGACATACCCCCCCACAATTTGAAAAAGTTGACATACCCCCTATGACTCGGTCCACTGTCATTTGACCAGTGTTGACCCGAGTTGACTACCAATTTTTTTTATTAAATGGCAAAAATGCCATTGTCTTCAACCTTGGAACAAGGGTTTGGGCAAAAACCCAAACCCCAAATCAAACGGTTGTGGTGGACAGCCAGCCAAGAGATTCCAAAGGGTTGGCCATCCATCACCGGCGACCAACCAACCGGTGTCCCATGGCTAGCCGGCCACCACTTCGGCAATAATTTAAAACCCAAGGTAATAATAAAAAAAAATAAAAATAAACAAACATCATAAAATTTTAGTTTTAAAATTTTCATTAGCATAAATGAAAACAAGACAAAGCAATTTATATTTTAAACTTTTGAAATGTGAATTTTGGAAAGATGGGTTTTCTCAATTTTAAAATATTCCTTCATGAGTTTTATCTATTTTTTGGAGGGTTTTTTATCTCAATATTTACTTAATTCATCAAAAAATAAAAATAAAAAATAAAAAATCTCAAGTTTACCAACATGGGTTTTTATTTTTATTTTTAATCTCCTCTTTTCATGTTTGATTTGGGGTTTGGGTTTTCCTTGTTCTAAAGTTGAAGACAAGGGCACTTTTGTCCTTTAATACAAATTTTGGTGGTCAACTCGGGTCAACACTAGTCAAATGACTGTGGACTGAGTCATAGGGGGTATGTCAGCTTTTTCAAATTGTGGGGGGTATGTCAAATTTTAAAGATAACATGGGGGGGTATGTCAAAAATTCCCATAAGAGAACCCACCTCAGATCTCAAAACAACAAACGCACACAGCACACGAGCAAACAGAGAACCCACAAAAGCTTTCCTTTTTCTGCACTTCTCAGCACTCTCTCTCTCTCTACCATGGCCAGATTGTGGACCCAATGCTTGTGATTCAAAATTCAAAGTGAATGTCTTTAGAGATTTCAGGGAAGGAATAGAGAAGGCGAAGAAGAGTTCACAGTAAGAGTTGGTAGTTTCTCTTCCGCGAAGGCATGGCTGATTCAGCTTGTCTCCTGCAAACATTCTCTCATGCTTCTGACACTCCCCATGCAGCCAAAGAGGTCAGGAGATGGAACTATGAGAAAAATCCCTTTACCCATCTTTCCATTTCAAGTTTCTGTTAATGGGTTTCCCATGTTTTGGTTAAATGTTTAATGGGTTTTGAGATTTATGCCTTTTTTCTTGACTTTCATCGCTGAGGCTGTTCATGGCTTTTCTTTCTTTCTTTCTTTTAAAGGTTTTCTTTGATGGGTTTCTCAGATCCTTATTCTCTTTGTTTCTTTATGCATCTTTCCTTTTCTTTTGACATTTTCTCGATTACTTGTTATATTGTAGGGTTTCAAATCACATGAGTATGTGTTCGTCCCAAAATGCAGCTTTTGATATGTTTTCAAACTCATGGTGGTCTGCTTTAATTCTGCTTGTTCTTTCTGTATCTTACATGGTTCATCATTACTATAGCTTTTGATGGGATTCTCATGTAATGGGGTGTCTCTTGATTTCATTCTGTTCACAAGAAAACACTATGATCCTTGAGACTTTCTGTCTGCAATGTTCTTTTGTCTTTTCTTTTTTGGGTTTGTAGATGGATATATATGTGTGTGAGGTTCATTGTATTAGGACTTGGCCTTTGAAGGTTTGGCTGTGAAAACTGGACAAATATTTGTGTCACAGGGCAACCCAATTCATGCGCTAGGAGAATCGATCTCTTTCGGAAGGTTCATGTCCGAGTCCTTAGCTTGGGAGAAATGGTCATCCTTCAATAACAACCGGTACTTAGAAGAGGTTGAGAAGTACTCCCGTCCGGGCTCAGTCGCTCAGAAGAAAGCTTACTTTGAAGCCCATTACAAGAGAATTGCTGATCAGAAGGCAGCAGCCTTGCTTGAGCAAGCAAATGCTGCAGCTAATAATGTCCCCGAACCAGAAGCTGGTGATGGAGTTCAAAGTGGTGGTGCCCTTGACAACTGCCCTGTTGCCTTTGATGAACCAGGGGAAGGCGATGTTTCCAATTCCGAGGCTGGTTTCTCTAATGATCTGAATGGTTGTAACTCTAACGGGGAGACAAGTGGGTTGGAAACAACCAAGGTGGAAGAAGTAGATCCCGTAATAGAAGACCAGGTTCTTGTGGAGAACTCGATGCAGATTGAGTCACCGAACCAGGATGGAGATATCGAGAACTACAGTAAGGTAAATGAGATGGAGATTAGTACAACAAAGCAAATTGAAAAGCCACCCTTAAAGGTAACAGACTTTCCTTATTGCCCTGATTCCTGTGTTTCACTCTATGATCTTGATTTCATAACTCTCTTATTGGTTTGAGGTATTCCAGGAAAGGTTTGCTGCTAATCAGGAGACTTTGGCTTCAACAGCCAAAACAAAACCAGCGGCTTCTTCCTCGAAACCATCAGTTTACAGTAGAGCATCCAAGCTCCCATTATCCCCTGCCAAGCCCAGAACTCCTATTCATCCCCGGAAGGAAAATGTTGCCACTCCAAACAGTAAGAAGTCTGGAAGAGACTTACTGGATAAAAAGAGATCAACTCCAAAATCGCTTCATATGTCAATCAATTTTGCTCCATCTCCATCTCGTGCTGATGAAACCAATAAAATACCGTCCTCAATTCTCCAGAAGATTGGGGATTCAAGAGTTGTCGCCAGTTCGTCCAAGACATCAAAAAACTGCTCGACTCCTCTAAAAAGTCCAGCTAGGGTGCTTACTTCTCTCTATGTCCCCCTGCCCCATCTCTCTGAATGTCATTCACAGTAACAATATTTGTCATGTTTGCTAAGATGAGCTTCATTTGTGAACGGCAGGCATCTGTGAATGGGATAACAAAGCTTCCTCCAATAACTCCTCAGTCGGAAAGCAGAAGGTAACCACTTTATAAAATTCCATAAATAAGTTTCAAAAAGATGCAGAGGTCCTCAGCCCTTTGCTAGCTGTGCCACTAGTCTGAAAGTGTTCTCACTTTATGTAAATGATCATTGTTCATGGTTTGCAGGACCAAAATACCATTTGAATGTACAGTCCCTGGAAGCAGAAAATTGGATGTGAAATGGCAATCCCTCTCTGTGGAGTAAGAATCTTTGTCACTTATATCACCATGTGTGGTTCATGGTTGTCTAAACTATAGAGCTTGTAACTTGGTTACAGATGTGTTGGTGTCGTACATGGAGCAAATGTTGATTCCTGAAACCCCAATCACTGGCACATTCAGCGCTAATATGATTATTTTAGGAGGGTTAACTACAGATGCACACATGCAGAGGAGTTGGGACAAACTATTTGATGGGATCCACTTAGGAGGCCTATTAAGGCCAAAAAGAAATCCAATTGGATGATCATAATCATCCGATGTATACATTTTCGGGATTGTTCCCCCTCATCATATTATTTCTGGATGCCCAAGAGAATGATATGGATAGGATGGTTAGGATCATCTAGTTTTGGCCAAGGTGATCTCCTGGGTTGGTACTAATTCCCAACCCCTCGGTGTGTGTGCCACATGAATGACTCTAAATATATATAGAATAATAAAGTATTCTGGATTCCTCCTCACTGTACCTATCTGGGGTTCACATAAATAGAACTTCAAGTTGTTCTGATAATTGTTTGTGTGGCAGTCATTCAAAGTATTCAAGCGCCTGCGGGAACAAAGCATGTTCCCCTGTTGTATCCTCTTCTTTTAGCTTCAGGTGTGACGAAAGAGCCGCAAAACGAAAGGAGGCAAGACCTGACTTAGTAGTTCCTTTTCATTTGAGTATACCAACAATGGGTTATATACTTATAGTTATGTCAGATAAGATGTTTTTGCTTTGTTGTCTTACTTCTTGTGTCATTTGCTTTCCCATACTTTCAGAAACTAGAAGAGAAATTCAAGGAGACACAAAAAATGCAGATTCAAGGAAAATCTAAGGTTACCAAGCTTTATTTTAGTCTCCATATGATTGCCTGTATTTTGCTACTGGATGGAATAGGATGGAGCTTTATGAGCATGGTTGGAAAACCTGGAGAGTCAACTTGTGATGACACCATGTCAATCCATTGTATGGGCTGCTGAGTAACAATTTATGTGACTCAGCCGGAAAATGCCCCAACTTGGCCCAAGTTTTTGCATGACTTGCTGACTTGACCTCGTCAATTCAAATCCATGATTTTTGTATGGGTCCTGCCTCATTTCTTCTTCAACATATAATAAGAGCTTCAGCCAATTGTCTTCTGCATGTCGTGCAGGAAAAAGCTGAAACTGAACTTAGAAAACTGCGGCAAAGCCTCGGCTTCAAGGCCAAGCCATTGCCTGATTTTTATCGTGAAACAGAACCACCAAAGAATCAGATAAAGAAGGTATCTCTATCTATCATGTTACCTGTACAATCAGCTCAGGCCTGTTAATTGATAATGCTGCATCCATAAAAGTGGCTTAACTAAAGTTTTGTGAGTAGTTCTGCCATCCACTAGAGCGAGAATAGCTGCTACAGAAGTATGAACTCATAGCTTTTGTGTGTGATAAAACTACTCTCTCAGTTCCGCTCCGTTGATAATATTTCCCCTTTGAAAAGTTTGAAGTTTTCACCTTGCGCGGTGCTCTTACTATCTGGAGTTCTGCTTCAATGCCTATCCCAACTTTCGTCATTCTGGTTGGTAAATATCAATCATGTTTTGCAGATTCCGTTGACACGGCCTCAATCACCCAAGCTTGGAAGGAAGCCCAGTCCCAGTACAGTCCAGGACACAAGTTCTCTGCCTCCTAAAAGGCCTCCAGTCAAAGGTGGTGGCTCCAAGCATCCTATGGAAAAGACTAGCCGAACCCCAACTCGTTCTGTCACTTCATTACCTAAGAAGAATATCCATGAAAATGCTTCTCCAAATATCCAGAGTTGAGAAATGAACAGAGAAGGTCTGGGGTCTTAAGATTGTATTCAAGAAAAACAATCCAATTGAAGTAACTGATTATTTGCCGCTACCGATGATAGATGGTAGCTACCTTGGGAAGAGACTCGAATTCGAGTAAAATTGTAAGGGAGATTTAATCGTCATAGTGGGATATGTATCAGTGAGAATTTCCCAATCTGTGTTGAGGGTTGGTATTCTGCATTTGGTAGAAGTGAAGTTTTGCACTAGTTCTTCCTTTATCTGTTTCCTAATGGATGTATAATATCTAGGCTTTGTGGAACAGATTGACTCATTGTTGAGTTAAATTCATGGAAAAGGGCTCGGAATTGTCATGCGTTTGGCTTGTTACCATTTATTAATAGCCCAGATTTAATAATATTCCAGAGTGCTTCACTATGTATTTAAGCAAGTTATTTGAGATTGAAGTCTGATGGAAAATCTTACACATGCTGTTCACGTTTCCATGTAGATTTAAGCTCGCATTTTGTTAGCAACTTATAGAGGCTGAATTCATCGTCTATGGAATTCCAGACCAAACCCTGAAGAACTTTGTTTTTGTAGGCAAGCGGGTGTTCAGGCCCCCCGATTGAGATGCAATAGAGCTTAGCTGTTTGGATCGAAGTCATAGTTCTGCTTGGGAGCAGAGGAATGGAGACAATGAGAAGTAGAAATACGAGTTCCCCGGCGGACACCTGGAGCTACGAATGATAAGGAATTGGGTTAAAGCTATTTTTGTCTCTCCTTTTATTTTATTATAAGGAGATAGTTTGTCTTTCCAAAAGAGGAAATGGTATGATGTTTTTGAATTATCTAAAGGGAAGGACGTACGGACCCATGACCCATTGAGCTGGAAGCTCCAGCAATGAATTGACCACCTTCTGCCGCAAGTTTTTTGTGAACGCCATACGAGTTTTTGTGCAAGATCCTGCCACCCTTTTATCAATAACATCAGACCTATTTTTCTTTAATTTTTTTGTTCCATTTTTGTGCTATCTTTTTAGCTGCACCACATGATAAGCCTCGCAAAGGATATCTTTGAATGTTACAGAGCCTATACATTGTTTTACCTGATTTAAAGAAACAAGAGTGAACGATCAAAGCACATGACCATCTATCACACGTCGTTATAAGTTATAATCACTGTGGTCAAGCCCAAATACCCACCAAAAGATAATATCAACAATGGTTGCTATTTTTGTTAGAACGGCCATTTTTTAAACCGTGCCTGTAATACTGTTATTTTAGTATCATTACCTTCCTTTTTTTTTTTTTTGATAAGTCAAATGCAGAAAAGGGAGATCGAGAAGATCTCAAAAGGATTACAAAAATGATGTAGTACCTATTTATTTATTCTATTTAAAATGATATAGTACATAATCTTTAATAAAAAAATAAAAAAAGGTTCAGGACAAATATACACTGTTAAAATGTCCTTACAACAGTAAAAAATAAAATAAAAAAATGCAACCCATGTTCTTTAAGCAATTTTAATCTCTCTCCATATGTTGTTGAGGCATGAGAAACAAGTAAACATTTAAGACTCACTGCTAGAAATTCGAAACCTAACAGAAGATCTGCATGTATGATCCAGTGTAGTTGTGTGTGTGAGTGCATACGTACAGAGGACAAATTATTATTTCGTTAAATTATAGTCCCCTATTTGAGAACTTTTAAGTTGAAGCAGCATGCTTGATATGCTTAGATGTTTTGTCCACAAGGAAACAATACACTGCTTCAATCTATTGTACACGTTTCAACATCCATGTCCAAATCGATCAGAAAAATGACGCATCCCAATCCATGTAGTAGAGGCACTCTGTGTTGAAGATCAGTTACCTAGTGCAAAGAGTAAGATCCATCCTTCACATTGGATCTTTAGCAAGAAACAGACTCTAGGGGAATCATGCTATGAATAGACCTTGATCCATAATAGGATACTCCACTGAGTCACAGATATAATCGCAGTTAAGCCTCACGTCGTCGTACAAGTGACTTGGAAGTTCAGTAATGAGGTCTGGATCATGGTACTCAAAAAATTCTATGTTGTGGAGCCCATCGTTCTCGAGGCAACCATAATCTTGAAGCAAACAGAGTTGTAAGTCCTCGTGCGAAGATGCCAAAGTTGACTCACTTCCAGGAATAATGTTTTGTCGGTGAGAATTACTTACACAGTTCTGATCAAAGCTGTGATTTTTCATCCTCAGTGGTGCAGGAATAGTGGATATGCCCCCAAAAGCTTGAGGATTTAATATGTCGGTCTCAGATTGAACAGAAAATGAATCCATCTTGCGTCCTGGTGGAGATACATTTCTGATATGGTTGCTTCTGTAATCAGTACACAAAGGCTTGATTTCAGAGGGGCCTGCTTTATCTCTTTCTGTGATAGAAGTTCCAGGTTTAATGGATGGAGCAGGTCGTAGTTGATCGGCTTGGATGTGATGCTGTGGACCAGGCAGTGCCAGATGGGTGTAGCCATATAGCTCGTGCTTTTGTTTTGCTTGTTGCTTGAATTGCACCATTGGAATTTCTCCACTCCAAGAGTGATGCTGGGGGATAGTGGACTCAAATGATGTATAATTGACATCTGGCTCCAGTGACCCAAGAGAACGAGTGAGGCCCATTCGAGAACCATTGCTCAGTTTCTGAGGATCAGGAACATCAGCAGTCAAAGCTTTTTTGGGTTCTGCTACAGGCAAGAACGAAGCAATTCCCTTCAAATCTCCTTCATGGATTTCTGGGCCCACATCTTGGACAAGTATTTTATTGCCGGAGTATATGAAGCTGCAGCTAGCTGGATTGTTTTGGTGCATTGTGATTGATCTCTGAAGGCCAAAGCTTCCAGGAGCATCCTTAGCTGTGAAATCTGGTTGCTTTATCCCACCAAAAGAAGTCTTTGTTTCTTTTTGCTTCTGCAACCTACTCAAATAGAGGCGGTATTTCTGCACAATGCAGATATTTCTCAAAGAGATACCCAAGACGTGCAAGCACATTGAAAATTACACATGTTACTTCTTTTTTTTTCCCCTTTTGCTAGGTAAGCTAAGAGTTCATCTTGTAGAAAGTATTAGTAGTGTAAAGAAGGAAAAAAAATAAAGGAAGGATTTTATGTTCCAGATAAAGAAGTGATAACTGTATCTCAAAGTACACTACTATCGTCCCAAGCATGGTTAGAGAGTTGATAAAAAACCCTAATGAGTAGCATAAACAGAAAACTACCAATTAAATTGTTAAGTAGTTAAGGATAGTCTCATATTCCAGTTTCAGTTTAGGCATAGAGAGTCCTTATAGATTGATGTGTGCATCATATCCATCCTTCACTCTGGTGTAGGTGCCATGTCCTCGGTTGTGCATGTAGCCCAACATCAAAACATAAGACCTATTTTAAATATATCTCGTGGTATTGTGATATAAGGATTAATTGGTGTCAATTATCAACCATACTTTTGAGTGCTACACCAGTACTGCGTCAAGGTTGTTAGCTTTCAACAACTGACAAATCGCATGATTATGTGAGTTTAATGCTGTGTAACGAGGACATTCATTCTCCGAGAATTTTCCGTGTCCAACACTGATCAAGAAAATTAACCAAACAGAATTTTCCAGAAAATTAAAGATTTCCAAGATATATTCCGTGTCAAACACTGCTGTATTTTTCTTGATTAGCGCGGAAAAATTAACTGATTAAGAATCATGGAATCACACTTTGTTTGGTGAGTACGTCAACATACAAAACTGCAAGTCAGTACCTGGAACAAAATTTAAGGAGATATATCTACCTGCAGGTGGCTAGCAACATTTTCTCTTGTCAGCCAAGGAACATTCATCAAGTCCAGTATTTTCTTAGGACCAACTTCTGTCAAAAAACAAACATGGCTCTTAAAATCATTATCAGATGAGAGCTAACAATAGTAAATCATAAATATTAGAAGCAAACATCGCCAGATTTGACATAAAATAGCAAAAAATCCCAGCATCATTCATTTATGTCAGAACACAGACGATAAAAAAGGTTAGATAATACTCACTATCAAATCCGATATGATTTACGGCATTGACGAATTTCTGATGAAGATCTACAGACCAAACTACTCTAGCCTTCTTCACAGCAGAAGGATCATTAAAATCTTGGTCATCATGCTCTTTGTTCTCCATATCTTTCCTTTTCTTTGAACTCGGATCAGCTCCAGTTTGAAAGTGTCCATCATCAAATTCATCTGATCCATTTCTCATCTTCAGAAAATCTTCATTGCCTTCCTGACTTTCTATGTCTTTCACCTCATGAATTTTCTTTCTAAAGACATGTTGCCATATATTTCGAAGTTCTTTCATTCGTACAGGCTTAAGAAGATAATCGCATGCTCCATGTTGGACACCTTTCATCACCCTGCTTGTTTCCCCATCAACAGACATCACTGTACGGATCCATAAGATACATCCAGTCAAATTTAATTTTTCACTGGACGTAAAATACAAAGAAAAGGAAAAACAGTGCAAGCCAGAACTTCAAACGTTAATAATGTTAGAGAACTGACTTATAACAGGTAGATCCATCTCAAGCCCAACATGTTCAAGGAGCTTGAAACCATCCATGTCCGGCATGTTGACATCACTAATTACAATGTCGAATCCATCTTTTCTTTCACGAAGGATGTCCAGGGCATCTCTTGCTAAACAACATGTGGTCACTGCAGCACATGAAAACAGGAAAAAACAGATAAATGTCAGAAATATGGACACTAAACATTGTCACCATGGCATAGTGGAATGTGAAACAAAAATTCGTAAGTATTTTGAAACGAAACAAATCAAATGGTCCTACATAACGATATTCCAGATCCATTCACATAAAAAGTGCAATGTTATGAAGACATATAAAATCCACCCGAACTATACAGAGGATGCAGTAACCATCTGATTTGTCCAGGAGTAACAATAGCTATGCCATCAAAAGATAATTGTAAAGGATTTGCAGAACATCATTCTAATGGTCTTGCCAGTTGCAAACTTGTTATAATCCATAATAAAAATCACATTCTACATCCTTGTTCTACTCTTGAATATGTTGACACAAATTTTAATGGTGTTTTGATCTTGTTCTTGCAATGATTTTGGAAATAATGGTTTTTTTTTTCACTGTTGACACCTCCAAGATGGGAATAATTGAACACACACTATACTCCATCACAACATCATTGGACTGTCCGAATCCTCATAATTTCTCCAGCTCTAGTTCACTAATAACATAGGGGAACTTTTTTACTCGAAGTGGCAATAGAAAGTTATGTTGGTACCTTTGTCTGTGCTTCAGTAACTTACAAATCTATATAACTTGAGAAACTGTAAAACTTACATACCTTATGTTAACATGATAAAATAATTGATTTCCACATTATAATGTACGCATTTCTTAACATATGACCGCAACTAAGAATTTGTCAAAGAAAAAGAGTGAAGAACTTATCGGTTAGTCTGAAAAGAGTTGAGGCACGCATTCAACATGCTGTCCTAAAGTAGATATGTCCCCCGCACCATTTATGTGTTGCTGATAGGTTCTTTGGACGTCTACTACCCAGGACTCAACAACTTGATTGAAGGTTGACAATACTCCCAAGACCCGCAATCCGATGCACTCAATCATGGCAGTACTCTCTTTTGGAAAACTTGAAATAAAATTAATAGTCTTAGAAAATCAGAACTTAGAGAAAATTAGAGAACGTGTCTTTATGTACACAAGTACACGTTTTTCCTCTTTTTGTGGAGAGGATCTCTACTTATAGAGTCCAGAAGAGACGACTGTTGGAGCCTTAATCTCGTCCATTAAGGCGACAACTTCCGGAAAATTAAATGTTTAAAATGGACACAAAATCAACTGTCTCAAGTGTTTTAGATTGTAGCTGTTAGGGGCTTTTAAAACCAACTATTCAAATTATAATAAAAAGATAGGATCTGTCAACCCACAACCTACAGCCCATGACCCGTTCTGGCTCGGCATGCGAGCATGTGTGTGTGTGTGTCTTTTGTGGTGCATAATTGTGCTCAATGGGCACAAAATTGGGATGCCCAAGGGCTCTGCCCTTTAGTTCTAACCTTCTCATATGAGAACTTTAGCCTTTTTGTTTCCCAAGCAACGTGGGACTAAAATATTGTGGAAAAGTGTAGGGAGTGAGAGAAACCTCACTTGGTTTCCCTCCAAAAATTTCATTCAAAATTTGAAGTTTAAGTTAAAATTCTAAGCACAAGTTTAAGAGTCACTCAAGTGTCCTAGGTTCAAAACCCACTAGGAACACAAAACACAAAAATCAATGGACTCACATAAATCCAAGTGTCCTAGGTTCAAATCTCCCAAGGTACACTTATTAACTTAAACTTTAAATAACAAGTTAATACAGGCAAGTTCTAATTGTAGGCCTGCTTATCCTAAATGAGAGTTACTCATGGAAAATTGATAATTGTAGCCCTGCCTGAAACCATGCTACACCCATGACTAGCTCTTTAATGTAACACCCCATAAAGTAACCATACATTATACGGTAGCCCCTATAGCTTACAATCATCCATCATTGAGCTGCATACCCGTTGAATGTAAAATTACTGTGATGCATTGGGCTTCTTACAAATGCTTCAGATCTTTACGATGTAATTTAAGGTAAAAAAAAATTAGAAGTAATGATAAAGATAATAGGAAAATCACAGATACAAATTATGTCAAATTGCCATAGTTTAAGTATGAATATTTTAACATAGGAATTTCAATAGAAGTTAATAGAAAATCATTTTGCTAAATAATTATAGTAATGAAAAGACTTTAGGTTCATTTTGAACCACAACAAAATTACTATGCCTTGATCTTTAAAAAAATTTCTCATGATTTATTAAATAAATTATTTTAATTTTACTTTAACTAAATCAGATTCGTGAATTCGTAACCATATTCATATGACTTCCATCCATGAACAAGTTTGAAGAGAAATTACGTACTCTAGTATAGGGGTCTCAATAGATAGTTGAAAATTCGAATTCGACCAACCAAAGTCTCTGCAGCATCCTGGTGGGAAACTCCATGATAAATCCCCACCTAACCTGCTTAAATGCCCTATATCTCCTACACGCCCTCAACCTTATGCACATGACTAATAAAATGAAGTATCCAGGCTTTGCTCAGAAAATACCCAATTGGTTATATATGCATGATTACCACTTGTATCATAAATGATTCCTATTTTATACCATATGAGCGATCTCAAACTACCAATTAATGGAGTAATATATCAAAGCATCTATAAATACGGATATGCCCAATACATCGAAACTCATTGCCTATGGATAAAGACCTTTTAGACATCAAAAATAACAAAAACTAAAACAACAATAGCGGATTCAAAGTAATCCCTTCTCACTTGCATATGGCACAGAAGCCGTCTTGCCTATTGAAGGTACCTTCATTACGAGTCCTCACCAAGAGTGAGGTAATCGAAGTTGAAAAAGAAAGAAAGAGGTTAGCACAACTTTACCTCAATTGGCATTAGCTTCACCCCTGGGTTGACTTGTTATACACGAATACTGTGCTTAGTTAGCTTACTTGTTAGTTATGTATATATAACACTTACTTATGTTTCCATTTTTTAAAGATACGAGGATAAGACAATCTCTTTAATATGTATTTAGAACCCCACCCGCTCGAAAAAAGATGGATTGGAGGAAGGGAGAATTCCAGACGAAAGGGTTCTAAAGATTGGTGGTATACTTAACGAGAGACATTTTGCAAACAGTAAGCTTCTTTATTATGGCTGTTTTATTCTGTATCCGCTTGTGAAAGGTCAAGCCGATACGGTAGGCATCGTGATGAGAAGGGATTTGGTTTCGAGGCATAGGTGACCCCAATTATGTGAGACCTATTGCTCACGATCGCCTCCCTTCGGTCAACCAGCTGTAACCGTTCCTCCTCGGGAAACTCCCCATCAAGGGAAATTCTAAGAGATGAGATCTCGTGGCAGTCGATCCTTCACATTTAATTTTGCAAATTCAAGAGTCGGGGCCTTGTTTCTCTTTTTGGGAGTCTCTGTTGCCAGTAGTCAAGCCTCGTTATGAACTTTTCCTTATCCTGGTCATTTCTCTCTTATGCATTTCATTCCAAAATGGAGAGGCACAAACTATTGGAGAACCGGTTGGGAAAGTTGTGGTCTTTTGACAAAGCAGAAAATGAATGAATTTGCCTTTTCCATTGGAGACTCAACTAAAATCAATAAGGATGAAGAAAGTAGTTACTCGTTGTAAATAGATAAATGAGATCTAGAACTCAGAAACTAGATGGCGGTCGATCAAGCGAGTACCCCGTTCTCACGTGTTTTAGCAGTTTTACGAACAAGATTTTCTCTTATCAACTTCTCATACCTTTGCCCCACCAATCCTACGATTTATCTTTGACCCCCATGCTAGTGCGCGACACTAGTTAGCGTGACAAAAAATGGAATTCCTATTAGTGGGTACATGACCCTTGAGCAAGCAAGACTACTATCTTAATGTCGAATGCAAGTACCAAGTGTGCACTTTGTAGGTGGAAAACACCGGTATGCGACACCGTATACCGTGCGGTGCCATTTAGTAGATGAATTGCACACGGCGCCATCCGACGTGTGAGTGCTGTTTGATAGGCACCGTCTAACGTGCAAGTGCCATCTCATAGGCGTTGTCTAATGCGGTGCCATCTTGTAGATAAATTACACGAGGCATCGTCTGATGTGTGGTGTCGTCTCATAGGTGTCGTTTGACGTGTGAGTGCCGTCTCATAGATAAATTACGCAAGGCGCCATCTAATGTGTGGTGTCGTCTCATAGGCTTCGTTTGACGTGCAAGTGCCATATGATAGGCATCGTCTGACGTGCAGGTGTCGTCTGATAGATAAATTGCACGAGGCACCATCCATGATCATGTACTTATTTGGACTTTGCTTTTGTTGTGTTTAGGTTATCTACATTTAGCCCCCTGCTCAAGGAAGCAGTTCTTGGTAGAGATTCCTTGAGCAAATAATGAGATTCGATGGCTCCCAGCAGTAAGAAATATGCCTTATTAAGGCCACAAATTCCAACATCTCCCACTTGGCTTCAAAGTCCATTTTCAACATCATGGATTCTCATATAAAGTCGTTACCACAAACATTACCACTCAAAGTTACAATTACCCTAATGAGAGATTCTACTAGAATTTCATTTGTTAGACAAAAGTGATAAGGAAGTTTTAAATGGAAAGACAAGAAAATGATTAGTTATTCAAATTGTCGAAATCACTACTTTATAACATTTAATGGCCCCACTAGGAATCCTCACAATTAACGGCCATCTAACATTTAGGAATGTCTCTTGTCCTCGCCTTTTCCTTGTAAGAACATTTGGAGTCCAGGTGTCCCTCTTGTGATGTACTCTAGAAAAAAGAATAAAACTCTCTCTCCCTATATTTGTGTTATATGCATGACAGATGGTGAATTGGTCGACCATCTTCTTATTCATTGTGAAATGGCTGCAAAGATTTGGTACCACTTCCTCAACCTTGTGGAGATCTCTTGGGTACTCAAAATACTTGAATTGGATACCCATAGAAGATAGGTCTGTTCAGAATTCATGGCAGTGTGCTTTGGAAAAGCTCTCTTTATGCCATCTTATAAGGGCTTCGGGAAGAAACAAATAAAGAATATTTAAAATAATTCTCAAATCTTTTGATGATAATTGAGAGGATTAAGGTAATGATCTCTTATTGGGCCCTCACCTCAAAGGATTTTAAAGGAGTAAATATGTATGCTATTTTTGAGAGATTGGAAAACCGTCGCTTGGTCCTCTTCTTTGTTAGGTATTGGTAGTGTTTTTTGACATTTCAAAGGGGAGATCATTTTCACGCACTTGGGTCTTATTGGAAAGTGATTCAAACAAGGCTGAAGCTCCTTCACCCTTTATGGCATAAAATTTATTAAAAAGTTAGATTTTTTCGAAAGTGATTGAAGGCGATTCAAGTAATGCCGTTAGCTGGGCCTCCAGAAGTAGTCTGTGGAGAATTTTTCATATTGCCAAGGAGATCATCTTGGATTCTTCTTCGAACATCTTATTCTTTTGTGTGCCAAGGTCGGCCAATGAGAAGGCGGACATCTTTGACAAAATGAAGTGAATAAAACCTCTATGTATTCTGAATTTCTAATGTAACTTGGCCTTTGTAACTTTGTTTTTTCTCCTTTGTTGTTATATCTTTCTTCCTTTCTCTCTCTTGTATTTCTCTTTTCATTTAAATTTTTATCATTAATGATAAAAAAAAAAAAGAGTCCTCACAGTTGACAATTAGATTTTCGCAAATTTTCCTTCAAGTACAACAAAACCCAATCAACATTGTTGCACTACAACTTGCAATGTTGAAGTGCAACCCCTAAAATAGTTAGTTCTACTTAATATATGAAATTACAGTTGTTGCTTTATTCATCATAATAACATAAGACCATGATATATCCTTTAGAGGGCACGACTCACTCATCATAGGACCTTTCCTTGGCTATACGCCTATACGCTCTTGTGTGGAAAAAACCTTAGGAAAGAAATAAACTTCATCTTCAGCTAAACGTTAGAGAGCATCACTGGGCCCTTATCTAGATCCTTTATTGTGCACCACACCACAATTATACCTCTTAGACATTGAATGCATAATAGGGTAGATCCTTCAATGTGCACCCTTGCTTTACTATACTAGGACCCGAGTAATGAATGATTGAGAATCTTGTCACTTGATCCTTAATTTAAAATCCTACCCATTCTAGTTGGTGATCCTACACAATGATCATTGGAGAGGGAACTAGGAATTGAATGTTGCTCAATCCTTAGTATCAAACTGATGCAGCACAGCTACATACAGTTTGTGGGAGTAACGACATCCTTTTGGCTGAAATGTGGTTCTTAGTTTTTTTTAATTAATAAAGAAGTTTCAATAGGAATTTTTATGGGACTGTGTTTGAAAAACATGAATAATGCTTCAGGGGTTATTACAAGTTTAGCTAAATTAAAGAGGGTAAAGAGTGAAAATAGGTTACTTAAGGGATAAGTTAAGTGAGTCAATTAGTTTAGAGATGGTTATGATTAAAAATACAGCCTGTTGAGACGGCGAAGGGACCTTTTTTATATGTAGAGAGAGAGAGAACTTTTATTTTAAGAGTTTAATGGAATATAATCTGAGTTATTGTTAAAGAAGAGTGATTCATCTTCATTCTAGGAAGTGATTTTGTGAAGATTGGTTGTGATGCTCAATGTGCATGGTGAGATGGCATGCTCATGCGATATGTGATGCTTCATATTTGATTATAGAGATGTTAATCAACCCTATTTGCTAAGTTTTCCCCATACTTGATTGAGTTTTTGTTCTCATATTATTTTGATCACCACAAAACATCCTATCCTTTCTATTCAACAATCCTACTCAATGGTCACAAACATGGATAATGCTTGAGAACTAGAATAGTTAACTATAAACCATTCAAAAGTAACAACTTCACATCTAGTAACAAACATCTCTCCCAGCGTTCACAAGCCATCGAATTCTACAAGATTATGATATCTACAACACTCAAACTTGGTCAAAACTCAATGGTATTTCCTTTGCAACCATCTTAGTCAGTGGTCAATTTAAAGGTTATCAATGGAAGAAAGGAAATTCATTGGAAGGGAGTTGTAAGTCTGAGTTGTGGTTGGATGGGCATCGATTTTGAAAGTGTTACCATTTGCCTTTGCTGCATATTTGGAAAGATAAGAATCATTTCAAGATAAGTCTAAGTTATCCCTTAGAAAACTAAAGATTCTTAGATGGTTGTCCATTTTGGAAGACTTCAAGGACTATCAATTCACGGAACTCAACAGCAAATGGAGAGTTATTTGTGAGTGTAAGGTGTGTGATGTAGTGCTAAAGCCGATTTGGAAGAAGCCAAGGGAAAGGTGGTTCAAGCTCAACCTTGATGGTTGCTCCTTGGGCTATCGTGGATTGGTGGGGATTGAAGGATCATTTAGGAATGAGCATGGCACTATTCTCTTTCTGTTCACTGGCTTGATGGGCATCAAAGATTCCAATGAAGTGGAAACTCGAGCTCTTTTTAAGGGGCTAGAGATCTATTTCTTTAGATTCAATACTCCTTTGATTGTGGCAGGGGACTCGCATTGACTTGGTCAACCAGATCTTCGATGGGCCCTGGAGACTTGCAAATATTGTAGATGAGATTTGAAGTTTCATTGCAGGAAAATAGTTTTTGTCTAGCCACTTATAGAAGTTCCAATGAAACCGATGACTCATTGGCTAAAGAATGTGTACACCAGAAAAGTTATGTACATCGAAAGCCATTCTTAGCTCCCCCACCCCCTGCATTTCTTTAATAAAATTTATTTCATACCTATCAAAAAAAAGGAGGTCAGACTCATGGTTAACACCGATAAGATCTATCCAACATTGTTACTCCTACTTTTGGAATATAACACCGACTAACATCCCATCTTAGGAAACTAACTGCTCAACTTTTTCTTGTTTTATGAAACCATATTACCATTTGATACAGCATCTTTGGTGTGTAATGGTCGAGCAAAGTCTTTGAGCGGGATCTTTCATCAAGGAGATCCCTGAAATAAAAACAAACTTATTCGAATTGCATTCTCAAGTAGCAGCACAAATGCACAAGACAAACAATAATCATATCCTTCCTTGAAGCCAATTAAACATGATTTTTCTAGACTTCTATCCCCTGTATCAAAATCATGCATTTGGTAGCTGCCCACAACAATTACCATACCACCCGCACAAAACTATGAATTCAAAGTACGCATGCCATTCATTTTACGAACCACTTTACATGATTTCTTCATTCATAGCTGCACGACCACTCAATCAAAGACGATTCCTTCTAGAAAAGACCAATTATAAAACTTTAAACTGGAGCTATAAGCGCTTTACAAATTCCTACTCCTGACACAACATCAGACAAGCCAATCAAACCAACCATTACACTAAACACTAAAGCACATAATTTTCACAAAACAAAATCGAAAAAGAAAATCATAAAATACAGATAAAATCAGAAATAAGCAGAACCTACAGCATCTCTAATCTCTAATTCCCAGAATCATTTTTTTTCCACCTTCAATCAAATCAACTAGATCTAGTCAATCAGATAAACCTAGAACTTTAATTTCCTAACGAAACAACGAAATCAAGAAAAAAAAAAAATCAGAACTCAAACAAAGAACTGAAATTTTGAAGTAAAATCACCTTCATAAGAGCACTTCTTAAGCATCTTTTCAAGGATTTTCAGCCAAGTTGGATCGTCATCAACAACAAGAACACGAAGACCGGCCGGAAAACCCTCTGTTCGAGGTGAAGCGAAACCATTCTCCATCGCTCGATCGATCGAAAATCTCAGATTTCTCGCAGAGAAAGCAAAAAAACTAGGGCAGAAGTAGAAGAAAAAAAGGGCTTTGCCCACACTGTAGTGTTCTTATGTGAAAGAGAAAGAAAGAAAGAGAGAGTGAAAGAGTCGGAGTTTTTTAAAAATGGGTTATTTGTGTTTGCGCGAAGAGGAGAAGTGAAGTGGAGCAACGAATATTGGCGCCGGCTAGTTAACGGTCCCCTACGGCTCACGTTAGTCTTTTTTTTTTTTTATTTCTCCTCCAAAAATTTATAGCCTTCTCCAAGTGCCTAGTAACTTTGGTGGGAGTGGAGAGAAGAATCTAGAAGTGGATGAAAGCATGTTTGAATGCATAGATCACCCCACAATAATAATAAAAAAAAACCCCAACATAAAACAGTGTTATACAGAAGTTTCCATGGATTTATCTAGTAATTAGGGTAATCATCTGATGTTGCACAAACTATTCGAAAATTCGATATGGAGACAACTTGATCGATCGATCTAACTAGGCAAGATCATTATCGGGTCATTCACGGTGGATAAATATATTGTTGAAATTGCAAAAAAATGTCGTAAAATATTTACATCGACACACACGGAAATTTTACGCCAAGTACTAAAAGCTAATGATCTGTATATGATGTTACTAGTCAAAAGGAAGGTGTACTTGATAGATTTTTAATATTCAATAATGTTCTTGTCCTAAATCTAAAACGTTACGTGTTGGCGCGTTATAGCTTGCGACTTTAATCTAAAATGCTAGATGTCGTGGCCTTACTGTCCATTTGCCCACCATCCAGCTCAAATATTTAAATAATGAGATTGTTTTTTCTTAAATGGGGTTTGTATGTTTTTGCAAAGTTTTTATGTGGAGGGCATGGGGATTATAGGGTTGAAAAAAAAATTGTGATGAAGGAATGTGGAATGTACTCAATACTCACTAAGGGGGGGAATGTTATTTAAAGAAATCTTAAAATATTAGAAGTGGAAGTATGGAATGTTCATTTTTTCTTAATTTGACCACTTACAAAAACATGAGTTGTTGGATGCCCATTTGAAATTTAAAGCATATTACTTCATGTACTTGGGGGAAAAAGCTTTGATTAATATTTTATAGTTTGTGGGTTGCATTTATTTGCATAACCCTAGTTTTTTTTTATTTTTATTTTTAGGGTTTAGGGTTTAGGGGGAGATTCCAGTTTATGAATTAACACTTGGATTTCCAGTGAGTTACATTTTTTGTTTTGTATTATTAAGTCATAATCATGAAGGAACATTACTTTTTAAGGTTCAAAGTTCTATCACAGGCCTTCCAAAGGTTTACTTAAGCTACTAATTGGAATTTGAGTGCGATTACAATGTACCTGATGATGACGATCGCGAATATGTGTCATGAAATTTGAAAATTAGGTCATTATGTTGGGATTAAACAGAGATGCCTTTATTTGATAAAGCCAAAAATGTATGTTAATATGGGTCGCGCAAGATGCTCTTAGTAGACGATGCTTGGTATGATAGTTTGGCGAAGTATTAGTGATGCACTATGTGATGTTGGTTGCCTTTGGTTGGTTGGGTTAAGATCTAAGGATTGTGCTGTGGACTAATCTTATACGTCGTTATCCAATTCATAATGATGTATGGGAAAATAATACAACATTTTTGTTACTTGACCAACTAGCAGAAGAAGCAATGGGTATACTGATTAGTGCTATGGATTAATCTCTCTGTGTTTACTATAGTGCCACTACCCAACTTCCACACCTTTTTGTTCGCCATGTACTCACTTCAAATTCAAATTTCAAATTTTATATTTTTTAAGATCGTAAAACACGTAGTACATGGTAAATAAGGAGATGTGGGGGTGGGTAATTTACCTATGTGTTAGGTGTCTTGTATTCTGCAGAGATTTTACTGTTCATTAAGCCATAGCTCTACCAGAGTCGATAACGTTTTTTGTCTGTATAGTTTGTGTTGAGATACAATATATATTGAGAATGCTTTTAGTATTTCATTGTACCAGAGATTATATATATTTTCTAAAGGGGTGTTAGGGGTTACTTTGTATAAACCCGACAAACCGACCAACCAAAATCAAGATGTTGGCAAGTTAAATCTACACTTAAAAATCAAGATAAAGGACTATCACCGGATCTTTGCCCCTTTTTCTTATGCTCCTCATTTTGCCTAAATTAAGGATAAACATGGTCATAAAAAAAGAAAGAAAAAGAGAAAAGAAAAAGAAAAAAACATAAAAAAAGTATAATGGGGTTGTTCCATGATTCCTCAATAATGAGAGTAATTTGTATAATTTTACCTCATGAGGTCACAATTTCAAAGAACAGGGTTAAGAGGGGGTTGCTTTTGAGAGTGGTGAGCGAAGAGCTTCAAAAGCAAACCCAATGATCTTAAAAGGAAAATGCCCACTATCAAATTCTTTTTGTTAAACAAATTTTATTAACTTTACAGAGAGAGAGAGGAAGCATGATTGGAACAAACAAATTCGGAGGATGAATTCATGCAACTTACGGAAAGTTGCTTTCGATTAATTTAAAGTTAGAATGTTAAATTGTTCTTCTTCTTCTTCTTATGCTCGCTTTGATACTTTCATGTGGGAATGCATTCTTTCCCTTCCTTTTATTTTTTACAGTCATTCTAAGATATAGAAATCCCCTCAAAATGCCACGTGGCACACTCTTTCGAGCCCATTGACCCATGAATATTTGACCCACACCTTGGTGGACATAATTAACAAAAATCATCTTGATGGGTGATTTCTAAGCCATTGGATTAGATCACTTTTTCATCATGGGCTCATGAATGGGCCTGGAGATGGGTTCCAAGCCCATGATGAAAAGGTGCTTGAATCACAAGGCTAGAAATCACCAACCAGGCTGATTTTTGGTGTGTAGTTCCACCAAGAAGTGGACCAAACATTTATGGGTAAGTGGACCCGAAAGAGTGCCACGTGGCATTTTGAGGGATATTTGTATGGAACTTTCTGTACCATAGTTTTTTTTTTTTTTTTTTTTCCATTTTTACTTGGTGTGAAAAAAATAGTTTAATTATGCTTTTTTTTATGTAAAGAACTTTATTAATGGAGGTCTTAGAGGCTAAGGAAGCCTATTAAGTAACCAGAGAAAGCTTGAATTATGTTTTGAAACATGCTAGGAATATGCTAAAGCTTGAATCAGGAGATACTTACGGAGTGTTTGGCTACTGACAGAAGTCTATTTATAAGTGGACTTCCTTACAAACAAAATTATAAGGACTTATTTTGGGAATTGTTTTAAGTTGGAAATAGTTCTATTCCGGAATACGATGAGCACATCAGTCCACAAGCCATTTTATTTGCAAGAAGGTCTATTCACGAATAGACTGATTGCAGTAACCAAACACACCTATCAATCTCATACATGCATGTGTGTTGCACATGGGGTAAGATCCCTTCTCCCATATTTTTTCTTGGCCGTCTAAAACAATAGAATAGATTGGATGGTTACGATCTTCCAAGGGATTACAAAATCTCCTGTGGGCCAACCGTACAACGGGTGTAATTCAATGTGTTTGACGGTCCAAAATTCAAGGGGTTACAGCTGCTTTTTCGATCATGTTTTTCCAAAATGCCCCTAACAAGCGCTCTTTGAAAGGGCGCTGGGTTAATATTCTAAAAGCAGAATATTTTAAAAAAAAATATGAAATTTAAAAAAAATATTTATATTTTTATTTAAAAAAAAATACAAAACGCCCTTTGAAAGGCTAAAGCCTGCGATTTTTAGAATGTCCAAAATGCCCCTAACAAGCGCTCTTTGAAAGAGCGCTGGCATGCATTACCCTTTTCAAAGGGCGTTTTGGTTTTTTTTTTTTTTTTTTTTTGTAAATGAAAAAATAAGTATTTTTTTTCCAAATTAGATTGAATCTTACAGCCAATGATCATTTGGGTGCTCACTTTATGGTGTATAGAAGGTGCGTTTGGTAAACTGACAAACAAGAAACGAAAATTAATTTAAGTACCGAAAGCTTAAAGTACTGAAATTTTAGTACTTATATAAGTTATAAGTACCGAAAAAAGCTGTTTGGTAATTAATTGAAATATTCTAGATGTCTACGATTTAAGTACTTTTTACAAATAAAAAGTCTAAAAATTGATAATTTATTACATTTGCCTTTATTACTTAATTGGTAAACTTCGGATTTTCTCTTGTAGGACAAGTGTCATTTACATGGACTTTCAGCTCATATCACATCTCGTTTAGTGCCACGTGGCAAGAATATAGCCTATTATTAGCATGCCACCAATTTTGGGCACGTGACAAGTTTTCAATTTGATATTGCCATTCCAACCTAGATATGAGACAGTCAACCACAAACCGCAAACATGTGTTCTATACATCAGAAGCTCATTCAATTACATTCCTCAACTTGACATGTGTATGGATGAACACGTCTTCCTTCCCTCCTGGCTGATTACCACTTCGAAAGTCAGGTAACTAATATTGCACGTAACGGTATGGTGCCATGAACCCCAACACATACGTGTAGGTGACATCGACTAAATAATATTTATAAAAAGGTTCATTAAAGATTATTGGGAGGGGGATAAATTTTTTTTTTCTAAAATATGTGACATTAACATTTTTCTTTTTTTTATTCATTTTTTTTTTCCCTTTTCGAATACAGACGAGCACTTCGAATACATTATACACGTGTGCGTGCACATGCACACACCCGCCAACACATAATGTCGATGATACACACTTCCTATCACAGACCATAGCACATATTCCAGGCTGGCTTGCTTTGGTCCAGGCTTTGCCTGCATCTACAAGTCCAACCATTGGAGAAATTTTTTGATCCTGGCACATTTTGATCCATGGCGTTCTAGCACTTATAGTTAAGTGCCTGTACCTGTCCTGTCCCTCAACTGTTGTTGCTTCTCCCTACTGTTAAGGGTAACTACAGTTAAGGGCCATCTTAACCCCAGACAGGTGGCACTTAACTATAAGTTCCAGAACGCCATGGATCAAAAAGTATTTTCTCCAAGCAATGCGTCTGAGTTTGTTGGTCTTGGAGTGTTCCAGAGTCCAGACTTTGAAGTGGTAACATGATTAGGCCTGGAGAGCAAGTAATGATCTAACCATGGGCTTCAGCATGTGACGGGCCTTAGCTTGTCTTGGGCTTCAGCCTCAGCTTGTGGACTCTGCTTACGCTAACCTGACACCAACTGAATTAGAGCTAGAGGTTCAACTTAATTGCCCGTCTCAATATGAAATCGAAGGCTATGCTGCATGGATTCTTCTAAACAAGCCAAGTACCTGTGTCGGAGTCTGACACGACATAGATTTTGATGTGACATTTTCAATTTCTGTTTTTTTTTCTTGCAAGATAATAAGCATAACATTACATATACGAATTATCTTGTTTAATTATAAGTATGCGACAAATCATAAGATATCTCATGTCAGATTAGACACTCCGCACCTATGTCAGACTCCAATACCCGTACCCAAATTAGTATAACATAGAGTCGAGGACATTCGAGGCAAGTACTTCTATTGCTATTGTGGACTGTCACAGAAGTAGGCATGTTAGATGTCTTCTATGCAGTAATTCAATTACAGTGGACTGTTACAGACCCTTGGAGAGTTTTCAAGTGTGAAATGGGGAATTGAAGAGGTTTGAAAATGTAGCAGATTTTTCACAGATGCATCAGCTTTTAGAGTAAAGTGGTTGTTCAACATGGTATCAGAGCAAGAGGTCCATTAGGTCGCGGGTTCAAATCTCGGCAAAGTGCTGAGGGAGCGTGTTGTTGGAGTGTGTTGTGTGGCTGTGTGACCAGCACCCCGCTTTTGTTAGACCTTTGATATACATTAATTGCTACGCCTCCCTCTAACAGCTTAAGCTTTTAGAGTAAAGTGGTTGTTCAACACCAGGAACTCCTGCTTCTTTTCTTATCTGAGAACCACCAATTCTATGCCCAATCTAGAGTTCATAAATAAAAGGTCCACTATTGTTTTGTGAGAAATGTAACAAGGTATGAGGCTGTTGGATTCTCGAATCCACGGCCAAGAGCACGAGTGAAAAGACGAGCGCAAAAAGACCGACCCTAATTATAATTGCAATTGCACAATTCAATAGTGAATCATACTTGTAGAATGAAATAGTATTGTTTTTAGATTAGGGTTGTAACTTATTATTGAAGTGTAGATTTTCTGTCTTCTCTTTTTTTCCTCCTCTTGCCACACATGGGTGTGTCCAACTCATTGGAGACATTCCCAAGATAGAAAAATTAGCTTGGAAAATCTGACACGTATTTGTGCCTCCGACGTGGATCCTATACCCATATCCATGTCGCGTCGACACGGGTACAGAGAGGTAGATAGAAGATCCGCATATCATAGCTGTCAACTACCACCATTGATCCACTATCACTGATTCACAGAGGAATGCATCTCAAAAACAAGTACAAAAGTGGTTCACCCACAACAAGCAATTTCATGATCATAATCAGTAGAAAAGAAAATTTCAAGCAACATACACAATTGTTTCTGTCAATTATCTCATTATAAGAATGTACCAACATAATACAAGGATATCATAGTTCATAACTTCATAGTTCGTACATAGTGAGAAGTATAGCTCATGCTTTGACAGTATCATTCCAATTCTCAGGTTTTCAAAAAGCTGAGAATGAATGCCAAGCTTACCTTATCTGCTACATATATTAAATTCGTTGTATAGTTGCAGGAGCTTCATCCTTGCTTTTGTCCAAGTCAATCATGAAGGGATGTCGCGCACTTCAGAAAACTACCTGTTTGAACTTGGATCTTCCATGAGTAAAACAGCACCTAATTCTAAATTCAGGAAATGGGTATTCCGTTATTCGGGTTAGTTATATTCAATAGCAGCTGAATTTAGAACTCCAACCTGCTACTATCTCCCATTTTCCATTATTTTGTGGGAAGGAATAAGGATAATCAATCAGACTTATCCATACCAGACTCTATATACAAGGGGTGGTCGGCATTTAATCATATGATCTTCATCATCCTTCTTCCATAAGTCAGATCATGTAATCGTATACGAAAAGGGTGTCAGGAATTACAACAGGCAGGTTATCGATATAGAGATAAAAACATCTCAGGTTCTCCTTTGCAAGAGTTTCTGTGTCTACCACGTCACCATTACTAGTGAGAACCCACAAATCTTTTGACTTAACTCTCTTCAGGCTATCCCGGCAAAAAGGACAGGACTGAGATCGCATATTCCTGTTATTAAAAAGTTACAGAAAAAAATGTTTCTAAATTGTTGAATGTTATGGGGAATTTAGTAAGAGTGAATAAAGAACATGGGGTTTGGGGTTACCAATCACGGAAGCAGCTGATGCACAAGGAGTGGCCGCAGTTGGGCAAGACCATCTTGGTGCAAGCCTCCATACAAATCCCACATTCATCCTCTCTCTCTGGCTCCTTATCAGAGAGCTTCCTCGTCTCTTCGACACTCTTCCTGTCAGAAATGTCTATGCACCAACTTCTCTTATTATTATCTTCCAATACGGTTAAGTCACCTTCTAGTTGCTGAAGAGAAGGATATATAACAGCTGCAAGATTGTTAAAATAAAAAAAGAAGAAAGAAAATCAGATTTGTGTCCAAAAAATGTAGGAAGTAGGAGATCTGTTATATCATTAAGCAAAAGAAAAACAGGAATGAACATAAGTACATACCATAGAATTCCCTAAGGGTGGCTTTCCTTTCATGTGAAGATATGGTTGTCTTCCCATCAACATGTACCTGTACAGTGTTATGAAGCTTAATTTGGTTATAAGTGAACAAAGGGAAAAAAAATTCTTGAACCTCATATAACTATCCTTCCTGATTTCTCCAAATTTCCATAAGAGAAGTAGAATTTAATAGGAAGAAATACCAACCCACCTTGTATATAAGTATGTGGAGAAGGCCTAAATAATTTGGAAGGGTATCTGTACAACTACAATCCATCCATTCGATCAAAAAGAGAAAGAAGGGTGCAAAAGGGCTATAACACAATCTCATCTGAAGACATTCTCCACCATAATCTCTTGGGAGAGCAGCTGCCCTGCAAACTCAACCCACCCCATACCCAAATCCAAATTCAACTTAACTTCATCCGAGTAAACACCAAACCATCTAACTATACAGCAGTAGAATTGAACCTCCATTACAATAAAAATTCAGCAAAAAAGGGGCAAAAACAGAACAAGTTTTCATTTTAAAACAATATAGATGGTAAAATCCAAATGGGTTTTTTCCTTTTCTGAGTTTTCAAGAGAAAGGGTTGCAAAAAAATAATGAACAATGGTGCAAAAAGGCTATAGCACAATCTCATCTATAGACATTCCTCACCAAATCCAAATCCACATCTATATTCATGTTAACCAACTATATCCAGTTAAAAACCAAATACAATCTACCTATCAGTGCTATCACAATGGAATTCAACCAGAGAGAACAGAAGTAATTCTTCTCCTTTTAAAAACATAGACAGTAAAGTTCATTCTTTTTGTTCTGGGGTACAAGAGTGGCAGAAAAAAAGAGAGGATAAGAATGGGTTCTGAAGGACCAAAAGACAAAATCATCTGACATTTCCTACCATAAGCCCTTGGCAGCTCGCAGAGCTGCTGCCCTGCTGCCCTGCATACCCAACTCCCAAACCTAAATGCAAATGCAATAACTAACTCCTTCTGGGTAAACACCAAAACCATGTAACTACCACAGATTGGACCAACTATACAACAAAAACTCACTCACAAAAAAAAAAAAGGAGCCAAATTCTTCAGTCACAATGTAGATGAAAGAAACCAAATGGGTTTTTCATATTTGAGTTGTGATCAACAGGAATTGCAGAAAAAGATGAGAAATCACATTTCGGTGAGTAACACTAGAAAAAAGAAGTGGGAAGAACTTACAGGTTATTGGCATGTTGTATATCAGCTTCAAGAGCTTTGATAGATTCTTTGTAAGAAGATTTGTTGGGCTGTTTTTGCCACATCCCTCCTATCTCCTTTTTTGTTTTCTGGGGAAAGAGAGGGAGAGAGAAGGAAAGAAAAGTGAAGATCAAAGGATGGATAGGAAAGGAGGCTTTTGGGGGGTTGTTTTATTAGGAGAATTTTGGATGGGAAGGTTAGAGAGAGACTTTTTAAAAGGGCCGATAAGAAAGAGACGTTTGCTTAGAATTGAATCTTTCCCCACTCGAAGAAAAGAAAGGGATGCCTTCTCTCTCTTGTATTTCCTTCATCACCTCTCTTCATTGCTTGATAGAATCACTGGATATTTAAATTTCCTTTCTTTTCTTTTCTCATCAGAGTATTTTAATACCATGTTGCTCAATATAACTACATCTATTATATTGCACGTCCATGGAGATAGAATTGAAATCTGATTGGTGGGATCATTTTATGAATAAATGATAAAAAAAAAAAAAAAAAAAAACTATAGGTTTGGAATCTAGTGGGTGAGGAACATTATTTTAATCTGGAGCGTTCGATCGAGATCGGTTACTTTTATGGGGCCTATATAAATATATCAATTGATTGGACACTTTTGATCATTGATGAACTGTCCAAGTTGATGAGTAGATGGGAAGTGTGTACTTTGTTGGGATAATGTACATAGAGGATGATGGACCTCCAGTCTACCATAACACCTTAAATTTGATTATGATATGAAGAAATCTTGGGTACCCAAAGTGGGTTGGCCCCACTTTTCAATGGCTAGGGGCTGTCAGAGAGAAAATCAACCCAATCAGATGATCGTGACCGTTATTATTTTCAACTCATCACATGGTGGGGCTCCCCTGTCTGCATGTTAACTTGTGCGAGGTTGGTAACTGTCCTAAGTTCAGTAGTAGTTGTAGTGCTTCCTAGTACATATATTCAAGGAGGTCCAACCAATCCAGTCAACCATGACTTGAAATCAGATTTGATAAAAGGATCTTAACACAATGTGATCCTCAAAAGTCAAAAGATCTAGAAGTTCTCTTGCTAATTTTAATTATGGTTATGATTGCAAATAAGGGAGTAAAATTTCACTGACCGCCCCCATGACCACCCACAATATGAGCCACGTGGCACACTTTTAGAGGGCGGCTAACTGTATGGATCTTTGGCCAATCCCTAAGTAAACCTACAAATAAAAAATCCACCTGATTAGTGATTTCTAGGCATTGGACACTTGTACCCAAATAATGGTTAATAATGCTCAAATTCCTACAGTTAAATTCAACCCAGGAAAATGACTCCAATCCAACGCCTAGAAATCACTAATCAGGTTGATTTTTGATTTGTAGGTCCATTTTGGGATTGTCCAAACATCCATACGGTCATAATCCTCTAAAAGTGTGCCACGTGGCTCATGTTGTGGGTGAAGTTTTACTCCAAATAAGGCTCTGTCTGGAGACCACAGAAATTTTTACTAATAAACGATTCTTAGGTTGGCCTAGCAAACATTTATTCTCTTGAGAACTCTACTAAAGAGGGCTAAATAGAATTAAGAAAAAAAAAATAGGGGCTGTTTGGGCTGGGAAATCATTTTTTCAAAAATATTTTCATTTTGAAATGACTGTTTGAAATAAATTCATTTTGAGAAAAGGATCAAGTGGCAACAGTTTGTTTGGAAAAAGCCTTTTTTGGGATAGAAATGACAAGAGATATTGTAGCACAAAAATGGCAATACAAACAGGGCTTTACTGCATTGAAAACAGAACAGTTTTTTTAGGGAGTTTTTGACATAAGCCCCCACGTTATCTTTGAAATTTGACATACCTGCCCACATTTTGGAAAACTTGACATACCCCCATGATTTGGTCCACTGTCTAAGACCGACGTTGACTAACATTTTTTGACCAAAACACCCCTTTCTTCAACCTTAGATCAAGATGTGTCATGTCAGATTGAGTCAGTGACCCACATTGGGATTCAAACAACCTAACCATTGCTTTCAAGCAACCCTAGTCATCAATCAAGTGCAGACCAGAAGGTCTCACCACCGAGAGGATAGAATGACCTCTTTGTGGTCCAAAAAGAAGCTCTCTGATCAAGTAGACGCTACCATCGAGATGAGTTTTGTGCATCATCATTTCGGTGATCTGCTTGAGTATTTGTCTTCTTGCCAGATCCATCCTTGGATTGTTTGTACCTTTTGCCACAAAAAGAGAAGATCAACATATATTTGGTTAACAACCTCCGTGTATGAACTGTGCTGAAGGCTGTAGTTGATTTTTGGTATGAATGTCTACAAAGGGGTGGGCTAAACATTCATGCGGTCAGTGGGTCCAAATGGCAGCGGGGAGTAACAAAAATGGCTATACATGACACCTTTAGCATCATGTCTACCTTGTTACATCAACCCTTTCACTGTACCAGGAGCTTGGAAGGACCGAACCGAAGGAACAAACCTTTTGGGGGAGAGAGTGAGAGTCAAACAAAAGTGGAAATCGTGTTTCCCTCCATCCCACGAATTCTCCAATTCTTTGCATTTTGATCAAGTGCAAGGCCTTTCTTTGTTGCTTCCGAATACATGCTTCCACCTTGGACAACACTCTTATCACCAAGAAGAACTATATACAAGTTCTCTGCAGTGACACAGGGTTTTAAAATTGTTCGCCAGAGTAGTGGTCGGCCTGCCACGAGACTCTGATAGGTTAATGACCAATGATGAGTGATCAACCTACTAGAGTCTCGTGACCGGCCGTCCAACACAACAGTTTGATTTGGGGTTGGGTTTTAGCCAAACCCACATGTTCTTATTCTAATTAAGGTTGAAGAAAGGGACATTTTGGTCAAAAATGTAAGTCAACGGTGGTCTTAGACAATGGACTGGGTCATGGGGGTATGTCAGCTTTTTCAATGTGTGTGTGTGGTGGGTGGGGTGAGGGGCATTGTTTGGTACCCACATCATTTTCATTAAATTGGTCATTTTATTACCATTTTGAGTAACTTGATTTGGGCCCACTGAACTCAACTTGGATTAACTGGTACCATTTTTAATAAGTTGGTTTATTTATTTTCATTTTGAATAGCTTGAAGTTCCAATAGAACTTGTCGAACTAGTACCATTTTCATTAAGATGGTTGTTTTATTTTTATTTCGAGTAGTTTGAGATGCCCATCAAACTCAACCTAATTGAATAAATACCATTTTCAATAACCTAGTTGTTCTATTTCATTTTCAGTAGCTTGATTTTGATTTGGATATTTTAATAGGCTGATCGAATCAATGTCATTTTCATTTTTGCTATTCTATTTCGGACATTACATCAAATTGCTTGAACTAATACCATTTTCAATAAGTTGGCCAAAATATTACCATTTTCAGTAAATTGTAACTTTTGTTGTATAATTTATGGTAATTGGTTGACTCAGTTTTGCGACTCTCTTACACAGATATCTGAATTTGGTTGAACCATTGCCATTCTCCTCAAATTGGGTGATTTTAGACCATTTTCAATTTTATTTTGCTATCAGTAACAATTTAAGAATTAAACTAGTTGTATTAATTCTATTTTTAGTAAATTGATTGTATTATCAATTTTACTAGATTGGTTGAATTAATACCAATTTTAATGAACTGATTGAATTACCAATTTCAGTAAACTAGTTGAATCAGTACCAATCTTAATGAACTACTCGAACAAAAATCATATTCAATAAACTGGTTGGACCAAAATTATATATTTTTATATATTTTTTTGCTCATTGACATTAATGAATTGTGAAGCTTAGGTGAATATATGATTTTATTTTCATCTCATGTGTATGATATTTATGACTTGAGTTGATATATATAATAAATTTTTAGATGTCAGTAATTTGGTATTTACGTTGAGTATTGCATTAATTATTTTGTTATGTCATGTTGAATTGAAGGCATCTTTGACGAGGGTGGTATCTCCCTCGAGGGTTTGTGAGATACAACGTTCAATTAGGTCCAAATGCCGCCTTCACAAAAAACCCATATTCTGTATTAGCGGTTACTTCAAGACTCGGAGCGTTCAATCGTGTCCAATGGGCTTTCAGCATCAAATTGATTTTTAGTTTGAAAAGCAGCCCAGCTCAAATGACCCAAAAGCAAGAAGGAAATGCTATTATAACTTAGGTGAGTAAATTCCGATTTTCTTGTAAAAAATTCACCAGAAACAATAAACTATTGATTCTAGGCTTGATGCGAGATATCTCTATCTCTATGAGCCTCCCTCACTTGCAACAAGAAATCCTCGACGACATAATCTCGAGGATACAACAAGTTCAGACTCAATTTGAGTCTAAAAGAGGTACACTTCTCACATAAGACATTGTACAAATCTTTGTCTGATTACCCAAATTTAAGATAAAATCTAAGTTTTTTTTTTCTTTTAGAAACTAAATTAAGTTTTTTTTTTTCTAAAAAACAAATTTGACAAACCTAATCGAATACTCACTTGGGTTCTTATAGACCCAACCCAAGTAGGTTGTGTGATTGAGGAGGTTTGAACCCAAGACCTACAAAACTATGTCAAGTAAAGAACACCACAACAATTGTTCCAACTTACTTCTAATTTTGAAATAGTACCGGCTATCAAGTAAAGACCAATGGATGCAAGGCGGGCTATACCTGCTGGAATGGGACATCTGCCGCACGACTCGAAGCCACGACCTACGACATACGGGGAGTTGACACAACTACCACCCGGCCACCCGAGATGTGTGTCAAAGTTGCCAAATCTTGCTCAACCCGTTCAGTCTTGTGAATCATTAAGAATCGATTTTCACTTAGAAATGGTGCTTCAAACATGTTTTTTTTCTTGTGTGGAAGAGGCAAATGTAGTAGGACAAGGACTAGGACTTAGAACACCCTCCCAAGTGCTGCCCTACCAAAGCACAGAGGAATGGATCGGATGAACCGCCGTGAACCGATACTTGGTAGGGAATGACTCACCTAGAGCCATGTTCTAACATAGACAATGGTTAGGTTTGCAGCCAAAAACGCTTAAAAAAGGCATGTAGCACTATATGTGAGTGTCCGTTGGTGCTTTTGTTGGCCGTCTTCCCACTACCCCTTTTCATATTAGGTTTCACATTGGGACATATTGTGTTGATTTTGGTCCAGAAGATCTGTTACCGGGACCCATCAGTCATCCACGTGTCTTTATCATCATGTATCCACGTGACCTTATATTGTGCTTAGATTGTTAGTTTCCACTAACTCATTCAACTCGGTGAGTGAACAGCTTCATTTCTCAACAAAATGAGAGAGAAAAAACAAATGTCTGGAATTAAATAATGACCTCTGTTTTGATATTAGTTGTTAAATTCGCGACTAATTTGTGAATTAATCACTTTTAGGTGGTACCCATATTATAGGGACGAACATGTAAAAAAAAAAGACTAATTCACAATTTTATGGGGGTTCACGAATAGAACAAATATACGACTTTTTAGCGATTAACTTGACTGATTTAATTGGGTTGCAGAATGATGAAAAAAAAGAAGAAAAAACCCCTAATGGTCCATACGAACTCTACCCCTTTTGCTTTTGTCTCTCTCCCCCATCCGACCACTCTCTCTATGCAATATTCCGCAGTCCTCACCACACGGCTCCAACTACAAGTGGCAATTCTAGTCTACATTGTCGTTGGTTGCCGATCAGAGTAGTAGTCTCTCTTTGTTGGACCATCGAGTCACCGACCACGTACAACTCTCTAGTCTCTCTCTCTCTCTCTCTCTCTCTCTCTCTCTCTCTCTCTCTCTCTCTCTCTCTCTCTCTCTCTCTCTCTCTCCATTGGACCCACGTGGCCACACCACAGTGACCAACTCTAGTCTCTCTCACACTTCATAGTTCACTTTTAATTTCTAATTTAACTACGTACAGTATGCGGTCCTACAAAAACTCAGATTAATCATTTGTCCACTAGTCGAATAAGTGGGGGCCCCCTCAACAGTCCTAAATTTTAATCTCTTCTAAGTCTTACACTTCTTTATATTTTGGTTGTAAATTTTTAACATCGAATTTTTAGATCATAGACGAATTAAACATGAATAAATTATAAACTTTTTTTGTCCTTCGAATTTTTTAAACTTAGAACAGAATTATACTTGAACTTTACCCGTCTCAAATTTTTGTCGTATCCAAACTTAACAACCAAGGTTTTGATAGGTGTCTTGTTTTCTGCTGGGAGTACTGCTCTGTATGGATGTACCAAACATTATATCCCAAACTAGGGACATAGGGTACAATTCATATTGGGGGTATTTTGTTGTACCATATATATATATATACACTAAAGGGGTGTTAGGGTTTCACTTGTATACATTGGGAAAAAGGTGAGAGAGTAGGGAAATTAACTATTATAACCCTAATTTTTTCTCATCCATAAATAAAGGTGGCAATTTGGCCCGTCAGGCCGAGGCGGACTGAAGTAGAGTCAAGTTGGGCCGCAGGCCAGCCATGTTGAAATTTTGAAGCCCAGGCCTAGCCCGTGGCCTGATCCTAGGTCTGGGACTAGTGGGTCGGGCCACGGGATGGACTTACGGGCCAGTCCTATTTTTAAAAAAGTTGAAAAAAAATTTGGGGGGGGGGGGGGGGGGGGGGGGAGCTTTAAAATTCAAAATTTTAAGGGATGGGGTACTTTAAAACTCAAAATTTTACAGGGGGGTGTTGTAAACAGTAACGGCTAAGTGGTGGATGACCGGTGCTTATCCAATAACGGCTGAGTGGTGGATGACTGGTGATTATCCTGGTTCCTGCATTGAGGTCACCTTAGGTCCTTCCTCGTCGGTTATAGATATTGTAACACATGGTGTAACGCTGCTACAATGTGTTATATATCTTAACGATGATCAATGAAAATGAAGTGTGAATTACAAGAAAATGGATTTAAAAATAAAATTTGTAGGAGGATTTGGACTTCAAAAGCCACTTCACGGACCGGGTCAGACCAGCCCGCAAATCTCTCTTCACGGGCCAGGCCGTGGGCTCGAATCCCAAGCCCAGAGGCTTTGCTGGCTGGAAGGAAAATTTCCCAAAATACCCTAATGGAGAGTGTAGACGTACCTAATCTATGATGTAAGTCTTGACCTTCACCACCCACAGAGCGCAATGGATGAAATGATGGGAAAGAAATGCAAAACCCTAAAAAGAAGAGTCTTCTACCTCCACAAAAGGCCTGGATGGTACCATTACATCCGCCCTTTTCAGATCTCTTTTACCTTTTTTCCTTCCCCATCTCTCAAAAGAAGAACCATTCAACTTTCAACAAACCTATTATATCTCATATCATCACGCATGCAAGAACACCTACATTTCTATATTACCCCATTTGAATTAAAAGTAGCCGTTAACCTACAGATGTGAGATGGAATCTTACAAGTAACGAGGAAACATGGAAGCCTTTGAACAAATTCAATGAGCTTTTTGTCTGAGATGCAAAACTATACTATATCTTAAAGGAAAATGCCAGATAAAAAAAAAAACATGTTTTTACACAATTACCTATACCATAATAATTTTTCTATTCAAAGAAGGAGGGTAAAAGAGTCATTTTAGTTGTCTTATTCCTAAAAGATAAAAATTCATTGGTCTCCTCCTATATATATATATATTTTTTAATATTGACTTAAATACAAATGAATAACCCTGGAGTTTGGATAAAATGAATTTTTATTTTTAAATTTTATATTCATGTATGCCTTTATTTTTCCTCCCCAAAAAACCCATGTTGCTAAGTTTTGATCAAGCCTTTAAATGACCCACTATAACGTTACAACAGCCTCGTAACTTATGACCATTATAACAAAGTCATATCAGTCATGTCCATGGTTACCATTTCAGCGTATGGCAAAGATTTGGAATGGGGAAAAAAAGATTTTAATTCGGTTTCAAGATAAAAGAAAAATTCCGTCGTCATTGTTGAAGTGTTATATTCGTTTACCCTCAAAAGCTTGAATTTTACCAATTTTTTATTTTATACGACCATTTAATACATTTATATTTTAAAAAACGTAAAATTTGTGTATTAAACACAAATAATACGTGGTTTTTTAGATTTTTATTTTATACGGCTATATTAAACGTTTCTTAGAAAAAAAAAACGCAAATTTACTAACTAGTCATATCCGAATAAAAAAGGGTAAAAAATATTAGAAAAAATGCTTGATAATAATAAAAAAAAAACTTTTTTTCTTCAAAATAACGGTCATTATAATGGAAATAATGGCCTTTATAACAGATATCCCGTTGTTTTTTTTTTTTTTTCGGTTCCGGGGAGGGCATAATGGGAAAAAAAACGCAACAGGGTTGGGACATTACCGGGTTTTTTTTTTAGAAGGGGCGTTACTGTTATGACAGCCCTTTTTTAAACCACATATATCACTAAATGCCCACAGGAAACGCATGCAATTTGTCCAATAAATATAAGAGATTCCGCTCGTAACTCTATATATAACAAGTGTGAGAGAGAGAGAGAGAGAGAGAGAGAGGAGAGAGATGGGAGGTGGGCTTTGTGCAAGGTTGGGAGATGGGCTTTTTACAAGGTTGCGAGAGTCATGGGGAAGAAAGGAGAGGAGCTTGAATGATGCAGTTTCTAAGAGCAGGGTTGGAAAATACTTCAAATTAGAAGCTAGAAAGAGCTGTTTTACAAGGGAACTACGTGCCGGTACTGCTACATTCTCACAATGGCCTACATCATCACCGTTAACGCAACCATACTCGTAGACTCCGGTGGAACATGCTCCATCTCGGATTGCACGGTGATGTCATCGCCGCACTTCACTAACGTATCCGCACCAGATCACACCCTTAGCCATCATAAACCAGACCCAGACTGCAAGTTCAAACCAAATGTAGGTTACCAAAACTGCCTAGCCAAAACCAAAAATGATCTTATAGTAGCAACTATCTTGTCTTCTATGATTGGTTGTTTTGCAATGGGAGTCTTAGCTAACTTGCCCCTAGCCTTAGCCCCAGGCATGGGTGTTAATGCCTACTTTGCCTATAACTTAGTGGGCTTTCATGGATCTGGGCCCATGACATATCAAACCGCTCTAGCTGTAGTATTAGTCGAAGGTTGTGCATTTCTCGCAATAGCCGCACTAGGGCTACGTGCAAAGCTAGCTCGACTGATACCACGTCCGGTTCGACTAGCTTCTGCAGCAGGTATTGGTCTTTTCATTGCTTTTGTTGGCCTACAGGCCCACCAAGGTATCGGCCTTGTTGGTCCAAGTTCTTCCACATTGGTGACCCTTACAGCTTGCTCTAGTACAAACCCACTTACCGGCGAATGTAATGGTGGTAAAATGCAGAGTCCAATGTTTTGGCTCAGCGTCGTCGGCTTCCTAATCATGTCTTATGGCTTAATGAAAGAGATTAAGGGTAGCATGATCTATGGTATTCTCTTCGTGACGTTAATTTCATGGATTAGGGGAACTAACGTAACGAATTTTCCTAATACGCCACTTGGTGACGCTAATTATAAATATTTCAAGAAGGTTCTAGATTTCCACATGATTAAAACAACAGCTGGAGCTATGAGCTTTAGTGATTTCAATAGGAGTGAAGTATGGGTGGGCCTGGTCACATTGCTGTATGTGGACGTGTTAGCCACCACAGGTACATTGTACTCCATGGCTGAAATTGGAGGGTTTATGGATGAACAAGGAGGTTTTGAAGGTGAATACTTAGCATATATGGTTGATGCAAGCTCCACGATCGTTGGTTCGGCGCTCGGGACATCGCCTATTGCGACGTATATAGAATCATCGGCCGGGATTAGAGAAGGAGGTCGAACCGGATTAACGGCTCTGATCATTGGGTTCTACTTCTTCTTGTCCTTGTTCTTCATCCCTCTACTGACTAGTGTTCCTTCATGGGCTATTGGGCCTTCTCTTGTTATGGTTGGGGTGATGATGATGAAGGTGGTGAAGGATATAGAATGGGTGAATGTTAAGGAAGGTGTCCCTGCTTTTATTACCATGTTGCTCATGCCACTTACTTATTCTATATCTAATGGGATTGTTGGAGGGATTGGGCTCTATGTAGCTCTTAATTTCTATGATTATGTTGTGGGGTCAGTAAGGTGGTTGATGAAGATGAGGAGGGCACTAAGTGGTGTTCAAAATCAAGTGTCTGCTGCTGCTGCTGCTGTAACCACAGATCGAACGGCTGATGTTGTTTGATAGATGTAACTCAATAAAATATGCAATTTCTAGAAATTTCTTTTGTTTAATATGTATGTTGTCTTTTAAAATGTGAAAGTAGTGCTAACGTAGAATCTACTCGCATGAGTGGACGGGTCAGTGTCAGGGTCGGGTCAACATTCGATGGGTCCCCACCAAGAATATCTCATACATAAGAAGTTCAACTTGATCGGACGATCATGATCATCCGATTTTATATCATCTTCTGTTCTAAACTTCACTATCCGGTTGCCAGAGAAAAGAGTCCGGATCCTGTACGAAAGGAAGTTGAGTAAGTACCCAACTCCTATGCCTCTTTGTTTGCCACGTACTCACTTTAAAACCTTTGGATCTTTGGACCCAAATAATGCTCAAATTCCTGCGTTTAAATCAACCCACGAAAATACCTTCAATCCAACGCTTAGAAATCAGTGATCAAGTTTATTTTTGGTCTGTAGGTCCACCTAGTGATTTCCCTTCGTATTACTGGCAACGCTTAGTAATTTCCCTTGGTATTTGAAATTAACATGAGTTGATTGATCATGCGGTAACAAACCAATCATGGTCAGGAGATGGACACAAAAGGTGGGCTCCACCACCTTCAGAAATTCTTGCTTTTTCTCTTTTTCCTGTGGTGGAACCCACTGCCTGATCACCACCCAATGCCAACTGGGCTATGGTCATGATGAGGTAAACAACTTTAAGAGTAAAGTGTGTCATCTTGATTTGTAGCTGATTGAGGAATAAAACTTTGATGACATGGCGCAATAGGAATAACGTGGCACACTCTTAGAGGACTCTGACCGTATGTATGTTTTTCCAATCCCTAGGTCGACCTACAAGCCAAAAATCAGCTTGATTAGTGATTTCAAACCTTTGGAGCTTTGTACCTCAAATAATGGTCAATATGCTCCAATTCCCTCGGTTAAAATCAACCCATGAAAATAATTCCAATCCAACGCCTAACAATCACTAATCGAGCTGACTTTTTGTTTGTAGGTCCACCTAGGGATTGGCCAAACATCCATACGGTCAGATTCCTCTAAGAGTGTGGCACGTGGTTCATATTGCTCCCTGTCATCAAAGTTTTACTACTAATTGATGGATTTCAACCATCTGATCCATACCCAAAACATAGATGGCTTAAAATAGTTTGGTTAATGATCAGGATAAAAAAAGGTCCCTACATTGGGCGGTTAAGATTGTCCGATCAGTGTGATTTTTGGACCATGACCAATTCAAGGGGTGGCCCACAACCATATCAAGGAATCCATGCATTTCTGTGAAAAGCATGGAGATTTGGCCAACCAAATAGCAGTTGTGAAGTACATATCCAATGAATATGGTTCCCATTTCCCACGAGAAAACTAAAAAACAAATTTGCGGCAAGAGAAAGAGAAAGCGAAAGCGAAAGCGAAAGCGAACAAACAAGAAAAATATTCTAAGCAAAAGCAGAAGGAGGGAGGCTGTAAAGTATATAATGAAATTAATTACTCTTTTGCAACATTTTTTTTCTTCTTTGCAGATGCTCTAACTTTGCATGGCTACCTTTTATTTATATTTTTTCCGATTGCATGGTCACCCACTCCGACCGTTATCGACTCTATATCGGACATGTTGATAGTCGGATCGGGACGGTATGCAACCATCATTCCTACCCGTATCATTCACCAATACATGCGACTATGCATCAGGTGGTTAGGTTTGATCAATTGTGTCAAATTTTCACTAACAGGGTCTGATACGTGCGACCCATCAAATGGTGGATCACAGATCTTCACACTCCTCCCCTCTTGACGCAAGTATTACTCATAGGAATGAAAACATGTAATTTTTTTTACAGTACTTAAAAAAAGTTTACCAAGCTAGGTGCATGGCGTATCCTTTCAAAATCAATAAAGGTAAGTTTGAAAATGATCCTCAGAACTTTTCCTTGGGAAAAGAAAGCAGATTCGAAGAAGAAAGAGACATGTGAATGAACATTGCACACCCAACTCATCCATCTCAAAAAGTGAAAGTGAAACACAAACAAGTTACAGAAGAGTGAGATCTTGAAGTTCAATCGCAAATGTCAGATTTTGTTTAGACTGAGATGTTAAACACAGACAAGTTCCAGAAGAATTGGTTTCTGTTCCTGATCTTCAATGGGTCTTTTCTGTTCTTTTCTGGTTTTATTTCTTCATTTAGTTCCTTCTGTTGTCTGCCAAGTCAAAGGTACGTTTTACCTGAATCTAAGACTTTCATTGCATTTCTGTTGAAATTTAATGCGAAAACATGTCTAGAATCAACATAGATTGTGTTTACATTCAGAATTTTTCTTCCTGATATAAAGGTCCGGAGAAACTACGATGGAGTTTGCAGAATATTTTAATATCTAAATAACCCATTAACTCAGAGAACAATTTCTTCCCTTCCAAACTGATAGATGGGTTTTATAAAATTTAATTTGCAGAGTTTGTCAGTATAGACTGTGGAGGTACAAGTAATTACACCGATCCAAGTACCGGACTAGCATGGATTTCGGACACTGGGTTCATTAGACATGGTAAGGTAGCAGAAGTTGGGAGTCCAAACGGAGACAATCTGCAGTATCGGAGACGCCGAGACTTCCCTGCAGACAACAAGAAATACTGCTATACTCTAAATACAACAGAGAGAAGGCGGTACCTTGTCCGAGCGACATTTCAGTATGGCAAGTTGGACACTGGAGATCCGTATCCCAAATTTCAGCTCTTCTTGGATGCTACTATGTGGTCAACCATAACAGTCTTGGATGCGTCTAGAGTATATGTTGAGGAAATGATCATCAGGGCACCCTCTAATTCTATAGATGTGTGTCTGTGTTGTGCATCAACCGGTTCTCCTTTCATATCTACTCTCGAACTGCGGCCTTTAAATCTTTCGATGTATGCTACAGATTACGAAGATGATTTCTTCCTCAAGGTTGCAGCAAGGGTAAATTTTGGAGCTCCGAGCAAAGATGTTGTAAGGTATGCACTCTTAAAATTTTAATATGACTTCATTGGCAGCTAGTCATTGTAAGAGTCCTTGATGCCAATTAACCCTGTAAGAGCAACTTCTAAAACTCCACCATCATCCCCTACTAACCCATCAGAGCATTATATACCTGCACTCCTGAAACAATCTATAAGATCCAATCCCCTCTCATGTGTTAGAATGAGTAAACCCAGACTGCTCAGAGGAGATCCTCCATCAAAGCTGTGACTGACACCATTGTTGCCTTGAAGATAGGTGCCTATGACATACATCCATTCATTAGAAACTGCAGTTGGTTCAATTCTAAGAAATATGTCTTTCAGAATATCACATGTAGATGAATTTGACATCATCAGTGAATATGTACCAAGACTGCTTTCCTTTTATAACAGGTACCCAGATGACCCTTATGACCGAATATGGGAATCGGATTTAGATAAAAGGCAGAATTATCTAGTGGGGGTGGCTCCTGGGACAGAAAGAATCGGTACTTCCCAGAACATTGGCACAAGAACACGAGAATACCCACCTGTTAAAGTGATGCAAACTGCGGTAGTGGGCACCAAAGGAAGGCTCAGCTACAGGTTAAACCTTGAAGGTTTCCCTGCTAATGCTCGAGCTTATGCCTACTTTGCTGAAATTGAAGATTTGGGTAGGAATGAAACTCGGAAATTTACAATGCAGAAACCTTATGCGCCTGGCTATAGCAATGCCGTGGTAAATATTGCTGAGAATGCCAATGGGAGCTACACTCTTTATGAGCCTAGCTACATGAACATATCATTGGATTTTGTTTTGTCATTCTCGTTTGTCAAGACTCGGGATTCTACTCGAGGGCCGCTTTTAAATGCAATAGAGATCAGTAAATATGTGCAGATTATCCCCAAGACAGAGAATCAAGATGGTAAGTCAATATGAATATTTTGGTTTTGCTCTATCAGGTTATTCAATTTAGCTCATCATCATTTCCTGTCGCCTACACTCTACATTATAGACTACTACTATGGGTAGTTGTTCTTTGATTGATATTACCTGAAATATGTCAGAATGTAATATGATTTTCCTATATGATCTGATGAGTAATGTTTTTCTCAACTGGAAGTGACTGTTCTGGATGCCCTCCGCTCCATGTCCCCTGGAAGTGATTGGACTCGTGAAGAAGGTGATCCCTGCAACCCAGTTCACTGGGAGTGGGTGACTTGCAGTTCCAGCACACCACCAAGGATTACAAAAATGTAAGTCCTCTGTACCTCGTTTCTAGTTATAAATGCTCTGATGAACCAAGTAACTATAATGAACTTATGCTAACTGTGGATTACTGACATCTTAAACAGTGTTCTATCAGAAAAAATATTGAAGGGTAACATTCCAACCGAGCTTAAGCATTTGGAGGGTTTAACGGAGTTGTAAGTGATGTTATGCTCTGAATGACATCTTTTTTTTTTTCCTTTCAATTAATTCTGTCTCAAAAGATAACTTCAAGCCAGTGTACTGGGTTTTTTATTCCTTAGGTGGTTGGACGGTAACTCCTTGACTGGGCCAATCCCTGACCTGAGCAACCTAATCAGTTTGACCATTGTGTAAGTTCTCACTCACGCTTTACATTATAGAATGTACCTGAAAGAGGAGAACATGATTTTCTTCAGTGGGTTTGCTCGGTAAATGTGCAGGCATCTAGAGAACAACAAACTGACTGGCCCATTACCGTCTTACTTTGGTGACTTGCCGAGCTTACGAGAATTGTAAGTAATAACTTGCATTGGTAACTTCTGTTAGATTGTTGTATAGGGTAGAAAACTTATTTAGTATAATTTAGATACGAAAATTTAGGGAGTGGGTTTCCTTCTGTTTTTACATTTTCTATTATCTGTTTCTGGTTCCCATCTTAGATTGTTTTTCTTCCTATGTTTGACATCTCTGGACAAGCACTGAAGGTGAAATCCTCATGAAACAGGTATGTTCAGAACAACTCTTTAAGTGGGGAAATAGTTCAGACATTGTCAACCGGAAAATTGGTATTCAAGTGAGTATGCATCTGTCAGGTGTATCTATTGTTACTGCACAGATGATAGAGGATATATTTGGTTTCAAATGGGTGGTTTTCCTGCATTTTTCCAAGAAAATTAACAACACTCCCTTTGCTGTCATAAAAAGGTCCATAACTGAAGTAAATAATACAATATAATATAATATATGCACTGATAACATTTAAAAACTACCTTCACATATAGCTAATGGGTAAGCTTTAAACTGGGTCTTTTCTCAGACTCGGCCTCCAGACTTTAGATCAATGGAGCTGGTGTTGAAATTTCTGAACATCCATTTTAGCTCTTATCTGTAAGGTACCAACATCTCAATTACATGCTACATATACCAAGGTTTACAAGACCATAGGGTTTCAGTGAACTTCGAAATAGCCCAAAACAGGCCAACCTGCAGAAGATCTGAATCGAAATCTAAATGACAGGAACTGATATGAATATTGACTATCAAGTCAATAACTGAAAGATAAGATTTTGCACAAGCAACTCTTTTGACAAATATGTCATAATAAAGGAGAGTATTTTCCATGAACAATAATATGTATTTAAAATGCAGAATTCCAACTGAAAACCAGGAAACTCCCCCAAGGCATACTTACACAGGCCTGCATGCATAAGAATAGTAACAGCTGTAGTAATAGTAATACTAAAAATAATTCCTCCATACTAATTACTAACCTCATACTATTGCAATAATGGCACGATTACGAACAATCTTGACTCAAACATTCGGTAAACAGCTATAACATTTTCGTTTGCAGTTATGATGGCAATCCTGAACTAATTCGAAGGGGGCAGCACAAGACGAACTTTAAGTTGATACTTGGTACATCAATTGGAGCATTTGCTTTCTTTCTAGTGTTGCTGTTAGGAAGTTTATTAATGTTACGTAATCTTCGAAGGCAGCTGTCTCAGCAGAAAAGTGAAGAAAAATGTAGGTGTCCTCAACACTTCTCTGAATTATTTGGGTTGTAGCTGTAACCATTTTTTGCATTTTCAACAATATTTTATTTTCCCATTCAGGTAATTCTTTGGGCATCATTTCCAAACCTTCAACTACCTATTCTCTTGTGCAAGGTAGATCCTTGATGGATGATGGCCTGGATGTAGCTTACCATATTACATTCTCTGAGCTAGAAGAAGCTACCCAAAAATTTTCAAAGAAAATTGGAAGAGGGAGCTTTGGACCTGTCTATTATGGCAAAATGAAAGATGGAAAAGAAGTGGCGGTTAAGATCTTGGCTGACACATGTAGCCATGGGACACACCAATTTGTGAATGAGGTAGTATCATATTCAGGCTTTCTATTAATGGTGTTAGCACTATGCTTTGTTTGCAAACAAGTGAACCTGTTGATTATAAGTAATCCACACAAGCTGTCTACCCTTATGCTCATATTTAGTAGTATGTGCCTCACAAACTTATGAACTTCTATAACCAGCCAAAAGGATGAATAAAATGTCTTCACTTAATAACATATCTTTTAGAAAATAGGTTACCTGCAGCATTCATCTTCTCCATTGTCAAGATGCCAAATTCCTAGTTCCGATGGATGGGATTTCTCCAAAAATTTTCTTACTTTTTCTGTTAGTTGCCAACATCTGAGATGTAAAGTCTTGACATCCATCATCTGAGATGTAAGTCCACATTATGGTCATGTTTATCATAAGCTGATACAAAGACAATTAACGTAGGATACTTTCCATGACTAAGAATGATATAGGCATTCATATTGGAGGAAGCAGTTCTATGTGATAATCCAATCAGTGCTTTCAACAAGTACTCCTTGTTTCACTCATGCATCACCAAGCATTACAGTGCCTGCTTTAAGGAAGGGCAGAAGCATATTACTCGGACATGGGAGCATAGAAATGGACATGATTTGCAAGGAGGTTTTACATTTACTTAATTAATATGGGTATGAACTGAGATACAATTTTAAATATCAAGGAAATTTATTCAGGACCAAAGTTTAAAAAGGCTAGTTCGGGAACTGAGGCGTTTTGTCTCAAAAAGGCGAGGCGTAAGCCTCATTTAAGCCATAGTTTCTTTTTTAAAAGTGCTTAAAAAATTCTAAAAGAAATATAGTTAATTCTATAAAAATGAGAAACAACATATCATGTGAAAAAATAACTTAAATAAGCATAAAAGTAATTGAGGCTATAACTTTTACCTTACGAACGACGCTGTCGGGATTGGGAATGCCTGAATGCTGATATCAAATCTTAAAAAATAACAAAAACAAACCCTAAACTTCCATGCCAGATCTTTTCTACAACTACCACTACTCTCATGCTTTTTAGAAACCCCTCTTATCTTCTTCAATCATATTATTAAAAAAACAAAAAAACAAACCATTAAAGAAAGAAAAATGATTAAATTTTACATGTAGTTATGAAAAATAAGGCAAAAATCCAAAATATGGTCACGTCAAGGGTTACGGTTTCGGGTTTTAACATGTACAAGCGAGGCTATAGCCTCATGTGTGCCTCGAGGCAATAACCTCAGTGAATTGAGGCTTAAGCCTCAGAAATGATCATTGAGGCTATAGCCTCGAGGCTGTTTCTTAGAGCCTCGAGGCGTGGCGAGCCTCGAGGCGTAGCCTCAAAAAGCCTTTTTTTTAGAAGTTACCATACAGCTAACAGGTCAAAGAATTTATAATGGTCACATAACTCATCCATACGCATATATTTCAGGTTGCACTCTTGTCAAGAATTCATCATAAAAACTTGGTTCCTTTGATTGGCTATTGTGAAGAAGCACAACAACGAATTCTGGTTTATGAGTATATGCACAACGGGGCTCTGCGGGATCGTATACATGGTTTGTCCTCATGGATTCTGTGTCATTTTCCCATTTTTCAGTTTTAATAAAAACATTTCCATCCGAATCATAACATAATCTGCTGACCAGATTCTGTTAACCAGAAGTGCTTGGACTGGCTATCTCGTCTTTCTATCGCAGAAGATGCGGCTAAAGGTTTTATACTAGACTTTTATGTTTTTTTTATGTATCAATAAGGTTTCCACTCTAGTTTGTAATCACGATTCACGATATCTGTAGGCCTAGAGTACTTACACAGTGGGTGCAACCCAAGCATTATTCACCGAGACGTGAAGACTAGCAATATTCTCCTAGACATCAATATGAGAGCAAAAGTGTCAGATTTCGGACTTTCAAGGCAAACTGATGAAAACCTCACCCATGTATCAAGTGTTGCATGTGGAACAGTGGGATACCTTGATCCTGAGTAAGTAACATTATTAAGTTGTGCTTAAGTGTTGTTCCTTAGTCATGCACTTAACTAATCATATAGTTTCTTCTGCAGGTATTACGCAAATCAACAGTTGACTGAAAAGAGCGATGTTTACAGTTTTGGGGTTGTTCTCCTGGAGCTAATCTCAGGAAGAAAGCCTGTCTCAGTAGAAGATTATGGTGCTGAGTGGAACATTATTCACTGGGTATACCTCTTTCCAAGACTTCGTAGCAATTGCTTAAAAGGAAGATATATTTTGGCACCTTATGAACTATAGATGTTTATTCTCAAAACTTAATTATAATTAAGCACTTTTTTTTTCTTTTTTTACATTACTTGAACACAGTTAACTTGATAAGGTCCTCCACCACTGTAGAAGGGGTTTCTTCAAATTCTATTCTAGAACTACAGTAAGGAAGAACTAATGTGCACGTTCCTTCAACCTCAAAGTCAAAGGCAATTTCAAATGTGTTCCCCTTGATATCACAGGTCCCAAGCTTTTCCACCTTATCTTTCGTTCCCCATTCGTCACCCTCTTGATCACCGATTGACACAAAAAAAAAAAAGATCTATGAGAGAGAATATATATACCATATGGGCCGAGCTATCCGCCTCCACCCACACACTCGGATATTGTCCTATCCTCAAGACACAGACCAGAGTCTTGTTAGCATAAATGCATAGATAAACCATTAAGATATCTTTGTATGGCACAACCTGAAACATCCCTCAGTAATTGCGAAAAAAAATAATTGCTGTAAAAGTTTGATGTCCTTCCATACAGACTTTGACACGTGAAATCGAAGTGGTTCCCAACATGCTGTTGAAATTCAGATGCTTTACCAAAGCATCTTCGACACAGTTTAAACGTGGGTCCCACATATTTTACCAAATAAGTACTCTCACCAATTTTTTCTGTGTGCGTTACAGTCAATTAGTTTTTTTTTACTCTTTACCCTCTTTCTGCATGGGGCTAATCCAAAGTGGAAGACAAAACCAAAGACAACAATCACATTTTTCAGAATTTCTCTGTTAAACATAAAAAGCTTGTATGGCAGGACTTCTTTCCTGGCTGATAGACCCACAGAAGCACAAGCAGCAACAACTCCTATTATGATTATAGAACTAATATAAGTACTAAGAAAATCAGATAAAATGAAAGGGAATTCAGCTATTGGATTAAAGCAAAAAATGCTTTTGCATAATTAGAAATGCTGAGCCTTCTGAGAATTCGCAGAAAAATGCTCGTTTTGCTGATGATTGTATAGATTGAAGCAGCCACCAATGCTTTGTTTGCATAGCATTTGTCTGGCCAATGGTCTGGAATATCCATTGCATTAATGCTTTGTTGCATAGCATTTGTCTGGCTAATGGTCTGGAATATCCATTGCATATTTCTTCTTGTCCATTGGGTCCCACAAATGATAGGCCTTCTACAATGCAAATAGGGAACATATTTTTTTTTTGATCGGTAAAAGATACATATAATGCAAACTGGGGACATGGAAGTGGTTTCCAGGGGACACCCACCACAGTATTCCATCAAACTCTACAAACAGAATGAAACCTCAGTACAGGAAACAGAGAATCATTTGTATGATCTCACCTGGGAGATTGGACCAAGATCTCTCCCCATGGCCTGACTCTATCATTTTTGCTGTTCCTTGGTAATCTATTCCCATCTGTGCCGCTTGTTCTACTATGAATGAAGAAGGTTAGTGGATGGTTGTAAAGTTAGAACACTCAGAGAATTTGGGTAAAAAGTGCTAGTAGATACATGAGTGGAAGTTCAAACATAACTTATCCATTTTATAATGTTTAATCAAATCTAAAGGATTTTCAATCTGGATGAATGAAATGCATTAGTTTTTGCAGGCAAGATCCTTGATTCGTAAAGGGGATGTGTCAAGAATTGTAGATCCTTCATTAGCAGACAAAGTCAAAATTGAGTCTCTATGGAGGATAGCTGAAGTTGCAATTCTAAGCGTTGAGCCGCACAGAGTTTCCAGGCCGAAGATGCAGGAAATAGTGTTGGCTATTCAAGACACTATTAAGATCGAAAAAGGAAGCAGCAAAAGCAGTAACAGAATAACTTCAGATTCATCTACAATGCAATTTTACCACATGAGGTTACCATCAGACCCTATCGACATTGAAAATTCTGATCTGTCAAAGGGGTGTGCACTCCCATCTGCAAGATAGATATGTATTTGTCCCCAGGTAAAATGTACTCTATGGCAGGTCAAAAATTGTTATTATGAGTTTTAAAAGAGATTTTTTTATTCAATGTTAAATGTTCAAGATAATCATGGTACTTTTGAATCTTGATTGAATGATTGCAATATTTTCCAAACAAGTTATTAGTATGGTAAGGTTCTGGAAGACTTAGCATCTAAAGCATTAAGAGGCGCAACCAAGATCTCAAATTTCAACTTGAATTAGTTGAGGAAAAAAGTAGTGACTAAAGCAATTCACAATCATCCAAACTTGGTCAAATTGTGTTGAAAACCGACCTTCCACGTACCAGCAAAAATAAAGAGAACTGAAAAAAATATTCACACAGACAACAATTTATGTGGTTCCGCAGTTTGCCTACATCCACAGGTGAGGAGCTCTTTCACTATCTCTAAAAATTTAGGGCTACAATATTTTCTCTCTCTCTCGCTCTCTCAATGTACAAGTGAAACCCCAACGCCTCTTTAGAGAATATATATAATCTCTGGTACAATAAAATACTAGAAGTACCCCCAATACAAGTTGTACCCCAACACAAATTGTACAAACTTGTATGGACAAAAAATGTCATTGGCTCTGACAGGTCGGGAGCTTAACTAACAATAAAATCCTTGCAGAATAATATTTCCTGTATATTAAAGAACCATTTACCCCAAAAGATCGACCAGTTGGGGAAAGGTGAAACAACTATGTATACCAACGGGTCGTCGGGCCAACACAACACGTGCGCGGGAACATTTCATCCCCTAACACGCCCCCTCAACGGGATTACACTCCGCTGGAGACTTGAAGCCGCGGCCTCCCATGCCTTAAGGCTTTGATACCATATCAAACAACCATTTACCCTAAAAGATCGACCTGTTGGGGAAAGGTGAAACAACTATGTATACCAACGGGTCATCGGGCCAACACAACCCGTGCGCGGGAACACACCATCCGCTAACGCCCCTCAACAGGAATACACTTCGATGGAGACTTAAACCCGCGACCTCCCAGGCCTTAAGGCTTTGATACCATATCAAACAACCATTTACCCCAAAAGACCGACCTGTTGGGGAAAGGCGAAGTAACTATGTATAGCAACAGGTCGTCGGGCCAACACAACTCATGCGCGGGAACACACCATCTGCTAACACGCCCCTCAGCAGGAAGACACTCCGCCGGAGACTTGAACCCACAACCTCCTAAGCCTTAAGGCTTTGATAACATATTAAGCAACCATTTACATCAAAAGATCGACCTGTTGGGGAAAGGCGAAACAACTATGTATACCAACGGGTCATCTGGCCAACACGACACGTGCGTGGGAACATGTCATCTGCTCACACTGTATAATACAAGACGCCTAACACAACAAATTGACTGAGCCCAATTGAGGCGCTTTGGGCAGGAATTTATACCAACTATTGGGGAAAGCATACACCATTAGTTGTGCCTCATGAAAAGGACATCTTTTGTGGGATTTAAAATTATTTTCGAAAGAAATTCTGTTCAAGTGAGTAAATATGACATGGTTACAAGAGTCTCTCCATGACTTTAAGAGCATCAAGGCATAACCGTCGAGGTGAAGTAGGTCAAATAAATCTACTGCCATGATCATCTCACAGGAAGAAAAAAAAACCCAAAACGTTGAATCAACCAAAAAACGAGAAACGAACACAATTCAAGAAATGGTTCAGATTTTCTTGTTTAGTTCCATCAATTTCGCAATTTCTACAATTCAGAACAAGAACTAAACCCTAGTACATTAAACCGATTCAAAACCCTGAAATATTGATCACCAGGAGAAAAGAAAAAGGAAGAAGAGAAAGGTTTACCTGAGTGGAGCGAACCTAGCTACAAAGAAGAGTACATCGTTCCTTCCCGCCACAGAGAGGATGATTATTCAACGCGCGCTGCTCTGATGGACTCGAAACGAACTTAACGATATTAAACTGCTGCTTTATACAGTAATGACGTTTGTATAGGCTACAAATTGCAACGCCCAACTTTAGTGCACATGGCATAAATCTCGACCATTTAGTACCTTAGAGACACGTCTTGGGTGGGTCCATAGCTCAAGAATAGCGTCGATCTTAACGAACCGATCATCTAATCAATCGATTGTTACGAAGATGTTAACATTTCTAGATTTGTCCAATGTAATGGGTCCCATAAAGGAGATCTTCCAAGTCGAAAATCAACTTGAGTAGAGTAAAACTTTGATGGGGCCCTGTCATCGAGGCTGATGACAGGGTGCAATATGAGCCACGTGGTACACTCTTGAGGACTCTGACCGTATAAATGTTTTTCCAATCCCTAGGTGGACCTACAAACCAAGAATCATCTTAATTAGAGATTTCAAACCTTTGGATCTTTGTAGCTCAAATAATGGTCAATGATGTCCAAATTCCCACGATTAAAACCAACCCATGAACATAATTCCAATCCAACGCCTAGAAATCACTGATCGGGCTGATTTTTGGTCTGTGGGTCCACCTAGGCATTGGACAAACATCTATACGGTCAGAGTCCTCTAAGAGCATGTCACGTGGCTCATATTGTGCTCTGTCATCAAAGTTTACTCGAGTTCTGACGAATAAATCTTTGATGTTGATGATGAACGTCCATTATTAACGTTGATGACTAATATGAGCCAAGTGGCACACCCTTAGGGACCACTGATTGTATGGATGTTTGGCCCATCCCTAGGTGGACCTACATACCAAAAATCAGCCTGATTATTGATATCTAACCATTGAATCCGTCACAATACCCCAATACTGCTCGAATCTCATGGTTACTCCAAATCAAACGGTTAGAAATCGCTAATCAGGATGGGTCAAACATCCATACAGTCATTGGTCTATTGGAATGCCAAAAAAATAAAGGGAAATGTCTCTAGATCAGACGGCTACCATCCTCCAATCAAATAAAAAAAAAATTCTTGGCCTGGAAATTTCCCAGACAGAGATGGATTCCAATGAAGGGTATTTATTATACATTCCTAGAAGTTTATAGTTTATACAATGTAACCAATTCTATTATAATAATGTTAAGAACAAGTCAAAGTCAAACATATATTCTGAACGATATGTGAGTAAAACTTGTGTCACAAGATGTTGTGACGAAAGCCGGTCACAGCATTCAATATGAGCCACGTGGCATACTATTAGAGGACGATGACGGTATGGATGTTTGGCCAGTCCCTCGGTGGACCCACAACCAAAAATCAGCTTGATTGGTGATTTCTAACCGATTCTATTGAAATTATTTTCATGGGTTGAGTTTAACGGTATGAATTTGAGCATTATTGAGCGTTATTTGGGTGCAAAAATCCAAAGGTTTTAAATCACTAATCAGGATGATTTTTGGTTTGTAGGTCCACCGAGGGACTGGCCAAACATCCATACGGTCAGAGACCTCTGATCGTGTGCCACGTGGCTCGTATGGAGTGCTGTGACCGGCTTTTGTCACAACATCTTGTGACACAAGTTTTACTCTGTAGCGTGTTGGATTTATCTAATGCCGACATTTTATTTGATATATATGCATTTCATGTTTATCACGAAGAATTTCAATAAAATTACAAAGAAGAAGAAGAAGAAGATAAAGATCCAAAGAGAAAGAGATGGTGATCAAATAAACAATCATCTCCCCCTCTTTATCTAATTATTCTAATTCAGTGATGAAACCGTTGGATTTTGAATCATCGGTCACAATTCTCCCACTAGACACCACCCTTCATCTCCATCTACCTGCTCAATCACAAACCCCACATCACAAAAGCTCATATTATCATCATCGTCTTCGTCTTCGTCTTCGCCTTCATCTTCAATTGCAATTTCCCCAGAGCCAATTTCATTTTCTTCTGGGACAAAACGAGATTCCGTCGCCGAATCGTCGTAAACAGCGTCCACATCATCTTCTACCTCATCATCCCAATAATCATTAGACAAATGTTTCAGAATTGCTGTCGCGGATTTTCCTGCATAATTCAATCCCATACCCTTATCGACGACTCGCCAATTGATTAATCGATGATTAATCGCAACATCAGATGATTTAAGCTTCTGGGTACCCTTAACTTTGTCTTTAGATTTACAAGCTGGATTAATGTGACACCGCGCGCACCTTGGCCTACCACATTTGCCTGTGAATTTCGAGTGATTCGTCGGCTTCGACGACACCTTCGTGTGTAATCCGGCGGTCGGAGGGGAGTCAAATCTGTTGACCATGTTGGAATTGGGCCATTGATTCCACGGTGATGGTAAGATCGTGTAGCTCCTAACCATCCCATGCTGCCGACCCTCTCTCTTCATCTTTCTTCTCTTCTTCGATGAGTTGCTGAGAGAAGCCTTTGTGTGTTTCCTTCCCCTTATAAAGTTTCACAAAATGAGGTGAGATTGATAGCTTGGTTAGCAAGTTTTTTTCTTGGTCGTTATCCGTGTGGGACAAGTCACCAAAGATCACCAACCTAGAGAAAAACTTTGATGACAGCGAACTGTCATCACGCCAATGACAGACCACAATTTGAGCTACGTGGTATATTCCTAGAGGATGGTGTCCGTATGAATGTTTGGCTAATCCCTATGTGACATCTAAGAGTAACAATATGAGCCTTGTGGCATACTCTAAGAGGACGCTGCCCGTGTGGATGTTTGGCTAATCCCTAGGTGGACCTACAAACAAAAAGTAACCATGATGTTAGTGACATCTAGGAGTAACACTTGATCGACCGAAGGTCACAGCCCACAATACAAGCCACATGGCACATTATTAGAGGGTGTTGACCGTATGCAAACCAAAAATCAGCCTGATTGGTGATTTCTAAGCGTTGGATTGAAGTTATTTTCATGGGTTGATTTTAAGTAGAAATTTGATACAGCATTATTCAGCGTTATTTGGGTGCAAAGATCCAAAAGTTGTAAATCACTAATCAGGCTGATTTTTGGTTTGCAGGTCCACCGAGGGACTGGCCATCCATACGGTCAGCCCCCTCTAATAATGTGCCACGTGGCTCGTCTTGTGGGCTGTGACTGGCTTCAGTCACAATGGGTTGTGACTGAAGTTTTACTCGACATCTAAGCGTTGGATTGGAGCTATTTTCATGGGTTGATTTTAACCGTTGGAATTTGAGCATTATTGACCATTATTTGCCGTACAAAGATCCAAAGGTTTGAAATTAGTAATCAAGGCTGATTTTGGTTTGTAGGTCCATCTAGAGATTGCCCAAAAATCCATACGGTCAGCGTCCTCTAGAATGTGTCACGTGGTTCATATTACGGGCTGTCATCGGCAACAATGACAGTCATCTGTCATCAAAGTTTTACAGACATTAAATAAAGAGAAATGATCACCATGTGAAACGCTCGCTGCCAGATATTAATGAGTCGGTTTTACGACCATACGATCTTGATTGAACAGCTACCTTGATAAGGACAGCCAACCGATTATATAATACACTTTTTTAGTGTGTGTGTGAGACACCAGATTAGCCTCTTAAATACTGTTTTTTTACGCGTTAAAGCCAAAATGGTGCTTCCCATGTGCGAAAGCAACTATTGAGCTGGAGAAGTCACTCTCACACGTGGAATACTGGCTGATGGGATTACTTTATGGAGCAGGTTCCGATGACCAACAAAGTGAACCAAAAAAGTTCACGTCTTTTCTCGGCCGTGGATCTCGAGAATCCAACGGTGGTTTTGCTTTTGCAAAAGTGATGCCAGCTCAGCACTATTAACCACCGTTGGATTCTCGAGATCCACGGCCGAAAAAAAACGTGAACTTTTTTGGAAAATTTGCTTTTGCAAAAGATCCAAGTCAATAAAATTCAGTTATGGATTTGACCTGATATGATTAGATCGGTTCCGGATCCAATTCGATGCGATGCGATATGCCACATATACCAAAAAAATATATATATATATATATATATGAAAAAATAATGTATATAACAGTTAGAATATGAAAAAAAGACCATTTATAATGCATATATTCATGTATTATATATATACTAGTGGGTGCCCCGTGCCATCGGCACTCATCGACAAAGAATTTGCCAAAATCAGTTAAATGGCGGAGATCCACTGTCCATTTGGGGGAGGATTAGATCATAACCCTTCTTTGTTGATGCTTATAAGAGGAGGTATAAGTAGGGAGACAACCATTGTGCTTTGTTATATAGAATAGTAAATGGCCCATGCCCACAGCACTCTCCGACAAAAGAGTTTGTAAAAATTGGGTTCCTTCGGCACTCAAACGGCATAACGGACTGGGGCGTTACCGTTTTTTCTATTATAACGACTGTTATAACAGATTGTAACGCACAGAGGGAGAAATGGGAAAATAATAGAAATACCAAAAAATAATGGTGTTGAAATTTAAATTTTGAATAAATTGAGATCAAATGAGGCGGATTGAGTGGCTGAAATCTAACCGTCAACATTGGATCGATGGATTTGATCTCAACCACTCTTTATCTAACCGTCCACATTAGATGGATGGATAAGAGAATACAACTGAGTTGTCTTGATATATACGTGGGTGGCCTGTGCCCGCGGCACTTTCTGACAAAGTGTGTCAAAATTGGGTGAGAGTTAATCTCAGCCATCGATATGAAGCATAGTGGATCTCAGCCACTCATTATTGAAGCCATATAAGATAAGAGGGATATAAGAAAACTATTAAATTCTATTTTTTTTTTTAATTTTTGATTTTCAAATTTTAAAATTTAAAATTTGAATTTCAGCACCACTTTTTTCCGTTAAAATCATTAAAATCTATTTTTTTTCCATTTTTGCCCCTGACCGTTTCAATAACACCCATCTCGAGGCATAAAAAGTGGGGCTCTAAGCCTGAGCCTGACCCTAACCCTTTGGCTATATATAAATCCAACCCATTTCATTCCTTATATATAGGTAAATAATAGGTGGCCCGTGCCCATGGCACTCATCGACAAAGCGTTTGTCAAAATTGGGTGTGAGTGGCTGAGATCCACCGTCCACTTGGTGTGATAAGATCTTGGTCATCCTTTATGAAGCCGGATAAGAGGGGGAGACAACCGTCTTGTTTTGTTATATACTAGTAGGTGCCCCGTGCCCACCGCACTCTCTGACAAAGTGTTTGCGAAAATCGGGTGTGAGTGGCTTAGATCCACCATCCATTTTGGGTGATAAGATTTCAGCCATCCTTTGTGAAGCCGATAAGAGGGGGGATAAGTGACTTCTCTGTTTTGTTATATAGATGTATAGTCTCGGCACTCCCCTACAAAGCATTTCCCAAAATTGGGTGTGAGTGGTGGAGATCCATAGTCAATTTGGGGGATATATAAGATCTCAGCCATCCTTTGTGAAGCCGATAAGAGGGGTATAAGTGGGGAGACAATTCCCCCGTTAAATTAATCCAACTGTCTAAATTTTATTTTATCTAAGGGTTGATATGGGCCCTTGGATATATGAAGTCTATAAGAGGGGGAGACAACCGCTGTGTTTTGTTATATAGACTAGCAAATGGCCCATGCCCACGGCACTCTCCGACAAAAGCGTTTGCAAAAATTGGGTGCCTTCGGCTCCCAAACGGTATAATGAATTGGGGTGTTACTTTTTTCCATTATAACGGATTGTAACGCACAGAGGAAAAAAAATGGAAAAATAACGTAAATAACAAAAAATAACTGTGTTAAAATTCAAATTTTGAATGTCAAACTTTTAATAAATTGAGGTCAAATGAGTGAGAGTGAATGAATAAATGAGGGGGATTGAGTGGCTGACATCTATCCGTCCATATTAGATGGATGGATTTGACCTCAACCACTCTTTATCTTATGAAGTTGGATAAGATAAGATAATACAATTGAGTTATTTTGTTATGTGTGGGTGGCCTGTGCCTGCGGATATGATTGTTGAAGCCATATAAGATAAGAGGGTGTATAAGACAACCACTGTCACTTGTTATATAGATAGTGGGTGGCCCGTGCCCACGGCACTCTCCAACAAAGTGTTTACCAAAATCAAGTGTGAGTGGCTGAGATCCACCGTCTATTTTGGAGATAAGATCTTAGCCCTTTTTTGTTGAAACATATAAGAGGGATAATAAGAGGAAGAGACAACTTCCTTGTTTTGTTATATAGATAGTGGGTGGCATGTGCCACGACACTCTCCAACAAAGCATTTGCCAAAATCAGGTGTGAGTGTGGCTGAGATCCACTATCTATTTTGGAGATAAGATCTTCTTTGTTGAAACATATATATCTATATAACAAATCAGGGAAGTTGTCTCCCCCTCTTATACCCCCTCTTATCTATTTAGACAAAGAAGGGCTGAGATCTTATCCCCCAAATAGATGGTGGATCTCAGCCATTCACATCCAATTTTGACAAACGCTTTGTTGGAGAGTGCCGTGGGCATTGGCCACCCACTATCTATATAACAAGTGACAGTGGTTGTCTTATACCCCTCTTATCTTATATGGCTTCAATAATGAGTGGCTGAGATCCACTATGCTCTATATCGATGGCTGAGATTAACTCCCACCCAATTTTGACAAACACTTTGTTGGAAAGTACCGCGGGCACGGGCCACCCACGCATATAACAAGACAACTCAGTTGTATTCTCTTATCTTATCCATCCATCTAATAAGGACGGTTAGATAAATAGTGGTTGAGATCAAATCCATCAATCTAATGTGGAAGGTTAGATTTCAGCCACTCAATCCGCCTCATTTGACCTCAATTTATTTAAAATTTGAATTTCAACACCGTTATTTTTTGTCATTTCTGTTGTTTTACTATTTCTCCCTCTGTGCGTTACAATCCGTTATAACAGCCGTTGTAATGGGAAAAACGATTACGCCCCAGTCTGTTATATCGTTTGAGCGCCGAAGGCACCCAATTTTTACAAACGCTTTTGTCGGAGAGTGTCGCGGGCATGGGCCATTTACTATTCTATATAACAAAACACATTGGTTGTCTCCCTACTTATACCTCCTCTAATCCTCCCCCAAATGGATGGTGGATCTCCGCCACTCACCTGATTTTGGCAAATTCTTTGTCGAGTAGTGCCGATGGCACGGGGCACCTACTAGTATATATATATATATATATATGAGTTTATATATCAAATCAGTATAGGGTCGATCTAGTACATCCACAATCTTTGATCCGGTACCAATCCAATAAGTAAAAATAGGGTTCCAGACCCAGATTTTATGGATGAGATCGGATCTCCAGGTTGATCCGTTCCATTGCCAGCCCTATTAATATCCATTTTCTATCAATAACCATAACACTGTGGGTAGTGATTCCACCTGTGTGAGATCCCGAGGTTGAAAATATGGTTTTGATCGAATGATCAAAACCAAACTAAAAAGTCTATCCATTAGATGGTTGGGATCATTTGATCAAATTAGTCAATAAAAAAACAAACTCCATTGGCTTCTTTTCCTCTATAGACAAGGCAACTAAAAGAAAAAGCTTACCAAACACTCTACCTTACGTGTAAAACTCTGTAGTAAGCTCCGTAGGTCCACGGGATGCCTGCTTTTGCAAAAGCTAACAAAACTGTCTTTTTCTTTATCTTTCGGTGGCCCTTTGTTGTACACAATAATGGAAAGAGTTCAGGACGCTACCATACTGGGAAAAGTGGTCGACGTTTTTTTTTTTCAATCTCAGCCGACCATTATGTGGACCAATCAAGATTTCCTTGAATGAATTAAAAGCAGGCCAATTGGGTGATTCCAAACAAATTACGTCTGCTTTACAAAAACAAAACAAAAAAAAAAAAACTCCTTGAATTGTAAGATACTAGTGGGTGGCCCTTACCCACTGCACTCCTTGACAAAGCATTTGTCAAAATTGGGTGTGAGTGGCTGAGATCTACCGTCCAGTTGGGGGATAAAATCTCGGCCCTTCTTTATTGAAAGCGGAGACAACCACTGTCACTTGTTATATAGACTAGTGGGTGGCCAACCCAACAAATGGATCTAGATAACCATCGTCGCTTGTATAGATGGATCTAGATGAATTGGTTTGGGTCTTGTCTGGGTCAATTTTTAATCTTGAACTTGGACATTCGGATCGGGTTGGCTTCCATCTTTGTTCTTCTGCATTTATAAACCCAACGGTCTGGATTGGGCGTGATTCTTTGGTCCGGTAGCTAGTGGCCTCGGGCTCAGACATGAAAAGCAATGCCCGTTAGGCCCAATGGGCCCTGTTATAGGATCTCAAACCCAACTGAAGAAACTCATTGTCTTCTTCAAGTTAATCAAAATCTTCCTCCATTCACTTCTCTAAGGTAACATAACATGGGCCCAGCCTGAGATAAATTGACAGGCCAGACTCCGACTACGCCTTTAACAGGCCTAGTATGGGCCTTACCTTGTAAATATTTAACAGATCTGGCATTAACTAATAATTTAGGCCCAGCCCATTAACACCCGTGGTTAAAATAATAATCATATTTATTATTTATAATGGATCTTAATTGACGCCCTGCATGCGTGCCGTGTATATGAATATTCGCACTAATAAACGACACCTACATGTGTGCTGTGTATGAATATTCGAACTGATAAACAACCGACACTTTATATCACAGCGACATGCATGTATGCTACGTATGTGCATAATTCCTGTTAATAAACGACAATTAGAGTTCATAGTTTATATCGCCTAATCTGAAAACGTCTTCTATAAATGTGATCTTCTTACTGGTGTTACCATGGCGACAGCTTTCATAGGGTCGAGATTAAAAACGGCATTGCCCGCTCTTATTCACAATAGCGTGTTCATGCTCATTTTTATTAATATCGGATTTATGTTCAACCGTCTTTCGAATGGTGGCAACCCGCTGCGCTTTCAATCCGAATATCGTCATCCTCGAGCCCAAAACTCAATTTTGTTTACAATTTAGCAGTGAGGTCACAGGTTCGATCCCAACTTACCTACAAGGAAGCTACAAAGGACCTTCTTACAAGGTGCTCCTTGCATTTCAGATTTCCTTATTTGGCTTTGACCTTTAATCCCTAGTTTGATCAATTGGAGCTCTGGCATCTAAAAGGGTATGTTTATCTTTGATTTGCTTTAATAATTTTGGTACCCCCTTACGTTATGTACCGTTTTAATGCTCATAACAGCCGTTATTTTTCAGTTATAACGAAAATACTGACTGTTATTTTCTGAAAAAAATCTGTTCTTTCCATTATTTTTTGTTATAAATTTTATTAAAAATTTGAATTTTAGCGCTGTTTTTTTCCCATTATTTTCCTTTCTTTTTCTGTTTTTGCCATAAAAGGGGCAATTCTGAAAGATTAATTTAGAAGGACAAATCTGTAAATTGCGACAACCAAAGCAGGTTATAGTTTGGAACAAGAATTAACACTACCATGTTTTTTTTTCCAAAATTACAGGACTACAACGTCGGAATCCTGCCTGTTCTGCTGGGGTTGCTTCAGGAGAGCTGGGTTAGAAGACTGGTGGCGTGGTCGCCACAGAGACTATGGCCATGGAGAACTTGTTGCACTTCTAGTCTACATCAATGGCCTTCATAAAGCCTCCCAAATGCCGGTTTCGCCATGTATTGCAAGTGCCTAATCTAATTAGAGGGAAAGAGAAGATTAGGACACCGACGAAGGTCATTGAGTGCAAATGAGTTTGATTTACAAGTATCAGAATTCCGGCAATCAAACATGGTAAAAGTTTTACACCGACTGCCAACCTGATGTAATCTTCCTCTATCAGATGGACTTGTAGGTTCTCGATCACCAGTGACGAAGGACTTGTTGCACTTCTACCTCTCTATCAATCAAGTTTATATTCAATGGGATGACTCTTACAGCAGATTATTTTTTGCGGAGACCAATGAAACAGCGAGAAAATGATAATTTTATACATAAATGTTAATGGGTATAAACCGCCATTTTTGGTCACTTGCTTTAGTGACCGGCTCAGGCTCCGAGGATCCCCTTTTTCTGACCCCTCTTGGTGTTCGCACGCTCGGCCGTGGAAGAATTCAATGGTGGTTGCCAACTCGGCGCTGACAACAACCACTGGATTCTTGAAATGTATGGTCGAGCACACGAACACCAAGAGGGTTCAGAAAAAGGGGGTGTCCCCTTTTATCTTGATCACTAAAGCTTAGTTGATAAGTACCCATGGCAACTTTGCAGGGCCATCTCGATGCAAGTTGAGACCTAAGGCGAAAACTCCATATGAGGCATTTTTTTTTTTTTTTATATATTTTTTTATTAATATATATGGTATTAATTTAAAATTTTAACTGTTTATATAGTAGAAAATCTTATTTAACAAATATTCATGATAATCAAAAGCTACTGAAAAAATTAGATGTAGAGGACTCTTGCGACCCTACATAGATCATTTTTTGGGCCTAATGACTGCGTGGATGTGCAGCCCACTTATTAGTGGATAAACACACTAAAAATTGGCTTGATTGATGATTTCTAACCATTGGATTTACTACTCAAAAAACGTGCTTGAATTTAATGGCTAGAATCAATCCTAAAAAGTATTAAAATCTATCGCTCGAGATAACCAATGAGGTTAATTTTTTGTTTTTATATCCAACAAAGGGTGGCTAATAAACATCCATGTGGTTAGTGGGCTGGGGCCTTCTTTCACATGGGCTTGGGGCCTTCTCTCACATGTGGCAAACAGTGGGAATTTGAGAAGTATTTAAGGTGCAAAGATCCAACGTCTAGAAATCACTAATCATGCTGATTTTTGGTTTGTAGGTCCACCTAAGGATTGGCCAAACATCCATACGGTCAGAGTCCTCTAAAAGTGTGCCACGTGGCTCATATTATGTCATGTAACCTGAGCGTGTCATTTTAGGGCGGTAACTGGAGCCCGACCCTTTACAAAATAGGAAAATATTATAGTGGTCCCAATAACCAGGGTCGTCCTTAGATCACGCCGTGTGATCCTTGATCCTAAATATATGAATCTCACAAGTCCTTAACTTGGATTTTCCAAACCAAGCGACCCGTCCATTGAAGATTCTCAGCGTCCTTCTTCAGTGGATAATTATAGTGTCTAATGGTGTTTGACTCAAACGATCGCTGTGGAGCCCACATGTGTGAATCTCTAGGGCTGATTTTGGGTTAGGATGATCTCCTCACCATTGAGATCATCCTCCAATAAACTAGGCCATTCTGAGTTTTCTGATCCCACCAAAATGTGCTCAGATTTGGGGGGGTCATAAACTTTAGAATTGTCTAATTTTTTTTTTAAATTAGGATGATCTCAGTGATGAGGATATTATCTTCACCCAAAATCAGCCCTAAGGGCTCTCTCATGTGGGCCCCACAGTGCATCATTAAATATTCTGCCACCTAACTCCATGATTCCAATCTCATTTATCAATTATAAACATAATAAAATCGCCTCACAACTTGGTCCACCTTTTCAATGTTAGGAACTAGGGGTGTCAACGGGTCGGTTCCGGTTCGGTTCCTAAGGTGACCAGAACTGGAACAAACGGTTCCGGTTCTTATCGGTTCGGGTACTTATTGGTTCTGGTTCTCAAAGTGATGGTACCAGAACCGGAACCGATTATGTAGTTTTTGTCGGTTCCGGTTCCAGTTTCGGGTATAACAGGTCCAATCTTGGTAATATGAGAATTTTTACACTATATTTATATATCGGTTCCGGTTCTTATCGGTTCGGTTCCGGTTCTTATCGGTTTCGGTTCCATATTAGAGTACCGGAACCGTAACCATTAGTTTCCGGTTCGGTTCCGGTTCCGGTTCTTTTTAATCGGTTCCCAAAAATGTGGTAACGGAACCGGTGTTTTCGATTCCGGTTCCTATTCGGTTCTGGTTAAATCGGGTAACGAAAATAAAGGTCGTTATAACGAAAATAACGGCTGTCATAACGGCAATGCCCCCAACCTGTTACTCCCCAAAAATGGCTTAGAGTTATAACAGCCGTTATTTTTGGATAAAAAAACATTTTTTTACGGTTACTGAGGTTACCTTGGAAAGATAATATTCTGATGTGACCCGTAACAAGTGCCATTTAAAGGGCCGGGATATTCACACCCGTCCTTTCGCTTAGAAAACCCACTTATTTTTTGCTTATACCACCCACCAAAAAAAACCCTAAAAAACAGAAAAAGAAGAAGAGGAGGCTACCGAGGCTGTGAGAGAGAAAGAGAGAGTGGAGAAGAAGCGGGACCAGCGGAGGTTCCTCCTCTTTAACTTCTTTTCTCCTGTGCCTGCTCCTTACAATTTTTTTTCTTTTTTAAGTTTTGGTGGGTGGGAGTTAAGAGTGACTTGGGTGTAGTGAGTTAGGTGTTAGGGGGATTTTTAGGCGTATTTAGTGAGTAAGTGTGTTTGCTGAGTGAAAACACGAGTGTGAATATCCCGACCCTATTTAAAACCTTACTCAAAGGGTACTTTTGCAATTCAGGGAAGGTTATCTACGAGTAAAACTTTGATGACTGGGGTGCCGAGGCTGATGACGGGGTGCATATGAGCCATGTGGCACATTCTTAGGGGACTCTGACCTTACGGATGTTTTTCCAATCCCTAGGTGGACCCACAAACCAAAAATAAGTTTGATTGGTGATTTTGCAAACCTTTGGATCTTTCTACCTCAAATAATAGTCAATAATGCTCAAATGACAAATTCGTAAGCAGAAACCCGCGAGTTATGGTAGTTGATCGAGCATTGGCAACCGTCACCCTTTCATTTCGGTTAATGATTTCCTTCAGCCTGTAAATCAACTGATCGGCAATTGGCATGGCAACCGCAAGGTTAGACGTTCGATTTTAGCTCATGTCGCTGAAAATTAAAATAAAAAACATATATATATTGCCCTAATGCAGGTCGGATTTTCTTTTAATTTTTTTTTCTTCAATTTTTTTTTATATTTATAGTTTATTTACTCTTAGTTCAACTTATAACTGCTCATGGAAGAGGAAGGTTGTGCCAAATCTCTCTATACTATTTGTGTATATTTACCACCTCTGGAAAATTTATTTGCACCCCACAAATTGGGCAAGCATCCGGAGTAAAACTTTGCTGACCACTCATGATGACTGCCCTGATGACCGCTCAAAATATGGTGTGGCACACTTCTAGAGGATTCTGACCTTATGGATGTTTGGCCAATCCCTATATAGCCTATAAACCAAAAATCAACTTGATTAGTGATTTCTAAGCATTGGATTGAAGTCATTTTCATGGGTTGATTTTAACTGGAGGAATTTGAGCATTGTTAACCATTATTTGGGTACAAGGATCCAAAGGTTTGAAATGACCAATCAGGCTGATTTTTGGTTGTAGGCAAGGTTTAAAGGGGGGCCGTTATAACGGTATAACGGACTGGGGGAGTTACCATTTTTTCTGTTATAACGAAAAAAACGCTCAAGGGCAAAAACAGAAAAAAAAAAAATGGAAAAATAACTGGAAAAAACCGGAAAAAAAAAGGCACTGGAATTCAAATTTTGAATTTTCAAATTTGAATTTCAAATTTTCAAAAACAGAAAATAACGGAAAAAAACGAATATAACGGCCATCTTTTTTCACAAAATTTTTCAGAAAATAACGGAAAAATAATGAACGTTATTTTCATTATAACGGCCATTATTTTTTGGGTGTTTTAACGGTCCATAACATAATGGGGTAGGTCCAAATCCGTTATAACGGCCGTTATTTTCGTTATAACGGCAGTTTTTTAAACCTTGGTTGTAGGCCTATCTTGAGATTGGCCAAACATCCATACGGTCAGCATCCTCTACAAATGCTCCACATGGCTCATATTGTGGGCGGCATCGGAGGCTGTCAGTGAAGTATTATTCAGGGTGTTTGCACAATTTGTGGGGGTGCAAATAAATTTTCCCTTACCACCTAGCTCCAAGTCGTAGTAGTAAGGAGCAGAGTAAAACTTGCCTGACCAGTGACGATCAGAGAAGCCACGTGGTACATTTGCAGAGAAGCCCGAATGGATGTTTGGTCCATCCCTAGGTGGACCTATAAATTAAAAATCAGCCTGATTAGTGATTTCAAACCTTTAGATCTTGTACCCCAAATAATGCTCAAATTCCCAGGGTTAAAATCAACCCATGAAAATGACTCCAATCCAACCATTAGAAATCACTAATCAGGTTGATTTTTGGTTTGTACGTCCACCTAGGGATTGGCTAAACATCTAGACGGTCAATGTCCTCTAAAGATGTGCCACGCGGTTCGACGGCCACTGATGGCTGGTCAGGCAAGTTTTACTGGTAGGGAGCATGATGTGATAAAGATGAATGACATCATTGGAGCAGCACAACAGTTTAAAGTTGCATTATTTGGTTTGTTTTTCTGTTTGAATCCATCCTTTCATATTCCTAAAAAAAAAAAAAATGAAGGAAGCATTGGGTCCGTGACATCAATATACATGCAGAGATTCAACAATAAGAGAAGACATGTGCTTGTGTGATGCATAAAATGACACACGGAAGTGGGGCCCATATGGCGGATCGGGCCCGTTGTGGAAAGCCTTTTTTCTTGTAGTGGGAGTTAACTTTACGCAAAATTTTGTTTACTTCTAATATATTTATATATTTTTTTTTATGCCATGGGTATCTTGGCCTCTTAGAGCACCCAACTAGTCCCACAGGACATGTATGTCACCCCTTCCACAAGTACCAGGTGTATTGGGATAAACGCCCCCCCCCCCCCCCCCATTATGTTACGTAGCGTTAAAACGCTCAGAAAATGATGACTGTTATTTTTGTTATAATGGTCGTTATGTTATAACGAAAATAAATCGTTATTTTCTAGAAAAAATTGAGCAAAAAAAAAGGGCTGTTATTTTCTTTTATTTTTTGAAAATATGAAATTCAAAATTTGAATCTGGCGCCATTTTTTATATTTTTTCCGTTATTTTTCCATTTTTTTTTCTATTTTTGCCCCTGAACGTTATTTTCGTTATAATGGAAAAAAAAGGTAAGGCCTCCAGTCCGTTATACCGTTATAATGGCTCCTTTTAAATATTGCTTAGGACCTCCGCTTTCTAGAGGCGTGGTCCTGGCTAACTGCACCCAGTCCTTGGGGCTAATCCATTTTTCATAAGGCTAGAAATGTACCTGAATGTGTTGATTTTTTGTGAAGTTAATTGATATCCATATCAAGGAGAATACTCTCACCAAAATTCAGCCCTTAACATATATTCACGTGGGCTCCATGATCATATATCCTTTTAAGGTGTCAACCTCTCTTCACCATGGTTTGAAGCAAGGTTTAAAAAACGGCCGTTATAACGGATTCAGACCTACCCCGTTATGTTATGGACCGTTAAAACGCCCAGAAAAAAATGGCCATTATTTTCCATTATTTTTCTGTTATAATGAAAATAACGACCGTTATTTTCTGAAAATTTTGTGAAAAAAATGGCCGTTATTTTTGTTTTTTTCCGTTATATTCCGTTATTTTCTATTTTTGAAATTCAAATTTTCCTTTTTCCTTTTTTTCCGTTATTTTCCATTATTTCCGTTACTTTCCCATTTTTTTTCCATTTTTGCCATTGAGCGTTTTTTTCGTTATAACGGAAAAATCTGTAACGCCCCCAGTCCGTTATACCGTTATAACGGTCCCCTTTAAACCTTGGATTGAAGTCTTGGCCAATTCAGATCAGGATTGACAGGCAATGATCCATTTCATTTCGGGATCGTCTCACCTGAGATGCATTGTTCCATGAAAAAACCTAACGTCATCTCGAGCGAGACGGTCTGAGACACTAATCCCGAGATTTTGAACCATGCTCCTCACAGCCCATAACCAACATAGCATTTTGTGCATTTTGTTCCATGGTTTAAAAAATAGCAGTTATAACAAAAATAACAGCCATTATAACGGTTTTGGACCTCCCTCATTATGTTACGTACCGTTAAAACGCCTAGAAAAATAACAGCCGTTATTTTCTGAAAACATTTGAAGGAAAAAATGGTCGTTGAAAATCGGAAATTCAAATTTCAAAATTTGAGTTCCGGTGCCATTTTTTCCATTATTTCCATTTTTTCCCGTTATTTTCCGTTTTTTCCCCTGAGCATTATTTTCATTATAAAGGCCGGAATAACGGAAACATGGTAACGCCCCCCGTCCGTTATACCGTAATAACGGCCCCTTTGAGACCCCTCTCTCTCTCTCTCTCTCTCTCTCTATACACGTGAGATGGAGAAGTGGGACTCTCTATACATACCAAAATTGTGTCTTTATACATATATCATATGGTATACATGTTTGGTATTTTAATAATAATGGGTCGGGCTCATGGGACCTCCATTTCTGACCCCCTTTTTGACCCCCATCTTGGCGTACCCATATAGAAGATGAATCAATGGCTGATTTTTGGTGAGGATGATCTCTATGGTGAAGAGATCATCCTCACAAAAAATCAAATCATTCTGATATTCATAGACTGGTTTAGAAGCTAAAGAATTATGGACCGTCGATTTTTTCCGTTTAACTTTAAAACCACATTTGATGGGGTTAGAAATTTCAGAATGGGCTGGTTTTTTGTTGGGGTGATCTATATGGTGAGGTTATCATCCCCACCAAAAATCAGCCATTGATTCATCTTCTATGTGGGTACGCCAAGATGGGGGTCAAAAAAGGGGGTCAGAAATGGGGGTCGCTTGAGCCCGACCCTTTAATAATAAAGCTTATCCATATTATTGATGCGTTCGGAGGATTTCTTGCAGCATCTTCTCCCTTTATGAGCATGACAGCTATCGACAATACAGAAAAAAGACTCTCTCTTATTCTTATCCCCTACGCTAAGCTTGCATTAATCAACACATGCGTTTAGGGGTGTCAACGGTCAGCTTTGGGTGTCGTACCATTATTTCCAAACCCGATCGGTTCAAGTTGGGTCCATCCGCCGGTATTGGCTCAGGTAGGAAATTCAATTTTATATACCAGAATACCTCTATTGGACAGAATTATGGTTTAAAATATACTGCCGTTATAACGTTAACGGACTTCCCCCCACGTTACATTACATACTGTTTTAATGTTCAGAAAAATAACGTCCTTATTTTCATTATAATGTCATTTTTTTTAAAAATCAATGCCATTATTATTATGAAAATAACGACCCTTATTTAATGAAAAAATTCGTTACAAAAAAAAACGCCCGTTTTTGTTGTTGTTGTTATTTTTCCGTTATTTCCATTATAAATTTTACTCAAAATCTGAATTTTAGATTGTTATTTCTGTTATATTCATTTTTTTTTTTTTCCATTTTTTCCGGTTTTGGTCGTGTGCGTTAGTTATAACGGACGAAACGGTAACACCCCCAATATATTATAACGTTATAATAGCCCCTTTTAAACCTCGGACATAATTATTAACGTTATAATGGACCCGTTTTTTTTTCTTTTTCCTTTTTTTCGAGCACCTACAAGCCATGTTACCCAGATACTTCAACATGGGCATTATGTTGGATACTTCAATTTTAAGTGCAAACGTCATATTTACACCGTATTAGTCTTGTATCCTTGCCGTATGAACATAACATAGCGTATGAGGCTTCGACCGCCATATGCTCTCACATATAACTGGATAATAATAAATAAATACATTGTATTTGTCCCTACAACAAATGGGATTAATGAATTTCAAAGTATTCGACACCCTGTATAGCATGAATCGAGCTTACGAGTACGGTGAATCAAATCTGTTCGGATTGAATGAACTAATGGTTAACCGAACCCGAACCCGAATTGGAAGCTTGGTGACAACGCATTGTATTGAAGTCGTTCAAACAAACGCTTCTTCAATTTGGACAATCAATGAGTCTCATGTAGAAGACCTTCTAGACCAAATGTCAGCCTAATCAAATGTTTTCAACCATCCAATAAATATAATTGGCTGAATGGTTCAAATCATCCTATTCTGTTGACTTTAGATCAAGGATTAGATGGTCCCCGCAATCGAACGATCTAGATTAAACCATCTTAAACCCTAGTATGATTAAGATATCAGTACCAAAATCATCCCCCAAAAGATAAATGATGATCAAAGAAGAAAACTAAAAAAAAAGATTTTTTTAATCCAAATTTTCATTTTCATATGAAGATGAAATCATCAAGAAAGCAAGATTTTGGTTTGAGAAAATATTTAAAGATGGCATCTCCCAACCTAACAAATAAAAAGTCCTCCTTTTCTTTCTCCCTTGTCTGACCAAAACAAAAGGCAGCAGCTAAATGCCTTAATGATCATAGCCGCCCATAGCCTACCAAAAAGAAAATAAAAATTCATAGCCACCTAAATATGAAGGAAAACTCGCTGATCGTCGACAGTCAGAAAAGTTGGTGATCGTTCATAATATGAGCCACATGGCACATTATTAGGGGACACTGACCATATGGATGTTTGGTCCATCCCTAGCTGGACTTACAAACCAAAAATCATCCTGATTAGTGATTTCTAAGCTTTTGAGCATTATTTACCATGTTTTAGGGTACAAAGATCCAGAGGTTTGAAATCACTAAATCAGGCTAATTTTTGGTTTGTAGGTATGGTCAGTGTCCTCTAAGACTGTACCATGTGGCTCATATTGTGGGTGGTCAGCGTATTTGCTGACTGTCACGGTCAGCGAAGTTTTACTCCCAAAGAAGCTATGAAGGGCAACAAGAATATAATGAGAATCAAATATCAAAAAACAAAAACAGCCAAATATCTCTCTCTCTCTCTCTCTCTCTCTCTCTCACTTTTTTTTTTGGGAGGGATTAGGACCTCAAAACCAAACCCAGTGGTTCGGTGGTTCCACTAAAAGCTTCAAAGATTAATCTTTTTTCTTTTCTCCTAAATAAGAGCTCCCATTATTTTTTTTTATGGTATAAAAAACTTTAAAGCTCTAATTAATTATATGAACAGCAACCCAAGTCACAAGACTTGGTGAGCATATAAGACCATCTAGTCTGAAGAAAAAGTGTTCTTCTCATTGTCTATGCTCTGTTCTTCTGTAAAACCCAGTGAGAGAAAGAGATGGAGATGATGTATAATCAGCTTGCCAAGTCGTCTTATTGGGAGTCTCTTAAGGTCCTGGAGGCTGATATACAGCATGCCAATGCTCTGTGAGTTCTCTTCCCTTCACTTTCTTTCTCTGTTTGCTATTTTTTTGGTTTCTTCTAATGGGGTTTTTTCTGTTCTTCCATTTTATTTATGTTTTGGGGGCTTTTAATCCGTTTGTTTAACAGAGCATGTAATCTGACAGTTCAGAAAATTCTAATGGTTTTTTTTTTTTTCTTTTTCTCCCTTCCTTTTTTTTAATGTTATGGGGCTTTTAATATGATCTTGTACTCTTAAAAATGAAAATAAGTAAATACCCATTTGGAAATTTCAATGTATCTGTAATGGGTTTTTGCTGTTCTTCCATTTTATTCATGTTTTTGGGAACTTTAATCTGTTTTTTGCAACTCATGTAATCTAAAATTCAGAATAGGAAATACCCATTTGGGATTATGCATATATCTCAAATGGGTTTTTGCTGTTCTTCCATTTTCTTTATGTTTTGGGGATATTTAATCTGTTTTCTGCAACTCATGCACTCTAAAAAGCCAGAAAATAAAGTACCCAACTGGGGGAGTTTAGCATGTAATACTCTGAATGAAAGAAAAAGACTGTAATCTTAAATGGGTATTCCTTTTTGTTCAGAGTTATTCTCATGCATGATTGGTCTTATTGGTTTGTTATGGTTGGGCCCAGCTGAAGTGCTTTTTTTGTGGAATTTGAATTTTTGGGTTGGCAGGGCAACTGCAATCCCAAGAGCCAAGGGTGGTGCATGTCTTCAGATGAAACTGGCTTACAATCACTTCGCACCCCTCTTTCTGTTTTTAGTCCAATGGATGGATTTTACATGTACATGTCTACTCCCAAGATGTTCAAGCCTTTTCCACATACTTGTATACAAGGTGGGTTACTATTTCTTGCTCTTAATACGCACTTGTCTATGAAAATTCAGAGAAATCATGAGGATAGTTAAATGGGTTTTGACTCCTTTATCTTTTGTTTTCAGTTGAAACCCTCAAAGAAAAATTGGGTTCTTGCATGTGTGTTGGTTGATCTTTTGAATAGCCCTCTTGCAATGTACAGGTATATGCAGACGGCAGGACGAATATATCTTCTCGTGGAAGGAAAGCTACTATTAGGGAATTCTATGGTCTGTGGACTATCTACTTGTTTTCTTTTTCTACAATTCCAATGTGCACATTGAATTGCTTGGTTTCCGCATTTATCTTACTTGTAATTGCTCTAACAAAAACAAATTGCAGCTGTGATATTACCCTCCCTTCAACAACTCCATGGTAACTCAACAGAGCTAGATGCTACTCTGGAGAAGGGTCAAAGTATGGAGATGTTTGGCAAGAAGAGGGTGGAAGAGAAGAGGAAGCTCTCTGATATGGATTTGGAGAGAGAAGATGAATGTGGGATTTGTATGGAGCCTTGCACCAAGATGGTCTTGCCTAATTGCTGCCATTCTATGTGCATTAACTGCTACCACGACTGGTAACTACAAACCTCATTCTTCCTTTCTATATCGGTTTCTTTACCCAATAATGAAGAAAGGCCTTTCTCTTTACATTGTTTCTCTTCTCTTTCGAAATTACAGGAATACTAGGTCAGAGTCCTGTCCTTTTTGCCGGGGTAGCCTAAAGAGAGTCAATTCAGGAGACTTGTGGGTTCTTACCAGTAGTGGTGATTTGGTTGACACGAAAACCGTGGCCAAGGAGGACTTGTTGCGTTTCTACCTCTACATCAATAACCTGCCTCGAGATTGCCCAGATGCCCTTTTCTTAGTGTACTACGAGTACCTAATCTGATCTGAGATAGATGAAAAAAATGTTGTACAGAAAGAGAAAAGGCTGACCATCACGTGTATATAGAGTCTGGTAAGGAAAAGTCTCTTAGATTCTCACATGGAATAATTCCATCCCATGTTATAATTGTGCAGAATAGTGTAGAACCTCAGTGTAAGAGACTCCTATAATAAATAAATATTCGCATTTCTGAAGCCTGAGATTCCATTTATGTTTTTCACTTGTTGAAATTGAATGAGAAAGCAACAAAGGTAATATGAGGTGCTGATGCTTTTTTTTTCACATCTTGTTGTGAAGCTCTCCCACACCCATATACTGATTTATCAACAGAAACTGGACTCCTCCTTGCTTTAGTTGAATAGGTTAAATCAGAATGATACTTGTGAGGCAAACTGTAAAGGACTATTCAAAATCCTAGCTTTGCCACCTCAAAACAAAACATAAGCAAATAACGCAACCCAAAAGCAGAATTTAATTAAATTCAGAGAGAATAAGAAAGAAACAGAGATTACCAGAAGAACTTAGCAAGAGCTTAGATTAGCCTCAAAATGCCCCTTAGGTTTTCTTTCAACTCTCAAAACTCAAAATAGTCAATAATCCCCTTACACGATTTTAGATGGTCTTATACTAAAAATGTTTAAACTACCCTTAGTCATGGCACAAACTTAAATACTCCTAAATGAATTAGTGATGTACCATAGTACCCTCATTAATTCTCGCTCAACTTTAAAATAAAACAATTAAACTGGGACACCACTAAAACTGACTTGCGTACATTTTGGACAATGGTTCTAGCTATTTAGGAAGCATGTAAGATTTTGGTATCCTTCACAGAAATACTAGTAATTTAATTATCAAAAAGAAAAAAAAAATTAAAGCATTTATGTGTGGTATCCATCCTGTTGCTATTATATATGACAAGCTGGAAGCTGAATAAATTCTGTCCAGCCCCATTGCAAATCACACTACTATAGTGGACTAACTAACATATCAAAAACCATAAGTTTGAATTATCTTACGGTATGCTGATATGAGACTGAAGTTGAAGCAAACTTCATAAGATACAAGATAGTTCTCCACCTCCCACTTTTCGTATGTTAAATCATCTTTAGGAGGCTCCTTGATTTTTCCAGTAATATAACCCAACTTATATTTTTCTCCTAGGAACATTATAAATGAGCATAACCACTCCAGATATTTCTTCATAATGGAGAAAGTAGAGCTATGGGACTGCTCAATGCTCTAAATCACTTGGTTCTTTCTTTGTGAGGTAGAAATATCCATAGCAGAAGAAGCCCACAGGAATTGGCGGTCAAAAGAACTGTCCTGGACACCGTTACTAGGAAAGCTGCAGGAGCAGCTAGAAAACCCCACAGGAACTGAACTGAAGACCCTGCAGGAACTGAGCTGAAGAACCCCATAGACATTGACTTGATTGAACCCCGTTGTAACTAACTGGGTCAACAGAACTATACTGAATGTTGTAGTTAGAAAGTCCTGCAGGAACTGATTTGGTTTCTAGACACTCCTTGTTGCAGTAACCCGGAATCATCCCAAGTGCAATAACCAGAAAATGTCCTAAGTGTAGTAAACAGGAAACATCCTGGATGCAGAACTTACAAAGAACTCTGCAAACCCTTGAACATTCAGGCAAAACCCTTTTGTGAGATCTAAAGGGAAAACCTTGAACATCCAGAATATATTTTTTTCATAAGATTCTCTGTAGAGTATGCATCAACGACTCGGCACTTTTAGGGTTTATTTGCCATGTCGGACATGGATACACATGTCAACAAATACCGACGCACACCTTGACACATATGACAGTGTCACCCTTTATTTTAATAATTTTCTTTAAAACGTCTATTTCTAGATGAGGGTTGGTGTCTTCTGTCCTCCATACATTAAGTTATTAACACAGCTATGGTTGTTTGATTGTCGTCCTTTTAAAAAACTTTATTAATTTATTTGATACTTTTATAGCACGCGGAAATGTTATCTTTTACTTTCCATATATTTCTTTCCTTATTTTTAATTAAAAAAACTTCTGGTTAAAAACCACCGACATCAATATCCAAATTCGAATTGGTTCCTGCTCAAAAAAAAAAAGAAGACACCAAAAAGAAACCCTAAAAGAAAGAGGGTGGGGGCAGGAGATTTCTTTCAATGGTACAGTACAAATATGCAAATTCCGGCTTAAGCAAGATTGGTGCGTATAAACACATAAAAGGTGCACACTATGTTGCATTGACACTCCTAAATGAGTAAAATACCTGTGTTGGATACGTCAAAACACATAAAAGGTGCACACTATGTTGCATTGACACTCCTAAATGAGAAAAATACCTGTGTTGAACACGTCGGGGTCCGGCGTGATACGGATTCTGATGCTACACTTCCAAATTCTGTTTTATTTTTTCTCTCCTAACTTCCAAGATACTAATTAACATTTGTGACAGGTCATGAGTTCTACCTTTTACAGTTGACGTTTTATATGAAACAAATATAACGTTAGATATATGCATTATCTTGTTTATAACTATATGATACAAATCATAAGATATCCTACCACAGTATCACCATTATCCTCATTATTATATAAAAAAGCATTTACATTATTTAAGTATACTGCTGTGTCCGCGACTCCTAATTTTCAAGGTTCGTCGAGTTGGACACTCCGCATACATGTCAAACTCAGCACCTGTACCCTTATTAATGCAAAATAGTTTAGAAGAAAATATTCTATTATAATTCATGTAAATGGACGTCTCTGCCATTCAGGCTTCTCAAAGGCTATGTGTCAGACACCTTGTATGTGTTGGACACTGACACACATGTCCGTGTTCTTGTTACATAGTCTGTAGATTAGTAGCCACAATAGCATCTTGGCATGTATTGTTGCCGGCCTCATCTGTATAACCTAATAAAGCCAGCAAAGGCTAAACCAACTTTAACATAGAAGAGGATCAAAACCCCTTCAACAATAACAAGTTAAAGAGAAATAGAATAGGAGAGAAGAAAAAGAAGAGGAATATGGGAGAGCATAAAGCATGTAAGGGTTAAATGATCTTTCCATTGACAATAATGCCTTTATAGGGTTCTAAACAGTAAGTAAGGTCTGTAAAGAAGAAAAAATCCAGGACGACACCTAATAATATCTGCTGACAGCCCTGAGTCCAGATGGATCCCTGGACCTCATTCTTTAGGCCAGAGAAGGCTTGAAACTGATATGCAGTTTTTCCGACAGTCATTCTGTTCTAGGTGTCGTGCTTTTCTCTTGTCTATCTCCTTGCGTGAACCTTAATTTTCTCTTTGAAGCTCTCTCTATTCAATCTAGAAGCATGCAGTCCCTTGAGGAAAATGGAACTAGAAAATCATCTCTTCCTACTGGAAAACAGGCTGTAGAGTTCTTGCAGGTTTACATGAATAAGCTCCAAGCTTATTGTACCATAAGCTGATTCACGGCTTATCTTGTTCCAAATGACTGATCGCATGAATTTGGAGTTCATGAGGAGACCTTGGGTCCTGTTTCTGGCATTAGTACTGTTAGTTCCATCTTTTGCGAGGCTGGTATGAGATCAGCCTCTCTGTCAATTCAATGCCAATAATGCATATCTCCTTACCCAGAAAAGTAAGAATGAGATTGCTTTGTCCTAATATACACAGATGGTATAATTGATGAGTGGGCATGACACTAGAGAATCGAGCACGTAAAGCAACATCCAAAATCAGATTAAAGTCGTCTTGTGTTATGGACTAAGAAGTGAATTGTCAAGGATCAAACATAAATATGTTCTTAACCTTCTCAAGAGAAATGGTATATTGGAAGGTATTTAACAGTGCTATTTTTGGTTGACCCTTGCCCACAAATTGACTGAAAGGGGCGATGATCTTCTGATGGATGCAAATATGATTTGAAGACTGATTCCTGACTTATCTCACTATCAATCAGTTACATGAAGATCGAAGAGAGTTTTTAAAGCTGACGTATTTTCTTTTCTATCAAGAGAAATTTGAATGTTATAGATAGTTGTGATGTGTTACCGTTAGATTCGTTGATGACAGGACACCCACCACAGATTACTCTGAATTTATTGGTGCCAGTTTGATTTGAAGGAATATCAAGAAGTAATCTGTTGTGTCCAAGTACTGGGTTTTGATTGCTGTATCGTGCAGGTTTTGGATGAACCCTTGATTTTTTATTATCAGATCTTAATCCAAAGATACTTTAATTTCGGACACCTGCAGTGCCTTAATATTGCTGTCAATCTTGTTTTTCTACAAAAACAATGTTTCCAGGGCAGCATATTGCATGAAATGGTTATTGTTTATAGAGGATCATTATCAGGAATTTATTCTTAAATTTCTGTCATGTTGTTATATGTCATAAGCTTTTTCCTGATCCTACAGTACACACTCCATATTATCCAAGGGAACTGCCTGAGAAACAATGTTATAAATTTGAATTGGTGGTCGAACCGAAAAAGTAGTCTGGTTTTTTTTAGTTCAAACTGTCAGTTCAATCTGGTTGAACCATTTGATCCCAATGCTCTGTACATGGGGGCCTTGAACATTCTGTTTGACTGCAGGGAGTAAAGGGAGTTAGGTTTCCAGTCAATCTGCTTTCTTCAGTCCAACTTCAACTCCTCTGAAAGATGGATTGCCACCAAAGTAGTTACAGATTGATTCTTTACTGGACCTGATACAGACCATTTTCGTAGGAACTGATGCAGACCCAGCTCAGTAACCCCTGTACAGTCTGATTTGATTCCGACAGACTTAGCCCTGCATCCAAACAAGCCTGTATGAATGATTTTTCGGACTATCCCATCCATTCTTTAATCAACCCGGTCTTGTGGCCAATTTTGGCTCAAACCCGTCAAACCAAATACGTGATACAGATGATATTATTGGATAATCATAAGCAAAACATATACACTGATGAACTGCTAGCACAATTAACATAGCTGTTGAGCCTTTGCAGAGACGAGTGATATTAGTGTCGAAGCTGGTGCTGCGATTCTGCTACGTACTAAGAAGGAAATTGACGACGGACTAGTCATCCTCCTCGCCTTTTGCTACTTAGTAGGAAATCAAAGGAAGGATGACAATATCCATCATGGAAGAACAATTGAGCAACCACCTTGTACATGGATTCTGTGAGGTGGGCTCCATCCCAGTTGATGAACTCGCAAGGGTTTGGACAAGCCGTTGATACCGCTGGTGAGCCACATATGGAAAATATGTCGACGTTGTAGGGCTCACCACCAGACCCGCAACAAACCTTGAATAGCTCCTTGAACCCATACTTGCTTTTGTTCTTCATGACTGTACGATAGGCGTTCCAGTAATCCGCGTAAACGATGATGGCTTGCGGGTAATGTCCCCTGAGCTCTTGCAGTTTGGGTTGGAGGATGGAATTGTGGTTGTCGCAAAGCTTGTTTAAACTTGCAACGCACCCCAAGTCATCTCTGTCATCAGGGGGGGCCACTGTCATGATCAGCGACAGGCATCCCACTGGAGGCAGACCTTGGACCACAATGTACTTCGCACCCATTTTCAGCAATGCCTGCCAACCAATATCAACATGCCACATGGCCCATTATGAAATTCTCAATGGATATCGGGATTCAGATCGGATCAGGTTGATTCTGGGTAGTTAGATTTGGACTCGAAAAGGATAGGAACATAAACAGATATATAACTAGTGTTAAAATTGTAATATTATCAAGATTAGAACCAATATGCCCGGAACTTGACTGAAATTGATAACTGGAACCAAATAATTAGTTTCGGTTCCAGAACCATAATTTTGAGAACCGGAACTGATAAGAATTGGCAATATTGGCTCTGATTTTGGATACCATAGGGACCGAACCAAAACCGACTCGTTGACACCCCTTGTTAGCGGACAGTATGTTCCTGCGCATGTGTTGTGTTGGCCCAACGACCCGTTAGTATACATAGTTGTTTCGCATTTCTCTAAAAAATCGATCTTTTGTGGTAAATGGATGGTTAACATGGTATTAAAGTGGGTTCAAGTCTCTAACGGAGTGTATTCTCACTGAGGGGGCGTGCTAGTAGATGGTGTTTTCCTGCGTATGTATTGTTTTTGTCCGACGATGTGTTGGTATACATAGTTGTTTCGTCTTTCCCCAAAATTTCGATCTTTGGGGGTAAATAGTTATTTAACATGGTATCAAAGCCTTAAAGTCTAAGAAGTCACGCATTCAATTCTCTAAAGTGTATTCCCACTAGAGGGGCATGTTAGCAGATGCCAGATGATGTGTTCTTGGACAATTGTTGTGTTGGCCCGACGATACCGTTGTTTCACCTTTCCTCAAAAAGATCTTGTAAGAAAGCGAAGTTAAGGAAAAAAAGGAAAAGTTAAACTTTGATGGATGTACCCGTAAAAAATCGGTGACGCTCTTGATCGCTAGCTCTTGAACCAGCGTACTTGAAACAGCAGATGCCATGACGTTGAAGTACCCATAATCGTTAGCTCCGATCTCACCAACCCAGAACAGTGCATCCTCCATTTTCGCTTTGCAGTCAGTGGGCCCTCGACATCCCAAGAACCTGCGGAACCAAAGAAGCTGAGTGTGGATGGACTGAGGGGTCGTATTTAATGTCATATTGTTTTTAACATAGAAATCATGATCAACGGCTGTGGCCCCAGCAACCGCAAAGTTGACACCATGAGACGTATCGGCCTTCCGATCAAGGTAGGGTGGTAAGTAGGGTAGGGAGAGAGTTTCGGATACAAAGTCGATAACAAGACGACCATCGGAGTAGCGATTGGTGGGGTGATGAAAGAAGGTGGTTCCATAGGGAGGACGGCTTGAGCCGTACGTGAAAATGACTGGTCTTGGCCCTGATCTAGTGTTTCCTGTATCAGTGAACGAGTCGCCAAAGGCGTAGATCTTCGTGAAACTACCTGCATGGGTCCTACTTGTAGTAGTAGAAGATGAAGATGAAGCAAATGAGACGATGAAGAATATGATCGTGGTGAGGGTGGTGAGGGTAATACCAATACGGGAAGAGAAACAAGAGTAGGATGCCATTGTTTAGAGCTTCTAAAGCTCTTCTTACGTCTGTTCTTCTGTTCATCCCGAGTGTTATAAATGGAGAAAGAAATTTTTTGATCCATGGATCCATTTTGGAAAAATTTTAGATGCAGAGGACTTTGGATGCAGTTGATGCAGAGGGGTCTTGTGGCCCTACATAGCTCATTGTTTTGGGCCTACTAACCGCATGGATGTTTACCTCACCCCTTGATGAATATATATACCAAATATCAGTCTCATCGATTTTCTCAAGCTATAGATTTTAGCACTTTTTTAGGATTGACTGTAGCCGTTGGATTCAAGTATGTTTTTTGCATATTTTTTGGACTCTTAATCGAATGGGTAGAAATTATCGACCAAGCTGATTTTTGGTATGCATATCCACCAAGGGGTGGGGTAAACATCTATGCGGTTAGTGGACCCAACAAAATGAGCCATGTGGGGACACGAGACCCCTTGAGGATAAGGAAGCCTACCAAGTGATAAAGAAAATTAAAAGAAAAACAAACAAAGAATACGATACAAACTAAAAAGAAAACACAGCGCAACAAGGAAAAACAGCCCCCACACGCCTAATCTCATCCCCTACAAACTAATTCAGGCCACTTAGAAATTACATCCTCCAAAAATGTCCCTTTCCCTTCTTCCTACAATTTGATCCACAAAAACACCAAAGCTTTTGAACCCCCAAAACCAAGCCAAGGGAAGAGTCTTATCTTGCCTCCAAAAATCATGTTGTTTGTTCACTCCGAATTCCCCAAACAGCCGCCATATAAGTCAAAGACCACATCCTTTTTCCAAGCCTACCCAGGGATTCACATCCTTCATCGTCTCAGGGACTAACCCATGCAACGCCAAACATCCATTAGGTCATCGTCGTCTAACAGTATGCCACGTGGATCGTATTCTGCTTCGGTCACAAGATTACTCGTAGCTTAGGGGACAAGTAAATTTATTAGAGACAGCACGTGGTTGCATATGTATGACATCATTAGAATGATGCCATCTGGGTGACATCATCAACTATCAATACCTTTTTTATTAGAAAATGTTATCAATTTTTAATTTTTTTTTTGGTAATCAGAAAATGTATTCATATACTTACACATCTATATAACAAAACAGGGAAGTTGTCTCCCCACTTATACCCCCTCTTATCTATTTTGACAAAAGACGGCCAAGATCTTTTCCCCCAAATGATGGTGGATCTCAGCCACTCATACCTGATTTTGGCAAATGCTTTGACGGGGAGTGCCGAGGGCATGGGCACCCACTATCAATATAACAAGTGACTGCGATTTTCTTATACCCCCTCTTATCTTATATGGCTTCAATAATGATTGGTTGAGATCCACTATGCTTCGTATCAATGGCTGAGATTAACTCCCACCCGATTTTGACAAACACGTTGACAGAAAGTGCCGCAGGCACGGGCCACCCACGTATATAACAAGACAATTTAGTTGTATTTGCTTATCTTATCCATCGATCTAATGTGGACGGTTAGATAAAGAGTGGTTGAGATCAAATCCATCGATCTAATGTGGAAGGTTAGATTTCAGCCACTCAATCCACATCATTTGACCTCAATTTATTCAAAATTTAAATTTCAACACCGTTATTTTTTGCTATTTTCCCATTTCTCCCTCTGTGCGTTACAATCTGTTATAATAGCCATTATAATGGAAAAAACGGTAATGCCCCAGTCCGTTATACCGTTTGAGTGCCGAAGGCACCCAATTTTTGCAAACACTTTTGTCGGAGAGTGTCGTGGGCATTGGCCATTTACTATTCTATATAACAAAACACATTGGTTGTCTCCCTACTTATACCTCCTCTTATATGCATCGACAAAGAAGGGCCGAGATCTAATCCTCCCCCAAATGGACAGTGGATCTCAGCCACTCACTCTTGATTTTGGCAAATGCTTTGACAGGGAGTGCCGAGGGAACGGGCCACCCACTATTAATATAACAAGTCACTATGGTTTTCTTACACCCCCTCTTATCTTATATGGCTTCAATAATGAGTGGCTGAGATCTACTATGCTTCATATTGATGGCTGAGATTAACTCCCACCCGATTTTGACAAATGCTTTGTCGGAAAGTGCCGCGGCTACCCACGCATATAACAAGACAACTTAACTCAGTTGTATTCTCTTATCTTATCCATCCATCTAATGTGGACAGTTAGATAAAAAGTGGTTTGAGATCAAATCCATCTATCTAATGTGGACGGTTAGATTTCAGCCACTCAATCCGCCTCATTTGACCTCAATTTAATCAAAATTTGAATTGTAACACCGTTATTTTTTGTTATTTTTCAATTTTTCCGTCTGTGGTTACAATCCGTTATAACAAGCCTGTATGAATGATTTTTCGGACTATCCCATCCATTCTTTAATCAATCCGGTCTTGTGGCCAATTTTGGCTCAAACCTGTCAAACCAAATACGTGATACAGATGATATTATTGGATAATCATAAGCAAAACATATACACTGATGAATTGCTAGCACAATTAACATAGCTGTTGAGCCTTTGCAGAGACGAGTGATATTAGTGTCGAAGCTGGTGCTGCGATTCTGCTACGTACTAAGAAGGAAATTGAGGACGGACTAGTCATCCTCCTCGCCTTTTGCTACTTAGTAGGAAATCAAAGGAAGGATGATAATGTCCATCATGGAAGAACAATTGAGCAACAACCTTGTACATGGATTCTGTGGGGTGGGCTCCATCCCAGTTGATGAACTCGCAAGGGTTCGGACAAGCCGTTGATACTGCTGGCGAGCCACATACGGAATATATGTCGACGTTGTAGGGCTCACCACCAGACCCACAACATGCCTTGAATAGCTCCTTGAACCCATACTTGCTTTTGTTCTTCAAGACCGTACGATAGGCATTCCAGTAATCCGCGTAAACGATGATGGCTTGCGGGTAATGTCCCCTGAGCTCTTGCAGTTTGGGTTGGAGGATGGAATTGTGGGTGTCGCAAAGCTTGTTTAAACTTGCAACGCACCCCAAGTCATCTCTGTCATCAGGGGGGGCCACTTTCATGATCAGCGACAGGCATCCCACTGGAGGCAGACCTTGGACCACAATGTACTTCGCACCCATTTTCAGCAATGCCTGCCAACCAATATCAACATGCCACATGGCTCATTATGAAATTTTCAATGGATATAGGGATTCAGATCGGATCAGGTTGATCCAGGACCGATCCAGATCTGATATGGTTTCAATAGATGGGACCCAGACCCGTCCGATAATCTATCAGAGCAGAACACGATTGGGGGGACTTATCAGTGCCAATATGATCTACAAACTCAGTTAGTCAAATAAAGAAACGGTAAAAGGTTTTTTATCAGCATACATTTCATGATATAATATATTAAAATAGGAACAAGACCGGTCCAACTCCAGATCAAGAACTGATCCAATGGACCCAATACCTCGATCAGGTTTGATGGTAGCAGATCGGATAATATCGGATCATTGGGGTGACCCGATCCATTGACAGTCCTAGGTGCACTATAAATATTTGTATATCCTCACTCCTCATCAATTGGATCAATTAAACCCATAAAAAAAATCATACCGCAGCATTGGTTGCGGGCATGGTCCTGATCGCCTTGCACATTTTCCCACATGGATAGAGCATGGGCCCGGCCGGAAGTATGAATTTAGGAGTGATTCTAGCCATTGGAATCAATCATTTTTTGGGGTACTAAATCCAATGATTAGAAATAATCAATCAAGCTGAATTTTGGTGTCTATATCTGGGCGGCCAAAAACAAAGCGCTACGTAGGGCGACTCATCTACTGCATCGAGAGTCCTCTGCGTAAAAAAATTTCCGACCATTTCGCCGTGATCTGAATTGAATAACTTTCAGTGGGCCGTCAGATTAATCATCCAACCATGAGCCACTTGATCATCGCAAATTAATAGTGACCATCTCTTGATCATAAGTACTACTACCCCAAAGTAGCGGTGTCAATTTTTTACACGTTTAATTGGAGCCGAAAACACCGGTTCCAGTCCCACATTTTTGGGAACTGACTAAAAAAGAACCGGATCCGGAACGAAACCGAAAAATGATTCTGGGTAGTTAGATTTGGACTCGAAATGGATAGGAACATAAACAGATATATAACTAGTGTTAAAATTGTAATATTATCAAGATTTGAACCAATATGCCCGGAACTTGACTGAAATTGATAACTGGAACCAAATAATTAGTTCCGGTTCCGGAACCATAATTTTGAGAACCGGAACCGATAAGAATTGGCAATATTGACTCCGATTTTGGATACTGTAGGTACCGAACCGAAACCGACTCATTGATACCCCTTGTTAGCGGACTGTATGTTCCTGCGCATATGTTGTGTTGGCCAACGACCCGTTAGTATACATAGTTGTTTCACATTTCTCTAAAAAATCAATCTTTTGTGATAAATGGTTGGTTAACACGGTATTAGAGGCTTAAGCTTTGGGGGTCGCAAGTTCAAGTCCAACGGAGTGTATTCTCACTGAGGGGGCGTGTTAACAGATGGTGTGTTCCCGTGTATATGTTGTTTTGGTCCAACGATCCGTTGGTATACATAATTATTTCGGCTTTTCCCAAAATATCAATCTTTGGGGGGGGGGGGGGTAAATAGTTATTTGGGGTAAATAGTTATTTAACATAGTATCAGAGCCTTAAGGCTTAGGAGGTCACGCATTCATCTTGTGCATGTGTTGTGTTGCCCGACGACCCGTGTTCGCCTTTCCCCAAAAGATCCTACAGGAAAGAAAAGCTCAGGAAAAAAAACAAAAAAAGGGTTAAACTTTGAGTGACGTACCTGTAAAAAATCGGTGACGCTCTTGATCGCTAGCTCTTGAACCAGCGTACTTGAAACAGCAGATGCCATGATGCTGATGTACGCATAATCGTTAGCTCCGATTTCACCAACCCAGAACAGTGCATCCTCCATTCCATTTTCGCTTTACAATCAGTGGGCCCTCGACATCCCAAGAACCTGCGGTGCCAGAGAAGCTGAGTGTGGATGGACTGAGGGGTCTTATTCAAGGTAATATTGTTTTTAACATAGAAATCATGATCAATGGCTGTGGCCCCAGCAACCGCAAAGTTGACTCCATGAGACGTATCGGCCTTCCGATCAAGGTAGGGTGGTAAGTAGGGTAGAGAGAGAGTTTCGGATACAAAGTCGATAACAAGACGACCATCGGAGTAACGATTGGTGGGGTGATGAAAGAAGGTGGTTCCATAGGGAGGGCGGCTTGAGCCGTACGTGTAAATGGCTGGTTTTGGCCCTGATCTAGTGTTTCCTGTATCAGTGAGCGAGTCGCCAAAGGCGTAGATCTTCTTGAAACTACCTGCATGGGTCTTACTTGTAGTAGTAGAAGATGAAGATGAAGCAAATGAGATAATGAAGAATATGATCATGGTGAGGGTAATACCAATACGGGAAGAGAAACAAGTGTAGGATGCCATTGTTAGAGCTTCTAAAGCTCTCGAGTGTTATAAATAGAGGAAGAAATTTTTTGATCCATGGATCCATTTTGGAAAAATTTTAGATGCAGAGGACTTTGGATGTAGTTGATGCAGAGGGGTCTTGTGGCCCTACATATCTCATTGTTTTGGGCCCACTAACCGCATGGATGTTTACCTCACCCCTTGATGAATATATATACCAAATATCAGTCTCATTGATTTTCTTGAGCCATAGATTTTAGCACTATTTTAGGATTGATTGTAGCCGTTTGATTCAAGTACGTTTCTTGCATATTTTTTGGGCTCTTAATCGAATGGCTAGAAATTATCGACCAAGCTGATTTTTGGCATGCATATCCACCAAGGGGTGGGGTAAACATCTATGCGGTTAGTGGACCCAACAAAATGAGCCATGTGGGGACACGAGACTCCTCATGTGGGGACACGAGACCCCTTGAGGATAAGGAAGCCTACCAAGTGATAAAGAAAATTAAAAGAAGAAATAAATTAAGAATACGACACAAACTAAAAAGAAAACACAGCACAACAAGGAAAAACAGCCCCCACACTCCTAATCTCATCCCCTACAAACTAATTCAGGCCACTTAGAAATTACATCCTACAAACTAATTCATGTGGGGACACGAGACCCCTTGAAGATAAGGAAGCCTACCAAGTGATAAAGAAAATTAAAAGAAGAAACAAATTAAGAATACGACACAAACTAAAAAGAAAACACAGCACAACAAGGAAAAACAGCCCCCACACTCCTAATCTCATCCCTACTACTATTCAGCCACTTAAAAATTCAGGCCACTTATGTGGGGACACGAGACCCCTTGAAGATAAGGAAGCCTACCAAGTGATAAAGAAAATTAAAAGAAGAAACAAATTAAGAATACGACACAAACTAAAAAGAAAACACAGCACAACAAGGAAAAACAGCCCCCACACTCCTAATCTCATCCCCTACAAACTAATTCAGGCCACTTAAAAATTACATCCTCCAAAAATGTCCCTTTACCTTCTTCCTATAATTTGACCCACAAAAACACCAAAGCTTTTGATCCCCAAAACTAGATGGTCCAAGCAAAGGGAAGAATCTTGCCTCCAAAAATCATGTAGTTATGTTCACTCCGAATCCCCCAAATAGCCGCCATAGAAGTCAAAGACCACATCCTTTTTCCATGCCTACCCAGGGATTCACATCCTTCACCGTCTTAGGGACTAACCCATGCAACGCCAAACATCCATACGGTCATCGTCCTCTAATAGTATGCCACGTGGATTGTATTGAGTGTTGTGACCTTCTTCCTTCTCAAGCTTACTCGTAGCTTAGGGGCCAAGTAAATTTATTAGTGACAGCACGTGGTTGCATATCTATGACATCATTAGAATGATGTCATCTGGGTGACATCATCAACCATCATTACCTTTTTTATTAGGAAATGTAATCAATTTTTTTTTTCTCTTTTATAATCAAAAAATGTATTCATATACTTACACATCTATATAACAAAATAGGGAAGTTGTCTCCCCCTCTTATCCCCCCCTCTTGTATGTTTCAACAAAGAAGAGCCAAGATCTTATCTCCAAAATAGACCGTGGATCTCAGCCACTCACACCCGATTTTGGCAAACGCTTTGTTGGAGAGTGTCGTGGGCACATACCACCCACTATCTATATAACAAAACAGGACGGTTCTCTCCCCCTCTTATCCGGCTTCATAAAGGATGGCCGAAATCTTATCACACCAAATGGACGGTAGATCTCAGCCACTCAACCCAATTTTGACAAACGCTTTGTCGATGAGTGCTGTGGGCACGGGTCACCTATTATTTACCTACATATAAGGAATGAAATGGGTTGGATTTACATATAGCCCAAGGGTCAAGGTCAAGAGCCCCACTTTTTATGCCTCGAGAGGGGTATTACTGTTAAAACGGATTGAAACGGCCAAGGGCAAACTAGAAAAAATGGATTTTAATGATTTTAACATAAATTTAATAATTTTCTTATACTCCTCTTATCTTATATGGCTTCAATAATGAGTGGCTGAGATCCACTATGCTTCATATCGATGGCTGAGATTAACTCCCACCCGATTTTGACAAACACTTTGTCGGAAAGTGCCGCGGGCACGGGCCACCCATGCATATATCAAGACAACTCAATTGTATTCTCTTATCTTATCCATCCATCTAATGTGGACGGTTAGATAAAGAGTGGTTGAGATCAAATCCATCGATCTAAAGTGGACGGTTAGATTTCTGCCACTCAATCCGCCTCATTTGACCTCAATTTATTCAAAATTTTAATTTCAAAACTATTATTTTTTGTTATTTATGTTATTTTCTCATTTCTCCCTCTGTGCGTTACAATCTGTTATAATAAAAAAAATACGGTAATGCCCAATATCCGTTATACCGTTTGAGTGCCTTTGCAAATGCTTTTGTCGGAGAGTACCATGGGTATGGGCCATTTACTATTCTATATAACAAAACACATTGGTTGTCTCCCTACTTATACCTCCTCTTATATGCATCGACAAAGAAGGGCCGAGATCTAATCCTCCCCCAAATGGACGGTGGCTCTCAGCCACTGTTGAGGGCACGGGCCACCCACTATCAATATAACAAGTTACTATGATTTTCTTATACCCCCTCTTATCTTATATGGCTTCAATAATGAATGGTTGAGATCTACTATGCTTCATATCAATGGTTGAGATTAACACCCACCCGATTTTGACAAATGCTTTGTCGGAAAGTGCCGCGGCTACCAATGCATATAACAAGACAACTTAACTCAGTTGTATTCTCTTACCTTATCCATCCATCTAATGTGGACAGTTAGATAAAGAGTGATTTGAGATCAAATCCATCTATCTAATATGGACGGTTAGATTTCAGCCACTCAATCCGCTTCATTTGACCTCAATTTAATCAAAATTTTAATTTTAACACCGTTATTTTTTGTTATTTTTCTATTATTTTTTCAAATTTTCCCTCTATGCGTTACAATCCGTTATAATAGCCGTTATAATGGAAAAAGGTAACACCCCAATCCGTTGTACCGTTTGAGTGCCGAATGCACCCATTTTTTGCAAACGCTTTTGTCGGATAGTGCCGTGGGCACGGGCCATTTATTAGTATTTATATATGGCGAATTTTGGATGCCTCGTCAATTTCTCTTCTTATCCCCCCACTTAAACTATAATTAAAATGACTTCTATATCCCCTGTGTTTTCTCTTATCTTCCCTCCACAAGACATATAAAATACTAACTTTACCCCAATTGTTTCTCTAATTAACCCCTTTCTATTTCTACTCATCCCCTCTAAAATTCAAAACTGTTAGAGCACGGGAGAAAGCAAGGGAAACTATTGAAAAAGCAAAAGGAGAATACCTAAAAGATTCTAGGGTTGTGTTCTACGTTTTCTACAACTCTCATTCGGAACTTTTGAGTAAAACAATCAATAGAATAATCAATGGATATATGTATTTGAATTCAATTTTTTTTAATCGACAAAATCATTCAAACTTCATTTTCGAAATCATTCTAACAAGAATTTATAGTAATCTCACCGGAACGATACATTGGGTGTTTTTTTTCTCGTGCAGTCTCAGTTATGGTCTTTGAATTGATTGTTCAGACTGTTAAGTTCGGACAATCATTTATTGTTCAGATATAACAGTCTGAACAGTGAAGCATTGTTCGAACTTAGAAGTCCGAACAACGACGAGTACCTGCGGAACAAGAGGTGCCTCAACTCTACGACGACCTGCAACGACAGAGAAAGAGGGCGACAGGCGACGCTCAAGAGAAAATGGGGTTGACAGTGTTGTGAAGGTGGATATGGGGAGAGAAGAGCGACGTAAGGTGATTTCACCGAAATCACAAAACCCTTCCAAATTACCCTTTCGTGTTTATCATTTTTTTTTTAGGGGGTGGGGGGGAGATAAGAGATTTCAATGGACCCATGGGCCACTTAGAAAATTTTAAAAATTGTGGAGGGAAAATAAGGTAAAGGGGGGAGAGAAGAGAAATTGACGGGGTATCGAAATTCCCCTATATATATATTTAAAACAAAAATCAATTAAAACCAAGGTTTAAAAGGGACCGTTATAATGGTATAACTGATTGGGGGCGTTACCGTTTTTTCCGTTATAACGGCCGTTCTAACGAAAAAAAAAAACGCTCATGGGCAAAAACGGGAAATAACGGAAAAAAACAGAAAAAATGGCGCTGAAATTCAAATTTCGAATTTTAAAATTTGAATTTCAAAATTTTAAAAATGAAAAAAACGGAATATAACGGAAATAAACGAAAATAACGGCCATTTTTTTTCTCAAAATTTTCCAGAAAATAACGGTAGTTATTTCGTTATAACGGAAATAACGTCCGTTATTTTCTGGGCGTTTTAACGGATCATAACATAACAGGGTAGGTCCGAATCCGTTATAACGGCCGTTATTTTCGTTCTAACGGCCGTTTTTTTTAAACCTTGATTAAAACCAAAACAAAAGAACCAAAAGTCGTACAAAAGTAAACAAAGGGAAAAAGTGATAAAAGAAAAGAATACAAAAATAAGATATATGAAAATAAAACAAATAAAATCAACTTCAATAATTGGTTGATTACATTCCACAAGAAGCCAACCAAGGAGAAGAAGATAAAGAGAAGGGAAACTGGAGAAAAACCCAAAATACCCTTTAGGTTCAAACGGACTTGGGGAAAATCGATGGAGGATTAATAGAGGTAGCTTTGGGACGGTTTTAATGGCGAAACTGGGACATCCAGTTAAATTAGGTTTTAGATAGAACTCGGGTTCTATGATTCTATCAAATACAAACTCTTAGCATTTATGCTGAGCTGAATCGCCTCATTTTAATTGTGCTTTAAGAGACGTTAACGCATGAATTGGGATCAAAACTCTGTACAATTTTGGGTTTTCTTTTAAGTGGGGATTTCTGGTTTATGCAGTAAATCCGTGTTTGTATGCCGACTCGACTCGAAATATTATTGGATAAATCATAACCAAAACATTTACATTGATGAACTGAAAGCACAACTAACATAACTGTTAAGCCTCCGCCGAAGCTGGTGCGCGCCGCGGTTCTGCTACTAAGAAGGAAATTGACGACGGAGTCGATCGTCATCCTCCTCGCCTTTTGCTACTTAGCAGGAATTCAAATGAAGGATGACAATATCCACCATGGAGGAACAATTGAGCAACCACCTTGTACATGGATTCTGTGAGGTGAACTCCATCCCAGTTGATGAACTGGGAAGGATTCAAACATGCCTTTGACGCCGCCGCCGAGCCGCACGTGGCAAATAAATCGAAGTTGTAGGGCGCACCACCAGATCCACAACAAGTCTTGAATAGCTCCTTGAACCCATACTTGATTTTGTTCTTCATGATCGTATGATAGGCGTTCCAGTAATCCGCGTAAACGATGACGGCTTGCGGGTAATGTCGCCTGAGATCTTGTAGTTTGGCTTGGAGGAGGGAATTGTGGGTGTAGGTTTGCTTGTTTGAACTTGCAACGCACCCCATGTCATCTCTGTCATCAGTAGGGGCTAGTATCAAGGCCAGAGGCAAGCATCCCGTAGGAGGCATACCTTGGACCACAATGTACTTCGCTCCCATATTCAGCAATGCCTGCCAACCAATATCAACATGCCACATGGCTCATGACTAAAATGTTGTTGTAGGGTCAGCCAGTTACTGTAGTGCAGTTAGGTCTGTTAATGGATGTCGGGTTCAGAACTTCAGATATCGGATCAGGGTTGATCCAGGACTACTGATCCAATAGATCCAGACCTTATATGGTTTCAATAGATGGGATCCAGACCCATCTGATAATCTATCAGATCAGACCGGGGCGATCTATCAGTGCCCCCATATGATCTATAAGCATGTTAAATTTGATTTAAAGAAAATAAAAGATACAAACCTCGTAAGTCGAATAAACAAATGGTAAACGGGTTTTATCAACATCCAATGGACCAAATACCTCGATTAGACTTGACGGTAACAGATCACATAAATATCGGATCATTGGGGTGACCCTATCCATTGACAGCCCGATAGTAGAAAATTCGAATCCAAATTCGAAAAATCAGATATTATCCAAAAATTTTCGGATATCAGATACGGCTTTTGTTTTTGTTGATATTAGAATGTTTTTGTGATATGGATTCTGATATATACAAATAGGGTTGTGAGGTAACAAGCTATAGCTGATGTGTTTTGGCATCAGCTAGTGCATTTTTGTTACTCACCTCTGCCATCTGGGCCCACTGACCTCATGGATGTTTAGCCCACCCATTGCTAGACATTCTCAACAAAAATCAGCATGTTTGATGATTTTTAGCCGTTTGTTTTAGTACTCAAATAAATTTTTGGATGCAACGACTAGAATCACGCCTTAAAAAGTACTAAAATCTAATGGCTAAAGATTACCAATCGGGGTTATTTTTGGTGTGTATATCCACCAAGGGTGGGATAAACATCCAAGCGGTCAGTGACCCCCATAAGGCAGCGGTCAGTAACAAAACTTGCAAAAGTGTCGGCTATAGCCAGCTATAGCTTGTTACATCTTTTTCAATATTAATATCCCATCTAAACAACCTTACCTTAAACAAACCCACTTTAGTATCCTGGCACATTTTGATCCACGGAGTTCTGCAATTATAGTTAAGCGCCACCTGTCCTAGAGTTAAGGCGGCCCTTAATTAACTATATTTGCTTTTTCTCCACTGTCATCACCCACGTGTCGCCCATGCAGCAGAATCGATAGTGCATGGACCATCGTATCAATGAAACCCATAAACATCAGACAGCAGCATTGGTCGCACGGATGGTCCAGATCGGCCTACATATTTTCCCACATAGATAGAGCGTGGGCCCGGGAGTGTAAATTTAAAAGTGTTTCTAGGCATTGCATTCAATCATTTTTTAGGGGTACTAAATCCAATGGCTAGAAATCATCAATCAAGCTGATTTTTGGTGTTTTCTTCTGCAAAAAAAAAAAAAAAAAATCCGTCCATTTCACCTGAGTTTGATAACTTTCAGTTGGTCAGATTAATCATCCAACCATGAACCACTCGATTATCACAAATTAACAGTGACCATCACTTGATCAAAATTTCGATCCAGCGTCCGAGAAGCACCTAAAACGCCACGTGGCATACTCTTAGAGACAATGACCGTATGGATGTTTGGCTCATCCCTATGCATTCCTACAAACCAAAAATCACCAGATTGGTGCTTTATAACAGTAATTTTCATGGGTTAATTTCCAACCATGGGATTCCATTATTATTTCGAGCTACTCATATCCAACTGATATAAATTACCAATCAACCTGATTTTTGGTCTGCAGATCCACCTGGGGATGGGCCAAACATCCAGGGGGTCATTAGTCTAAAAAAGTGTGCCATGTGGCTTTTTTATGTGCTACCCGGAGCGCTGGATAAAAATAACGGCAGGATAAAAAAATTTCACAAAAATGTTAAAACTTTAATCTACGCACCTGTAAAAAACCCGTGACGGTCTTGATCGCTAGCTCTTGAACCAGCGAGCTTGAAACAGAAGATCCGGTGATGTACGCATAATCGTTAACTCCGATCTCACCAACCCAGAACAGCGCATCCTCCATTTTCGCTTTGCCATGACCCTCCAAGAACTTGTGGAACCAGACAAGCTGAGTCTGTATCGATTGAGGAGTGATATTTAAGGTAATATTGTTCTTAACATAGAAATCATGATCAACCGCCGTCGCACCAGCAACCGCAAAGTTGACACCATGAGACGTATCGGCCTTCTGATTGAGGTAAGGTGGTAAGTAGGGTAGGGAGAGAGTTTCGGTTACAAAGTCGATAACGAGACGACCATCAGAGTAACGGTTGGTGGGGTGATGAAAGAAGGTGATTCCATATGGAGGGCTTGACACGTGCATGAAAGCCGATGGTCCTGTTTCTGATCTAGTGTTTCCTGTATCAGTGAACGAGTCGCCAAAGGCATAGATCTTCGTGAAACGACCTGCATGGGTCCTACTTTTAGTAGTAGAAGATGAAGATGAAGATGAAGCAGATGATACGATGAAGAAGATGATGATGAGGGTGGTGAGGGTAATACGGGAAGAGAAAGAAGTGTAGGATGCCATTGTTTAGACTTTAGAGCTTCTGGAATCTGGACCCTCTGGTGTTCTATATGTATCTGGATCTTTTCCTAAATGACAAATATGCCCTTCCTGTATCTCTACTATTATAAATGCGACTTACGTACCCCAACCCTAGTTAGCAATTCTGCGTACTATTCGCGTATTTTACCTGAATAGTAAGTTTTTTTGAAAAAACGTTTTAAACAACATATATATTGAATTGTACGGGTTATACTCTGTTCTTTCTCTAAAACCAATTAAAACAGGTATTTTCATTTTTTTTTTCAATAAAACTTTCCAATAATACTTCAAATTCAACACGTGTGGGACGATTTCCAATCTTAGAGATCAATGTCCTGACTCTTTTTTTTATCTAGACGATCTCCAATCTCAGTTGAAAATCAGTCTGATTGGTGATTTTTAGCCATTGAATCTTTGTACCCACCCCAAAATAATGACCCAGTCCCATGGTTGAAAAATCAACCCATGAAAAAGACTAAAATGTGACGTATAGAAAGCACTAATCATGCTAATGTTTAGTTGGTATTCCACTTGGGGATGGGTCTAACATCCATACTATCATTGGTCTATAAAAGTGTTCTATGTGAAATTTTTTATCTAGGTGATTTTTTACCGGGCCTGACCTATAAATAGACCTTATATATATATATATATATATACATGAATTTTTGGTGCCAGATACTTTATACTAAATCGTATTATACAAGAATTATTATCGAATTATTTTTTTCCTGTTTTCCGTTTATTTGATCTTTTTTTTTATTGTATTACAAAATTTTCTAAACGGATTATATTCGTACTATTCCCTTCTCGAATTTTTTCTGTATGCCGAATTGCTAACTAGGACCCCAACTACCCATGTCTCTCTCTTAAAATTCCATTCTATTTTTAGATTCAGTCAATGCACAGGGCTCTGGTGGCCCTACATAGCTCAATTTTTTGGGCCCACTAACCGCATGGATGTTTAGCCCGATATATGTAACAAAAATAAGCTTGATTGATAATTTATAACTGTTGGATTAAATATTCAAAAACTATGGAGAAAACATGCTTGAATTCAATGGATAGAATCAATATTCCTGCAAAAGTGCTGAAATCTATGTTACGACTTCCGTTGTCGATGCTCGATTGTGCATGATTCACTGATTACTCCTTGTTTAATTATAAAAATTAGACATGCCTCCCTAGATCCTGAATATTTAGACAGAGAGAAGTGAAATTAAATCCACTGCATGGGGTAGTTGAAAGAGAGTTATTAGGGTTTTAATGTGCCCAACCAGTTTTTTCGGTCGTACCAAAACAGGTATGAATGGGAGATTTTTTTTTGGGAATTTTTGACATATCCCCCCATGTTATCTCTAAAATTTGACATACCCCCCCCCCCCCCCCCCCCCCCCCCCCCCCACAATTTGAAAAAGCTGACATACCCCCCTATGACTCGGTCCACTATCATTTGACCAGTGTTGACCCGAGTTGACTACCAATTTTTTTATTAAATGGCAAAAATGCCCTTGTCTTCAACCTTGAAACAAGGGTTTGGGCAAAAACCTAATCCCCAAATCAAACGGCTGTGATGGACGGCCAGCCAAGAGATTCCAATGGGTTGGCCACCCATCACCAGCCACCAACCAACCGGAGTCTCATGGTCAGCCGGCCAGCACTCCGGAAATAATTTAAAACCCAAGGTATATAAAAAATAAAAAAAACACAGCATAAAATTTTAGTTTTAAAATTTTAATTAACATAAATGAAAAATGAGACAAAGCAATTTATATTTTAAGCTTTTGAGATGTTGATTTTAGAAAGATGGGTTCTCTCAATTTTAAAATATTCTTTATAAGTTTTATCTATTTCTTGGGAGGTTTTTTCTTCTCAATATTTATTTAATTCATCAAAAAATAGATCTCAAGTTTACCAACATAGGTTTTAATTTTTATTTTCAATCTCCGCTTTTCATGTTTGATTTGGGGTTTGGGTTTTGGCCTAAACCCAAACCCTTGTTCTGAAGTCGAAGACAAGGGCACTTTCGTCCTTTAATAAAAAAATTTGATAGTCAACTCGGGTCAACACTGGTCAAATGACAGTGGACCGAGTCATAGGGGGGTATGTTAGCTTTTTCAAATTGTGGGGGGTATGTTAGCTTTTTCAAATTGTGGGGGGTATGTCAAATTTTAAAGATAACATGGGGGGGTATGTCAAAAATTCCCTTTTTTTTTTAATTGAAGGTATGGAGTCTATGGACAGATATGGAAGTGACACGTGGGTTCACTCAGATCAAGATGATGCAAAAGTTGGAAACCATGCAAAATAGAGGAGCAAGACTTGCCTGACCACCCACAATATAAGCCACGTGGCAATTTATTAGAGGACACTGACCATATAGATGTTTGACCAGTCTGTAAGTGGACGTAATAACCAAAAATCAGCCTTATTAGTGATTTCGAACCGTTGGATCTTTATATAGAAATAATGGTAAATAATGCTCAAATTCCTACGGTTAAAATCAACCAACGAAAATGACTTCAACAAACACTTAGAAATCATTGATCAGGTTGATTTTACGTTTGTAGGTCCACCTAGGGTTTGGCTAAACATCTATACGGTCACTGTCCTCTAATAAATTTCCACGTGGCTTATATTGTGGGTGGTCAGGCAAGTCTTGCTCAAAATAGAGCAAGAGAGTTATTATAACTGATTTTCATAGTTTTCAGTGTTCACCTCAAATCGATGAAACTGAAACCTACCTCTTGACATCCACATACATCTTCTCTAGGGTTTCTTTTGCTCCTTTCGAAATTACTAATGTACCCCTAAAAAATGGACCAATCCTTGACAAAAGGCAAGCAAAAATAACTTTAAGGGTATTTTGTCATATCCCCGTGTTATCTTTGAAATTTCGCATACTCCCTACAATTTGGGAAATTTGACATATCCCTGATGACCTGGTCCACTCCGACCATCAATTTTATTTCTAAAGTCTTATGTCTTAAATTGTCACCGAAATGGTAGTTGACCGACCCTCATACTTTGGTGGGTTGGCTGCTGATAATGAGCGGCTAATCCATTGGAATCTCTTGACCGACCATCCACCACAGTCGTTTGAGTTGGGGTTTGGGTTTTGACCTATTTCATCCTTTAACCCAAAATTTGGTAGTCAACGCTGGCTTAATGATAATGGACTGATCGTCATGGGAGGTATGTTAGTTTTTTCAAATTGTAGGAGTATGTCTAATTTCAAAGATAACATGGGGGTGTATAAAAATTTCTTATTTTTATAACACCCCCTTGAACTTGAAAGCACGTAATTGGTAATAGGGTTGCACAAAAAAGAGACAGAGATCCATAGTAACTTTTTAGGTATGAGTAAGTCACTGCCACGTGGATCATAGATCTCTTGAATCCAACAGCCCCGGTTTATCATTGATGCTGGAGAAGTTAAGAGTACTGGCCATAAATGGAGTAGGGAAAGTTGCTTAATTTACAAGTGCATAATCATTAAATGTGAACGATATATTGAGTCCGTCTAAACGTCATACATTTGAAGTCGCCTACATTTACATAGGTACTGATCGTAAACAAAAAGTTAAGTCCAATTCGAATCATTTTATGGCTTACCCTCAACTGGGTCCCATCCCATCAAATCATAGCTCCTAATCAAAACAAGAGATTCATGTATGATGAGAAGATCAAAGGGGAGAATTCTTACAATCATATATAAGGTCTGTAAATGGGAGCCCACCATTCGAGGAGACCGTGGAGATGGCCCATCATTTAATTTGGTGGGTCACCTCTCAGATGGGTTATCTAGATTTGATCAGGTTGGCCCAGATATTTGATTCCACCAATTTAAAGGTAGTCAATTCTACCGGATACTTTCTTATGATATATGATGAAGAAACATACTCAAAAGGAAAATATTATTCTTATTATCACAAATTAAATGGAATTGAGTCTAATTTAACAAAAATGACAGGCAAAATTTGACTCAATGAAATGGTGTAAAATTGACGGATTCAACCCGGACCACGAACCCAGATCGATCGAGCTGCAACTACGCTTGGACAACATGCGATTCACTATGACATTTCTTACTCGAAATTAATTGATGGAACGAGGGGCGACAGAAGCTCTGACTGAAGAAGAGATCGGCCAACTTCCGATGCATGGCTTCTGTGAGGTGGATACCATCCCAATTGATGTACTTAGAAGGGTCGGCACAAGTTGACGCGCTAGGTGACCCACATACGGAGTGCATGTCGAAATTGAAATGTCCATCCCCAGCCCCACAGCAGGCCTTGAAGCATTCCTGGAACCCGTATCGTGTTGGGTTCTTCATGATCTCACAGTAGGCGCTCCAGTAATCGGCGTATAGGATTTCGCAACCGGGATATTGTTTCTCAATTTCTACCAACTTCTTCTGGAGGAGGTCGTTGTGGGCGATGATGATCGAGTTGGCACTGCGTGCACACCCCATATCATCACGATCCAACAGTGAAGACAATGACAAGTCTAGCGGGAGGCAACCAGCGGGCGGTAGCCCTTGAACCACGACGTACTTTGCACCCTTGTTCAACAATTCCTGCCAACAATACAAACGTTATTTTGTACAATGTGACGTGGGTTCTCCTTTAACAAGTTTTACACCCTCGGAAGATGATTTACAGTGTCCATGCTAATTGATGTAAACCTTCAATTAGCATGTTGTGCTTTGGTGTATACTTTCCTTCGCGATCTGTTGGGTCATATGGAAGGAGAGAAATAATAAGATTTTTGAGGGGAAGGTGGAAGATGTGTCTAACATCATTCTCAACATCAAGGACGTCTAAGATATTTTCTGAGTGTTGTGGTCTTCTCTTTGAGGATTTTGTTTTCTGATGGGAGATGTTATGTACAGTCTTATCCTTAGCAGGTCATCTCGACTTCTTTGGCAGATCCTGTATATATCTTGTTTGGCCACTTTTTTATGAATATCTCTACACATAAAAAAAATTAAAATTAAAATGTATACCTTCAGAAGTTTGCACACATTATCGACGACCATCTCCTGGAGTGGCTGAACCGAGAATGTAGACCCGAAGGTATGAGTGTAATCGTTCGCACCGATTTCACCAATCCAGAAGAGCACACTCTCCATCTGAGCCTTGCAGGACTTCACATCCTTCCCCTTGCACTCAACATCCTTGAGGAACTTGTGGAACCAATCAATTTGAGTCTGTAAGCACTCAGGCACAGCTTTCCACTTTAGTGTGCGACCAACGTTATTGTTAACAAAGTAATCACGTGCAAGAGCTGTTGATCCAGCGACGGCAAAGTTGACACCAGAGGAGAAGTCGGCAGAGGTGTTAGTGTAGGGGGATAAGTAAGGCAAGGAAAGTGTTTCAGCAAGGAAGTCGATAACAAGGCGGCCATCTGAAAATCGGTTCATGGGTTTCTTAAAGAAGGTCGAACCATAGGGAGAGCCTGACAATAGAGAGTTGTTGAAGGAGACGAGACCACCCAAGGAATGGGCGTTTCCTGTGTCGGTAAACGAGTCTCCGAAAGCGAAGATCTTGGAGAAGCAACCCTTGTGGTGTGTTTTGTTATGTGCAGAGGAAGGAGAGAAGGATAGGAGGAGAAAGAAGAGGGCAAGAAGGACTGAGAAAGAGTAAGAATTCACCATTGTGCAGTACTAAATGAGCCTCTTCTTTATGTTTTTTTTTCTATCACCTCTGTGGAGTTGGAGAAGTATTTATACAGTTCTGTTCTGCGCTGATTTCCTTCTTTTTCTATTATTGGTGTGAAGATTGCCCGGTCAAAGCCATGTTCAGAGCTGATCATCAGGAGGATTGCCTGGTCAAATCCATGTTCAAAGCTCAGACTTAAGGGTTGACCAATGCTGAAACATTTGGGGCTTGATCCTAATGTCTCTCACACGAATTCTCTGCTTAAGGCTATTATGAAGGGACATAGAAGGCTTTCCTATTGGGGCGGACTCCTGGACGGGGCACACTCCGAAAAGAGAGATCTATAACTCTTTAAAACGAGTAAACTTGGCTGACCGGAGACGGTCACTGAGATCCCAAAAAATGAGCCACTTGGCACATTTTTAGAGGACACTGACCGTATGGATGTTTGGTCAACCCATAGGTGGACCTACAAACCAAAACGCAGCCTGATTAGTGATTTCAATCCTTTCCATCTTGTACTCCCAATAATGGTCGAGAATGCTCAAATTCCAATGGGTTAAAATCAACCCATGAAAATTGTTCCAATCTAATGCTTAGAAATCACAAATCAGGTTGATTTTTGGGTTGTAAGTCCACCTAGGGATTGGCCAAACATCCATACGTCAGTGTCCTCTAAACATCCGCTGATCAGCCAAGTTTTAGATAGATCGAGATCTCTCTTTTGGGGGTGTGCCCGACCAGGAGTCCACCCTGATAGGAAATGGGGTGTGCGTATATGCGCTCCCTAGATTAATGAGCTTGGTTATGGGCATCCATGGCCCCAGTTGGGGTGTTACTGTAATGTTTCTATGACAAAACAAAAATGAATAGAGGCGTGGTCGGTCGACCCCTACCGAAGGTCCGCCTTGTTGCAATAAGGGAACCACATTACTCTTTTCAACAGTTTGCACCTTCATATGTGATTGATTTCAAATTAATATCTACTTTTTTTGTAGTTTATGTTTGTTTAATTCATCTATAACTTTCTAGAAATCATAATCTTGTTTGAAAAATGTGGACTGGTCTGTGGAGATTAGATTTGAATGGCCTCCTGCTATTATGAGAGAGAGAGAGAGAGAGAGAGAGAGAGAGAGAGAGAGAGAGAGAGAGAGAGAGAGAGAGAGAGAGAGAGAGAGAGAGAGAGAGAGCAATGGCGGCTACCGCTGCGTTAACCTTCTCTCCATTGTATCTCTCAAAAATCTTCTTTCTCGGGCACGTCTCTCTTCCCTCGGCCTTCACTACAACTCTTTCCTAAGGGGGGCGGGTATTAGAATATAACATTATAATAAATTGTGATGAGATGCACCATATCATTATATCTTATCACGATTATACTATGATACCATATCAATTAAATTAGGATATTAGATTAGATTTGATTTAGATTATTTTTTGTATTTAAATTTTGTCATTACCTATATAAACATATTAAGGTCAATGTAATAATCACACAAGTTTATTCATATCATAGTATCAAAGTCATTGTTATTCTGAGAATAAGCTCTCGATTCTGCGACCTATTCCGGTGGGCGGCATTGCCGCCGTCTGCCCAATAATTATTGCCCACAATCATTGTCTTGTCCATATAACGTCGTTGTTGTAAAAGAAAAAAATATTTTCTTTTCGTGTTCATAAAGTTGAAAAAGGAAAAAAAAAACATGAACTCTTGGCCTGAGCCAAATTCGTCCCTCAGCCTCGTCAAAGACGTCCTTTTCAAGCGCGCCAAGTTACAAATTGCCGTTTCCACCACCGTTGTCGCCGTTGCCATATGTCCAGCCACCCTCAACTTGGGTTTTGAAAACTTCATCACACAAAACCATATTTTCTTCTTTTTTTCATCGCCTTTTTGTTACATTTGTAATGTTCGGCTGAAAAAAAGAGATTTTGCTATTGCTTGTGGCCCAATAGAGGCCCAAGCCCATTAAGCCTCAATATTCCCACTTTTGTTAGCTCCAACTTGAGGACTTTCAAAGCTCAAGCCCATGAGGTCCTAAAGATGCCCCACTTTTTTATGCTTAAGGATTCATAAAGCCTAAGCTTATGAGGTAAATAGATGCCCACGCCCATTTTATCTCAATGAGGTCATTTTATCCGATTAAAAAATTTGACATGTTCTGATATAGCCTAAACTGAAGATGTCTCTAGGACAAGATCCCGCGTGACTATCATGGATTGCTATTCTGGCTAACAACCACCTTCCTTTGTTGGCAAGCAAGGACATCAAAGCCTGGTTAAGGCGATTCAATTATTTTGACAAACTCAAAATAGCGATAACATTTTTCAATAACAATTCAATTTTTAAGGCACTCGATTTTGGCAAATTCACGACAATTTTTGTTTCTCGATTCCCACGAGTTTGAAGGGAAATGTTAAGAGTATCACACTAATAAATTTTGATGAGATATACCATATCATTATTAGTGTATCATATCAATTAAATTAGGATATTATATTTGAATTGATTTAGATTAGTTTTCATATTTAGATTATTGTCATTTCCTGCATAAACTTATTAAGGTCAATGTAATAATCACCCAAGTTTATCAATAAATACATTTCCTATTAGCAGGGCATTATACGTGGTGTTGGCCATGAAAATCAAGTGGATGTTGCTTGTGGCAGAAAAGCTCAAATAGGTGTGGCTCTCACTCTTGAAGGACTTCGCAAATGTTGATTACTCTTATAACTTGATCCATGAGGAGATCTGCTCTTCCTTTGCAATGCCTCAATAATATTTTTATGGGTATTTTTGACTTGGTTAATTTGATTATAGTTATAGTTAAATGGCTCTGGTACTGGACGGCCAACCAAGAGATTCCAATAGGTTAGACGCCCATCTTTCTTTTTTGATAAGTCAAGATGTAAAAATATATAAGAGGAGATCGAACTCAAAAGAACAAAGCATGCATAAACCGCCAAAGAAAAGAAAATAGTAAAATACATGAGAAAACAGAAGATAATGTATACCAAGCTATCTGATCACCAGCAAAGCCTCAAAATTAAAAATCATCTCACTTTAGAACATGTCTCTCATATCTGGTGATATGCTTCCACAACCATATAGGAATGGATTTATACTAATGATAATGTCCTAAATGGAACCTTCTTCTCTTCTGAACGCCCTTTCTATTTCTTTCCCACCAGATTCCCCAAATGATCGCAAACGGAACCATGCTCCAAATGAGCACCTCTCTACTTGATAATCCAATCGTGGGCCATCCACCCAACAAAGTTCCAATTGAGTCCAGCATAAACCAAAGAATACCCACTTCGGTCATTAAGTATGACCGAATCTATTAAGCAAATCCACAATGCAAGAGTAGGTGGTTTGTGTTTTCATCACTAGATTTACACAACATGTACAAAAATTAACCAAATCCACTTCCTAACAATCAAGTTTTCAACAGTGAATAATTTATTCAAGTAAGTCATGCAAAGAGCTCACTGAGAAACACCCAAACTGAATGGACGAATGAATGGGTTAGACGCCTATAACCGACGACCAACCCATCAGAGTCTCATGACCGGCCGACCATCATTCCGGCGGACACTTTTAATTCTAAAATTTTATTTTTAAGAACATTGGATTTTTAAATTGCTCATTGGAATAGGGGTCGACTGGCCATGAGACTCTAGTAGGTTGGTCACCCATCACCGGCCACCAACCTATCGGAGTCTCCTAGCCTACCAACCTCCACTCCGACAAACAATTTTATTTCTAAAATCTTATATTTTATATTTTTTTTTAAACATCAGGTTTTTATTACCGGAATGGTTGTCGATCGACCATGATACTTTTGTGGGCTGACGGCCAATGATGGGCGGCTAACCTATTAGAATCTCTTGACCAGCCATCCACCACAACCATTTGATTTGGGGTTTGGGTTTTGGCCCAAACCCTTATTCCCAAGTTGAAGACAAGGGCATTTTCATCCTTTAATCGAAAATTTAGTAGTCAACTCTGGTCAAACTGGCCAAATAATAGTGGACCGAGTCATCGGAAGTATGTCAGCTTTTTTAAATTGTGGGGTATGTCTAATTTCAAAGTTAATATGGGGGTATGGAAGGTTGCTTCAAAAGACAACTTAAGGTTGTCACCTTACCTAAAGTTTGGAAGCATAGGGGTATTACTACTTATTTTCCATTTTCGGGGGTGTTATTGAAACCTTTTATCTTACAAAATGATTTTTCACTGAAAAATCCGGAAAAAAAAAATTCAGAAAAGTTTGTGACTATATTATTCGATCATGTTAAAAAAAAAATGAACACCCAACATGACAGCCCAAATGGTTGCTGTGTATCCCCTCTTTCGAGAGGTAGTGGGGTCAAACCCACGCAGGTAGATTTCCTCCTTTGAGCGGTGTGCCAGGAGTAGAAATCCCCTTTACCGGCTTGACCGGGTTCGTCCAGGTTTCACCTGCCACTCCGTGGGGCCCTCCCACGATGGCGACTACCAAAAAAAAAAATGTTAAAAAAAAATGCATCAATTTTTCCAAACCTTTGAATAGGATGTTGTTTGGTTCGTTTTTTAAATAATTTGTCTGGTTCGCGAACTATTCACAAATAATTCGAGAATTTACTAACTAGCGCATCAAATCATAGCTCCTAATCGAGGCATGAGATTCATGTATGATTAGAAGATCAAAGGGGGGAATTCTTATAAAACATGAATAAGGTCTGTAAATGGGAGCCCACCATTCGAGGAGCTCAATCGAGATGGCCCATCATTTGGTGGGTCACCTCTCAAATGGGTTATCTAAATTTGATCTTGATTGGGTGGTTAAAATTGCACAATCAGTATGGTGTTATTGGGTTACGATGGACCATTTATATGGCCCAGATGTTTGATTCCACCAATTCAAAGGTAGCCAATTCTACCGGATACTTTCTTCATGGTATATGACGATGAAACATAATTCAAGGAAAATATTATTCTTATTATCACATATTAAATGACGAGCAAAATTTGACTCAATGAAATAGTGTCAAATTGTCGGATTCAACCCGGACCGCGTACCCAAATTGAGCGGTAACTACGCTTGGACAACACGTGATCCACTATGATGTTTCTTACTCCAAACTAATTTATCGAACGAGGGGCGACAGAAGCTCTGATTGAAGAAGAGATCGGCCAACTTCTGATACATGGCTTCTGTGAGGTGAACACCGTCCCAATTGATGTACTTAGAAGGGTTGGCACAAGTAGACGCGCTAGGTGACCCACATACAGAATGCATGTCGAAATTGAAATGTCCTCCCCCAGCCCCACAACAGGCCTTGAAGCACTCCTCGAACCCGTATCGTGTTGGGTTCTTCATGATCTCACAGTAGGCGCTCCAGTAATCAGCGTATAGGATTGTGCAACCGGGATATTGTTTCTCAATTTCTTCCAGCTTCTTCTGGAGGAGGTCGTTGTGAGCGATGATGATCGAATTGGCACTGCGTGCACACCCCATATCATCACGATCGAACCCTGGAGACAATGACAAGTCTAGTGGGAGGCAACCAGTGGGCGGTAGCCCTTGAACCACGACGTACTTTGCACCCTTGTTCAACAATTCCTGACAAAAAATACATAGGTTACGTTATTCTCAACAATGTGCTATGGGTTCTCCTTCAGCAAGTTTTACACCCTCACAAGATGATTTACAGTGTCCCTTCAATTAGCATGAGTGTGCTTTGGTGTATACTTTCCTACGCGATCTGTTGGGGCATATGGAAGGAGAGAAATAATAGGATTTTTTAGGGGAAGGAGGAGGATGTGTCTAACAATATCATTCTCAACATCAAGGACTTAATGTATTGGTGGTCTAAGATATTTCCCAAGTGCCATGATATTTTCTTTGAGGATTTTGTTTTCTGATGGGTCTTGTGCTTAGCAGGTCATTGCGACTTCTTTGGCAGATCTTGTATCTTTTATGAATTTCTACACAAATTTTTTTTTTTAAAATGTATACCTTCAGAAGTTTGCACACATTATCGACGACCATCTCCTGGAGTGACTGAACCGAGAAGGCAGACCCAAAGGTACGAGTGTAATCGTTCACACCAATTTCACCAATCCAGAAGAGCACACTCTCCATCTGAGCCTTGCATGAATTCACATCCTTCCCCTTGCACTCAACATCCTGGAGGAACTTGTGGAACCAGCCAATTTGAGTCTGTAAGCACTCAGGCACAGCTTTCCACTCTAGTGTGCGACCAACATTATTTTTAACAAAGTAATCACGTGCAAGAGTTGTTGATCCAGCGACCGCAAAGTTGACACCAGAGGAGAAGTCGGCAGAGGTGTTGGTGTAGGGGGATAAGTAAGGCAAGGAAAGTTTTTCAGCAAGGAAGTCGATAACAAGGCGGCCATCTGAAAATCGGTTCATGGGTTTTTTAAAGAAGGTCGAGCCATAGGGGGAGCCTGACAATAGAGAGTTGTTGAAGGAGACGAGACCACCCAGGGAATGGGCGTTTCCTGTGTCGGTATACGAGTCTCCGAAAGCGAAGATCTTGGAGAAGCAACCCTTGTAGTGTGTTTTGTTATGTGCAGAGGCAGGAGAGAAGGATAGAAGGAGAAAGAAGAGTGCAAGGACTGAGAAAGAGTAAGAATTCACCATTGTGTAGTACTAAATGAACCTCTTTATGTTTTTGTTTTTTTTTCCTATCACCTTCTGTGGAGTTGAAGTATTTATACAGTTCTCTTTGCGTTGATTTCCTTCTTTTTCTATTATTGGTCTGAGGATTGCCTGGTCAAAGCTATGTTAAAAGCTCAGATTTAAGGGTTGACCAATAACTAACAAGTGTCCTAAAGCTATTATGAAGGGATCCTAATATCTCTCACATGCTTCTGGTCTTAAGGCTATTATGAAGGGACATAGAAGGCTCCTAAACAAATGGCTAGGTAGGTTAATGAGCTTCGTTGTGGGCATCTATGGGCCCCAGTTGGGGTGTTACTCTAATGTTTCTATGACAAAACAGAAATGAATAGAGGCGTGGTTGGCCGACCCCTACCGAAGTTCGGCCTCGTTGCAATAAGGGAACTGCATTAATCTTTTCATCAGTTTGCACCTTCAAATTTAAGCATCTTAAATATTAAAATTAATAAATGTATCTTCTCCATTTCCATTTCTTCTTCAAAATTCTTCAATTTTTTTTTATTTTTTGGACATTTCCTCTGCAACTTTAATGGCTGTAACTTCAAGAATACCATCTGTTTTGTAGTTAGAGTTTTTTAGGATTTATATTTGCTTTTTTTTGTTTGAATTTTTTTTTCAGGCATTTAATGCTCGAGTTTTCAATTCAAATGATGTTGTACTTTTACCCACTAATCGGTTTTTGAAATTTTGGTTCTATTTCAGGAGGATTTGATTTTTATTACTTTTTAAGGTTGTAGAGGGCTTTTATGTGATTGATTTCAAATTAAAATCTATTTTTTCTTCTGTAGTCTGTTTGTTTAATTCCTCTGCAACCTTCTGAGGTCATAATCTTGTTTGAAAAATCTGGACTGGTGTGAGGAGATTGGATTCGAAGGGCCTCCCACTGTTATAAGAGAGAGAGATAGACGAGAGAGCAATGGCGAACACTGCCCCAACCTTCTCTCCACTGTCTCTCTCAAGAATCCTCTTCTTTCTTGGGCTGCGTCTCTCTCCCCTCCGCCTTCACTACAACTCCTTCCTCCACGAGGCAGGCAGCACACATTGTGTTGGCTATGGACACCAAGCTGATGGTGTCATGGCAGAAAAGCTCAGAAGGTGTGGCTCGCACTCTTGAAGGGCTTCGCAAACATCGATCTCTGCCTTCCTCTGCAATGCCTTAATCACAGCGCACCAAAGTTACCTGGGAAGTGTTTGAGCGGAGATCTGCTATCGTAGATGTTATTTCATTCTTTTGGGGTTTTCTTTGATTTGTTATTAATTTTTCTTAAAGATCAAAGTCAACTGGTGAAACAGGTAGCCCATTTCACCTAGCCACGCGGAATCACCTCAGCTTATTGGTCAGCTACCTAGACGACCTGGCAGTCCCACTAGTACTACTCGTGACAATAGTAATCACCTAGTCTGAAGATCATTCGGGCATCACTGGCTGATGCAAGACCAAATCATATGAGAATTACATTTGTAGTCTCGTAGAAAGGTGAAACTATTCCTTTCCACCTATAGACTAATGAGCAACAAAGGTTTCATTAATGATGGCAGGCATTCAAATATTTCAAGTTAGAGAAGATCAGCAAGGGATGGTGATGGAAGTTCCTCTCATTGTAATGGAGAATCAAGTCATGCATTGAAAGCAGAGCTCAGTAGGGAACGACTTAAACCTAGAATTTGTTGCTTTATCGGGTAAAAGTTAGCATATAGAACAAAGTAAAACTTACAATAAAGGAGACAACAAAATAACCCGATCTGCATAATTGAGATTTCACTTATATGTCCAAACTAAAGAAGAGCTGGCATCCTGGCACAATATAATTTCATTAAGCAACTCAGGTAAAAGATTACAACTAAGATTGCTGATGCAAAAGCAATGTGAACTCATCACATTGTCTATCGCCATTTCTTTCTTTTATATGAAGCAGAGAATGTTTGAAATAGGTTTTTGATCTGTCATTGAGAACCAGTTCTCCAAGATAGAAAGTTACCCAGTTAGTAATTTTAGCTTTGGATACCCAGCAAGCTCATGAAGGTCCCTGTATCGCAAAGATCTGCAAGGACAACCGCACCTCCACTGCTTGCCTGTTCCAGATCCTCTTTACTGAAGACACCTGTACACACTCCTACTGCCAAAGCTCCTCCAAACTCAGCCGCTTGGATGTCATTAGGCTGTAAACAGAACATCAAAATAAATTTAAGAAAAAAGAAGAAGGGCTGACCCTTAAATCAAATTGAAACGATAAAACCATATTCTATGTGGTTGGGCACAGATGTGTGTTAGACAGGCATGATTCTACTTTTAACAAATTTGACCCTTTATCAGCTTAATGTTCTTTTTCTATCTTGTTTTCCCTTGGGTTGTACCAACCCCCTCCCCAAGTAGTAACCACAACAATACAACTTGATGGTGTGTCTTTATACCTTATTATCTTTTAAGGTTGCTTACTTTGTTTTGTGTTTTTATAATGTTCATATTCATATTTTGAATTATTTAACTACCTACTGCAATTTGCAATGTTTCTTATTTTCTTACTTTATTAGTTGATGAGTGGTCAGAATTCATCGTTCAATTTTTTCTTATATTTCTTATTATGTTTTAATTTATTGCCCCTTGCTTCATTCAAGAATAAGCCTCACCTTGCGTGCGCCTCAGGCGCCAGGTGTCCTTGCACCTTAAGTGCGAGTTGTGCCCTTAACTACCTTGGTTTACACCAAATTGTCAGTATATGTGCTAAATCATAAGTGTCCGATCATGATCGAATGTTGATTTTTATTATACTGGGTACTTGGTTTAAACACTCAGGTCTGGCATGGATTTTCTGAACTTTGAATAACAGGATAAAAAAATAGAAAGAAAAAGAATCAGAAACTACACATACTGTATCTCCAACATGCACTCGCAGGTCAAATCCTCCAGGAAATAGCTTCTCGGCCCTATCTGCTGCAATCTTTACAAGATGTCCTCGATCAATGTGATCACTTCCAAATCTGCTACAAGAATATCATCACGAGAGGAATTCCAAAAACAAGAAGATAAAGTCCTGAACCAGCTCATTTTCGACTCACCCTCCGAAATTGGGAACTGTGAAATACTTCTTGATACCCAGTCCCTCCATCTTCATCCATCCAATCTCTTCCAAATTACCCGTGACCTAGAAACATAAAAAGAAAACAATGCTACAAATTAGACTCTTACAGCCATTGTGGCAACAGATAAAACAGAGGATTCCACATGCTCTTGAAGTTGGGACCACCACCATCATGCAAGAAGAGCTCCATCCAACTTCATTACACCAAGACTCCCTCTTGACTTGAGTTTACAGACACCCCATCTCATCAATAAGTTGAATCTCAAGTTTTCTATTTGAAACCATATGAATATCCAGGGGTTATTATCACTTCCTGCCGTAGCTGGGAACTTCTAAGGTTATAAAAAGAATTATCTTAATTAGCTGATTCCTGACTTCCAAAGTGAGAAGCGCTCCCATCCCATATGTTATTTCAAGGCCTTTTGAGCCAATCAAAGCAGTGTCTCTACCAAAAAAAACACAGGATGGGCTATGAAACAGTCTAACTTCCTTGCAACCCAAATTTTTTAAGGATTCCATCCATTATCATATGAAGTAATCATATATACCAATAGGGTAGCCTAAGGATGGGTTACCATCCTCATACCAGCACACATAATGCATGTGGAGGAGGTTGGAGGCCATCATGCGATGGGCCAAAATCTCCCATGCCGAAAATGATCAGAGATGATGACAGAAACCATCCAGCTCTTGCATAATTTAGACAGTCAGAAAAATATGACAAAAAGCCCAGAATGTACATAAAACCAATGGTTATAGTCATCTGTTTAGGTCAATTTCTGGCATAGGAGATCTCTAAGTGGCACCCATCAGATGCTGGGTACCCACCCATGTGCGCCACGTGTGCTGGTATAAGTATGGAAGACCTCCTTAAGGTCTGCAGTTTTCATGAAAGGTACCTTAGATTGCTTCTAATTATATTGGAATTAGATGAACATCAACGTACATCTGGGGATCTATTACTCTGGCTTTTCGAACAATCCTACACCATCAATATACTATTTCTTAAATCATATTCCCTCTTCGGGTCATCTGTTATCAGAGCTGCAACATGTAGTCTAAGATGCCTAGATATGATAAATGTTTGGATACAGATGCGGAAAGCATGAAATATGGCTCAGCATTCTCAAAAATCCAGAACACAAGCATGGTTAAGGGTTTCCTATCCGACATACTGATACCATGACTATTATTTTTAATTGATATGACTAAGCAGTACATGTTTATTCTTGACAGCATGCTGAATTTAATGAGACAAGCAACAATTATGCCCATCACAATAAGATTTACATTTATGTTTCTCTAAAGTAGAATAGAGAAGTTATCATAAACTTTCATGTAAATAACACCACGTAAGATCGTTTGCATGCTGCCATGGACTAGAATTCATATGAAATTTCATCAATCCAAGACAATAAAAGCCTAAACTTCACACCACTAGATATGGAATGATGAAGATCAATATAGCATTTTAGTAAAGGAATAAACAAGTACACATAAAAAAATAGAGCGAATTATTATAAGCATTCAATTACAATAGAAATGATTACTAAACGTACCAACCCAATTGCCACATTTTCCTTTGATGACAAAGCTTGAAGGAGAGAATCAACTCCAGGAAGCACCTCTAAGCCCTCCCCAACATCTTTGGCATGTTCTCTGACATATTCTATCATCCTTGACTTAAGGATTGGTAACTTTTCAGCAGCCACCTTCATAGGAAAAAAAAACATGAAATAAGGATGATTCCAAAAAAAAAAATTAATTCTTTTAAACCCTAGACATGCAAACATATATTTTTCTAATGCTTCTTAGTCCCTCAAAACATCTGAATCACAAAAAGATGATCGACCAAACATACATCAAAAACAAAAACAAGGAGAATGATTATTGTGTTTTATTTAATCTCTTATTCTCACTCTTGTACACATAAATACTGATATTATTTCATCCAAACCTATGGTTTTTAAGTCAGTGAAACTACATTTCTGATTCCTCTACTCTACTATCAGAAGGAATGATGGGTTTGCAACATCAGTTTCTTGTCAAAATTCAAAAACAAAAGAAAAAAAGAATCCCATAATATCCCCAAAAAAATTACTCTAAATTGTAAGCTATGATGCCAAATTCGGATACGGACACAGAAACTGGTACGGGAAACGAGGACAGGGCATGGATATAGATACAGTTACCCCATCCAATATGCCCATACCATTCTTTAGTTTTTAACTTTAACTTTGTATCGAAGTATCAATTTTTTAGAATGTACATCATGCGAAATGTAATGAAACTTCTGATATTGTGAAGATTCTTCTAGTAAGATTATTACAATAAACCGCTTATAGATTTTTGTTGACAAAAGTAACAAAAAAATCGTCATGAGCTAAGAAACTAAGCAATAGATAGAAGTATTCATGCAGTATTGGGTACTATTGTCAGCATATCGCGTCATGGGGATACAGGTACACTGGGCATGTTGAAATATGCAGGTATAATTAGATTGTAGGTACTATTCTGTGATCAGAAATTGCAAGGGTATCAGAAGAAACCAATAAGTACTAAAAACGTCTAAAAGTGTCGAAGCGACCAACTTCAGAAGGTATGCCGTAGTGCACCAGAGTATTCACAATAACTCCAGGATCTGTTTGCCCATGATGCTGCAAAAAAAAAAAAAAACATTTATCAATCAAACTATGAGTTGCAAGAAAATACCACCATGGCATCTCAATCTACCATATACGAGCTCTCCAGAAAGAAAATTTCTACAAAAGCTAACACCTAAAAAAAATCTTTTTTTTTTTTTTTTGCAGTTTGCACAAATTTTCGAAAATGGGTATCTCAGATCGAAACTACCCATTATTGTTCCTAATTTAAGAACGCCAAAAATTGCATCCAGAACTGAATTAGAACAAAAGGGTCTCTTGCAAGAAACGACTCATTTGCTATTGGGTGTGTTGCTGTGGATGACCATATCAGGCAGCAGAAAACAAAGGAAAATGAAGTTCCTTGGATACTATGTTTCCTTGGAGAGAGAGAGAGAGACCTGAATTGCGTCTATGTTTCCTTGGATATTGAAAACGTTGAGGAAAGCGTGAGAGAAAGCTCGGCGATGCAATCTATTGGACGCCGGGCCCGAGCTGTGAATTAGGGTTCCATCTACATCAAATGTAACCAAAATTCTCTTCTTGCTCGGGTGAGATTGGCTTTCCATCTCTCTGATGATTGAGTTGCAGTTTCTCTCTCTGTCCGTGATGAACTTGCAGTTCACTTTATGCTAAAATGGAAGTTTAGTTGGGCGGAAAAATATTTGCTCCGCCGCGGATAGAGCAAAACTTTGATCCTTCCCTCCCAAAAACGCCACGTACAAACTCTTTCGGGTCTACTGACCTATCAATGTTTGGCCCACCTCTTCATAGAGCGGACCTACAGACAAGAAATCAGCCTGATTGGTCATTACGAGCGCTTTTCATAAGGTCGTTTCTAGCAGTTAACCAATTTGTTTTGGTATCACATGGCTAGAAATCACCAATCACGTACAGATCAACCAAGAGGTGATCTAAACTTTCATGGATCACTAGGGCCAGAAATGTTCCACGTGGCACTTTTAGGAGGAGAAGGTACTTTAAACTTTGCTCCTACCTTGTGAGAACAAAGATTTTCCGTGGGAATTTTTTAATTTAAACAAATCATTTTGTAGGCAAATCCAAAATTTAAACTTCTTTTAAAAAAACAAAAAATGGAAGAATTCCTCGGGTGATATTAATCCTCGTTTTTAGATATCCCGCATGGATATCAAAGAAGTATTCCTGCTCACTACTCATGGTATTGTATTCGAGGGCCCTACTTCTCATACCCTAGGGCAACGCTGCAGGGTAGTTGTGTGCCCCCCCCCCCCCTACGTGCAGATCTGAAAGATCTATCGGATAGAATTCCTCGGGCCATATTAATCCTCGTTTTTATGATCACCCTAATCCTCATTTTTTTCGGAAAGAGAGGAATCACTGGACATTTGAATATAAGGAGGCCCAAACTGAAGAAATCATCATGAACATCAAGGCTATCTTTATCACTGGGGCCTGCCATTCCCCAGCTAAAACATTTCAAATTCGACGGTTATGTATTACAGTTGGACCGGTTGTTGTCTCAGTAGTTTCTTCCCTTTAGGGGCTGTCAGTTGGTGGTTGCGAATTTTGTTTTGGTTGTTCCTCTCCTTTTGATCACTTTGTACAGTTTTGCTGGGCTCCCTCAGCCTGCCTTTAATATGTTCCCTTTTACCGATCAAAAATAAAAAATTTAATTTCTTGCTCAGCCAAGCCACAGTTTAAAAAAAATGTTAAAACAGCCGTCGTAATGGTAATGCCAGAAATTAACGCTCGAAACCAAAAAATATACAGGCTTAGCGTTGTAACAGCTGTTATTTATAATAGAAAAAATTACTGTTATTTTGGAGAAAATAAAGAGTATTTTACAGTAGAAAATAATACTTTTCTGACCATTTCTTGACTCAGATGTGACCCATTATAATGCAACATTTAAAACCTTGATCCAAACGAATGGGAAATCCAACGTGTTAGGACTGTATCAGTGCGACCAATGGATTGAAAGGTCTGAATCCTTAAAAAAAGGACCTATTGATCGAAGGGTTTCAATTTTCATCAACCCTCTTTACTTTTAAGAAATATGAGATGTTCTCACAAGCACTCTGTCTGAAAAATCTATTATAACATTGGAATGGGTGGTGGATCAAAGGCCCTTTTAACTGAAGACCTTTTTCAAAACTGTCAGATTCATAGAGACCATGTTTGTTAAACACCCTGCTTCTCCCGTTCAAAACATAAGGGTGACATAAATGCAGGCCAATGAGGGGCCTACCATAATGGATCATCCCCGGATATCTTACTCCAAAAACTGGCACAATTAGAGGATCATAACCATCTGCTCTGTAGAATTTTCTTCGGAATACTGTCCAGAAGAAACATACAATTTTTCCCTACTTGAAAGGACAAGGATTCTCATTAATTTCTAGCCACATCAAGCACTTATGTTTCACCCCAGTAGCTATGATTCTATGAACACTGATATTTACACTCCCAAGTATATCATCTATTTTTTAGACTGCGCATCCACATTTATACGATGAACAAAGAAAGAAAATGAAAATATAAGGGAAATTGAACACTAATTTTGCTGTTACATCATAATGCGCACTTCTTGTAAATTTAATTCCTGAAAAGTATCATGACTTTTATCAGAACAGATGGGAAGCCAGGTTAAGCATCACACATTTTCCGATTGGGAGGGGCCATCGGACTTCACGAGTGGAGTCGTGCTTTCCCCATCAACCTTTGACGAAATCTTCTCTTTCTTGGAAGGATATAGCACATAATGTTGGAACATGAAGAGAAGGTCGAAGAAGATAGATACCTGCAAATGAATTTCAATTCAGACTCAAGGAGATGCAAATTACAGAAGACTTCTTCCTAGATATCCACGTGGGATAATGAAATACTCTTTCCACCACAATGCACCAACAATACCAAATATTAGTTCAGAATGGAACTTTCTCTTCATAATTTATTTGATCCAAAGGGGGGAAAAAACAGACTTGTAGAGGACATTGTGCTAGATTAGTGACATCAATTAGAAAGCAGGAGCATTTTTGTAGAATATAAGTTACTATTGTCGTATATTACTTGTAGACAGACCCATTTAGATTTGTATGGTTCTAATGTTAATACGGTTTACAGTAATTTGACTGAGTTTGACAGACCCATTTAGATTTGTATGGTTCTAATGTTAATACGGTTTACAGTAATTTGACTGAGTTTCAAAAAAAATATACATGCTTTTAGCTATACAACTGACAACTTCCAGGTGTGTTGGAAATCATTGAGTAGGTCCCAAAATCATTTGATTGGAAGTTTAGCACAAGTACCTAAACTAGGGGCCAAATGATTGGGGGCCAGCAAGCAAACCATGAGTTGTGGAAAATATATTGGGCAAGCAAGCTATAGAGACAGAAAACAAAAATAAAATCGAAGACAACTCTATCGTGAGCCATCAATGGTCAGTACTGCAGGACATTCTTAAACATGAGGTGTTTCCGAGCACAAAGACCCCTGCAAAATCATGCATCGAGACTGTGATGAGATGTACATGGCCACTAGTCCTGCACAGTTCTGCATGAATTCAGCAGTCTTCATAAAATGGACTTTTCACTTTCTCTTCTTTTATTATCTTCCTTTTTATCACAATTTCCAATTTCATCCTATGGAAGTGTAAACTGTAAATTTAAAGTGATGATGTAGAAGGTCAAAAGAAAATCTCACAAAAACAAGACTGCAGCACAAGGTCATTCGATCCGATATAATATGGTAGCAATACAAAGATGCCATCATGATATTAATCATATAACCAGCACTCGGTGATAAAAGGCATGGAAAAAGAAATATTTTTTCTTTAGCAGATTAGCTGTGAAATGAAAAAAGGGAATCACATCGCATACCAAGGAAAGCAGGGTCTTCCCAATATTCCCATAAAAGTTTACCCAAGAACCTGCATATAACAAGGGATTAGAAAATAACATTGTGAATAAACTATAGTACTAATCCAAACTATACAACTCTTCACAGATAGAGGAGGTAACGCACCCTGGTCTATAGACTGCATAGCCATCTGTCCGTAGTTTGTCACACCTCCAAGTAAATCAAGTAAAATGTTGCCAATGCTCCACCCTACCGTGCTCTTTCGTGCACAGTTCATGACCGCCTAGATTTCAGAACATAGTTCATTAATACAAGATGAGTGACTAGTCTTAAGAGTCAAAAACAAAAACAAAAAAAAAGAAGAAGAAGAAGAAGAAGAAGAAAAGAGTAAATCATCATGATCATTAACAAGAGTATATGGGTTTCTTTTTATATCTGTTGTGAAATGGAAACAATCAAGATCGCCATAATAGATTCTGGTTTTCCTTTCACCAATAGGATGCACTTAAGAAAGCTATTCGGGAGTCTACTGAAAGCAATGTCAATAACAATCTCACGTATCACACACATCGTCAACTACCGAATACCGGGCTACCTGCTGTTAACAAACATGCATATCTCCGTGTTCTTTTTTAAATTTTATTCGGGGTGCACGTGGAGAGAGTGGGTTCTGGGATCTTGAAATTCATCACAACACAGGAGACCTAGTTGAGGACCTTACATCATCATTCTAGTATGTGGTTTTGATTCACTAAATCATAACTTTTTTTTCGATAAATTGTATAATTCATTAGAAAAGGGGAAAACCCCAAAGAAAACAAAGCCAGGCAGAACTACCTCCTAGAAACTGGAGGAAGTTCCCCAAGTATCTCATCCCATCTATATACAAACGATTCAAAAAAACATCCTCTAAAGAGAGGAGAGACTGAACTCCAGATGTACAATAGAGCTTTCACTTGAAGGATCATCTCACTGAATTCTTCCTCTTTCACTAAATCATAACTTGCCCTCACATTTTATTTGTAGTTGGATTGATAAGCAGGCTCACTCAAAATACTGGTAGGCCTCATTTGGAGACATTTCAGAATATTGAAACAAACCAAATCCATCCACGTATGAGCAACCCTATTAGGATCAATTGAGAGCTTCAATATCACAGGCTACACTGATTTTCATTAGTTTCTGACAGTGGGTGAAGCATTCTGTTTTTATGTAAATAAATTTACAACTTTACTAAATCATGCATGGTGTATGAGTTTTATGTATAAATGGATATATCAATCATGTCAACTATAAATTAATCCAAAAGCCATGTAGAATTTTGTGTGCAGAGGACTTATCAAAAAAAAAAATTGTGTGCAGGGGTGTGCAGAGACATTCAGTCTTGTGTCCAATAATCCAAAAGCCATGTATTGGCTGAATTTTGTGTGAGGGGGCGTGCAGAGACATTGGGTCTCATGCCCAATCAGTTCCCGATGTCTTAACACCCAGTTAGCATGACCTCAGTGTTGACATGGTCAACATTGAGGGCTGTCAGGCACTGACAATGGATGATCGGACATTGGGTCTCAGTTCATCCTGCTCAAAGGTTCCTAGGCAAATACAATTCCTGAGATCAAATGAGAAAACAAAAGGCAAGTTGATTAAAACAAAAGCAATTTAAAAAAAGTAAATGCAAAATGTAAGCTTAAATATTTTTAAATATGGAGGCCGCTTCAATGGCCTAAAGTGTGAGGAGTAACCCTCATGAACAAGCCTCTTTAAACAAATATTAAAAATAAAAATAATTAAATAATAATATAAATTTAATAGAAAAGAAAATTTCACAAAAATGCTATAGTCAAATACGACATCATGGGATATATATCGGGAATGGTTCCTTCCCAGGTGAGGTATTGACATCTGGAAATACTGTTGGCTAGCTTATGATATACTGCTTATTCCCAACCCTTCTTTTTTCTCGAAAGACTTATCGGATTTCTTGTCTCTCCCCGAGAATCCCCCCTTCCTTTTTTTTAAACTGTGGGTACCCGGGCCTCTTAGAGCACCCAACTAGTCCCCCGGGGAACAATAGTCACCCCTTCCACACATGCCGGAGTGTACTGGGAGAGTTAATGTGGACTGAGCCACTAGAATCCCCCCTTCCTCTCTTGCGAAGATCTATTCTTTCCTTCAATTCAATGGCTGGCCAAAGTGCCATGTCAAGCCAACCCTGAACAACTTGAACCCCCTCCGGATGTACTCTATAATAAGATAAATTTAATAAAAAAGAAAATCTTACAAATACATACATAGATATTTGGGGAAGAGATGTTTTTGTTGATGCTATTTAACCTAATATAGGTTATTACTACCTAACAATTGTTATGGGAAACAAAGAAAAAAATGGAAATAATTGAACTTTTTTATCAAAGGAAACTTAAAACAAGATTTTAAATTGGACCGTTATGATGTTATAACGGACAGGTAACGGTACCTATATGCCCATTATAACGGTCATTATGACGGGTCATATCATAGTCAAAATAATTTTTCCCAACAACACATCAATAACGAATAATAGACATTATAACGTTATAATGTTAAGTCCGTTTTTTTCAATTTTGGCGTTCTTTTAGCAAATAACATAATGGTCTTGAAGCATTACCATTATGACGGGGATTATAATTTTTTTTTAAACCATGAATTAAAATAGCCACCACCAACATATGCACATAAGGTGGGTGCCTATGACATGAAGCGTTAAAAAAGGTGTATAAGGCATGAGGCATACGCCTTTTTTTTAGGCTTCGAGGCTACCTAGAAAAAAGAAGAGTATCGCGCTAGAGAGGAATAGCCATATGCCTCACAAGCTTAATGCTTTTTTAATAAGCGTCGGGCATTTTGGGAAATCCTCACCCTAAGGCAAGCCTCAAAAATGCCTTTTAAAACACTATTGTAAAGAGAATACTGACAGTAGAGATTTTCATAGTGATAGAGAGTTACGTTGCACGAATTCTTCTAAACGGGCAAAGTACCCGTGTCGGACACGTGTCGGAGTCCAACATGAAACAGATTCTTATGCGACTCTTCCAAATTCTCTTTTCTTTTTTCTTTCTTTACTTGCAAGATACTAATTTCCATTTGCTATAGGTATAAGTTCTACCATTTACAATTGAAATTTTCTATGCAATAAATATAACATTGTATATACGTATTCTCGTCTACAAGAATATGATACAAATCATAAAATATTCTATTATATTATCCACTATTATCTTCATTATCATATAAAAAAAGATTACTTTATTTCACATTATTTAAAGAGTGTTGTGTACTAAAACGATTCAAATCTGGAACAAGAACGGAAAGGGAACAAACATTCTATTGGATCGTACACTTAAAGAGCTTTGGTTTGTGAACCTTATTCAAATCTAGTATACTGCCAAGTCCCTGGATCCTATTTTTCAAGGTTTGTTGAATTGGACACTCCGCACTCATGTCGGACTCTGACACCCGAACTCATATCTATGCAACATAGATAGAGCTATTAAATAAGTGTGCATTTGATTAGACAATAATTTATAATGTATAACCATGCTTAGGGAAATTAAGAAACGGAATCGAGACATTATCAAAATCACATGTGATCTTCTAAATCCTTCCAAGGGCATGAGTACAACGAACAAAAAAATAACAGAGTGAGCTAACGAAGTAATGTAGTACAACTGGTAGAGAAATGTAAATAGCTTGATGGTGATATTCAGGGAAGTAATGTAGCTGGGCAAAGGCCAAAGGACAATAATGGTCAAATTTGAGTAGTTCGGTTGATTTGAGTACTTGTCGAGTGTCACTTTGGATGAACGATTATCCTTGTCTTCAAACAATCGTTGCCTAAATGCATCAGTTTCCTTTCCTATTGGAAGCCAACTCCTCAATCAAAAAACATGGTTGATTGATCCTGCTAAAATTTTCCTTAGCATGGTTATTCTTGGCAGTACAAAAACTGAAATTTGAATTCTGATGCCTGCCAATTGCCACATGTCAAGACATATCTTATTCTTCTTGTTTGGTTTACCTAAATCCGTAACTGTTGAAATGTGTTTCATCCGACAGTCATACTGTGTCCAATTGCTTATTTTGTGTCATGAAATGTAGAAAAATCAGGTCCTTCAATTTTTAATTTTTTTTCAAGTCGGGTCAGATCTCAGAGTCCAAATTGACTCTTGACCTGTTGACTCTTCTTTTCCAATTCTCACTTTACTTGCCTTGTGTCACTATCCAATTCAGGAATGCATATGTGCCGAATTTAGGTGTAAACACCATGGTCAATGAACAGAAAGTATGCACCAATATGTGAGAAAGATGTCATGTCAAAAAAGTAAAAATAGCCAAAAGTTCCTTAAAGTACATCAAATGATACAGAGGGAAATGAGAGGCATCTCCAACCTGGGGAATGTATTTGATGACTGTCATGGTAACCTGTATTGTGCTGCAACAGAAATGCAAAAGTTAAATTCAATCTCATTATGGATCAAATTATTAAATGAAACCACACAAAAGTAGTCCAAACAAAGCCTAAATAATAGAACAAAGAATATATAAAAACAAGCACTAAAAAGATGCAATCCCAAGGGTTGGGCGCAGATGGCCAGAACCATGCCTCAGGAAACGGAGGTCCTAAGTTCGAATCCCAACCCTGGGGCCACCCCCTGGGATTTATCCCAGTACACCTGGTATGTATGGTAGGGGTGACATACATGCCCCATGGGACTAGTCGGGTGTTCTAAGAGGCACGGATACCCATGGTTTCAAAAACAAAGCACTAATAAGATGCTCCCAATCCAATAGGCATAACATAGCACTAGAAATTCAAACATAATCTTCTACACCACAATGTTTACTAAAGTTTCAAAATTTGTTCCTCGGTTGTATAGAGAGCTGTCATAAAATAATATTAAAAACAACTTTAGGTACTTCTAGTCCATGCAGCTCATGGCATCAAATGGCAGAAGATGGAAAAGTAAATCTGTGTTCTAACCTATATCTTCCATCAAATATTAGCCTCAAAGATCTCTAAGACTTCTGGAAAAAATGTAATCAGAAAATAGCTAAATAAGAAATAGATACAGTTCTCTCGGTAGACACAACGGACTTAATCACTGCACAGGGCGTTTTCACGCATAGCAGCAGAGGTGGCGGAACCAAAGGGAACCACCTGTAGGACCACCTCACCCTCTCTTCACATAGCAAGTTTAAGCCCACTCTTCCTGCTCTACATGACATAAGATGTAGGTCTCTTTCATTTTTCTTTTCTAATTAAAAAATTTTAAAACTGAAGAGTAAATAGGGGAAAGGTGCTGCTATACATGGTAGGGTATGGTGTGATGAGGACAAGAATGCTATACACAAGGCCAATCCAGATTGTCGTCTACCATATGGAGTTATGGACAGTGCGGATTTGCCACATCGGCATTCCATGTGACAAGAAAAAACTGTATTAAAACGATACAAAGTCTGCAGTGACTGCCTAAACTACCTTTCACCATTTGAAATACTAAAACAGATTTTAACAAATGTTTTAGGAAATGAGAATGGTATTTCTATAAATTTTTTCCAATAAATCCTTATATTCTTCTTATTAGAAGTCAATGAAGCAAAGTTGGGCTCTTCTTGTGCAAAACATATCTCAAATCAGTTGAACATTTGTTAACGTTCCCATTCCCTCAAATAAAATTTAAGTGCAAAGCTCAAACTTCTTTGCTTTAGCAAGAGGACAACTTACTTGAAGACAGAGATTAGCCAAAGCCAAGAATGGTTTGGCAAAGCTATGAACACACAAACTGCAGCTACAACCCACACAACAAAAGTGATTCCAATACAAGTCTTTGAACCTTCTGACTTCCACGCTGGACAGAACATATCAACATAAGAAAGTAAAATGTATAACTTCATTGTCTAAGAAATGCCATCAAATTCAAAAGGAAAAGAAAATGCCACTTATTGACGAAGGATAGAATCACTTACTTCATAGATGAAAACTTGGTACAAGGTAAATGCAGTCAATAAAACTGCATGTGTAGAGAAAGCTACATCATTTGCAGCTACAGGGATCATCTGCACATACACCAATCCCAGGGTCATAACCTACTCCATCCTTTTATAATGAGCATCACATGGTGTAAGTGACTCCTCAAAGGGCATAGCACTACTAAGGCATTCTAGGACACTGCTCAGACCATGTATGGCCTTTGTTAACTTGTAAACATCATTTCTCAACCCCTGACCAATACATAAATGTTTACAACAGATGGAGAATACTTGACCAATTTGAATCATATACTATAGATAAACATCAAACACACTTCAACGTACTCCAACTCAATATGGTGTAGTTGAAAGATAAAATAGAGATCTATTTCTATGATGTTCAGCCTAACTTCCCAAACTGACATTTTATAGAACAATTTTTCTTCCTAACCAACTAATCTCTCTTATTACAATTTCAACATCTCTGCCAAGTTCATTAAAAAGGTCCCGTACTACTCATGGCTTCAAGGATTTGGTTGTTTATGTTATCCTCATGCTCTCAAGTTTCAACAACAAAACATTATACCTATGTCCAAGTGCATGGATGTGTTGCATGTGATCGGACACATAATAATACATATGTTTTAAAAAGATCTCAGGAAAAGTATCTATTGTCATGTGAAACTGAGGAGCCCATACATTAAATTGGGGAAGTCACTTAACATGACCATGTTCTACGTTAACCACCTACAGCCAATGCTATGAACAAATAAAAGACATTTAGCATGTAGCCTATGAATATTGGATGCAAAAGCACCCATAGAAGCTAAATATAACAGGATTCCTATTAAAGAATGACTAATATGACCTTGTCCATATTGTTAAAGTGCATTGATGTTTGCCCTAAATCATATATTATGTTCACTTCAAGAAACTAGACTACATGGGTTAGTCTCCAACTTGAAGAATAGAGTCATCATCAATTCCAGTTACTTGGGACATTAGATTTTATGCTTGGTACCATTCTCCCATGAACCATTTTGTATGTTAAGCGCCAACCATGCAACCCAACTTCAAAGAATCCTACACAACCAAGTTTGTTAAAACATATAATCTCTATGTAATTAAAGACATTAGTGCCAACTTCAAGAAAATCCCATGAGTTAAAACCCATTTAACGTTTTTATTGGCTGAATTAAGCTATTTTTCTCTTAGGGCATGTTTGGTAGGCCACCGCGGCGGGAAAATAAAATATTGGCACGCGCTAATATTCACCCAGGTGCGTTTGGCAGCCACTTGCCCGCGGGCCCACAAATTTGCCTGCCGCGGCGGGAAAACATTTGATCACTCCACCCCCCCCCCCCCCTGAGTAAATATTTTCATACCAATTAAGCCTTGGTGGGAAAATTTATTTTCTCGCAGGAAAAGCACTATTTTTCAATAAAAATGAGTTTTTTTATCCTTTGACCTAATATGTGGGTCCCACACTCGCTTAACCCATATTTGACTTACTTTAATATGTGGGACCCACACAAATTGAAAGAAAATGAAGTAAGCTAGCTAATACACATACCAAACGTTAAATATTGACATGCTCAAATATTTAGCCAAGATAATATTCGTCCGGCTAAATATTTGCCATTGGAACTCTTTTCTCACGTACCAAGCAGGCCCTTAAATCCATCAAAATATAGCAAATTGAGAACCACAAACCAGGCCAACCCTAAATTGTCAAGTTCCCATATCAGAATTTGAGACTTTAATATTAATAGCTATGAGAGCATATTTTTGCACGTGCATCCACACCAACCACATGTCCCACCAAATTTAAATCAAATTATTATAATTTGAAAAAATACGGGAAAATCTAGAGAATCATCCCTAGCACAATCAGACTTGAAATATCTGCCAACAAACTTGTCCGCCAACCTGGCCAACCCAGAGCCGACTTGTTAGCCGACCCAACTAGCCACCCGAAGCTGACCTGACAGACTTGAGAACAAACCTGTCTGCCAACCTGGCCGACCAGGAGTCAACTTGACGAACATGAGAACGAACATGTCTGCCTACCTAGCTGACCAATAGCCGACCTGGTAGATTTGCCAGGCCAACAAACTTGATGCCAACCCGGCTGACCCAACTGGCCTACCGGAGTTGACCTAGAAGACTTGCCAGCCAACCTAGTAGACTTAGCAGCAAACTTGTCTGCCAAACTAGCCAACTTAGCAGACTTGCTAACAAACCTGACTAACCCAGAGCCGACCAGGCAGACTTGCTAGTTGACCTGAGTTGTCAACTTCCAGCCAACCCGACTACTAACCTGGTCGACCTGCTGACTTAGCCTACTAACCGAGCCGACTTGGCCAACATGACTACCAAATAGACTCAACTCGGACAGACTTGACTGCCAGACAGGCTCGACTGTTAGATTAACTTATATCTAACCTCAGCCTGTCCAAGCTGATTCGAGCCACTGACCTACTGAGAAGAAGGCATTGCCATCTTTTCCCTTAGATGAAGCTTATTTTATATAAGGAGAGTCATGCTAAGGCTCAAAAACCTAACGCCAAATGAATTGAGGAGAATCGTATCGGATTTCGAAAGTTCAACTTGCTTTTTCTTGACAGACTTGGACATAGATTCAAAGACACTGATACCAGGAAAAGAAAACTAACAAATGCATATCCAAAAAAGAGAAGCAAAGTCGATCACAAATCCGTCCAAGATCCTAATTAGATCAGGAAAACTACTAGTGAAGGTGAAGACAACTTGAAGGACATAACCACTAATCATCCGATTTATCATCTCATAAGCAACATCCTATCGTTGTAGACCTATAAATTGACTATGCCTCTACTGTTGTAACCTATATAAATAGAACCCCTCATAACCTGTAGCAGGGGACGGAAGGGAGCTCGTTCGAAGAGAGAATGACTAAGAGAGAAAACATACATGTACTAGAAGATATTATAGTGGAATCAGCTCTCCGAGCCCGTGGATGTATTCGTCGACCTTGGCAATCAACCACATAAAAAAGCTCTCCTTCTCTCCTTTTTCTCTCCCTCTTTCTCTATTTATTTATTCTTATTTTGATCTTAATATTTTTTTTTTGATAAGTGACTGTCATTAAAGTAGACCGTCATTAAAGCAAAAAGGAGGAAGTACAAAAAGCCTGGGAGGATTTTGATCTTAATATTCTGGTTGTGGGTATACAAATTCCACGTAAAAAAGCTCTCCCTCTCTCCTTTTTCTCTCCCTCTCTCTATATATATTTATTCTTATTTTGATCTTAATATTCTAGTTGTGGGTACACGAATTCGAAGGCACTCAACGACACTGCCTCGGATTTTTGAGCCAAACAATTTGGCACCGTCTTTGGGAAAACAATATCGTACTCTCACGTAAGCAAGCTCAGAGGATACCGGAGAAGAAATAACAAGGACTACAAGCTCCAGATCCATTCAGCAACCCGCGACAACGGTGGAGACCATGAATCTGGACATCATGTATCCCCTACCCAGTCTAGGTCACAGCAAGAGCAAGTTTGGCAGCAAGATGAAGCAGACCGAGAAACGGAAATATGCTCTCACAATAGCCAAGACAATGTTAAATAGGTTTAAAACTCCAAAAAAAAAAGTTAAGACCATCGTCATCAAATATATTCACTGTAATAACAATACCCATATTCGCAAATAGAAGAAGAAAATTAGAAGAAAAAAAAAGTAACGAGTAACCAACCTCTCCATATCCGTACTTCTCATGGTATTGCCTCTGAACAACAGGGCTAAAGAAGAGAGACGCGTTGTAGATGAGATACGACGAGTGCTTCGTAAAATTCAGAACTAAGAAATCGAAATTCAACCCCACAACACTTCAAAAACCAAAAATTAAACGATACCCAGATGAGAAAATCAGATAAAAAGATAAGAAAACACAAATTCAAACCAGATGAAATCGAAAAGAAGTACCTTTTTCTTCTGAAATTGAGGATAACTTGAGGGTAGAAACTGAAAGACCAAGAGAAGAAAGCGATCCAACCCAGAACCTGGTAACTGATTTCGAGCGGAAGAGAATTCCACGACGCCATTTTCTCTCCCACTCGATGAAAAAAATTTGGAGCAAATTCGTTCGGAGGAATGAGAACTTAGAAACCGAAAACGAATATTTAAAAAGTCAGATTTCTTTTTTCGTTTTCCTTGTTTTCCTTCGTCTCCACAGACAGTGGAGAGATGAAAGGGTTCTATTTGTTTGGAGGTCTTTCTTTACATGTGGCAGCTGAGGGACAGCTCAAATGGGTCCACATATTTTGCCACCTCATCATCTCACATGTGGCAAGTTTTGAACCAATAAAACTCTGCCAAATGGCAAAATACATTTTTGCCTTTTTATTTAAATTTAAAAAGTAACCATGTAAGTGGGAGTACTACCATATATGGTAGACCGTAGAACAGAACATAGGCATATGACGAATAATCCACTTGGCCAATCCTAGAGGTATCAGATGAATGGTCTGGATTAGCCATGTCATTCTTCTACGTGGCAAGGATCCCACAATTCCAATTCTCTCTTTGGTTCCTGGTTTCCTGGTTTGTCGTTTTCCAACCAACGAATCTGGACGAAAGCCTGGGCGAGTTCATCCCATGAAAACGCTTACCAAATCCAGGTCCCACTCCCGACTCCGGACTCGCAACGCATTAGTGGTAACTAGGTTACAAACCCATCATTTTTATGGGTCCCACTGGCATATTCCTAAATTTTTCTCCAGTACAAAACTGAATTAACATCTTTTTAAAAAAATCTTTATTTTCGATAAGTAGAGTACATTAAAAAGAGGCAAAAGAACCTAAAAAGAGAATACAAAAGCGGCCTAAAAAGTTGAGATGACCTAAAAAGGACGCTCCAAAAATAGAACAAAACTTAATCACTTTCCTTGGTACAAATAGAGTTCCAAGTTCCAACCGAAAACAAAGTCTTTAAAGAAAAGGCCTCTGCATTGCACAAAAGCCTTAGACCACATGAGCATCAGTCCTTTAATATGAAAGATTATGTTGGCCACCCCTTCCTCCTTATCATTGAAGACTCTATGGTTTCTCTCCTTCTAAAATCCCCAACACACCACAAAAGGGAGCATCTTTTACAACACTGCCTCTAGAAGAAAAAGCTAACACTTGCCAACTAGAAGTCATCTCAACCACAGACTTAGCTATAACCCAAGCTATCCCAAATTCAACAAAGAAATGGGATCAAGCATCTCTTGCCAACTCACATTGAAGCAGGAGATGACTAACCGACCGATATGGCTAAATCGTCCACCTTGTGTTACTGATACGGATGAATTTTTTATTTTTTTTTAAGGTAGAGAGAGAGAAAGGTGTTGTGGTGGTGGTGGCGGTAGAAGAAGAAGAAGACGGTGGTGGTGGTGCAATGCTTGTGTTGGCAGTGGTGGAAGAAGAAGAAGAAGGTGATGGTATTGAGGAAGAAGAGGACAGTGGTAGTGAGTTCCTCTTCATTCGACTTTTTTTTTTCTCTTCAACTTTGAGTATGTGTAGATAAGATGTGGGTGTCACTCAAAAAAAGGTATATGCAAATAACGCCACCCTACTTATAGTATAGATTAAAGAGTGTGCCTATTGTTTAGCTGCAGCATGAGGGAGTGCCACATGGATGTAGTTGGCAAGGAGTACTAGGAGAACAAGTTTTACCAAATTGACCATTTAATCTCCTAATTTACCACACAAGTTTTACCAAAAAAATCCAAATATACTAAAATCTAATCTCCTATTTTTCCTTTCCTTTCTTCTATCTCTAGAACAAAACCCGTGTAAATTTCCCTTTTTTTTTCCTCTTTTACTTTAGTATGTCATTGAACTTTTGCATTAAATCTTTCTATTATACACAAATTATTGAAAAAAAAACCCGATTGTTTGCTGTCGAAAAATTGCGAAAAAAAATATTGTTTTTAGAAAATTCTAACACTTTATTTTATTTTATTCTTAGCAAATTTTTAGAGGTATTTTCAAATGACAAATTCAAATTAGGCTCTGTATGGTGATCAACAAAAAGTTTACAGAAAAAGGATTTGTATATTAGGAAGTGTTGATATATAAATTTTTTTTATGGTATTTATATGTAAAAATCATTTGTAGAAAACTTATTCAGGGCAACCATACAGAGCCTTAATACTCGAACTTTTCCCACACAGTATTTTTGTCATTATGCCGAATCTAATCAATGGAGCCCATGAACGCAATATTAATTATGGTGGTACCCATTACCACGATCATTTCAAGTGAGGGACCTGATCAAGTGCTCATCAATCTAGATATGTATATCAAGGATTTTTATGTGCAAACAGACATGTATATCAAGAATGAACAACCCAATGAATTGATTAAGGTCCACACCCCCGCTTGTCAACCTCCGGTCTATTCTTACCACCAACTCCACCATGAATAGAGACCAAACAGGGGTTGAGTAAAAAACACAACGATAAAATCTGAATGCAACTTGTGCTGGATCAGAGGCCACAATATCAAATCATGTAAACTGTACATATCAGTACAAGCATTGCTGTGGTTATTTTGTCAGGAGTCAGGACTACCTAACACTAATTACTGAAGACTTTGTTGCGCCCAAGACTCAAGATAGAGCATCACAGTAGAGTAGATAAGGGTAGGTTCAGCCATTGCACCATTGCCATAGTCCCCACAAACCAATCTCTTCGTGATGGGAAGGATGAGAGAAATACCCAGTTCACTGATCGAATCAAGATGCCGTTGTGTGAAAGGATTGTTCCACATGCAGGCGTTCATCGCGGGTGCAACGGAGAGTGGCTTACTGTAGTCCCAGGCTCGTACAATGCACGTCAGCAGGTTGTCACACAATCCCCCGGCAATCTAGAGAACACAAGAAAACCATGGGTGAGATTCAAGATAATTTTGAACAAACAGAAACATCACTGTTAAAAGATATAAAAAAAAATATATGCAATTAGCTAGGCTTGCAAGACTGCTTTCCATGGTCTTAAGAATTTTTATTCACTTGTTCAAATGCACTTATAGTTGCAGACTGGCTGCACAGTCGCGCCACTTGTCAGATTTGTTATTTGACTGATATAATTGTACATTTATGCAACTCAGAATTCTTCGTCATGGGGTGAAATCAAATCGAATGGGTGGTGGGGAGAGATGCATGACCTGCCCATTTTGTCTCAGACTCAGCAAGTTGACTCAGACCCAGATGACCTGATTGTGATAGGGGCCGAGTAGCCCAAGTTGTCTCAATTTAAGTGGGTGCCAGGTTTCATGTGAATCTTGATTCACTGTGACAAGAATTACCCAGAGGCATCAGCAATTTATCTGCCAAACTGATCAATACATCCAATGGCAAAGTAAATCCTCCGAAGTGGAAGCTATCTCATGCATCAGGAACGATTCATATAACGATGACACATATGACTCAGTTGAGCTGTATCACATTCAGCAAGATGGCTCACATTTGTAGCTTTTGGTTGATTGCAATACTGAAACCAGCTGTTTAAATTCCTAATTTTTGTCACTGTTCAATCCAAATACTTGAAGAAACCCACAATACCATGTCGAAGAATTCCTCCAGTCGAGTTATATTCCATTCAGCAAGTTGACTCACATTAGTTGCTTCTGATGTGTCATCATCATCATAAGCCTTTTCCCAACGGTAATGGGGTCAGCTAGTTGCTTCTGATGTGTACAATCCTAAAACTGGGTCTTTAAATTCCTGGTTTTTGTCACTGTTTAATCCAACAACTTGAAGAAACCTACAACACAATGTCTACAGTAATCTCTTTTTTTTCCTGACTAATACAATGTCTACAATTCTCTTTCTTCTCTTTTCTTTTATTCTGCTAGTTAAGACAGGTAAAGAATCCAAACCATTGAAGTTCAAGATATTGCAGCAAGATATTACCTTGCCAAGTGTATTTGCCGACAAGGGGGCAATAACCATGACATCAGCCCATTTCCCGAGCTCAATGTGAAGTACACTGTCTCCAATTTTCCTCCAACTGGTCCATTCATCCTCATCAGTGTAAAGAACCACATCCTTAGGGAGTGATGGTATATCAATGAAGTGCAAAGATGACTTGGTGGCGACTGCTATCACTTCTGCCCATCCAGAAAAACTATGGCAGATATTCCCAAATTGTATAGCAGCTACACTTCCACTAGCAGCTAAAAGAATCCGGGGTTTCCGTGGCAGTGTATAATTTTGTAGTGGTTCCATTTCTGAAATAACAGGTTCTGCATATGCCATAACCTATTCAGCACGTACAACACTCTTGGAAACCAGAAGACAAACAAGAATGAGATATCCATAGGAGCACATCAACCCCGAATGCCTTAAAAAGGCTTTACTATATAGTCTAGTTTAAACAGTCTTTCTTTTTGCAAATGAGATCTCTTCTCCAGTCACAGAAATTTGACAAACTAAATGATAATATGAAGATCTTCCAATACTGTCAATTGACAATAAACTGAAATCGCAGAGCAACCATGAAATCTGTACAAACTATATTTATATTTGGGAAGAAGTGAGGTATATGTTGCGTAAATTTTTGCACTAACATGATTCAGCTTCAAGACTTAGTGTGGTGGCTTCCAAAATTGTTTCTAAGGCCGTGTTTGATTACCAAGTGGGAAAATTGCATTTTTCTTAGGAAAACACAACTATCCATTGTTAGATAGCCAGTATAAATCTGTATAATTTTCCCTAACAAGCTATTTAAATCTGGATAATTTTCCTACTAAGCCCGGAATTCATTTCCCATCCGGATAGTGAGAATTCATTTCCACCTCAAAATACACCTTAAAATATTTTCTCACCTGATTAAAATGTGTACTCAGTTGCAATCAATCAGCCATTTAAGGCATATCCCAGATGTATTTTCTCGGGAAAATTTTCCATACAATCAAACACGGCCTAAGGAACAATGTGCTTTCGTACATGACAAAGGCATCTAAAGCAACATGCTTGCTTCTGAAATGGCCAACGAGTTGAAAGTTAAAAGAAGGGGTGGCAATGTGGGCATCAAAATTGACATATCTCAAGTTATGACTCGATTTCCTGGGAATTCCTGATGGAGGTCTTGGCGCGATTTGGCTTCAATGACACATGTTGTGGATGGGTTAAAACGGTTATTAGCAAAGCCAACATTTCCATCCTTAATCAACGGAGGCCCCAGCGGGTTCTTTGAGGTTGGACGAGGGCTGCGTCAAAGCGATCCCCTGTCTCCTTTGCTGTTTGCGATTGCTGAAGATGTCCTAAGTAGAGGGATTAACTGGCTTCATGATAACTCCCTGGTTCGGCCTATGACTACTTTGAGGAGATGCTCGGGTCCCTCCCACCTCCTATTTGCAGATGGTATCTTTATCTTTGCCAACGTACATAGAAGAGGGCTGAAATGGATTCCTAGAGTTCTTGATAAATATCAAGAATCAGCTAGTTAATAAATTAACAAGCACAAAAGTAAGATCTTCATGGGAGCTATGAGCTAGTTCAAGAAAAGGAGTATAGAACAGCTTCTTGGGATCAAGGAAGGCCTTTTTGCATTAAGGTACTTGGGTGTTCCCATAACCCAAGGTTATTTTCATTTGTCGCCAGAGCTTTAGTTAATCCCCTAGTTGATAAAGTGCGAAAAAAAGAGCTAACATGGGGAAGCTCCTATCATTTCAAGGTAGAGTGGTCCTTGCCAAATCAATTTTGAATAGCATTCTGATCTTCAATTGGCCATCTACAAATGGCCAGTGAGTAGAAAAAGCTTATGATCATGTATGTTGGGAAATCCTGGACTATCTGCTACAGAGAATAGGGTTTGGCCTGACTTAGATGATGTGGATTCACAAGTGTATACCCACAGTTTGGATCGCCTACTAGCTACTTCAGGAGCTCTAGAGGTTTGAGACAGGGGAACCTTCTCTCTCCCTTTCTTTTCAATATCGTGGTGGAGGCTCTTGGCAAACTGATTGATAGAGCAATGGATAGAAGGGTGATGGTTGGATTTCAGCTGGGGGCTTCGGGACCCATGATATCTCATTTCCAATTTGTCAAGGATATGTTAGTCTTTATGGGAGCAGCCATGGATCATTGCCAACTGTTGAGAGGGATCCTAACTTATTTTGAAGTAGTTTCAAGTCTCAAGGTGAACTTTAAGAAAAGAAAGTTATATCTGGTAGGTGTGGTTGAGGATGCCTCTGTTCTTGCTTCTTCCTTGGGTGTTTCTATAGCGGCCTTCCTGACGACTTATCTTGGCCTTCCCCTCAGTGTTCCGTACAGATCAACAGCTTTGTGGGATTAAGCCATTGAGAGATGCGAGAGTAGATTGGCCGTCTGGAAAGTGAAATACTTGTCCAAAGGTGGGAGGTTAGTTCTGATCATGAGCACTCTTTCCAATCTCCCTATCCACTATATTTCTCTCTTTTCCATGCTGGCTTGAGTGGTGAGGAGGGTGGAATATATATTCCGCCATGTCCCATGGTTTGGTTGGGTAGATGGGAAGGGTTTCCCTCTAGTGGATTGGAGGTTCATTTGCACTCCCAAGAAGGTAGATGGCCTAGGCGTTAAAAACCTAAGAGTGATGAATTGCGCTCTCCAAGGGAAATGGCTTTGGCGATTTGCTGTGGAGGAGAATAGTTTGTGGAGGAAGGTCATCAAGGCCAGTGACTGGGTGCAAGCCTTTGGATGTTAAGTCTACATATGGATGTGGAGTGTGGAAGGGGGTCTTGAAGTTATCATCTTCCTTCTATGGCATCCAATTCAATGTGGGAGTTGGGGACAAGGTCCAATTTTGGTGCGATGTTTGGTGTGACGACAAGGCACTCATGTTGGATTTCCCTCAGCTTTTTGCGATCTCAGATAAAAAACTCGGTACAATGCAAAATGTCATTATGGGATAGGGAAACCGGAAATGCTTTTACTTGGGATTTGGCTTCAGACGCAACTTGAATGACTAGGAAATCCCCGATATGGTAGCTATTCTTCATCGATTGGGTAGAGTGGTGGTAGACAGATCTAGAGAGGATGCCATTTGGTGGACTGGCAGGACTGATGGGGGGTTCTCTATGCAATCCTTCTATGTGATGTTGGATAGGCTTTGGAGGTCTTCATCGACTCTATCCAATATCACCTGGAGATACTCGTTCCTGATGGTGAGGGTGTAGGGGTCAAAGGTTCCTTCAAAAGTAGCATTTTTTATGTGATGCGCTTCTTTGGGGAAGATCCTCACTGTGGACAATCTATTCAAAAGGTAGTAGGTGATGGCGAATTATTACGTTATGTGCAAGGAAGTTGGGGAATCAGTAAATCATCTATTGTTGCATTGCAAGGTTACCTGGGAGATTTGGAGTCTTTTCTTTGGCTCCTTCGGGATTAGTAGGGTTCTTCCTAAATCCATCATAGAAACCTTGTGCAGTTGGCCGTCTCTATTTTCCTCAGAGCCAGGAGTTTGTTCCAGGGGAGCAAGGCAGCAAAGGACAAAGTTGAGAAGGGGGGGAGCAATTTCCCTCTAGGCTAGGGTAATATTGGTAACTAAAAATTTTTTTTATGAAATTTTCAGTGCTGCCCTCCTTGCCCCTTCCTAGTTCCACCACTGGTGGCCATTGACTTTGGACCCTCTTGCCCTTTGAGATCTGGCGGGCCATTTGGAAGGGGAGGAACAAAAGGGTCTTTGAGGGGAATGAGGCTTCTAGCTTTAATATTGTTCTATCCATCAAAGCGCTTCTATTCCTTTGGTCAAAGTTATTTGAGGAGTGTAAAAGATTGTCATTTGAAGACTTAGTGTTTAGATGGGATTCTATTATGCATAGGGGCAACTAGGAGTTTTTTGTTGCTTTGTTTTTGTTTGCCTTTCTTTTTCTGGAGGTCTTCTCAACCTCCCGTTCCTCTTTGTTTGTACTCGCCCTCTTTCATATATTGCATTCTACCTTATCGAAAAATATTATAATTTCTTGTAATTTGGTGTTCAGTTTTTTGAAACGTAGGAAATTAGAAATTGAAAGCATTCTCATAAAGAAAATACATAAAGATTAATGGCCCAGATTATAATTTCTTGTAATTTTGCGTTCAGTTTTTTGAACCGTAGGAAATTAGAAATTGAAAGCATTCCAATTTAAATATTTGAAACCAAAATCACCAAAAATTTCATATACCATAACCCTAACATTTGCCTCCATGAAAATGACCTCAGTAAAGTGATAAACAAACAAAATACTAAGTAACTTAAAGAGACCATACTTTTCTTTCACCAAATCAAAGCTCCAATGGAAACCCTAAACATTTTAGAATAAGAGGAGAGATTGAGGTGCGAGGGTGGCTTTAAGGTTTTCTCTAAATCGATAAACCTTAGAAGGAAGTGCTTACCAAAAACAAACACTAAAAATGAAGTTTTCCAGAGATAAAGCACATTCAATGGCTTCAATTCCTACTGTCACAAGACTCACAACTATTACCCCAGCGACATAAATCTCTGCACCTACTTTCCTTTTGCGATTTTCCTGGAAGCCAAACATCTAATGTTTCGTATGAAAAAAAATTAGATTAACCTTTACCCAAGAAAATGTTTTTAACAATGTATTAGTAATCTTATCGTCAAAACCCATTACATCTTATCCTCTTTTGCTGATGACTGAAGGAAAGGAATTGCCTTTGTTAAGACTTCATTATATATATCCGATCAGTGAAGAAATGCAAATTAGAACCATCTGACAAGCAGATTATGCCCTCTTTTATGTCTTATGAAGCGCGGGGAGCAATTCTGTATAAATATCAATAAATCAAATTTAGGAAAGGAAGATAGTGGAGAAGATGGTAGTAAGGAGATGTAATGGTTGGTGAGATTCTTTGTTTCAAGAAATCAATATTTCAAATATTAACTGTATTGGATCTAAAGTTTTATTTGCTCTGAAATTTACTTAGTTCTATCAGAAATCAACATAAGTCTTGGTCTGATCAGAAGAAAATCCCAACTCCCCGTATGTTCTGGAAAATGTAAGACAGAAAAGAAGAGAAACTTACTGTGTAACAGATGACTGTGAATCACTGAGATGCAGCCACGGAAACAGATCTAATCAAACCGATCTCTGCAAAAAAGAGGACACCATTAACACCGACGAACTCCCCAAATCCATATCTGATCTGAAACTAGAAAGGGAAAAAAAAATCGATCTCTCGGCCGAGAGAGAGAGAGAGGTGGTACCTATCAATCTCCAAGTCGAGACGAGGAAAACTGAAATTGATTGCTGAGAGTCGGACAAACGCTAGGGGACCACCACAAATCCAAAGAATTTTACCAGAGAGAGAGAGAGAGACCGTCTTTTACCGCAAACAAAACAAGATAAAAGCAAAAGGTCGATGGAAAAGCAAGAAGGGGCCGTTAGCGTTGTAACGGACAGCATGGTTTAAAAATGGCCGTTATAACGAAAATAGTGGCCGTTATACCGGATTCAGACCTCCCCGTTACGTTATGTACCGTTAAAAAGCATAAAAATAACTGCCATTATTTTTCCGTTATAACAAAACTAACGACTGTTAATTTCTGGAAATTTTTGTGAAAAAAGCAGTCGTTATTTCCGTTAATTTCTGTTTTGCCCCTGAGCGTTATAACGGAAAACGGTAACCCCCACAGTCTGTTATACCGCCGCAACGGCCCCTTTTAAACCTTGGCGCACAGGACCAAAAAGCGGAAAAACAGAAGAAAAAAAACGGATCTATGATTCAAATTTGAATTTCAAATTTTCAGTAAAATTTATAACTAAAAGTAACGGTTTTTAATATTTTTTTTTCATAAAATAACAGTCGATATTTCCTTTATAACGGCCGTTATTTTAAAAAAAAAACATCGTTATTAAAAAAAAAATTGGTGTGTGTATACACGGAGGGGTGGGTTGAACATCCATCCGGTGAGTGAAAAAAAAATCGTTCTTCTGCGAACTAAACAGTTTCAGATATACTTAATTGGGTATGAAGTATGAGGTGACAATCCAAAAAACCTTTTTTAGGAACTTGGACCTGTTTGGTAACGCAGCGGGAAAATAAAATATTTGCGCGCTAATATTCGCCCGGGTGCGTTTGGCAGCCACTTGCCCTCGGCGAATATTTAGCTGGGCCCACATATTTTCCCTCCGTAGCGGTAAACATTTGATCACCTCTCCCTCATGTGTAAATATTTTCACGCCAATTATGCCTTAGTGAGAAAATTTTATTTTCTCGTCGGAAAATCAACTATTTTCAATAAAAATTAGTTTTTTAATATATAAAAAGGAAAAAAATAATTTTTTTTTATCTTTTGACATAATATATGGTTCCCGCACTCACCCAACCTATTTTTGACTTACTTTGATATGTTGTACCCACTCAAATTGAAAGAAAATGAAGTAAGCTGAAGTGAGCTAGCTCATACAGGTACCAAACATTGTTAAATATTGATATGAGCAAATATTTAGCCAAGATAATATTCGCCTAGCTAAATATTCGCCCTCAAAACTCTTTTTCTCACGTACCAAACAGAGGGCCCAGCCGCCTAGGCGCTACAGGGTTGAGACAACATAGACAATCGCATCGACCCTTTGGGTCAACCACCTCAGCTCCAACATGTAAAGAAAACCATGTCGCCCTTTTGTGCAGAGTTTTGCATCGTTGAACCAGGAAAACCCATTCATTCCTAACAAAACATGCAAGCCAATCACTGAGCTATTTAGTTTGCAAGAATGTTTATTGAAGAATACTAATTGCAATAGCCAAACACCCACTTGAAAAGTAGCCGTTACATCATGCCAAAAAGCCATGATGAAGTGGATGGTGGATTGGGCATTGGGTAGACCCAAGTTTGTTCACCTTAAGTAGAAAACCCCACAAATTGAATGGTTTTAGACATCCAGTTAAATTGTATTTAGGCATAAAGCATCTCTTAGGTGAATGAAGGGATCTAATCGGATGTTGAGTCCAACTCCTAGACATCCAGCTAAATTGTATTTAGGCATAAAGCATCTCTTAGGTGAATGAAGGGATCTAATCGGATGTTGAGTCCAACTCCTACACTTCATTTTTTTTTTTTTTGAAATCGTGGGTATCGGGGCCTATTGAGCACCCAACTAGTCCCCCGGGGCACGAGAGTCACCCCTTCCACGCGTGCCGGAGTGTACTGGGAGAGTTTAGGCCCTCCTTGGTTCACTGCCCTGGGATGCATTTTCCACTCCAGTGCAAATGCGGTGAGTTACAATGCAGTCACTTACCACAGTTTTTGAGCTGCACATGATTGCATCCGTTATCTTAAAGAGTTTGTAATAAGGGCTTGGCAACCACTTGCACTCCAGCTCATTTGAACCTCCAACCAAGGTTTAAAGGAGGCCGTTTTAATGGTTAAACAGACTGAGGGGCGTTACCGTTAAAACGGATTGAAACGGCCAGGGGCAAAAATAGAAAAAATGGAGAAAAAAAAATAGAATTTAATGGAATTAAACGGATTTAACTGCCATTATTTCACAAAAATTTTCAGAATTTAACGGATGTTTAAACGATTTTAACAGCAGTTAAAAAAAAAAAAATGACTGTTAAATTCAAAAGCATTAAAACGTGTTTATGGTTTTAATGGAAACGGGCTTGGGGCGTTACCGTTTAAACGGACATTTTGAAAACCATGACCCCAACCAATCACTTGTAATTCCAAAACCGTGGCAAGTGGGTACATTGCATCCGATTTGCATTGAACCAAGCAGGGCCTTAATGTCAACTCCTACACTCGTCACAAGCATCCGCAGCAAGCATCTGTGCACTTACACTCTTAGAACACCGCGTGCACACAAGAGAGAGAGATTTGGGCACATAAACTCTAGTTAAGCATTACTAATATTTCGATCAACGGAATACGATAAATCAGTCGCTTAATCATTTTGATCGACCGAATACAATAAATCAATCTCTTATTTGTTTGTTCATCATAAACTGCATCATGGTTGTCCCTTGATTGTGCAACAATCTATACAGACTCTGTTTTTATCGAGCTGCACTTGGCATAAGCAACATGAGAAACAATCACCACAAGGTGCGGGTGTCTGTTGGGGTCCTGTTAGATCAACAAGGAAAGGAAGCCGAGGTGAGGCACCCCAAACCACGTCGGAGGACATTGCCATCAAAACCAACAGGAAAACCAGACGGACAGCAACCTTCATCTTCTTTTCTTTGCTTAACCGGACAGTACCTGTAGAAGAAGAAGGAACAACTTGAGCAATTAGGCTCAATAGCTCTATGTTATATTATATAGGAACGTTCGGGCGAGGAACTCATTTATGATTTGGACATTTGGGGATAAAAATTATCTTTGACAACCATGCTGAAAGATTTGCTTATGCAAGTTATCTGCATCGAATTCACCATACCTCTATTTTAATAAACATATTAAATTGGAAGTTGGATTTTTATTATTTTGTTTTAATAGTAATTCATAGGCAATAAGTAGCTTGTGCTCTCATTGCCAATTTTGGAAGAAGATGCAAAATAGGAAAGTTTTAATCCAAAGGGTCTTTTTGGAATATTAGTTTGGGGAGGTAAAAGGGAACCTCTACAAGCGCTCACGTCTTTCAGCTGGGCACCACAGGCCCCTCGGGCGGGTTCAAGGGGCATGTGGCCCATTTTTCTGTTTTTTCCCGTTATTTCTGTTATTTTCTATTTTTTCTCATTTTTTCCATTTTTGCCCATGAGTGTTTTTTTTGTTATAACAGAAAAAAATGTAACACCCCCTGTCCGTTATACCGTTATAACGGTCCCCTTTAAACCTTGGTTAGCATAACTCTTATTGTATTGGCCAATAAATTATTTTAATATGAAAAAAATTTAGCAATGTTTTTAACCAGTAAAAAAAATTAAGAAATTGACCAACCCGATAGAGTTGGGTTGGGTTAGGGTTCATAGTCTTTAAGGTCGGGTTGGGCTAAGATTGACCCCCAACCTGCCCGAGTTGCAGCCTACCCCCAACCAATTTGGACCATAGTTAGCAAATCTTTGTTTAAAACTCGAATTTTGAAAACAAAAAACAAAAAAAACCTAATATTTTGAAAAAACGGTTAAGTCACGACGTTTTCAAAAAATCTTGAAAAAAAAACACGAAATATTCAATAATCCGAAACAACTCAGTAATTTTAAAATTTTCAAAAAATCTCATAAATAAAACTCATTCTTATTTAAAAATTATAGAATATTTTTTATTTATATTATATGTCATCTAATTTTTATGTTTTATAAAATATTTTTAGTAAAGATTAATAGATTCGTACACATTTGGAAACCTTGATAAGTGAGAAATAGTTTTAAAATTATTAGTGTCGCTTATATTACTTAGATTTAAGAGAAATAGCATATAGTTTCAGTTCTATTATATTTATATTACCATCCAATGTATATGCATTATGGGCATATGCACATATATGTATACATTTTTTAGAGTGTGTAGTTTTGGACTGAAAAAGTATTAAACTCGAAGTTCTCTCTTATCGATGTTTTGATTTTTTTACTCCAAATCATTTTTAACTCACATTTTTCAATGGACACGATTTTGCCACTTCATGATTTGCTAACTATGGTTTGGACACCCCACTCCTCCTTCATCTTCTCTCTCTCTCTCTCTCTCTCTCTTTGCCTTTAGTCCCCACGGTAGTTCAACACCACGGGGGCTAAGGTCAAGAGAGAGAAAGGAGAAGGGGTGGAGTGGTTGCCCAAACTAGGGAGGGCTTTTTTTATAAAAATATTGTCGAAGACGTGGGTGCCCGTACAAGTACCCATCTATAAATTGTGGCAACTCAAAGCAACCGAAGGGAGATTTTATTTGCACCCCAAATTTTGTGAAAACACCCAACACTAAAATTTTGCTCCATGTCTCTCTCTCTCTCTCTCTCTCTCTCTCACATCTCTCTCTCCCCTACTCTCTGCAATTTTTTTAAGAAAACATTTTGTTTGGCTTGATCCAACTGAACAAATCCATAGTGTTCAGTTGGTGCAAGCCAAACAATGAATTTTTTAAAAAGAACTAAAGAGAGAGAGAGAGAGAGAAGACAAAGTAGGCGTGGGATGTTGAGAGAGGGTGGGGGGTTTTCACAAAATTTGGGGTGCAAATAGAATTTCCCGCAACCAAAATTCTAAAGTTGGAAAAGTCAAAGCTATCCATATAAGAAAATAGATGAAGTTAATGGAAATAGCTACGAAAAGACATAATGTCTTTGATTATTGCATGCATGTGAATAAACTTAAGTAGAGGCATTTTGGAAATGGTATAAAATCCAGAGTAGCAAGGTAAGTGAGTGTTAACTAGGATAAAGTTGTTCGTTTGTTTAAGCATGTAGCCATGGTCATTTCTACAAGGATTGGGTTAAATGACTAAAAACCAAATGTTACTACAAAAGAGAATAGGAGATATATTAAAGAAAATGTGTGATGGTGTGAACGCAAATGCAAGAGAGAAAGTAAGTGTACTTGAGAGAATGTTCCACCAAAGGTAGCATTTTGTTAAGAGAAAATGTGAGGATATGAAAGGCTAGGGTTTTGAAACTTGTCACAAACCCTTGGTTGTACACCAACTAGGGAGAAGTAACTCAAAGATAAGACAACAAAGACATATAGTACTTAGGAGAGGGTTGAGTTTGCTTTCCTCTCATGTAAGCAACACATTTGGTAGCTTTATCATCATGTTTTCGATGTGTCGGATGGCCCACTTGACACACTAATGATGTGTCGGCCGATTAACTCGGCACAATGTCTAAGTGTTGAATGGTGTTTGCAACACAGTGCCTCTAGTCAGAGGTTATGATAATCATCTCTCCCTTCATGACCCAAGGTAGGTAAGTTATGTTACATCCCAAGACATGGAGTGTCAGCACTTCTTTAGATAGGTCATGTCGACCATCTAGGAGAGCTCTCCTCTACTCTCCAAACTAGGGCCCTTGGAAGGTCAACTCTCCACAACTACCAAACCAAACTCTCCGTGAATGATCTCAATAAGGCTGAATCAATATGAGCTAACATAATGTGCTTGAAAAAAAGAAGCTCGATTATGTATCACATGGAATGCTACGATGATGTCCATATTTTAGCACACACTATTTCGTATAATGTTTAAATTTCAAGGCTAAAAATCGACCCATGAAAAAGACTAAAATCAATGGCTAAAAATCACCCATTCTTGGTCAGTAAGTCCACCTAGCCACCTAGGATGGGCCAAACATCCATACGGTCAGTAGTCTCCAAGAGTTGCCACGTGGCTCAAAAGACCGTTGAGCCTTTTTGGTCGTTTTTGAGCAAAAATGGACTCCCACATCAGGTGACGTGTAAGGAAAACCCGTTCCCAGAAGCTGAAACCCTCCCCGAGTCGTAGAGATTTCTTCCCTTCACACAGTGTGTAATGCGACAGTTTCTCGCGTTACCACGTAGCCTTTCTCATTCGTCGTTCGTGTGCAATTAAAAAAGACAGTTCACTTTCTCCACGGTTTCACCTTCCGAGCTGATCAGAGTAAAATTAAAAACAAAATAAAATCCAATTTTATTACGCTTTGTGTTCTTCAGATCTCTGTCTTTCCACCCACTTCGATCCATCGTTGCCTCTGATACAAAATCCCACAAAATCAGAATAAACAGAAGACAGGATTCCATCTAAATCGAATATAGCAACGTCATTTCGCTTCTCCAAACCAGGTACATCGATCGATCTCCTACAACTCTCTCTCTCTCTCTCTCTCTCTCTCTCTCTCTCTCTCTCTCTCTCTCTCTTTTAAGGCATTTTTGTTCCAATGTCCGAAATTCATTTTTTTAGTTTTTTTTTCGTTCGTTTTGTTTCCTTCGTTGAATGACAGATTCTAGGGTTTCTGTTTTTCGTGTCTCGTTTCTGGAAGTAGTGAACTCTTTTTTATTGCTGCAATTCGAATTCCAAAGAAGCTATGAGATATAGATTTCCGTGAGGAAATTGGGGATTTGCTTGATTTAGGGTGTCTGATTTGCTGTTTGCAGATCTGAATTTAATTCAATTTGGTTGAAGAGGGAAACCATCACTGCGTAGTGCAATTCGATTATGTTAGATGGAGATGTCTGAGAATTCCGAGAATTATACTCCAGATCAGGCTTTACAAGGTTCAAGCGCTTCTGAAGATGGAAATGGAGGGTTTGATGGGATCGAACACGAAGCTGAACATATAGAGAGATCCGTGGAGCCTATCGCAACTTCGGATCTAGAGCTATCTTCTGCTGAAGGAGTTAGTGGTTCTGTTGAAAGCTCAGACGGTGTTGGATTGGATGACAAGTTGGTAAAATCGTCCGAGTCCGAGCAGAATCCGATAGTTGAAATGCCTGTTCCAAAAGAGGAAGCATCAAATAGCTTCGTGGACGCGGAATCTTCATCTGATACTCTGCCAACATCTGTGGTTGTTGATGGCGATTCCGAGAGCGTAGTTGGAGATAAAGTTCTGCTTGAGCTTGTTTCCACACCGGTGATTGAACCAATCACCGTAGTTGAGATGCATGGTTCAGTTGATCAGGTAAGAAAACACTGAAAACTTCTAATTCTACAGTAGTTTTGTAGCCGTTATTGTGTACTAAAATATATCGAACGCAGGAATCTAGAAGTTTCCTTGGGGATCACGTGGATCACGATAATGGGATTTTGATTAATACAGATAACTCTGTAGGAGATAACCCAGATGATGAAAATCAAACCAAGGATTCAGGAAAGGATGAAATGTTTGTTGATGCACCAGACCAGTTAACTGCATATGATGGGAAGAATGTTGATATTGGGGAATTGGTGGCGATTATCGAAACCCAGGACAGTCCAGAGAAGAAGTGTAATATTCAGGAATCTCAACTACAGGTGGTGGAGGACGGGAAACAAGATCGTCAATTGATGGATGAGCTTGCATGGATGCAGGCGATGCTGGACAAAACTGTTGGCGAGAAAGAGATTATGGCACGGGAATATAAGGTTGAGTATCTAAATTTGAGGATTTTCTGTTTCAAATAAAATGGGTTCTTATTGAACCGTGCGACTTGATGCAGGAAGAAAGAGAGTTGTTCGCGAGAGAACTTGCCAATCTTCACCAGCAGCTTGAGGTTATGACCAATCAACAATCACTTCTGGTTGAGAATGGCAATGGATTGGTTGATCGTCTTCGTCGCGCAGAACAAGATGGGGAGGACAAGATGCAGGTCTCTGACACCCCCTTGCATGTGATGATCAGAGATTGCTCCAAGTTCACCGGGCTTCTTAAAAGCACATTAGACGAACAGTTGCAGTCCGAGGGCACAATCAGAGAACTCCATGCCGTTCTTTTTACAAAGGATCAAGAAATCGAAGATCTCAGTGTGAAGCTTTCTGAACTTTCAGTATCTAGTGATGTTGTGGTCTCTTATTTGGAATCACTTCAGAGTACTTGGTCCCAGTCTTTGAGGGAATCATCAAAGGTTCAGCTTGAAAGGGACCTACATCTTGAAGTTGTTATGAAGAGGTTGTTAGTTTCACTTCCCTCAGTAGTTCAGCAAGAGGAATTGTTGGATGATTCTGTTATTGAGAGAATATCTCTTGTTGAGAAAGGCACATCCTTGATGATTGAGAACTATAATCAGTTCCTTTCTGAAATCGATCAACTTGGGCAGTGTTTGACTGAAGTTAGGACAGATTTCAAGATGCCAGAAGGGACAGCATTTGGATTTGTTTTTGATGTAGCCCGTGAAGAGGTACTTGAATGCAAAAGGAAGGATCTTGATTTGGTCGAGAAACTAAATCAGCTTGAAGAAAAAAACAGGAAATTGATGAAGCAACTAGACATGGAGAAAGAAAGGGTCGAAGTGGCTGATGCAAAAGTGAGCAAAACCAATATGGAACTTGAGCAGGAAAAGATCAGGTCTGCTACTGCCAAAGAAAAGCTTAGCTTGGCTGTGACAAAAGGTAAGGCATTGGTTCAGCAGCGGGACTCATTGAAGCAGTTGTTAACTGAGAAGACAAATGAGCTTGAGAAATGCTTGCTTGAAATACAAGAGAAATCAAATGCCCTAGAGGCTGCTGTTGAAAGCCAAAGTTTGGCTGTTTCCCTTCAGGAATTGCTCTCACAAAGGGAAATGGTCCTTAAGGAAATTGAAGAAGTCCTTTCTCAGATTGATATGCATGACAGAGTTCAGTCCATGGATATATCAGAGAGAGTCAGATGGCTTGCGAATCAGAGAAATATGCTGGAGGGTGTTTCATTGGAATACCACAAGCTGAAAGACAGTTTATCTTCAATTGACCTACCAGAAGTGGTTTCATCTTCTGAGTTGGAATGTCAAGTCAACTGGCTTGGGAAATCATTTTCCCTGGCTAAAGATGATATAATCAAGTTGCAAGGTGAAATTGCTAGTACCCAGGTGGCAGTTGCCTCACATGAATCAGAACTGGCTGAAGCACGTAATGAGATAGACCGCTTGACTGTGTCTCTTTTGGCAGAAAAACAGGAAAATAATTCTCTTCAAATGGGGTTGGAAGACCTATCGTACAAATATGAAGCAATTGTTGACAAGGAGTTTCAAGTCTCCTCTGAGAAGGCTGGGATGATGAGAATGTTTCTAGAGGCTTTTGGAATGGACGGTCATGAGGGACTTGATCAGCCCTACTCTGACATGGCCACGATCTTAGAGAATTGCATTGGGAAGATCAAAGAACAAGTCAGTGCCTCTTTCAAGTCTTCTCATGTCAGGACAGAACAATTTGAAAGAATGCAGAGTTTATTGTATGTAAGGGATCAAGAATTAGTGCTATGTGAGGAAATACTAGAAGAAGAGACGCTGGAGAGATCAGAGATGAGTATTCTGTCACATGAGTTGAAGAGAGTATCTCAAGAAGTCATAGCATTGAAAGATGAAAGAGATTCCCAGCAAAAAGATCTTGAAAGATCTGACGAGAAATTGGCTCTACTTAGGGAAAAACTGTCCATGGCAGTGAAGAAAGGCAAGGGCTTGGTTCAAGAACGGGAAGGCCTGAAACATTCTCTGCATGAAAAAAGCACAGAAATTGAAAAGTTAAAGCTTGAGTTGCAGCAGCAAGAATCTGAACTCATTGAATGCAGAGACCAGATTAATAGATTGTCTAGTGATTTGGAAAACATCCCAAAGCTGAAATCCGAACTAGTTGCCATGAAAGATCAAAGGGATCAACTCGAGCAGTTCTTGCTAGAGAGCAACAGTATGTTACAGAGAGTAATGGAGTCTATAGAAAGTATTGTTCTTCCAGTTGGTGCAGTTTTTGAGGAGCCCGTGGAAAAGGTGAAATGGCTTGCAGAGTGCTTTTCTGAATATCAAGTTGGAAAGACTTATGCAGAACAAGAGTTGGAGATAGCAAAAGAAGAAGCCAGTTCTCTGGCCAGCAAGTTATCAGAAGCCGATGCAACTATGAAATCACTGGAAGATGCATTATCACAGGTAGAGAAGAATAACTCTCTACTTGCAGAAGAAAATAAAGACATACAAGCTGGTAAAACTTACGTTGAGCAAGAGTTTGAGAAAGCAAAAGAGGAAGCTAGTTCTCAGGCTAGCAAGTTGGCAGAGGCTTGCACTACTATAAAGTCACTGGAAGATGCATTATCACTGGCAGAGAAAAATATTTCTGTACTTGTGGAGGAGAAAACAGCTGCACAAGTTGATAAAAGTTGTGCAGAGAAAGAGCTAGAGAAAGCGAAAGAAGAAGCTAGTTGTCAGGGTAGCAAGCTAGCGGAGTCCTACATGACTATAAAATCATTAGAAGATGCATTGTCTCAGGTGGATGACGCACAAGTTGGTAAAACTTCTTTGGAGAAAGAGCTAGAGAAAGTGAAAGATGAAGCTGGTTCTCAAGCTAGCAAGCTAGCAGATGCCTATGCAACTGTAAAATCACTGGAAGATGCATTATCGCAGGCAGAAAATAATATTTCTGTACTTATCAATGACAGGAAAAATGCCGAACAGGAGATACTAGCACTTAATGCTAAGTTAAGTGCAAGTATGGAAGAGTTGGCTAGAACTCATGGCAGCTTAGAAAGCCAGTCTGTTGAGCTTTTTGGTCAACTTAATCATCTTAGCATGCTTATGAAAGATGAAGCTCTATTATCCTTACTGACGCAAGGCTTTAAGAAAAAAATTGAGAGCTTGAGAGATATGGGCCTTCTTCTTGAAAATATACGAGATCAGTTTGTTGAGAAAGGTTCAGAACAGCTACAAGTTCATGCTGGCACAGAGGTAATATCTTAGTTTCCCTGTTATATGCAGTCTTATAACCTTAGTACTAGACTACTAGCTTATTGTGCAGTAACGGCATAAAAATTAGTCATATTGATGTCGATATGGATTCTCTCTTTTGAGCTTCTCATACTATTAGTAATTTTTTTTTCCGACTGGTGACTATAAAATGACAGCACGAAACATAGTGAAAAATGCTTAGCAGAAAAATAGAAAAGTGAGAAACAATCCATAAGGTCCATAGGGTGTTTGTATGAGAACTGATCTGCCATCCTTTAATTAAACTCCTTTAAACATCTCACTGAAGATGCTCTTCTCACTCCTGGGAAGCTTCTTCTACATGAACCATCTTGCGTCAGAAATTAAAAACACAAAGTACCCTCAATTACACTTCATTTTTGGAATGCAAAATCATTTGGATTACTTCTCTCTCTACCATTGTCTGGACAAACGAGCCACCATGACTTAAGAGGTTGCCATGCCTCTCACATGTCCAGATGAAGAAATTTTTTTATTTTAAATTATTTCATTTTTTTTCCGGTAGGTAAGCTGGGATTGAACCCATGCTATCACGGTTATAGTGCAGAATGTCTATCAATTAAGCTACAGGCTATCTTGCTTGCTTTACTGCCAGGCCATTTCAGATGCATGCGCACACCAAATGCATGTGCATCTGGTTACTATAGTTTCATTATTTATTTTGTGGTCTTGAAAAAATTATGCTTTCAATGCATGGTAGCTTTTCTCGGTAGCTAGTTGAATGGTCACATATTGTTTATGAACTAAATGTGCATCTTATTTAAATGTATGTAGCTGAAGTAATGGCGATTTGATGGTATTGTTCGGTTCTTCAGTTCAGCTAAGAGTTCTAAAACATAATTTCTTTTGTTAGATTTCTATTTAGAGCCGTGTTCTTTCCTATTTCAATTAGGTTCTGCTCTATCTAAACCAACGTATTTCCGTTTTCCATTAAGGCATGATACAAGTATATAAATCATGGAGGATGGATTCTTTCAAGTTTTCTACTCAAAATTCTTAGAATGTTTCCAGAGTTTTCTCCTATTTGAGCAAAATCTGGTAAAGAATCTGAATATAATCTCAGCTCACAGCCTCATACTATGTGCCTTCTTTTAAGTCTAAATATTCTTACCTATATCAGTTAATTAAATTTTATATTTCTCCCGAATAGTAACTAGGACCAATTCAGTCACGTTTTCATGTTCCAATTGAACTTACGTGTAGTCTTGAAGTTCTATTTGAGAATTTTTTTTTGGAAAAGTAGAGAAAAAAATTATTCTCTATAAACATTTTAGTGAACTTTTTCTTGTTTGGTTTATTCAACTAGTTGTGCTAGTTTTCTTTTTTGGTTTATAATAATACTATATTACATTTGTTTCTGAAATTTTGTCTATTAACTAACGAATAATTCTGGAGAACGAATGTGAGGATTTACTCTTTTTATTTTTATTTTTTTGGTAAGTAAAAGTATGTATTCATAAAAAGTAAAAACAAGGGAAGTGCCTCACTAGTCAATGGACTGAATGGAGCAATAGAAATATAGAGAGAGGGGATTTCTCAAAAGCTCCAAAAGAGAAACAACGTCAAACTAAACGAGAGATTGACAAAAGCTTCTCCCATCTAAATACAAAATCCTCGTACCTTACTCCTTTAAATTCTGCAAAAGATGAAGACCAGTAGAATAATAAAGCCTTGATCTTTAGGATGACACCTCCATGCTCTCCAAACTTATCTTCAAAGATTCTACCATTCCTCTCCTTCCATAATGACCAAAAGCAAGCAAAGGGGAGCAATTTCCACAGAATTCGCTCTCTATTTCTGAAGACCTCACAGTGCCATATGGTAAATAGACCCCTAACTGTATCAGGCAATATCTAATAGATCCCAAACAGTCTAAAGAGATTTGCCGACAACTAGGAATCCTAGTTTTTTCGAATTTTAGAGTACAGGAGTAGAATTCATGTTGCCGACCCCAGATAATTGGGATAAGGTCTAGATGGAGATTTTGATGATGAAAGTACTAGAGTAGGAGAGCAATCTAAGTTACTCCTGTGGTTTTCTGGAAAGAAAATGGCATAATACCAAGATATTGGTTTTGTTAATTACTAGTGCTGAAACAGTGTTTAATGATCCATACTGGACTGCAGGTGTTTTGTTAGGTAAGTTGTATATTTAAACTTCCTTCCTATTTACTTATCAAAAAAAAAAAAACTTCCTTCCTATTGAATTATATGCTGTTTATAGACATTTTGAAAATGTTTTCCGGTATTTCATATTAGAATTATCTTGAGTTTAAGATATGCTAAAAATGCATTTTTCGTTACAATTGAATTTTCTTTTATTTCACAATTAGTGAGTTCTCTGTTAGCGAACTTTTTTGTGTCCCAATCTTGTGGTTTTTGGAAGTCTTTTGTCTGATTGGCTCATTGGTGTCTGAATTTTCAGAAAGATCCTGTCGTGGCAAAACTTTTTTCGGCCTGCCTTGACAATATCCCAAATGGTTCAACGGGTATAAGTGAGATAAGTGCAAAAGACCTTGATGATATTTCTTCTTATTTCACAAAGATTGTAGAAGGGTTCAATATGAAGAACAAACTTTATGAAGTTAAGTTTGAAGGTTTCTCTAGTTCTATGGATGGGCTTATTGCAGTTCTGTTGAGCGCATTACAAGCAACAAGGGATGAAGTCATTGTTATGCTTGAGCATATGGAATCCTTGAAGCTAAAAGTGAAGAATTTAGAAGCTGATAAACAGGCACAAGAGAGTACAATATCTACGTTACAGAACAATATAACCGTGCTACTCTCTGCATGCACAGAGGCTGCTGAAAAACTGCAGTTTGAAGTGGATAACAGTCAAATGGATCCGAGTTTCAACCTGGAACTGGAAAAGTTGAAACATTGCTTGTATTCAGGTGCAAGAGAAGCTGGTGGGAATGCAGAGGAAGGGCAACGAGAAAGGCTTGGTAGCATCGAATATGTTAAGGCAGCAGAGAATTTATTACTGGTTGCTAGTAACATTCGAATTCAAATCAAACAGTTTGAGAACATAAAGAATGTATCCCTGACAACCATTGAGGATTTGCAAAATAAATTGAGAGAGATTAAGGTAAGCTCTGAAAATGCCTTACAAGAAAGGGATCTAAACCGAAACAGAGTTTCCAAGTTGGAGAGTGATTTAGAAGCATTAAAAAACTTCTGCAGCGAAATGGAGCTAAAACTACAGGATTATCAGGCGAAAGAGGATATGTTGAGGGAAAAAGATGCTGAACTTTCATCATCGCATCGTACTTTAGCAATGAAAGGACAAGGTAAACTCGTGTTGGCTCCAATCTTCCAGAACATATGTAGTTTAGTCATTTTTAATCAGTTTTATCTTTTATTAATCTTTTTGTTCTTCATTGTCATTTCAGAGGTAGATGGGCGTCTTCTGTCAGAAGGCCAAGTTAAAACCCTTTTTGAGAAGATAAATGGAATTGAAATCCCTTTTAAAGAGTCAGAACTGGAAAACCCAGAATTGCATAGTGCAGCTCCCGTAAATAAACTCTTTTACATTATCGATAATGTTACTGAGTTGCAACATCAGATGGAACTATTATCTTGTGACAAAGAAGATCTGCTGTCATGTCTTGCGGCACAGGTTCGTGATATTGAACATCTGAAGAAGGAAGCTGAAAGTATTAATCGCAATAACCAGGATGCAGAAAAGACAAAGAGTGACTTAGCTGAGATGGCATTGAATTTGGAGAAAATTATTCAGAAGTTGGGAGGAAATGATTTAGTTGAAGACAAGGAATCTGTTGGTGCGAGGGGACTCTTACCAGTGTTAGAAAAGCTAGTTATGACCTTAATTCTAGAATGTGAAACTTCAAAATCAAATGCCGAGGAATTAGGTGCCAAGTTGCATGATAACCAAAAGGTTGTCGATGAATTGTCAGCCAAGGTTAAATTGCTTGACGATTCAATTCATAGTGGGCCTGCTCCATCAGATGCGGTACAGGAAAGAGGCATCTTTGAAGCATCTTCATTGGCAACTGGGTCAGAGATATCTGAAATTGAAGACGCGGTAAATATTTTTCTTCTATATGCTCTTCCTTTGTTTCCTCTTTCTGCTCGTTATGTTTATCTTTATGTTTTCTTGATTTATGAAGTTTGGGAAAGGTTTGTAGAATGCCAGTTTTCCTTTAGATGTTTGATAGTTGAATTGAGGTATTTCAAGTTTGGGAAAGGTTTGTATGCCAGTCTTCCACATTCACAAGTTGTGTGGAAACGGCACTCGACTGTCAGGTCTCACTGTTGATCGCCCTTAATACAATGGCGGTGCCTCCTCCTCAACCAAGTGCCGCCACTACAGAGAGAGGTCTTGGAGAGGGTTTTGACTTTTGAGTTGTCTTGTGAACCTATTGAAAGGGTTTACCAGCACCAACACTAAACAGGGAACCTGTAATTGAGAGCCATGTGGGCTTCCAAGATGTTTGATGAGTATTAATTCAACGAATGTACATCGCTTCCATACAACTTGTGAATGCAGAAGACTGGGATAGGAACCTTTCCCTTTAAGCTCATAGTTTGTCTCTAGTTTCTAAAGGCAAAGGTCTAAGCTCTTAGGCATGTGGTCTAAGTGAGATGTACGAGTGCCACATTTAGGCGCTGACTCGAGTATGGTTCCAGCCTCTTACAAACTAATCTGAGCTGATACCTGTAGGATCTTTCAATTTTCATTTCTCTATTTTTATTTCATACTTTGGCCTTTTCCCCTTGTTCTAATTGAATATGTTAAGTTTGGTCTTGTTAAACGTTATAAAATCAGGCAACAAAAGGGAGCCCTAATTCTAATGATAGACATTGTGTTGCGGATGAGTTCATCATGACTATGCTTTATAAATCGGTAGACACAATAGTTATTGAAACATCTGTAAAGTATTAGGTTGTCCAGATTGCTAATTTAGTGCGACCTCGGCCATCCCCCACACTTTCACATGCATTGTCTTCTTTGAGAATGACCTACTATTCTCTTGGATTCTTCCTGAAGTAAACATCAGAGTTTCTCCTAGCCTTTTGTCTTCAAGCGAGGGTGATGAAGGGTGTCTACATAGTGATGCTCTCTAGTAATGTGTCTCTACAATGGAATACTCATTCTAGAATATGCTAGTTTGTGGTTTCAATGGATATGAAGAGTGTATCCAGGGCTTTAACATGGCTAACAATTTCAAGGTACCACAACTTTCTACATGATTCCAAACATTATTAAGTCTCAAGTAGTCTCACTGCATGTCTTGCATATTCTTTTGATGACACAAAGCAGATGCAGGAAATGCCACTTATTGATTAGTTCAAGGTCTACAGATTTGCATTGTTTATGTTCCATTCCGGTGAAGATTAGGCCAATAATCATTAATTACGCCGAACTGCAAAGTAGTGGCAATGGCTGATGGCATCAAAGTTCATATGATGCATTGCATGTTGCCTTAATCTTTCTCTTTTTGACGTCGAGGCTATCTGGGCCTCTTAGAGCACCACCCTGCTAATCCCATGGGGCAAGAGTGTACCCCTTCCACACCTGCTAAGTAAAGCCGGGATAAATCCCAGGATGCGGCCCCAAGGGGGGGATTCGAACTCAGAAACTCTGTTTCCCGAGGTGTATCGTTTGCCTTAATAGATGCTTCATTTTGCAGCTCATATATTGTGAATCATCATATTAGATGCTCTCGTGGATTCCAACAACGTGGATCCCACAAACCTCATTTTTTCAGTTGTGCTTATAAAAGCATTAGTGCAAAATGTGCTTAAGACTTTTTCCGTTGCTTATGTCAATAAGGTCCAAACTCCCATTGCAATGTAGGTTCCAGTGTCAAAACCCATGAGAGCACGAGTTATCTATAAGATGTTTTCCCATCAACAAATTATAGGTTGTGGTTCAAACAACCATATGCTTGCATTCATATACACGTAACAAACGATGTCTTTTGAATTTTTGTGGTCATGTTGTTTATATATTGTTTTCTTTTACATGGTTTGTCATAGATAGATAAGGTGCATGCCTAAATGGATTGCTTAATATGTTTATGCAGGGCTCACTTGGAAGGACCTCAATCTCACCTGTCCCCTCTGCTCATGTGAGAACAATGCGGAAAGGATCAAGTGAACACCTTGCCCTCAATATTGACTCGGAATCTGATCGTCTAATCAATCACAATGAAACCGATGATGATAAAGGTCTGGATTTCTACTGGGTTGTACTTTTTTAACATTAAGCATTTGAAAGCTCTGGGTGGCCATTTAAACTTCTCTCTTGCAGGTCATGTCTTCAAATCTCTCAATACATCGGGTCTCATACCAAAACAAGGAAAGTTGATAGCGGATCGGATTGATGGGATCTGGTAAACTGTTAATCTAGCTATTTTTATTCCATAGAAAAGTTTTATGCTCCAGAAATTGTGGTTCTTTGTTCATTTTTTGTCAAAAGGATAAAGAACACATCCTGAAACATAATCCAGGAGACCTAAACCCAACCTTTTTAAAGTAAATGCAAGACCAAAACACTCAAGAGCCAAGAAGCATTCATCTGGAACTTGTGACCATTGCCCGCCATTGAAAGATTGTAAAACCTTGGTCATTCAATTCATTAAGTGAGCAACAACTAGCTCAGGAGTTAAAAAGGGTTTCTTGACATGTATTGATGTTTGCATTGCAGGGTGTCTGGAGGTCGAGTTCTGATGAGTCAACCTAGAGCAAGGATAGGCCTTATAGCCTACTGGATTTTCTTGCATATATGGTTGTTAGGCACCATTTTGTAACAAGGCTTGTGATCCTACCCTGCCCACTCCCCACCTTCCACCTTGTCTAGTTTGCAAGTTGTATCATAGATGTAATATTGATGTCTATTTTTTTTCTTTCTTCTTTTCTCTCCTGGCCTTTTCGTTGTGCTTGATTCTCTGCAATCACTTTTTAGAGTTTGGAGAATCCAAGCCTTCATACAAATGGAGAGTGGCTCACATTTGTTCCCTTTTTCCCAATTGGAATATAAATTTTTAGAGGAAAGTATGTCATAAGATTGAGAGACGGGATATCAGTTCTGCAGCTGCCATGACATGCCTGTTTTTCTGCCCTTTTTTTTCTTTTTAATATTTTTTTATTCGTGTTTGAAGTTTGAACTTTAAAGCTTTGGAGCCACCGAAGTTGTATGTGGAGAGCTTGACCTTTAAAGGTATGCACCTTGAAGACGTGGACCTTCAAGACGCACGTCTTCTGTTGAAGATGCACTACCAAAGATTGTGATTTATGAAGATGCACTATCAGTCTGATTGGTATTTTCTAAGCGTTGAATCTCCTTACCCAAAATAAATTTTGAATCCATAGTTGAAATTCAACCCATGAACAAGATTCAAATCCAACAGTCAGGATATGGCTGATTTTTGGTCTTCAGGGCCATATATCAAACACCCAGTCTTGGATCTCTAATAGTGTTCCACGTGGCGTTTATAGGTGCGGCATTGACGCTCTAGTATCAAAATTTTTATGTGGAGATCAAAATTTTTTATGCGTACCCATTTACATGTGAATGCCTTTCGTTCTAAAAGATGTGTAAAGACTTAAAAACCTCTATTGATAGAAATAATTCTGAAAAAACGAAGCAAGACAAGACAAGACAAGACAAGACGGCCATTTGTGAATAATGGTAAACATCCTGACCCTGTGAAGTTGGCATGTACGCCCCAACCCCGGTTTTCGCTTTCTAGTAGTATAGAATATAGATAGATTATCAATCATGAAGTCCATCATCCTCGATGAATGGACGGACCAGACGACAAATAAGGGACGTGGCCCACCAATTCATTGACCTACCGTCTAATTAATGGTGTGGGAAATAAATCTTTGATGACGAGCGTCCCTCGTCAAAGTTCCTGACGGACCACAGTACGAGCCACGTCGCACACTCTTAGAGACCACTGACCAAATGGATGTTTGCCTCATCCCCAGGTGAAGGTCACATATCAGGGTGTGTGGGAGTTGTGGTCCATTAAGAAAGATGGACCTCAGGTCCGTCATCGTAATTACATAATTATCCCTTAAAATAAAATTCGAAGATTACCCTTCAAAAATCCAAAAAGAGTGGCGGGGACAGAGGTGAAGAAGCTATTCATTCTGGCTTTGTTTTTATGTTCAGATGTTCATCCTGGTTTTTTAGCTCAGCAAGGATTACCAAATTTACTTCCCAATAGAATGAAAAGAAAAATTAAATAGAAGGAGAAGAAAGGTATGAATTTATGATTCATTCTAACAAATTTCCGTTTTTTATTTTTATTTTTTTATGGACGATTTTGGGTTTCATTTTCAGAACTGAATCCCCAATCCACAATCGTTTTTTCTGTCTTTATTTTGTGTGTGAATTTCTGTTTCATCCTATTAATTTTTATGATAATTCATGAATTTGGGAGTCGGGGACGTCGAATTGCATTAATTTTATGAATTGAGGAGTTGTTCAAGCCTTGCAGTTTGTCACCAAGGATGGAAACCCTCACTATAATAACAAGCAGTACATACAGAACACACCTACGATGGAGAAATGCAGCCATACCCGGTTAGTCTTTCATGCCGCTCGCAAATTTTTTCTTTCTGGGTTCATCTCAATTTCTATAAATTGTTGTTAGTTTAATCATAAACAACCAAATTCAATTGTTTGACTCATTTCTCAAGTGTAAAATTTTCATTAAGATTTGGTTACTCTTAAGACGTATCGTCAATTGTCGCAACTCTACTCGACTATCGTCCCCAAATTCCAAAATTCTATTGTTATCGATAATGCAGTTTGTCATTTACGGCTTAGTTCTTAGTTCTTACTTTGATTGTACAAAAGTGATCACATTTGATTAGGTAGTAGAAAGTGTACTCACCTGTTTCCCGCGAAGAAGATTTCGCCCACCAGACTACCCAATGTAAGTTCTTTGGTTTTCATTTTTATTTTAGTCATTCCTCACACTTCACCAAGAAAAAGGGATTCCAAAGTATGCAAGTTTTGCTTTAGCTTCTTCTGTTACAAACCATCTCCCCTTTCTTTTAATAGGGCCTTGGGGGTAATATAAAATCTTTTGCGAGCCGAAACTCTCTGAAGAAATTGAGAAGAGATGGGGAAGTACGTAAAAGTCGAACTCAGGAAATTAACAGGAATTCTTCAGAGGAATACAATGGGTTGGCAGATAAATATTCTTCAGGAGATGATTTTATTGCTGATAATGGTGGGGTTTCATCTAATGAAAACTTGGCTGCAAAAAATGCTATCCCAAGTCCTTCTAGGAGCGTTGTACTTCAGGCTTGCACTGTCACTTCCGGGTTGATACTTGCTTTGGGTTTAGTAATTCGGCAGGTGGGTCTTACTTTCATGTCTTCTGTAGCTTGGCATCCTAATTCTTCTTAAGAATTAGTTCTGTAGGATAAAAGCTAACCATGTTTTCATGCTTAAAATCCTTTTCCATATATTGTGATTCCCCATTTCTGCCTTAATTGACTTCGTCCTGTTTTATTGAGTAGATAGCAATTATATCTGACCTTGTCATTGTTGGGTAGATATGTGCATCCTTCTGCAACTTAATTATATGCAAGGTGTGTCGTTCCCTGTTTGCAACCTGCAGGTATCTCATATTGCATTTACAGAAGGATGGCCTGTCCTTGACTGCTCTACCGAAGTATCATGTATGTATTTCCATGCTTTTCTTTTCTGCCAGTTGGCTACTGAACATCTTAGTTATTCTCACTTTGGTTTTAGACGGGTAGAAGGATCCTCCTTACATGTAACAGACATCTGGATGTTGGTACACACCATGTCCCACCAAGGATGTCTTAGGTCAAAATTGACCCTCTTGGATGAACATAACCATTTTATCTATGGACTTCTTTTATGGATCATTTTCCATAATTTCACTCCAACTGTCCAAAAAATTGTGATAGATTGGATAGTTAGGGCCATTCTATCAGTTTGTTTGTCGGCCTCAGAGATCACCTTGATGTGACCCAATGAATGGTTGTCCCATCACAGATGTGGCATGATTTGAGTGTTGTTCATATATGTTACTGTCATTCATATGTGTTTCACAGATTACTGTTTCTTTCCATAGTTATGTGAATTTATTGAATGGACACAATTGTGTCATTACTCTAAATGACAATCATTGGATTCTTTTGTATACAGTTAATTTTGAGACGTGGCATCTTGAGTTGATCACAGGACTAGTTATACTTATATCATCATGTCGATACCTACTACTGAAGACATGGCCTGATTTTGCCGAGTCTAGTGAAGCAGCCAATCAGCAGGTATGCTCTATCTTTCAACCTATCAGTATTTATTAAAATTCAGAATTCCTTTGATGAAGAATTGCTAAAAGAGATATGATGTAGGCTTAGTTGCTTGCGCTCGAGTGTGACATACCTATTATCATTATTTCATCTTTGTAGAGCTCTAATGCTTCTTGAAACCTAAAGTATTTTACTATGTAATGAATATAATAATATTTGATTTGCCATTTCTTTTGTTCTGGCTTTGCCCTCAGTAAAGCTTACACTTATCAAAAAAAAAATATAGGTATATATCAGATTTAGTGCCATTTCTGTAACTTCTCCCCCGCAAAGAAACACTCCAATACTTACCATTTTCATAAAGATACCCCCATATCCATACATGCATATGATTATCCAAGAGTAAGACGAATGATGTATAAACTTGTGTAACAAAAGGAGAATTGAAGAACTGATATTTTCATAATAGGAATACTGAAGTCAGGACTGGAGGAGGATCTCCTTACCTGTGTGGTGCATGTGTCAAAAAAGCACAAGGTGTTCATTCCCAACTTTTTGTGGGTCCCACCTAGATCACCTGCCCCAAAAGCAACCTGATCCGGTGATCCTTATTCTTCACCATACTGCATTCCTTGGATGGTCAGAAGAATATGATGGTTGGCTCAGGAAAATGTCTATTGAATGGCTAGAATTGGGAAGATTTAGCCTAGGTGATCTACTGGGTGGGATCCATTGAACATGCCTCCCAACCCCATGGCATGCATGACATGTGTATGCAGAGATAAGAACTGCAGCTTCTTCCTGTCTTGATTTGAGTATCCCCTTTCACAATGGAAATTTTCTTGAATTCATTTGTGTTTCAATTACACAATAACCTCACTGGTTACAATCTATAGTTCCAAAAAAGAACTGGTCTGGTTTTGTATTTCAGGTTCTCAGTTCGCTACAACCTTTGGATTACATGGTCGTAGCATTTCTGCCTGGGTTTAGTGAGGTAATCCTGAAAGATCTATCAGTTGAAAAGCTCTCTTTTTTTTTCAAGAACAATTTGTTATTGTTTATATTAATGTGTGGGTTATCCTAGGAGCTCCTTTTCCGTGGTGCTCTGCTACCACTCTTTGGGCTCAATTGGAAGAGTGCCCTTGTGGTTGCTGCCATTTTTGGAGTTTTGCACTTGGGTAGTGGCCGAAGATATTCCTTCGCTGTCTGGTAATTATCTTCATGTCTTATTTAGATACATTTTTCAAAACTTATCGTGATTTAAACACATCCAACAACTGGTACATTTGTGTCAGTAGTAATATGTGGTCTGAGATCTTATAGATATCATTTATAATCTATAAATTACAGCATACAGTGCACATATAGGGAGCAGTGCCACCAATCAATAGGTCAGCTAGGAGATTGCATAGGATAAAATTATCTTGATTGAATGGAATGCAGCATGTGATCTATGGACTTCTTTCTGGCTTTTTTTCTGAAAAAGAAATGGCTGTGCTGTTTTTTTTACCATATTTATGGTCCATGAGATTCAGAGCAAAGACATTGTCTTTACATAATCTTGCTTACCAATCTATACCAGCTATCACTGCAAACTTCATCCAAAAATATTATACAAAAACTGCTCATGATTCAAAGTCTCATTACATCTCAGCCGAGACGTCTCATTCTAGTAAGGTACCGAGATGATACATGGGGTATGTATCATCTCTGACCAGAATATTAATTTAAGTAAATAAAGCATTGTATTTATACTATATTGTAAACAATTATTTTTTTAACTTGATTAACCATTAAACAATTCTTATAATAACTGTTTTCAGGGCAACATTTGTTGGGTTTGCTTATGGTTATGCGACAATTGTATCCTCAAGCATCACTGTGCCAATGGCTTCTCATGCGTTGAACAATCTTGTTGGAGGGATTTTATGGCGCTACATGCCCATTTCATCAGAAGAGAAATAGGTTGATATCATTCATCTGATTTACTGCCAATTGTATACAGTTTGAATATCAACAACACTGATTTACAAACTTGTTAATTGTATTGTTGTTAACACAATGAGATTGAGCACATTTTATGTCTGCATGCGCAGACAGATCCTATCTATAGATGTAAATACTAATACAGTCATCTTCATCTGAAAACATTGACAAATTAATTGAGTTACAGGACTGTTTTTTAGAATCATTTTGGGCACCAAGACTAGGACGTTTGGTGACAGCTTTAGTGGACTGGCATGCTGCATTAACTTTGTTATCAAGTAGGTTCTAATAGCGATGGGTTTAGGTCTCTATTGAACCCAAGTCTGATATGGTTTTTCCCCCAAAACCTATTACTTTGTCTGAAGGCTAAAACCTTGTTTGGCACATGACCTTGAAAATAGCCTGGCTCATTGGATGCATCAAAACCAACCAAATCCACCATTTTCCATATGCCTTAACATTGAATAACAGAGCTAGTCATGAGGGAGGTGATTGTCATATCATTTTATTAGAATGACTTAAGGTCTCAAAATGTCCATGTGATGCACATTTCAATTGATCCAATCATTGGAGCACCTCTTGAACTAGATGTAATCCAAAAAGTCTAATCATTGGATGGTCACAATCATCGCATCTGTGTGATTTAAGATGCAAGGAAGAATGGAGTAGAACTTTGCTGACCAATGTCTGTCGTCAATGTCATCCTAAGATGCAAGGAAGAATGGAGTAGAACTTTGCTGACCAATGTCTGTCGTCAATGTCATCCAGGACCACAGTATGAGCCACGTGGCACACTCTTGAAGATTACTGATCAAATGAATGTTTGGCCGATCCCTACGTGGACCTATGTACCAAAAATTAGCCTGATTAGTGATTTCTAAGTGTCAGGTTGGAGACGTTTTCACTGGTTGACTTTTAATCGTGGAATTTGAGCATTATTTGGGGTACAAAGATCCAAAGGTTTGAAATAAAAAAAATCAGGCTGATTTTTGGTATGTAGGTCCACCTAGGGATGTGCCAAACATCCATACAGTCGGTGATCTCTAAGAGTATGCAATGTGGACGCCCGTCAGCAAAGTTCTACTCAAAGAATGCCCCCAGACATCAGAAGAAACTTGCGTGTGAACAGTTGTACAGCAGGAACATTATAATAGGAATTACAAATTATTTCATGCTCCAAATATGATGTGGGCATTTCACTTAGCAAGATATCGGGTGCTAATTTAGGCTGGCTAGTGTTCCTTTCCTACCTGCAATTTTAATAACACAAGGGCAACCAAAACATAGTAGACTTCAACAACGTATACAATTACTCATTCAACACATGCTAACTACTTCACATAAATACAGAAGATGAAAAGGGCTAGACCCCTTGGCAGTTCTATGAACACTTATTGCAAACAAAGGGGTTAAGCTTCAAACCCATATTGAAGTAGAATAAAATAAAATGGGTAAGAAAATGCACACCAGCAAAATTACCTCGAAAATAAATTTATTTTGATGAATGCTGAAAAACTATCGATTATTTCAAGTAATAATTTCAATGTCTATTCATGTTTCTGTGGACTTAAATCCCAGTTGTGATCTGGAGCTGCTTAATGATTGTGATCTGCTTTCCGGGGTTCAATCCCTTGGGGCATGCACGGGCACAGTTTAATATTGTGTGGCAACGGTACAGCTTGAATTCATCGCATATAGCATCCAAACGCTCCTTTGTGTACTCATCCCGACTGTCGCTTATCCACCTGCATGCACCAATACAAAGATAAGAGTTTCAAGGTTACCCACAGCAACTCCAATCACTTTCTGTGCAAAGCACGATAGATACAGCAAAAAGCTCCCACTCAATGAGATCTCACTTGTTAAAACATTAAATTTCCATTTCTTCACGTAGATATAAGATTAGAGTTATCTAAATGGCTCATCAGAAGTAGAAAGCACCAGGTTGTTAATATAACGACAGATGCACATCAAATTGGTTCATGCGAAACAAGTGACTGTTGACACAAACAGATAGCCTGTGAAGTGGAAGTAATAGAAGAGCAAGGGAGATAAGTTTTGTTTCAAACAACGAAAGTAAGATCATATGCGTTTCAGATAAATTTTAGTAGTCTTGAGAAATCATGTATTTCAAACTATTTCCTTTTCTATTGGATTAGTTCCCTACTTTTCCTCAAAGTCTTCAAACTTGAAAATTAAAATACAAAACAAGATGAGCAAATTGGCAGAACACATCAGCTATATTTACCTACCATAAACTATCCATATCTCCATCATGAATATTAAATGTTTTATCACAAGATGAGCAAATTGGCAGGACACATCAACTATATTTACCTACCATAAACTATCCATATCTCCATCGTGAATATTAAATGTTTTATCACTACTTTATGGATCAAAATTTTAAACTCTAAGCCATTCCTTGATTTAGCTCCATACTGTGATGTCAATCATACGCAAAACCTCCATAAGCTTGCGGGAAGCCAAATGCCCAACTGATATCTCAAGCAAAAACAACATGCCCCATTAAGATTGAAGCAAGAGCAGTGGATCGACTCTGACAATTTAGAGTCGGCTGCTCTATCAAAGACAATCAAGGGGAGTTACTAAGAAGTCCCATGCCAGAGGGTGTGACAAGAATCAAGTACAGTGGACCAAGATGAATATGTAGAAAACTGAACTTATGAGAAAACTAATAGAGGCCTATTCAAGATAAGAAAGCTACTATATAAGCATACATATAGCCATACATACATCCATTACTTGACTTAGAAGGGCGAACATCTAGGCAAGGGAAAACGCAGTGTGCCTGGTTTGAAGGGATGAAATGGAATTGCTTCAATGGCTTTTTTCTCTTCAGTAGTTCCCTCATTCGATCCAGTTATGGGACCTGCTTCCTTGGGTCCCAAGAGCTGGTTAAGATGCCCAGGAGATACGGAGACCAAGGAAACTAGGAATTGGATCATTGCAGGGATTCTTAGTAGCTGTTTGGAGACAATGAGATATGATTGGGCAGAAAATGTTGAGAGCATACCCAAGAACACACCTGTGCCAACATGTGGTGGGTTCCATCAGCTCCTTTGAGCAGCCATAGCCCAACTTAGGGATAGGCATCGGATCCATGCAAGTGGCAAACATCTCCCCTAAATGTGCAGACCCTGATAACCCTGGGGACCTAGGAATTCCCACCACTCATCCAAAGAACCGCCACATCAAAGAGTTTAGAAGAGTGGATTAAAGATCACATGGCGGATGTTCGTGTTTCGAACTGCGAGCATATGCTCCCCTATTCTCAATGACTTAATCCATCACGGGTGGCGACGGTAGAGGTACGAAATGTTGACAAAAATTTCATAACATTAACATTTCCTTTTGGCCATAGGCTAGCGAGTCTACCACTTTCGTTAGTGGGGAAGAGATCTCTTCGGCAATAGATTGGCTCTGGGTTAGAACATCCGGTCACAGTAGCGCCATGTTTGGTATAACTTGTTCCTGACCAGTAGGCTAATCAGTGACTTGATTAGTCTAGTTTGAGGGCAATTGGCGCCCCAACCGTGTCACTTTCATATCTCGTAAGACCTCTTTCCCAGTAGAGTCGCCAAAATGTATGAGTCAGAGGATAAGGCATGTGACAGATGTCTGGTGAGAGGGGAAAGGTGTCCCAGGAGACCCAACTAAGTTAAGTCATTAGCTGCTTCGGTTTCATCTTCGTCAAACCGAGAAAGAGATATTCAGTCTCAGAAAAATTGTCCTATTTTCCGCAGGATATTTAAGACTCGGGTCTAAGATGTGAAATGACCGGAATACTCTCATCCCACGTTGAAGTGACATGACACCTATAACCATATTGGTTGGTCAGTAATGTCGACCATGTTCTGCGGACATATCTCTTGACCTCCAGTCCTATATCTCTTATGTCATCCAAGGGTTGACTATGCATCATTACCTTACCCTTAGGTATTCTATGTGGCTCTAAGTTTCCCATATGACATGTACGTAAGCACGTGCGTATCAAAGCATCTATAGGAATAAAGGATTGGAAAAAAAAAATGCCTAGGAGCTTTTCCTTGCAAACTTATTTCTAAAATTTAATTTCCAAGTCAATCTATTTATTGTGCACTTGGCTGTCTCATTACATAGATTGAAGTCCATCCCGTAGTTGTATACTTAACAAAAAAAAGGGAATACATAAACTTGATTATTAAAGATTTTAAAAAAAAGTCGGAAGAACACAAGTCTTAAAATTCCGTTTAAAGAGCCTAGGACAAATCACCAACCCGAAATCGATCAGAAAATAAAGAATTTCAGGGTTTCCATCAATTCTAATCATATAACCAGACAGTAAGAAATAAAAGGTGAAGTCAACAAATTAAACAAAATAAAGAAAACCCATAAGAACAAAACCATATATCACAGCTTTTTAAAGAATCTAAGGCGCACTAACTACCCGAAATCATATCAGAAAATTTAAAAACGTAAACTTAATCAAAATTTAAGCAAACCGATAAGAGCAAAACCCAAATAACCTGTGAGCATGGAGTAGCGCGGCAGGTCCGAGGTACGACTCGGGGTTCCACCAGTAACTTGGGCACGACGTACTGCAACAAGCGCACAATATACACTCGTACATCCCATCGAGCTTTGCCCGATCCTTCTTGCTCTGCGGAATCTCCTTCCCTGGCTCAGGCGGCGGGTTCTTCCGCTTCAACCAGGGCTCAATACTCTTATACTGATTGTAAAAATTGGTCATGTCGACGACGAGATCCTTGATCACGAACATGTGGGGCAATGGCGTGATGGTGCTAGACGTGTCAGATGGGATCTTGGTGAGACAAGCGAGGCCGTTGCAGCCGTCGATGTTCATGGCGCAGGACCCACATATCCCTTCGCGGCATGATCGGCGGAAGGTGAGCGTCGGATCGATTTCGTTCTTGATCTTGATGAGGGCGTCGAGGACCATGGGCCCACATTCCTTGAGATCGATCTGGAAGTTTTGGAGTTGGGGTTTTGAAGGGTTATCGGGGTTCCAGCGGTAAATGGAGAAGGTCTTGAGCTTGGAGTGGTCTTGGGACTTGGGCTGAACTTGTTGAGCTTGGGCTTCCGAGGCGTGAGCTCTGGCCCGTATTAGCTTTGATGCTGGAATGGAAACCCTTGAAATGGCTCTGCGGACCAGACCAGTCGCCATGGTTGCTGGGAAAACCAGTACAGAGAAAGAAGAAGAAGAAGAAGAAGAAGAACGAAGACGTTTACAAGACAAAATGGTTCGGAGAGGTAGGAAATGGGATTTAACGAAGAACGAAAGCTGATAATAGGCGGTTTTTAGTCTGAGACGTCAGTTTTTGTAAAATGACGAAATTAACCCTCCTTAACTTAGATTATATTTGAGGGGCAATTTCGGAATTGGAAATGAAATTAGAGGCTATGTTTTGATTTTCGTCAGCTCCATTTATTGCCGTGATTGTTGTGTATTGCTACGTGGCAGTGTTTAAGCCCTTTATTTAATCTAGAACGTGGTGAGCTCATGCAGCACTAATCGGATTTTCACCAATATAAAGCAAATGACATGAATAGCATGTATGAGCTGTCTTAATTCAACACATTAGATCAGGATCAGACGGTTGTGATAGAATAGCATTGAAGGAGTATCGCGGAAACTTACGAGTGATGACCCATTTGCCACGTGGCAAAATTTAAGTCCACTCAGTTAAATTTCAAACTCACGGCACTCAAAAAAAGGGCGTGTTTTCTTTGCATGCATGCAGCTGAGGTGGTGGGACCGTGGGACATTAGTATATAGAGTTCTGTTAAATATCTCAAAGTGCCATGTGGCACACTTTTTGGGGTCCACTGACCCGTGAATGATTGGTGATCTCTAGCTGTTGGATTTAAGAACTTTTTCATTATGGGCTCCATAAGCATGTCTATCGGTTGGTTTCAAGTCCACGGTGATCCAATGGATAGCAATACCGATCATGCTGATTTTGATCTGAAGGTCAACCAAGGTGTGGGCCAAGCATTCTTAGGTCAGTGAGTTGATTGAGTGTGCCAAGTGGCAAAAGGTTTTCTAAAGCTACTCTCCATAACCTTTTTGGCTGTGTTTGGTAGCGCACCTTTGACGTGCCTCTTGGTTGAAGGTGTGTGTCTTGATCGATGACAAGTGTTTAGGTCACACCAAGGCCCACACCTTCCAAGAGACAGTGGACTTCAATATCTAGCACGTGCTGAATATAAACAAAGGACATTTTAGTCACTGTAGAACTCTTTTTTTTCAAAAAATAAAAAGTAGTTTTTATTAGTTACACATGCAATAGACTGCTATTTTAATATTATTAATGAAATAAATTATATCAATAAAATACATTTAAAATCATTTTATAGTGCATATGGAAAATGTTGGTATCGTCCTCGGGATGACACTGTAGCACGTGGTCCCATATGTTCAAACCATTGATTTTTTTTTGAAATTTGTGTTGTCTTTATCGGCATTCCAACTGCACAAATTTTCAAGAACTTCAATCGCAATGATGGATGGCGTAGATTGCACGATGGAAACAACCGGAGATTGTCATTAATTCTGGTTGGTGGTTTCCCTCCACAAGATCTTGAATTGGAAGAACCATCTTGCTTGTACAAAAATTGACAATTTTTCAGCACCTGCGTTTTAGAAGGTATGATTGTTGAGAATTTTTTTTTGAAGCAGCTGGATTTTTGATACGGCGATCATGCGCCCAATGATCACGGGCCACATATACACATGGTTACTTTTTAAAAGTTTTTTAAAACCAAAGTCTAAACCATGGGTATATTTGGCATACGATCATGCCTCCGCACGATCGCTGGTTCAAAATTCCCGCCGCTTCAAAAAATTTCTCATAATGGTCCAACCATTTATACATAGAGCTCACTACCTTATGCTTGATAGCTGCCAGATTTAACCCTGCTTTAAGAGATTTGACATGGATTCATCAAGTTTGAGTGGTGGATTTCGGATTCAAATTCTCCCACACTCATGATTGGTGTTCGTAATTTGTTTTGTCATATGGATGCAAGGAGTTTTTGAGATTTTGGATGAAGATGATGATCTTCTTCTAATGTTTGTTCTTCGTGTTTGACTTCATGCTTTCCATTAAAAAAGGCCTTTGTAATAAGAGGAGACTTTTGAATTGAAAAAAAATATTGAAGTTATAAGAGAATTGATCTTCTTCCCTGTTAAGGTATAAGCTTGAAACTTCCCAACAATCTATCTTAAAGGGTTGAGAGCTTGTTCTGTAAGGATTTAAATCACATAAGCTCTTCTATATTCTAAGATCTAGGACCTTAATGCTTGATCAAATTACATGTATATAACTGTGTTCACGAAACAAAGTACATACCTATGAATCGCTTTCGATTGAATGGTGTACTTCATCGATGGTCCAGATTGCATGGGATTGTTTATAGAACAATGGAGAAGGGACTTCTTTCTTAAATCTTGGTGGTGGAAAGTGATGGATACGTTAAAAGAATTAGAGTACTTTATCATGCATATCTATCGAGAGTCGAATGTAGCAGCGAATTACATGGCCAGGAATGGGTTACTGGCTAGAGCCTACATGGAATTTAGAGATAATTGCCCTCCAAGACTTGTTGGGTTTATTCGGATGGACAAGATTGGTACGCCTTACATTAGAACCTAGTTTTGATTTTACTTGTATTGAGATTCTTTTTTGCTTAGTATTCTCACCCTTTTATAACATCTTGAGGGGTAAGGAATTATCTTACATGCTCTCCATCTTCCAAGACATCAAATTTCTAGGCCTATGCCCCCAAATAGCACGGTTCAATGGGTAGCTGATCTTTTTCTCCCTAATAAGAGATTAAGCATTAAGGTTCTAATCCAAAGCATTTTTACCCTTAAAATTGTCGACCACATTCTAAACACCCCTCGCAACACCGTGTTGTATAGAGATACAATTTTTGGTCCCTTCACCCAAAAGGGGATTTTTTCCGTAAAATTTATCTATGCTTCAATCCAACCCAACTTCGTCCCACCTAATCATTAGTCCCTTCCAACTCTGCTTGGTCTTTCCTTTGTAAAATCCCTATTTCTTACCGGGCCAGCTCTTCATATGGAAATTTCTACGCAATATCCTCTGAACAAAAGAAAATCTACACTTGCGCATTCCATTCATTGATCCTATATGTACCAGGTGTGGCAACGCTTGGTTGCTACATAATGAGATGATTCATGGGAAAGTGACCATACCTGAGGTTTGCTTGTTGAAGTCTACCGCTTTATTTCGCTCTAACTTGTAACTCTCCTAAAGCTGGCTCCTCACACACTTCTAATAAATGGGACTCTTCCCCCTGATAGATGGTTTAAACTTGAGATAAAAATTCTAAAAACAAGGATCTAGGTATGTATTATTCTGCATGATCGATCACTCAAATCGTATGATTGTCTTAGGTGGATCCTCAGGGAGGGCTAAATTAGTTTGTGAAAGCAGAAGTGTAAGCTATCCTAATAGGTATGCAAATGATTCACAAGTGCCACCATGATCATATCATCATTGAGGCTTACGCAAAAGAGCTGATCGATCTTCTGGTGAAGGGTGCGTCGGACACTGGCTGGATTGTGGTGCCGATTTCATTTCTCTCATCTTCTCTATCTTCTGTTAAGTTCTCCTTCGTTCGTCGTAAACTTAATATAGTTGCTCATACTATTGCCCACCAGGGAAATAAATAACTTTTTCCTCTCCTCTTATATGGGATGGAAAAAACTTTTTCCTCTCTTATATAGGACGAGTCTTCCCCTCCTGGCTTTTCAAGAGCCATTTCTTTGGATGGGGAGCCATATCCATATTGGTAATTGAGCTCTCTTTTGTTTGTGTTATTTTTCTTTCTTAATGACTTGTTGGCTTACAAAAAAAAAATTATTCATATTATAATTAATTTTTTTTTTCAATTTATTTGTACAAGGCGAACGCTACATGCGATGCACGTGCACCTTACGCGTGGCAGCACCTTACACGTGGCACACATTTAGAAACCACTGACCATATAGATATTTATCCCATTTATAGGTGGACCTACCTATGAAAATTCATCATGATTAGTAATTTCTTTCCATTGGTTTAGAGTCTTTTTCCTGGTTTGTTTTCAACTGTAGATTTTTAGCATTACTATTTAGCATGCAACTTGATATGCATTTTTGGCCAATAACACTACTATGCACGTGCAACTAGCCGTATAGATATTTTGCCCATCTCTAGGTGGCCTACCTACAAAAATTCATCCGGATTAACAATGAGTTTTGACACTATTAATGATGGGTCATATTATGAGCCACATAGCACAATTAGAGATCACTGACCGTATGGATGTTTTGCCAATCCCTAGTTGGACTTACATATCAAAATTGATCCTGATCAATAATTTATAACCGAGTCTTTTTCTTGATTTATTTGTAATTGTGGATTTTGATTATTATGATCCAAAGGTTAGAAATCAGTCATAAGGTTTATTTTTGTTACACAAATTCCATCTAGGGATGGATCAAACATCCATACGGTTAGTAGCCTCTGCTAAGGTGACTCGTGTCTCACATTGTGAGTCAATCATCAACTTTGATGATGGATATCATATCTAAAATTTCCTACCCATAGAGTTTAAGTGTCACCTAAGGATGCAGTAATTATTTGTACCGTAAAGTTGAAATGTGAGTATTGAATGATCAAAGCACTCTTATAAATTAAAAAATTTTAAAAATCTAAATAAATATTTTTTTTATCAATTTAAGGAAATTATTTGCATATTAGGAATAATGATTTATTTTACTTTTTTAACATTGAAAGAGCGTAGGTGCCGTGCGCTTGTTCTTTGGCACCAAAAAGATCGACAAACCCATGTCAAGTAAATAAAATGAAGAAGAGAAAAGAAAAGAAATAAAAATAAGAGCATTTGTGGGATATCGGGGTTTGGCAAAAAAAAAAATTTTAATTAAAAGTGGTGGTTTTTGAGAAATTCTTCTTGTCTTTTGCGGGGTTGGATTTATTCCTCTTTCAGCCCACCACAAGGTCCACAATAGGGCTGTCAACGGATACTATTCGGATCGAAGACATGCATATCCGAATTCGAATCCTAGTCCACAACTCACATAGTGCGTTGCTTGCTGGCATTCCTCGAGCACCACGAAGTCTAAAAATGCAAAAGGGAATCATATTGCACCGCACTCCACGCTTAAAGCAAGCAAGCGAAAAAAAAAAAACGGTTAGTCCGCGTAGGCAACGTGTGCGGTGTACACCACCTCAAACAACGCTCGTCGATTACTTTCCCCGATTTCCACTCTCTCTCCCCTCGATTTCAAATCTCTGGAATTCGAAGCCCTTGCGATCTTCCATTCATGGCGTCGGTAAGATTTCGACTCTCTTTTCTGAAACCAATTTTATTTCGAATGAAACTGGTCTGGAATGTTTGCTTTTGATTCGATTGTATCAAACAATGAGATAAATTAGAGGACACGATTTTAAAGTTTTAATTCATTTTAGGGGCGAAATCATTGTAGGTAGAGATATTGGCAAACTGGCAAAAAAAAATTTCTTTGAATATTTAATATCTGAGTCCAGAAAAATTATACTCTTTAGGGCAAGAAATGAGGCGTCTATATCTCTCTTGTTAATTATGAAAAGAAACAATTAAACACAGGTTTTGTTTCAATTGAGGGAATGAACTTGAAATGAAAGAGAGAGGAAAAAAACAGTGAACAATTAGGGTTTGTATGGTCAATTCAATGAATGGGAATTGATTTTCTGGAACGATTCTTGTGAATTTAATGTTTTTTTATTTTTATTTTCTCTGTTGAGGGTTTTCCTTTGTTAGTTTTCTTTAATTTGGTCGACGCAATTCTGCAATTTGAGGATAAATGAAATTCTAATTTGTTTATGATGGTTGTTTATACGTTTCTTGTATTTAATATTACCTTGTACTACACAACGTGCATTTTCTTTGGTTCTCATCGATTATGGAGATGGACAACTATAGAATTTCTAGTTGTAAGAGCTAGCTAAATCCTTTTAATCAGTTAGAATATCAGTCGCCCTTGGTTTCCATATGAAGATGAAGAGGGACTTAAGCTCATGACACCCTCTATAGAATGCATCGTGAGGTAAATTTTTTGAAAAACCAAATAAGTATTTACACTTTTGAAGAGGTGTATATGTGCTCTATAGAATGCATCGTCAGGTAAATTTTTGAAAAACCAAAGAAGTATTTACACTTTTGAAGAGGCAGATATGTGCTCTATAGAATGCATCGTCAGGTAAATTTTTGAAAAACCAAAGAAAGTATTTACACTTTTGAAGAGGCAGATACGTGCTCTCTAGAATGCATCGTCAGGTAAATTTTTTGAAAAACCAAAGAAATTATTTACACTTTTGAAGAGGTGGATATGTGCTCTATAGAATGCACCGTCAGGTAAATTTTTTGAAAAACCAAAGAAATTATTTACACTTTTGAAGAGGCGGATATGTGCTCTATAGAATGCACTGTCAGGTAAATTTTTTGAAAAACCAAAGAAAGTATTTACACTTTTGAAGAGGCAGATATGTGCTCTATAGAATGCATCTTCAGATAATTTTTTTGAAAACCCAAAGAAGTATTTACACTTTTCAAGGGGCGGATATGTGCTCCTAGCTCGCCATTTCTGTATACAAACTTTTTTTTCTCTTTGAGTAAAGTAAGTTCATTGCAAAGGAAAGCCTTACATAGATTTCCTTGTATATAGACTTCCTTGTATACAGGGATCACCTATGTAATCCATTTATTGGCAATCAGTCGCCTTTCTTGTTGACAGAATAAATACATGTCTACAAAAAATCATTCTGCCATCCCCGATTTCCATTTACAATCTATCTTTTATTATCTTGGTCGAGACTAACTACATGAACCATAATGGTTATATGTTATTAAATTTTGTAGAAGCTAGTTATATTGGTTTTATTCTTTTTTAATATGTACTAATAATATCACGAACATAAAACCAAGGAAGTTGGCCTCTTGGGAAAAATATCATTTGCCGTTTTTGAAAACTAATATAGATACACAGTCAATTTAAGGTTGTTGAGTTTATCTCGGCAACGTAATGATCCAAGCTGAGTCTTATAATGGTAGCTGTTCGAAATTCACTGCAACATGATGATAGGTGGCTTAGTTAACCTGGCATTGCTCATGATAGCTGTTCCCATATCTTGTTCCCTCGGAGTATTTCTTTCTACTTGGATGCTGGCTTATTAACTAGTATTGTAGTCACTGTTTTAGTACGTAAGATCATTTGGCTTTCAAGGTTCCTGCTGAGAGTTCCCTCATAGGAACCGACAAACCCTGCTTGTAGTTGACTCTTCCATTTGCAGCAGGATAAGGGCAGGCCGTTGCCCAAATTTGGTGAGTGGGATGTTAACAATCCTGCCTCAGCTGAAGGATTTACAGTCATATTTAACAAGGCTAGAGATGAGAAGAAGACCAGTGGGAATGCTGGGAATGTGGTGTCGCCACAAAGAAATAATGATGCATATAAACAAGCTGAGAATTCTCAGCATCCCAGAAAAGTATGGTTTGTTTTGTGTGTGGTCTTATTATATTGCTGTGAGGATTTTTTTTTTGGTTGTATACTTCTCGTAGGAATTTATTTGAACCTTGATATTTTATTTTTGGAAATCTGGATGCAGCCGAAGTGGTTTTGCTGTGGTTGAACCCCCACACTGCCTTGGAGCCGTGTTACGTGAACTTTGCTGATGGTGGTATAATACTTGCGACTCCTTCCCAAAGGCCCCGTTTGTGTGTGTTCCTGGCGGATTGATGGAGCAGGAAATGTGTAGTGGTTATTGTCTTTTTTCATTTTTTTTTTTTTTGGTTTCCTCGTCGCTTCTGTTTCTGGTGCCTATGCTTTTCTACATACGTACTCTAGGATGAAAGAAACATAAACATTTTTCATACGGTTTGCGTACTGGATTAGAATCTCACAATGGTTCTTATTTCTTTATTGTTCGGTTGTGAGCAGTGACATTGCTATAAATAAAAATAAATGTACTCTTTTATTTGTGGCCAAATGTGAATTATAGGTGGAAGGACACAAAAATTTAATTGGCAGCAATCTCTTTCCTGTCTTTTGCTGTTGTTTGGCACAAGTGTCTCTTCAACCCGTCACGACTGAAACAGCTAGCTGAATTTTTGGTGAACTTTGCAACTGAGATAGCTCTCCTTATGGATCAAATCAGAGTCATCCAAGAGTTGCCCTCATGATATGACAGACAAGTCTGACACTCGCTAAAAGATTGGCAACCAGCTTCAGTGTTGATGGCACTGCATAGGAGCAGTCCTCTGGTCAGTCTCCCCAAAGCTCTACACTTGCAGGCATGGGAAGGGTGATAAAATGCCTTGTATCCATATGTTTTCACAAATTATGGGAAGTGAAGGGTGTTTAGTTTAATAGTTTATGACACTAATGTTTTAGTGCATTTCCCGTGATGTTTCCTGCCACATGTTTCCCATCTCCCACACTATTATTTGTTGGGCCATTTCTTGCTTCCATTTCTCGAATCGTTTTGATGTGTGCTTCCCTCGTTTGGGACTATGAACAGAGGTGCTTGCCCGTCTTTACAAGGATAAGACTGCTAATGATCTTTAAGACACCCTGCTTGATTTGCTGAAACAGAATGCAAGTAGCAATGGAATGTGTTTGCATTGGATTGCAATGCATTTGTTTGCGCAGCCATTCCATTACAGCTGATTGGTTCTCACTTGGATATGGTTTACCAATCCAACTTCTGAAATTCGACACAATCTCCATTGGTTTCACAAAAAAAAAAGAAACATGAATCTGTATGTTTGGTAAACCATGGAGAGAAAGAGAGATGGAGATAGCTGAAATCCTACTAAAGTAGGGCAGAATCTAACAAAATAGATTGAAACCCTAACTGTAAGATGTGGGAGAGAGAGACCATTAGACTCGCAAGTTGCAGCAGTTGAGAGTCGAGGACCGGCCACAGAACATTGAGACTTGAACCTTGAACCTTGAGCCTTGAGGTAGGTTCTTTAGTTTGCAAGTGGATGCATCACTTTATGTGGTGCACTTACTTGCAACCGATTTTAATAGAGGACTTGCATTAAGGGTGCAATGCATCGGTTTGCAACCTGCCCAACCAATCTTGCTGAAGTGTACGGAGGTAACATTTTGCACTCCGGTGCAAATGCAGTGAGTTGCATTGCAGTCACCACAATTTTTGGGCTGCACATGCTTACATCCATTTTCTTAGAGAGTTTGCAAAGGCTTGGCAGCCACTTGCAGGCAAGCTAATTTGCATGCCCCGAACCAATCATTTGTAATCCAAAAACTGTGGCAAGTGACTGCATTGCATCCCATTTGCATTGAACCAAGCAAGGCCAAAGGCACGGCTGAAGCAGATGCTGCACTCAAGTGCCAAGAGAATCAACATTGAACATCTGCACAACGCTCCTGATGTGTCAGCACAAAGGGATCCACATCGAACATCTGCACAGTGCTCATTATGCGCCAGCACACAGATGGATGATACAGACGCCTCGATGGCAAGGTCCAGCTCTATAAGAGCTCTTATCCAATTGGTTCAACCTTGGGATAGGTTTGTTCAGTAGGATCGAATGTGTAATCTTAACAAAACATGTTCAACTTTGGGCCAGGAAATTTCGTTGGTAGGACCCCAACAGTGTTTGAAATCTTAACTAAACACAGCTTGTCCCATCTAGCCTTTTTTTTTCCAGCAAGTATATAGACAGATTTCAAAGCAACTTAAGACATTGGACTCCATAATCAACTGCATATCCACAACCAGGTACAGATGAGTACGCAGCATTTAGCCCCCAATAAATGAAACCAATGTTTCATTTCTATGAGAATACTCGTATCCACTCAAAAGGCCGAGAAACGGAGAAAAAAAAATGCACCGATGAACCCCATAAACCCTGTGCAAGGGAAACAATGGTTCACCCAGAACAGAGTCATCACTGAAACAAAACACCCCCAAGTAAAAATGTAAGCTAATTTGCCCATTTTTCTTGTGTTTAATCTTTGTTATTGATGGAGTAAATGTTCCATACGCCGTCCTGTATTTATTCGAGGGTAGGAAAAAAGGAACAACAAAAGGACTACATAAAGGCAAATTACAAAACCTGATTTGGGACCCCCTTAGAAACATATAAATATATATATAGCGTAATCCTCTGAACAGCTTGCAGGAACCAAGCTTAACAGGAAAACTAGGACTTCAACATTAAAAAGAAAATGTGGAAAAAGCTGAGCTCTGAATCGTTCTACAACGTTTGGTATGGTTTCTTGAAAGACTTTGTGAGGCCAATTATAAAATTCTTACACAGACTGCTGGATTAGAGCCTCTCGAGTCTCTCTTCCATTTCCACATCCTGCCATTCTAGCCCCTCCGAAAGTTGCGGAGTTGTCAAAGGATGGAGGCTGACCTGAGACAGACATAACTGAAGAAGCTGAAGTGCCATAATTTGGTGGATGGTCATATTTACATGCAGGCCCATACTTGCAAATGCCATAGCGGCTATAATGCGTGCAGACTATTTGATCCTGGATGACAGAGATAAAAGTTAGGTAACACAATCATATTAGTGCAGAAAATAAGCAACTCAGTGTCAAAAATGTGAATCTCATATACACCTTTGGTGTCAGGATTTTTTATTTTTATTTTTTTATCTTAATCCTCATATCATGATTTTTTTTTAATGTCTCGAATGTATTGCATGCATGGAGGGGTATGTATGGACATGCACAGCGCGTGCAGTCACCAATTCCATGGGTCTTATCTATAAGATTCCCTAGGCCCAAGGTTTGACGCAATGCCTACAGACCTCCTTTGGTACATGTTGTCAAATTTTTTCTCTGTCCAAAATAATTTGATAGAATGGAATAGTGGAATTATCTGGTGGAGTCCTTTATAGTTAGGTTACAGTCTCCCATACATGTGCTACATGTGTATACAGAGGGGCTACTCCCATCCTCCTGCTTTGTGGTATTTCTCAGTCTCCCCATCAATGTAGTACCCCTCCATACAAAGGGAAATTTGGTGCAGCAAACAATAAGGCTTTAAGAGACTATAACTTGACAAAAGAGTAATTCAAGTCGTTATCAAGGAAATAAAAGATGCCCCTGCATGCAATCAGATAAAAGCAAAAGAATCAACTTACTGGTCTTAAAGGCAAGCCCAGGGGACTGAGGGAAGGTGATTTTGGGATCCGGTTCTTTGGATGATGAAACCGACAACTTGATCTATATTTACAGTCCCCATTTTTCATGAAGTACTGACACTCACGTTGGCCTGGTCTCTCAGGGAATTCATCAACCGTCATCTGCTGTTGATAATGCATAGAGCTATCTGCTTTCTTGGTGGAATCGTTCAGAACAGAAGTTGTAGGGTGTATATTCCCTTCTGGTGGATACAGTAGGCTTACTGGAGCCTAAACAATTGAGAAATGGATAATATGACCAGAGGTGAATAGCACATAATTGACAATAGAGTTTTGATGGAATTGAATAAAGCCATTTCTTGGGAAACAACCTAAACTACTGAAACTAATAAGCATAATAATCCCTTTTGTTCGTCCCTAAAACAATAAACATTCTACTAGAAAAGCATGAGTCCTGAACTAAATAAGTTTTGATTAAAAAATTTGATGAAGAGCATAAGTTGAACCAGCTCATCATGTTGTGTGATCAACAAAGACAACTCTAATATAATATATATATATATATATATATTATACTATTATAAAGCGAGAACCTGTGTTGACGTCCACAGGTCTTCAATTAAATGTCTCTCACTTTAGAGGCTATTCTAAAGCCAAAACCTGGGTTGTGGTACGCCCCTTCACACGGGTTGTCCAGCACACCTACGTCCCTCAACATTGATGATGGGGGACCATAGTATAAGCCATGTGGCGCACTCTTAGGCCCTGCTTGGTTCGCTGCACTGGGATGCATTTTGAACTCCGGTGCGAATGCGGTGAGTTGCAATGCAGTCACTACCACATTTTTTGGGCTGCACATGCTTGCATCCATTTTCTTAAAGAGTTTGCAAGGCCTTGGCAACCACTTGCATGCCAGCTCATTTGCACGCCCACAACCAATCACTTTGTAATTCCAAAATTATGGCAAGTGAGCGCATTGCATCCGATTTGCATTGAACCAAGCAGGGACTCAGAGACAACTGACCGTATGGATGTGTTGTAGGTGGGCCCATATACCAAATATCAGCCTGATCATTGATTTCAAACCTTTGGAACTGAGTACCCCAAATAATGCTCGAAATCTATGGTTAAAAATCAACCGATGAAAACGACTCCAATCAAATCCCTAAAAATCACTAATCAGGCTGATTTTGCATGTAGGTCTACCTAAGGATGGGCCAAACATCGATACGGTCAGTGATCTCTAAGCGTGCCACATATAAGGTGCTGCCACGTGTAAGGTGTCACACGTGGCGTTCCTCCAGTGTGTGTATATATATATAATCCTCGCAAAAAAAGCATCCCTTTCTGCAACTGCTAACCCTATCAAAAGTGGAGTTCAAGCTAACGGTGTAATGACAGTGCAGAGTTTTTCAACTTGTAATCCACTTTTCATAAGACTAGAAATGTCTGATTGGGATATTTTTTATGAGGATGATCTCCATGGTGAGAAAAACCAGCCCTTAACACATGCACGTGGGCCCACAAACATGTGTTGTTTGGGTCAAAAAAGTGTATCAACCTATCCCAACCCAAAAAGAATTGAGTTCCAAGGTTTGTTGGGATGAAAAACACAACGCCATTGCAGTGGCAGCAACAAAGGAAAACACATAGCTTTCTTATATGGTAATGAAAGTTGAAATTCGAATGAAGCAACCACCATATCACTCAGATGTCTCTGGGTATACCATGGAAAAATTCATTGAATCTGTTGTAGACACCAGCATAAGGAAGACGTAATGATTTGGAAAAACATATCAAGAAATTACTGAAATATTGCTTGAAATAATGAAAGTATGCAGGTTAAGAGCATAATTCACCTGATATCCATTCCATTCCAGATTTGGAGGCATCCCTTGAGGAGGTGAAAGCATCACTGGCGCATATGATGGGGACGCATCTAAGTAAGGAACAGTTTCATTTGAGGTTCTCGGTAAAGACCAGGATGTTACAACTGGTTGTGAAATGCCCGATGAGTGGAATGGAACAGAACCACCATCACGATATCCTGGAAGAGGATCCGATCCTCCCGCGGCGGTCGGATCAGGATGATGAAACCTGCAATTAATTGCAAATTTGCAAGAACCAGTACGCATGTAGAAGGGGCATTCTTTCTCTCCCTGTGATCAAAAGAAAATCATTAACGTACAATTTTAGGATTAACATTCTGTAGGACCTAGTTACATGACTGCATACTAGTCTTGTAACATGTCTGGCCTAATCAATCACAGGCATCCCATAGAAAGATGGTGGAATTTTGAAAGCAGAAATATAAGTATTACCGGTCGGATTGGCAGACCCAGAAAGTTAAACTCTAGTGGTGGTCCAACCACACTTTTTTCTCGAGGATGATGGTATCTACAAGCTTTTCCAAATTTACAACCCCCCGTTCTTAGGTAATACTGCAACAATTACGGGTAATGGTTAATAAAGCACACATCATGAGACATTGCATTTATATAACAGTTAATGAATACAGTGACAAAAGAAAATATCAACACAACTTCATCTCAGAAACACCTATCAATAACATACACAACTTCATCTCAGAAACACCTATCAATAACATTTTTTATTCCTGCTTAAAGAAGCACCAAAGAAACTGAAATAGCTGTTAGGAAAATTGATCCAATGCAATGAATCCATTAGTCATTAACAAGAATCACACAACTGTCACCAGTATACGTACAGAAAATACCATCTTAACTATTAAGAACAAGTTGATGAATACCATTCAATGACTCATGAAGTATGAAGACAGTAGTTGATATGAACTCTTGCAAAAACTTTTTAGTTCCATGAATCACCAAGCATAAGGCTTGGGAAATCGCATTCACACACACCCATTGCTTATATAAGTTATTAGTATTTCATTTTAATTCTGCATAATTTTACTTGCGAGGGGCTGGAAACTATGTGATTGCACCCATTACCACAATGTTGTAGCCCTACTAACAGCTAGGGCACAGAGTTGATTCCTAATAATAGCATCTTGTGGTGAATACTAATAGGTTATAACTGCATACCTTTGCATGTTATATTATATTTTACGAGGAATGATAGAGTTGCTCGCTGAGTAGATAAAAAGCATCATGATGCCCTCTTTGTTGGACACATGTCCATATAAGGGTGTTTTGAAAGTTAAAAACACCTACTGAATGTAAATTACCAAAGTAACCCCTGTCAGGCACGTGTCCAACAAACTGAACAAAGAGGGAGAATAGATGCTTTTTCTATTCATGCGGGTAACGCTAGCATTCCTCTATTTATGATGAGGAACCATAGATCGTAGCTAACACGTCACGTTAAATGTTCATTCAGCTACTAAAAATTACTTGTATATACTAGAACATGAAGCCTGCAAAAGAATGTAATTCAGGGAGGTTTTTGGTCCAAGCGCCGGATAGTCATGTTTTCACTCTCGTCTGTATGATTGAAGCAAAAGATCATAAATTATCGCTACAAGGGAAATCCATACAATTAACTCCAACCTTTATTCCTTCACAAGTGTTACCCTAATAGCACAAAAAACAAGATTTAGAGAAAGAAAATAACACCATAAATAAGATTTTTTTTTAAATAGAAAAGTAATGCAACCTAATAAATCAAACATTGAGTAGTATTGTTTAAATAGAAATATACGCCTTTTTTAGAATTACAAGCTGACTAAAACGGCGATCGGCTAATAAAGCAGCGATCAATACAATTAGTTCTATTATTTGACCAATTATGCATATTAATGCTATTATTCGGTGAATATAATAAAAGGAAATAGTAATACGCAACTATTTGGCTCTTTGGACAATTAGTCTGGGGAATGCTACCATGACGTGCTTCATAAAGAATTCAAAAAACAGTTTCCAGTAACTAATAGCACAAGATCCTCAATCTTCAAGCTTAATCACTCCCTCTCTCTCTCTCTCTCTCTCTCTCTCTCTCTCTCACTCACACACACACACACTTTTTAGGCAACAAACATAGAATTCGTACAATCCAGACTTCGTATGATATCTAACCGTAGTAGGAAATCGTGGGTAGAAGTGTTAACCTTGCATTCTGGTTGCCCTGTTCTTTCTGGGTATTCTTCCTTTTCCTTCTCCTTTTCCTTAAAAAGCATTAAGTGAAATTGATGACACAAAAAGATAAAAAAAGGTGAGAACGACCCAATAACTTCCAATCAAACCCACGATTGTGACTATCTCATACTTAGTAAATGATCGCATGCTTGCAAAGGTGATAACAACTACTTATTCTACCAGAAACTTAAAATAACTACATCCTACCTCCTCGTCCTCAGCGAAGAACACTTTTTTAGCAAGAACCATACAAGTTCTATTTGGATCACCGTTTTTGCACAAAAAAAAAGACGATAAATTTAAGTAGCTCTCCGAAAACAAATTTATTTCTTGGCGCAAAAATGGCGATCCAAACAAGCTATTAGATTTCTTTAATACATCTCATAAGTTCCTTACCAACTTTCCCTTACTTGGAGAGGAAAACTATCGAAATGAGTTATTCGCATAAGAGCTCACCTGAACTGATTCCGGCGAGTGCGATGACGATCGCACCTATAGAAACAATTTTCAGGCCCAAATCAACATAAAAAAAGAGGCAGAAAACACTACTCGAACGAATCGAAATCAATCCGAGTACCTGGTTTTTTCTTCCGGAAGGGTGATTGAATCTGCAGTTCAATCCGTAACGACATGTTCCGGTCCTAATATAAAAGGAGCAATCGGGCTCGTCAGGTCTCTGAGGATGATTTTGAAATCTTCTGTTTTCCTCCTCCTTCACGACAGTCTCCCCTTCTGGACTCTCGTTGTCGTTGTCGTTCTCATTCTCGTTCTCGTTCTCATTCTCGTTCTCGTTCTCGTTCTCGTTCTCATTCTCGTTCTCGTTCTCGTTCTCTTCTAACCCTAGTTTCTGTAACTCCCCATCTAAGGTTTCAAGACTAGCAGGAGCAAGATCGGATGCAGGTGCAGGAGCAGAACTAGCCGCAGGAGAAGATAAAGGAGACCCTAACTCCTCCTCCCTCACCTCCTCCTGAGGTTTCGACACCGAATACTCTTCACTGTCTCCCATTCTCCCTCCACATTTCAAACCCTAATTTTTTCCGGGGGAAGGAAAGTGAACCAGAGAAGGAGAGAGAAGCTTCAAGAAAAACAACCAAAAGGGGCAGAAATGAGAAAGGTTCTTTTGTACGGTATCTATAGTTCCACGTGAATATTTTAGAGAAATGCGTATTTTATACGACGTGAATACTATGTATTATACCTGATTGCTGACTTCTAATGATTGGTCGATCGGACGGATTTGAACGGCTGGTGTTGTAAGAGAGTTTTCAGGAGTTTTTCAGCTATCGTGTCGATTCGATACCAATGATTCGGATATACTGGTCCCCTCCCAGAGTAAAACTTTGCTTATCCCCCATGATGACCGACCCCAATGACCGCCCACAATATGAGCCAAGTGTCACATTTTTTGGAGGACAATGACCGTATAGATGTTTGACCAATCCCTATTGGACCTACAAATCAAAAATCAACCTGATTTGTAATTTATAGGCGTTGGGTTTGAGTCATTTTCATTGGTTGATTTTACCCGTGGGAATTTGAGCATTATTGACCATTAGTTGGGTACAAGGATCCAAAGGTTTGAAATCACTAATCAGGCCGATTTTTGGTTTGTAGGACCATTTAGAGATTGGCCAAACATCCATACGGTCATCATACTCTAAAAGCATGCCGTGTGGCTCATATTGTGGCGGTCAGCGAAGTTTTACTCTTCAGTCCTCACCCACTAAAAGGACATCTTGGTTGGTGGGTCAATCGTATCAGTGTACCCACAGTTTAAAATGGAAAATTACCGAAAATCTCCCTATTCCCAAGGGAGATTTACCGAAAGATGGCTGAGCAAGTGAGCATAATATATAACCTTTGAAGGGAGGTGATTATCAGAACTTGCGGTAATTCTACAAAAGTACAAATCTAACCGTTGGATGTATTCCCTCAAGTTTTTCTTTGCTGTTGACTTGCCATTTATCTCCAAGTATTTCTGTTGATCGTATGGTCAGCATTTACCTAATTAGGAGGGAAACCAACTATGGATCGTGTGGGGACGATGTTACATGCTTTCAGTGAAATTGGCGGCTATGATTAATTAATAAAGTCATGGACAACAGTATGAAATTAGCCTCTATGTCTATAACTTCAAATATAGAGATGCTTTTTTTGTAAAATCCAACTCCATCTCGTCTCTGTATCAAATTCCACATTTGAAGTTAGCCTCTATATCTCTATTTTTGACCAAGGTTTAAAAGGGACCATTGTTACCGTTTTTTCTGTTATAGGGCCAAAAATGAAAAAAATAGGATAAATGAAAAATAATGGAAATACCAGAAAAAGGGTAATTTTGAATTTCAAAATTTTAAAAATAGAAAAAACAGAAAAAATGGCCTTTTTTTTTACATTTTTTTTTTTTCAAAAAAGGGCATTTTAACGGTATATAATGTAAAGGGGTAGGTCCGAATCCGTTATAACAGCCGTTATTTTCGTTATAAGGGCCAATTTTTAAACCTTATTCTTGACTTCTAATATAGAGATTTATTCTTTTTACTTTTCTTAATTTTTATTTTTATATTTTTGTGTCATTCTAAAAGACTTTGATCCATTTGTATCCTTTTGAAATACATCTACTTTTTATCGAGAAATATTAATTATCTTTTATATCCTTTTAAAAGTTTTGATTTTAAAAATTTTGATATTTACTTTTTGTATCATTTTAAAAGCTTTTTGTACCCTTTTTAAATATGTTTTTTTTTAAGATGGAGCTGGTTAGAGTTCAACACTTTTTAGAAGACGCATCTATATTCAGATTTGAAGAAAATATTTTTTTCGAAAATTTAAGGTGGTTAGAGATACTCTAAAGAGATTTTATCGAATGAATTAACTTTTACTTAAATGCACCTTATGTGTGGCAGTACCTTAAACATGGCACACTTTTAGAGATCACTAACCTTATAGATGTTTAGCCCATCCTTAGGTGGACGGACCTACATACCAAAATCATCATGATTAGTACTTTTTATACATTTGGGTTAGAGTCTCTTTCATGTTTGTTGTTTAACTGTGGATTTTGATCATTATTCAGAAGTGGCATACTATTAGAGACCACTCACCGTATAGATGTTTGCCCATCCCTAGGTGGACCACCATGCAGAAAATCAACTTGATTAGTGATTTTTAAGCATTTGGGAGATGTCACGTGCATTGTATATGGCAGCACCTTACACGTCACACTCTTAAAGATCACTAACCATATAGATGTTTGGCCCATCCCTAGGTGGCCTTACATACCAATTTCATCCTGATTAGTAATTTCTGTCTATTGGATTATAGTCTTTTTTCATGGTTTGTTTTTAACCGTGGGTTTTGAGTATTATTTAGAAGTGGCTAACTATTAGAGACCATTGACCGTATGGGTGTTTGGTTTATCCCTAGGTATCAACATGATTAGTGATTTCAAAGCATTTGATTGGAGTCGTTTTCATGGATTGATTTTCAACAATAGAATTTAAGCATTGTTATTTTGAAAGCAACTCGAGGTACATTTTTTACCAATGAAAAAATCACACCACCATCCACGTCCATGGACCTTGAACCATGTGATCATTGTCTAAAGGAACTTTTAAATTTTTTTTGGCACATTAAATTTTGACACGTTGATGCCATGTGGCATTCTTGGAGACCAATGACCGTATGGATGTTTGGCCCATCTCTAGGTGGACCTACATACTAAAATTCATCTTGATTAGTAATTTCCATTCATTGGATTAGAGTCTTTTTCATGTTTTATTTTTAACCAAATTTTTAATGATCCAAAAGTAAATAACTAATCATGCTGACCTTCATTGTGTAAGTAAACTTAGGGTTGGACCAAACATTCATACTGTCAGAAGCCTCTAATAGTGTGCCATGTGACTCACACTGTCGTCCATCATCAACGTTGACGGTAGACACCCATCGTCAAATGTTTTCTTGTGGAAAGTTCGCGTAAACCATTTAATGCGTTTACAACGTGTTGAAAAATAAAAGTTATGTGATGACCAAAGTACCCCTAAAAACAAAAAAAGAAATAAAAGAATTAAGAAAGCATAATGAGTATATTTCACGAAATATTGGGGATTGGGGATAACCCAAAAAGGGCCTTCTTACATTAATAAGTAGAATAGATTAATAATGCAAAACAGAAAAGTTGATTTTTTACCGTAAAAATATCTGCATCTCCATTAGATAATGGAAAATGCCAATTTAAGGTTTTTTTACTAATGTTAAATGTTAATTAATAGTTTTATCTATATTATTATAAAGCAACAACCGGTAGTGGCATGCATGTGACACAATTAGAGACCTCACTACTTTCAAGGTAAAACCTTCCCTCGTTAAAATGTCCCTTCACAGTTTAGGTTGTTTGGCACGTCCACATCACAATAGTAAATGCTATGTGGAACCCTATTATAGATCACTGACCTTATGGATGTTTGTCCCATTCCTGATGGACCTATATACCAAATATCAGTCTGATAAGTGATTTCAAACCTTTGGATCTGAGTACCCCAAATAATGCTTCAAATCTATGGTTATAAATCAACCCACAAAATGACTCCAATCGAATCCTTAAAAATCACTAATCAGGCTGATTTTTTTGCATATAGGCCCACCTAGAGATGAGCCAAACATCTATACGGTCAGTGATCTCTACGAGTGTGCCATGTGTAAGGTGCTTCCATGTACAAGGTGCGCATGCATCGCCCGTGGCGTTGCCCTAGTTAAAATTAAGTGAATATTCAAAATTTTACTTTCCTAGATATCTTTGATAACACCATGAATGTCTCTTTCCCTTCTAATTTTCCTCCTCTCATCGGTCTCAAGTTCTTGAATGTTTCCTTGAACAACTTCACCCGATTGGATGGTTCAGACGAATTGAAGAAATTCAATAACTCTAGGTTCATTCAATCTAGGATTTTTAATGCTTCAAAGACCCCCAAAATTTCAATTTGAACTCATTCGGGAAACCCACCTCCCATACACCAAAACAACTACAAACCTAGAAGCGAAGACCACGAAGCGGAGAAATCCAAATTGAGAAACAGAGCTGTAGTTCTGGGATCAACGATTCAGGGTCGAGGTTCGTTGTTGTTTCCATGACTCTTTATGCCACTTTTACGTACAAGAGAAGAAAAATAACTAACATAAAGAAATGGGTGATCTCGAAACTGACAGAGTTACCTTTTAAGATGGATAAATCAGGACTATTTAAGGAGAAGGTGAAGGTGACGCTTACCGACAGTGTCGAAGACGAAGACGGCAAGGGCGTCATGCGGCGGCAGTCGACTGGAAATAGGGCAAAGACAAGCTCTTCTCTCGAAGGGGGTTTAGAGCTCAAGGCTCGGGTTAAGAATGAGAAATGTTGATTTTTTGCCTTTTATATGATGCACAATAGTTTGCACTTTGCACCAAGGTTTAAAGGAGGCCGTTTTAACGGTTAAACGGACTGGGGGCGTTACCGTTTTAACGGATTGAAACGGTCAGGGGCAAAAATGGAAAAAAATGGATTTTAACGGAAAAAATGGCGCTGAAATTCAAATTTTGAAATTTGAAAATTAAAAAAAAAAATGGAATTTAATGGATTTTAATGGAAATTAAACGGTTTTAACGGCCGTTTTTTTTTACAAATTTTTTTGAAATTAAACCGCTGTTTAAACGATTTTAACGGCCGTTAAAACAAAAAAACGGCCGTTTTTTTCAAAACCGATAAAACGGGTTTAAACGGTTTAAACCGAAACGGGCTTGGGGCGTTACCGTTTAAACGGTTTTAACGGCCGTTTAAACGGTAACGCCCCAAGCCCATTTCCGTTTAAACACGTTTTATCAGTTTTGAAAAAAACGGCCATTTTTTTATTTTAAGGGCCGTTAAAATTGTTTAAACAGTCGTTTAATTCTGAAATTTTTTGTGAAAAAAACGTCTTTTAAATCCGTTAAATTCTATTTTTTTTTTAATTTTCAAATTTCAAAATTTGAATATCAGCGCCATTTTTTCCGTTTAATTCTGTTAAATTCTATTTTTTCTACTTTTTTCATTTTTGCCCCTGGCCGTTCCAATCCATTTAAACGGTAACGCCCCCAATCCGTTTAACTGTTGAAAACGGCCTCCTTTAAACCTTGGTTTGCACAACTTGGATTGTTTAGGGGTTAGAGCATCTCCAACCCTTCCCTACCCTAAACACTTAAAGTAGGGTAGAAAATACTCTTCTTACCTAAAATTTTGAAAGCTCTCCAATAATTCACCCTAAACTCTACCCTTCCTTAAGTATAAGAACCAATAGAAAAAGGGAAAATGTCAAAAATTAGAGGAATGAATGGGACATAGGTGACATTAAGTTGAAAGATGGAGAGGACATGGGCACCCACAATGGCCCAAAATACCCTCCCTTCCATTTGGGCACCCCACCCCTTCTCCTTCATCGTTCCAAACACACCCTATGATCCAAAATGGTGGATTGATAATTGATTTCCTCGTCCAGATTCTAGACGATGGATGCTCCACAACACTTAGGAGGGTAAATGGGTCGGGCTATGGGTAAGCCCAAGACAACCCAGGACATGGGTAAAGCCAAGTTTGTCCCAGCTTGCTAGGGACTGAATCTGAAGTTAGGGCCTAAGAACGGACCAAGACTAGATATTCGAACTGGGACATAACTTGGTTTTTACTTGAAAACCGAGTCCAAGCTCTCGTCATTTACATATCGGGCTCAACCTCAGTCCCAAATCCATGAACTACCAAAGGCATCCCAAGCAGGCCAGGCGAAGGTACCCATCTGGCCAGGCCGGCCCGTGTGCAATTCTAACCACTGGATGGGGAAGGAGTTCTAAGTTGCAGATGAGTTCCACTGAGGTGGTTGGGCAATTGCTTTTAGAAAAATGAAGCCCATAAAGTTCTAGGAGCTTTAACATAGAAGCAGTACAGATGATCTTAACCATCAGATTAAGATCAAAGGCCCATTAGCCCCATACCCACAAGAAAGAAAATAATCAATAGCTTGTTAATTGTTACTTCTGTGAGTTTATGTAGGAGGGATTATTCTAAGTGATCAAATTTCCAAGTATCACTCATCATGAGATCACAGCAAAACTGTTTTGAGATCCAAGAAATTGCTCTGGGTTGAAGTAATTGAATGGGCCCAATGAAGGCCCAGGGTCAAAACAGATTCAAATTGTTAATTTAAAAAAATAAATTACAGAGAACCCTAAGCCTATAATTCTATCAATGAACAACAGTTTAATCAACCACATTAGTTTACAACCTTCATCTCCCATTCAGCTATCCTCTACCCTTTTTCACTGAATGACCCGTCTTCCGCTTGTGACGGCTGAAATCTGACACAAACCTGAATGTCTGGCCACAACCTGGCTCACGGCACACATAAGGCCGGGCACCTGTGTGCACCCTGATGTGCTCAGTCCGAGCCCATGCCCACTTGAATGTCATCTTGCACCCCTTCCACGGGCACTTCAGGGGGCGATCATCCATGTGTACTCGCCTGTGCTGCACCAGATATTTGTGGGAGAAAAACTTCTTCCCACACCCCTTGACTGAACAGATGTTGCGCTTGTGCAACACCAGTTCTTGCTTTGAGCTGAACCCCATAGTGCACCCATCCATATCACACTGGTATTCTGCTTCCTCGTCCTTTATTATGTCGTAACTGTTATTACTACTAGCCGGAGCTTTCTTTGCGTTCTTTTTTCTGATTCGCTTCTCACCCACTGGTTTGACTTTGACTTCTTCAGGAGGCTTTGATGATCTTTTTCTAAGGCGTGTGCTGGGTCCACCTTCAATCTCATCTTTTAAATTTGAATCATATCTTCGGATGTTCTTCACACTACTGGTACGAAGTGGTGGCATCTCATGTTTTGTTTGCCCACTTCTGAGAATCCTCCCACATTGTGGAGGGGAATCATTTTCAGGTGAATCTTCTGCAGTTTCAAATGGGTTGTCCTGTTGGGAGAATTTGGCTTTCTTGGTTGCCCCCTTCTCGACTGTTTGTTGCCTCTTCCGTCCAGGCTTTCTAGCCATAGTGGTGGTTACACACGACGAGTTCTTTCTTGGATGTTTGGTCCGGCAGCTTATATCTGGTTTCCTCTCAAGCTTTGGATCTGGGAAGCTCCTGAAGTGTTCTTCTTGGGTGTCTCTCTGAGCTAGGTAGGGATGAACCTGGTTTGACATCCAGACCTTCCCACACCATTTGCCAGCAACAACTATCTTTTTCTGCTTACCAGGCCCCTTCCCCGAAACCTTAGGTTTTGTTGGGGAGTTGACAGGAGAACCACGGCCAAATGCCTTGTATATGACTGAATTATACGGCATCTGCTTGCTGTAGAGAGGCGACCGGCTGAGATTGGCACTGTAGTAGAGATTGATGCCCAGCTTTACAGCCCAGTCCCCATTACCGGGTATGGCTTCCTCGTCATCCAGAGCTGATCGGATCCTCTCTTGATCTTCTTTGGTAGCCTCCCTGAATGGAATGTCCTTCCAGAGATAATCGATTCCCAATTCTTCTGCCAATGATTTTGCTTCTGCTTCTACTTTGGAATACCCTGCAAGTGTTGTCACAGGAAACCATAAAACATGGGAAGGAAGAGAGAGAATCCTTTTACAAAGACGGTGAAGATTCATATCATCATGTGCCTCATCCAAACTATCTGGGGTCAGTAACATTAATCCTATTTGCCACTCGACTTTATTAAAATGATTGTGAAGATTGCTTTTTGAAGTTTTGAGAATGTGATCAATAAGGACAGGCTCAAAAAAATGAATGAGCTTAATGGGATGCGAAAAATGTAATGCACTGCTTGGGCATATGTTAAACGAAAACTCACCTGCATGACAAAGAAGCAATATATGCACTCCACCTATTGGTCGAAGTTGCTTTTCTACCTCCACAGCATGTTCAAGACAAAATATATGCTTTCTAGAAGATTCTTCATCAGATCTGTGCATAAGCAACATGTCTGCGTTCTTTGATATGTCAATATTACTAAACTTGGTTGTTTCACCAAAGGGGGCGGCTGGAGAACAATTTGACAGGGCACATGAGGAATTAGACGGCATAGAGTAATCGGCAGAACCACATTCTACCCTTTCCATCTCCACATCACTCTGACAGACTTCAGCAGATCCAATTATCACCCTTTCAGATATCGCCATTGTATCTCTACATGAACCCTTTAAACTATTTGATTCCAGGGACACTAGGGTCTTGATGTCACTCTCGAGGGGGCAATCCAAAGTCTGTCGACTTATACCTTTGGCATTAGCACTTGTCCATTCATGCTTCCTATCAGAAGCACTGGTGCATCGAGAAATTTGGACAGAAACTTCATTCCCACAACCAAGTCTTGATGAAGAGTGCGAGATACTCACAGCTGCTCCATCCTGATGGTCTGAATCAAGTGAATGCAGTTCAGAATCATCACACAGAAAGTTACTTTTAGATGAGAAGATTCCACGTGAAGATCCAAAGAGTTCATTCTGATTAGATAGTAGTGAACAGTGTGCCATGTCATTTTCAACAGCACTCGCAAGAGTCTCAGGTTCAACCTGCTCTTCCTCAGAGTCTGATGAATTCCCATAAGCAAAAGCTAATAGATCGAGAGAAGAAATGCCTTTCTGGGTTCCCGGATCTGAAACCACTTCCACCCTTTGATCTGCCACTTGGACTTGGTAATCGCCAGATTGGACTGGAACATCATAAAGACCATCCTGATCACTCTTTTCAATCCGTCCTGCGTCGAAACAAGTAGATTTAAGATTAGAATCTGCACCAGGAGAAGGTAAAGGCCGAGCAAGATGATCAGATTTCAGATAATTGCAACCACAGCATACCATTTGTCGGATTGTGCCATACACATGGCAGAAGCACAATCAATCCAGACTATCAAAATGTTAGGCTACCAATGGATGGGCCATAACCCCAAAATTGCACAATTTGAAGAATCATAACCATGACATCTATAAGAGGTTTTCCCTAACCGTTCACCTACTTCATTCCTAGCCACCCGAGTTACAGCAAGGAAACAGTTAGGATCTTCTGATTGCAATAACTTCCACACAGGCATTCCAATGAGTGGCCAAACATTGGGACAGTCTGGATTAATAAGCTGTGTATCACATGCATAGCCATGTTCCGGAATACATACAGCTGAGAGGTAGGTTAGAAAAAAAAAGAACATGGGAGAATCACATTCCTAGTACAATGCGGGCCATGCAAAACATTTATCTGGTTAGGGAAACTAAAAATCAACCATCAGTACTGCAGCTTACCTGAACAAGAATTCATCTCAAAATCCTTTTCATTCCCATTAGCAACAGTGTATCTGTCATTAGGTACTCCAGAACCAACAGTCCAATCATTGAAGAAGCTGCAATCAGCCGACATGAAGTATTGGGCAGCCGATTCTTTGGGTTGAATGACAGCTGCGCATGCAAAGCTCAATATCCCACATGTGACACATGAAAACAGTCCCTGATCTAACAACCCAGCACCTTGACAGGTACTTTCTTTTTCACTGTTGGAGTCCTGCGTCACTGAAGTGGAAGTGCACAAATCAGCATTTCCATGCTGGCCATATTTCACAGATAATGAGGTCGGTCTGTTTCCTTCGCACACAGAACTAGATTTTCCTTTCATTGAACAGAAACCAGTCAAATGCCCGAGCCCCACATTCCTGTCTAGCATGATATCATCAGAAAGTAAAATTTTTGAGGGTTCCAGTGCTTCCTCAGGACTGCATAAACCAAGTGACAACCTGGGTTTTACCCTCATTTGGGATCCAATACGTATATTTGAACATAGTATCTCTGAAGAATTTTCCGGGAGAAGTACACAAGAAGATCCTTGTTCCAGAAGGACATGAAGTAGGTCATTGTTTTGTATTACATTCTGCACAAATAGCTCTTTGACCATGGTTTCTCCTTCACCCCTCTTCCTATCTTTTAGTCTGGAGCTTCGTGGCTCAGTATGGATGCTCATAGGTACCCTGAACAGAGAAACTGAGACCATGTTTAGATTAAGATAATAAAAAGCTAATCTCTCCAACTTAAATTGTGATTCCAGCTTCTAATTATACAAGTGCTACAAATTGATTGATCGTGTCCACGACTGTTTTTTTGACTTGGGGTCCTTATCCATCAAGCAGTTCAGGAAACAAGATTGAAGGTAAGATGACTTCCAAATTTATCATAAAGAGCCCATGAACTCAGAGTAGAACTTTGCTGACCGCCACCGATCAGCAAAGTTGCTGACCAACCAACGTGGCATGCTCTTAGAGGACGATGACTGTATGGATGTTTGGCCAATCCCTAGTTGGACCTACAGACCAAAAATCAGCCTGATTAGTGATTTAAAACCTTCGGATCTTTGTAACCCCCATGTTTAAAAAGGATTTTTGAGGCTCGCCTCAGTGGTCATTTATGAGGCTTAAGCCTCAGTCCATTGAGGCTATAGCCTCACTTTTACACGTTAAAACCCGAGACAGTAACCCCTCTTTTTTTCAAACTCTTTTTTCCAAAATACCATACCCAATAATCTTTTATGATAAAACCAACCTAAAGGGTCTTAATTTTGTACTCAAAAACCTTTTATTTTATGAGAGACCCTAAATCTGAGCTTTCATCCCTAGTTTTCCTCGCTTGAAAGAAATCCTCACAGAGAGCTCAAATCTTATTGGATTTTGCTTCCGTCGCTTCCTACGGTTTTCTTGCGAGAAACCTCATCAAACTCAAGCAAGAAATCAAAGCATTATAGACTTGCTCTATTATTTTCCTAGCTCTATCTTGGTAGTTACTTTGTTAGTAGACTTACCTTATTAACGATAATTTAGTTATGTGATTTATGTTTTTTAAGATTTGATATCAACATCAAGCTTTCAACCCGAGTGTCCAACAGTGTCACTCCTACGGTAAAAGTTATAGCATCAACAACGTTTATGTTTATTTAAGTTATTTATTTCTCATGGTATGTTGTTTTTAATTTTTTTAAAAATTGACAACACCGCCTTGAGCCTATGCCTTGCCTTTTGGAGGCAAATCGCCTCAGTACCCGAACTAGCCTTTTTAAACCTTGGTACACCAAATAATGGTCAATAATGCTCAAATTCCACGGTTAAAAATCAATAAATACGATTCCAATCCAATGCTTAGAAATCACTGATCAAGCTAATTTTTGGTCTGTATGTCCACCTAGGGTTGGACCCAACATCCATAAGGTTAGAAATCTCTAAGAATGTGCCATGTGGCTCATATTGTGGGTGGTAAGTAACTTTGTTGATGCATTTTATGATGCTTTGAAACAATGTCGATATTGAAGATTAATTTCGCTAAGACTGAAGTTTCTGCAGTAGGTGATGTGGAAAATATTGGGGGGGTTGGAGTGGGCTTTATATTGCAAAATAGGCCATTTTCCTTCTACACATCTTGGTCTACCCCAAGCAGAAAATTACAAAGCTCAGAGCTTGTGGGACACATTGGTGAAGAGCTTTGAGAGGAGATTGGTTTCTTCGAAGAAAGGTTACCTTTCTAAAGGAGGTAAACTAACTCTAATTCCAAGCAATTTATCCAACCTTCCCACTTAATTTCTGTCCTTGCTCACTATTTTAGTGGGCATATAGGCTCGAGAAGTTGGAGAAAGACTTTCTTTGAGATGGGATAGAAGAAAAAAAGAAGTATCATCTAATGGAATAGAAGAAGGTGCATTCTCCCAAGGATGTAAGGGGTTTGGGGATCCGTCCTTCTAAGGTCATTAATAGAGCCTTACTAGGAAAGTGTTGGTGGAGAGTTGGGAATGAAATAAATAGTCTTTGGAGAAGAGAGATGGAGTGCAAATATTGCATTAGGAATTGGGGTTGGGATACTAATGGTGTGCAAACCATGGTTTAAAAAACGGCTGTTATAACGAAAATGACGGCCGCTATAACGGATTCGGACCTCCCCCGTTACCTTATGTACCGTCAAAACACCCAGAAAATAACGACTGTTATTTTCGTTATAACGTCCGTTATTTCCATTTTTGAAATTTTGAATTTCAAATTTCAAAATTTGAATTCCAACGCCATTTTTCCGTTATTTTCCGTTTTTGCCCCTTAGTGTTACAATTTGTTATAACGGCCGTTATAAGGAAAAAAAAACGGTAACACCCCCAGTCTGTTACTGTTATAACGTCCCCTTTTAAACCTTGATGCAAACCAGTCAAGGAATTAGCATGTGGAAAGGTATCTCTAGTCTGATTTTAAAAAAAAAGTACAAGGTCAACTCAAAAGCAAAATCAAATTTTGAGCAAATTTGTGGTGTTGAGATAATATCATAGGTATAGAGTTTCCCCAGTTCTACGAGAGATAGCCAATACAGGAATTCTTATTTCGGACTCTTTGGAAATTAGGGGAGGAAGAGCCTCATGGGACATTCATCTTAAAAGGAATCTGAACAATTGGGAAGTGGATCAATACATGGATCTATTGGGTCACCTTGAAGCAACTCTTCTCTTTATAAATGAAGATGACAAGAGAATTTGGAAGAAACTGGAAACATCTCTTTTGGGTTCGTTCTTTTGCATTAGCCCTTATGGATTATCATGCCCCGACATTCCTGTTAAAAAGTATGAAAGTCTCCAATTCCAACGAAGGTAACATTCTTTATCTGGACGACGTCCTTGGATAGATACTAATAGCCAATCATCTCATAAGTTGGAAAAGATTATGCTGAAAATGTGTTTCTTGTGCAAAGAGGCCTATAAATTGGTAAATCATCTCTTGATTTGTTGCAGATTCAGTCAAAGCATTTGGAATAGACGATTCCTTATGTTTAGTGTCTCTTGGGTGTTTCTAAGAAGGTTTTAGAGCTTCTCCATGGATGGTTTAGAAGATTTGGTATGCTACATAGATTAGTTTGGAGGCTGATCCTTTTTGCTATTGGGTGGATGATTTGGAAGGAACAGAATAGGCAGATGTTGGGACAAATATAGTTGTCATGTAGTTGTTTTCAAGAGAATTATAGCTGCAATCAGACATTGAACGATCATCCTCAAAAAATTCTCTGATTGTTTTTAATAAGTATACGCGTTAAAGAATTCCACAATCTGACTTGAAGAGTTTATTCTTCCATTCAAGTCGATTTTTCAGCAAGTCAACACAAGTTTATATATTTTTTCATAAGTTGCCGAACTGCCATCCCAATAACTAGTCGTTTTATCTGGGCTATACTTGTAAATTTCCCATACCAGTAATATAATTTTTACTTTATTGATAAAAAAAAAAACTGCTGTTACATGTATAGGTTGCCAGAGTCAAAAACCAACTCCTTTTTCTTTTTGGTAAGTAGCAAAAAATATTTTTGCTATTGACCAAAGCTTAACAGTTTCAAGACATGCTTTTGTTATTAAATTCTCTATTAAGATATCAAAGTTGTGACTTCAAGAAACAAATTAATGATGGACGAAACTTCACCTCTTTCCAACAGATAAAGTGAATGGATTATTTGCAGTTCTGTACAACCACCATCCATTTACACTATCATTGAACATTCAAACTTGAAGGATTATTGAAAGGAACAGTCTAGAAGCAAGAAGTTGAAGGTCATACCAAAATCAACAATATGGGTGAAAAAGTACTCCTCAAAGGTGACTGGGTGAAAGAGAACAAACCTTGAAGATAAGGTTAGTGCAAGTTCATAGAGAAGCTGAAAATGAGACACCATGGGAGGATAATTGATTGAAGCCCTACGAATCGCAGCTTCTTTTGCAACCCTCAACCATTCAGGGGTTGCAATATTTGCCGCCTCCCCACAATTAAATCCTACAATGCCAAATCAAATGAAGGAAATAAGAATTCTAACCTGCGTACAACAAGTTTTATTTTTGTCAGGGCGAGCAAGTGGTCAAGCTCTAGATATATGATATGGCATCATTTTCTATTAACATTCATTAGAAAGCCTTTACTAGCATTCAAGAATCATGATATCATTGAGTTGATGAAGTTTTTGACTAAACCAGAATGAAGCATAAGATTTCTATAGCTGCAATAAGTGTTTCAAATCGCTACCAAGTTTGGGCCACCAATGATGCATGGTCAGTAGTCAGCGAAAATCTTGCGTGCACTAAAATGCAGAATGGCAATTGTTTGGTCGACAGGACATCCCAAAAAAAAAGGGATATGATATAATGAACCAACAGAGACATGGTATCTTTATATTGACCCAAAAGGAAAAAGTTCCAAGTGAAAGATGCCTCACCATGGCTGAACCCTGAATGATAGGCTCTTGGAAAAGTAACGACAAACTCTCCAGCATTTTGCACCAATCTGATTTGAAGATATATGAATAAGGTGAGCAACACAGAGATATATTCATGCCACTATCCAAAACACTAAATTTGTGCAAAAAGTGGAAACACCAGCAAGCTCTTATGACGATGATCAAAAGGTCACCTGCAGCAAGGAATTCCGGCACCAATAAGTACTTCGGGAGACATAACCGTTGTCTTCTCACCAAGAGTAGCAAAAGTAACTGCCACAAAAGTCCACAGGATCAATTATCCAATAAAACTGTCCTATTTAACGAAATAAGACCATTTCACACCAACATTTAAGCCATCACAAAAAGATGTGACCAACTTGATCCAAAAGTAAAATCAGGTAACCAAACATATGCTAAAGGAAACAGGATGGATGCAGATAACAAGAAGCAGGGTGGTCAGCAAATCATAATCAAAAAGAAAGAAGGGGAAAAAACATAAAAGAATAAGTAGCAGCAGTTACCCAGAACGTTTAACTTAACAACTAGAACCATTGGAGGGGAAAAAATCAAGGCAACCAAACAATGCATGTTATCGAATGACTTGCCATCACAACTCCATGAGTAATGCTAAAAGAGGAAAGTGAACATATTAAGGAATGAGAGGAACGAGGAAAGTGAACATATTAAGGAATGAGAATCAGTCTCCAACATAACTAGCTAGCATTCCCCACCGAACTAAATCCGTGATGTGGACATCATGCCACCCTACAGGGCCTACTACAGGCGCAGGCAGAAGAACAAGGCCCACATTGCATTGTGGGTTGGTCACAGGTGCTTTTGAAGACCCAAGCACACATGGGACAAACCAGTGAAGACCCTACACCGGGAGGATGTGCGCGTGGGAGGTGTTGCTGCGGTTAAGAGCGATTAGGAGTATACTCAGTGTCCCGTAGAGTAGTCACACAACGCGTACGAGGGAAAATCTTGAACTTAGGCCCATCTACTTGGGTCCGGGTATAGTCTTTGGTTGTTTACAATACAAGGTTGATTCTGATTGAAGAGATACTGATTCCCTTGGACCCCACCAAACATCTACCTAAAACCTAACTATATTAAACCCACCAACCCAAAAATATCTTTTATGAACTCCTAGACCCTAAACAATGGAAGCTATGCCTTAGCATCCCAACCCTACGCCTTCAATAGCACCTTATTCTTCCTTTGCGAACCTCCACAACTACTTTACTGATAAGAATCCCCGGGCCACCCTAAAACGATTAACACATCCGTTTCTTCATATTTTCTTAGAACGACACATACTAAAACCAAAAGCAAACCCCCATCTTATTCGATAATTATTCTGTCAGGGGAAAGCAAAATTGTTTGCGGTCCTCTACATCAAAGCCGGCTCGCAGTATCACGTAGTAGGCAGTCCTCCTTCGGACTCCCGAAACATGCTTTCCTTTACGTTTGCACGTTGCCCCATGCAACCTAATAAAGTGCATGGCATTCTCAATTGAACACCTCTGAAGGATGACACAGCATACGATGGTATCAGTATCAAGCTAAACAGGGGAGACAACCCAGTTTATCTACTTCAAATCCCCCTCATCCCTAGTTCCTACACATCTAAAGTCCTAGTCTCAACCACCCACATAACAATCCACCATTTTTTTTTCTTTCTCTAATTTGATTGATCACTATTTAATGCTGCAAAACTTGATAACCACGAGAGAGAAATCAATGAACCAGCTACTAAACCACATCTAACAAGGAGAAAAGGCAATACTATTCACACAGAGAAAGAAAATTTGGAAACAAAATGAAATTCCCCTCACAAAAGCTGGGAAAAGAAATGCAAAACCACCAAACCCACTAAAACAGCGAGAACAAAAGCAATAATAACTCCAAGAAAAAAAAATTGAACACCGCTAAGAAAAGAGAAAAAATATAAAACAGAAACAGGGGATGGCTTATCTTTTTCTTTGTTTTCAGGCAGTAATTAACTCACCAAGAGGATTGACTTCTCCTCCAAACCCCTGAACCCTAATTACCTCCTCGAACGCAACAGCGGCTTCCTTCGGCACTCCGTACCATGTCTTCCCCGCCCCCATATGCAAATAGTTCAAGCTATGCAAATCGTGATCCTCCACATGCCAAGCAAACCAACTAAACATCATTGCTATATACACCATCGGCGAAGTTACACCCCGTATTTCCTCCTTCATAAACCTCAATAGCGACCCTTTCGCCCTTGAAACCCCTCTCATATTCCACGCCGTCTCCCCGACCGTCGCCGCTTCCCCTGCTTCCCGCCATTTCTTCCCATTAACCGGCACAAACGCCGACCCTGGCATATCATTCGCATATTCCACCCTAAAGGGTTTATCCACACTGGCCTTCCAGAAAAGGGTTTCGATTTCCAGCGCTGAAAACCCCTTCTTCCCACTTCTCTTCAAATGGGTCTTCTCGAAATTCTTCGCCTTTACTTCAAATTGCTGAACAGTGTAAGTTTCGCCGCTCTGCCATACTGGTTTCTGAACGGGCCGAGTCTTCCGAGGACAAAATCCAATCTGTTGGTGCCTGGTAGTGAATGTGGGTGGGGATTTAGGGTTATGGCTGGGGTTCCGGGCGGCCAAAGAGCGGTTGAGGTTGGCGATTGCAGTTTTCTTCGGCGCAGGTGACACCGGAGGAATGATCTTGCAGATTCCATACTTCGATGCTTCTTTTTCGATCTTGAGAATGTAGGAGATGGGGTCCTCGAATTCGTCTAGTGTTGGATGGTATTCTGGGGCTAGAGGTAGTGTTTTGAGCCATTGAGGGATCTCTGGAGGTAGCTCTGCTGCTGCTGCTGCTGCCATTAATGAAGGAATAGATGGAGTTTAGGTTTCTTCATTTACAGTCTCAAGCCATTAACATACAGAGAGAGGGAGAAGCGGAGAAGAACTTTTTAGGGTTTTCCTTTTCCTTGCTCTGTTCTTCTTCTTCTCTCTGCTCTGTTTCTCTCCTGAACAGGGGAGGTAAAATGAGGGCAAGTGGGAGAGTCGATAGATGCGAGTGAGGCTATTAATTTTTGTTTCGAGGGAAGTTTATGAATTGCCATTGCTTTTCCAATTAATTGCTGCTTTGCCATTAACTTTTCTAATTTTCGAAAATGGGGTCTCTTATTAATTCTCTGCTCTTTTTTAGACGTTGAATTAAATTAGGTTATTTAATTAGAGCCCTTTAATTAGAGCCCTTCTATGATACAGAATTTTTTTATAAATATAAATCCCTAAAAGTGCCATGTGGGCCCAGTGACCCATCAATGGTTGGTCCATATCTTGGCCGACTTACACACCAAAAATAGCATGATTGATGATTTCTAGCCATTGGATATGACTCATATGAGCACTTTTTCACTGGGGGCTTTATGAACAGGCCTATGGGTTGGTTTTCAAGCTCATCATTAAAAAATGCTCAAATTCAACCGTTAGAAATCATCAATCATGTTCATTTTAGGTGTATAAGTCTGACAAGGAGTGACAAATCATTGATGACAGGGCCTGTCATCAAGGCCGATGATAGGGCACAATATGAGTCACATGGCACACTCTTAGAGGACTATGACCGTATGGATGTTTTTACAATCCCTAGGTGGACCTACAAACCAAAAATCAGCTTGATTAGTGATTTCAAACCTTTGGATCTTTGTACCTCAAATAATGGTCAATAATGCTCAAATTCACACGGTTAACATCAACCCGTGAAAATAATTCCAATCCAACACCTACAAATCCCTAATCGGGCTGACTTCTGGTTTGTAGGTCCTCCTAGGGATTGACCAAACATCCATACAGTCAGAGTCCTCTAAGAGTGTGCCACGTGGCTCATATTGTGCCCTGTCATCAAAGTTTTACTCATCATTAATGGGTCAGTGGGCCCGAAATAATGGGCCACGTGTCACATTGAGACACTTTTGTGTCATAGAGTTTTTTCCATTTTAATTAAGGGATGTAATTAGAGTAATAGAAAATCCTCCATTTTCTTTTCTGGCCCTTATATTCCTCCTAATCTTTGTTTTTAGTGCGGCCACCCATAAAGAACCAAATTCAATTATAGAAGTCCAATTTGGGTCCTAGGAATTTTTAGAACCAGAATTGATTAGTACTCAATTTTCCATAAATTCCAAATCTAATAGCGGGTACGATTTGGAACCTATAGTTCATTTCCACAAAAATGTATTTCTAGCATTGTTTACGATAAAATAAATTATCGAGAACACTCCATCTCAACCGTAGGAGTCTTATCAGTTCAAGATTGATAGCTACCCAATTTAGAACTAGCCTTGAATTGGATTAGGGCTGGGGTAAGTAATGAAATCATGACATTCCCAAACAGTCCCTTAGTTAACTGGATTGCTCATTGCTTGCTAGCATTGATCCTTAGCTAAAACTAACCCGATTACAAACCCTATTTTTTTTCTTTTTTATTTTTGAGAAAAGAATGATCCAAATTGTTTGTTCAGTATCCAGGGGTGTCAATGGATCCGGGTAGGCATTTATCCAACCCCGATGCTGATCACTAACCAAGTCTAGAATTGGATCGGAACTCAAAACATGGGATGGTCGGATCCATCAGTTAAATGTCGGGTAATGAATATAAAATTGCTATACCATGGTACCCAAACTAGACTCGATTATTGATCCATTTTGGATAGATAGGTATTCAAGTCATGGTTCGAAATCTCGATTGATCTCGTCTGGATCAGTTTCTATCGAGACGGTGTATGGATCTGATCACACTGGATCGGGCGATATGATGAGTTGGATCGGGCAAGTCAAACTAGCGGCAACCAAATATATATAACACAGTGATTTTTGTAATTTTTCCATCCTTTCTCATTGTTTTCGACCCCTTTTCACCTCAAACCCTATTTCTCACAGTCCCGATCCTAAAACACTTAAAAACCTCTAGATATTTGAATATCTAACAAAATTCTTCCAATCGGGTAGCATTGTAATCAATTCGGCGAAAAACGAAGGTATGGAGCCATATTTTTATATTTTTTTTACCAAAATATTATCTGATTTTCTTAGATCTTTGAAGATCTAACAAGAATCTTCAAAGAATGCTTAGATTCCTCATTTTTCTTTAATTTTTTATTTATCTTCACTTAAAGAGAAAAATCTCACATGTGTATTATGGATGGAAAAGTCTGAAGCTTAATGGGTGAAGCCCTCATTCTCTGTTTTCTATTGTTCTGTATAGTGAAAAAATGTGAGCAAGTCTGTAATTACTTTACTAATTGAGATCATAAAAGGTTTAAACTTGTATTTGGATAACGTCGGATATTGGGATTGGAGGTGACCGATCCCGATATTTTGAACCATGATTCAGGTACCCATTAACACTACTAGACCGATAATTCTAAGACTGGAGAACATGGTTTAGGGGGTGTCTGGATCGCTATTTTTTCAAAAAGATATTTATTTTAAAAAATGTCTTTCTGAAAATATATTTTTGAAAATGTCTTTTTCTTAAAAAGGTCATTTGGATCATCATTAATGCAAAATATCTTTATCTTCTTTTAATTGGCCCCACCAATATAAATGTCAATTTTTTTTGAAAGGGGACATCTACCAAAAACTGGTTCTTTATTTATTATGTTTATTGAGATAGCAATGTTATTTCTTTGTAATCAATTGAGCTAGTAAATTTTTAAAGCCTTTTTTTACTTGAAAAACGACGTTCAACTAATTTAAAAAAAAAAAGGCTTTTTGGCTTAAAAATATATTTTTATGTAATAAACACTTTTTAAAAAAGGGTCATCCAAACAATCTATTATTTTGGAAAGTCTTTTTTGTGGGAAAAAGACCTTTTCAAGTCTAATATGGTGATCCAAACACCCCCTTAACTTTTAATTACAGAAAAAAATGTGGGTATGATTGAAAATTCCAAAACGAGAGTACATACACTCATCATGAATATAAATTTCTCTTTTGTACCTTATTATATTGTGTGTATTGTGATAAGTAGATTCGATCACACCCCCTTTCAATCATCACATAAACTACTCTGAAGTGGGCCCACCAAAAAGGATTCCTACGGTTTAGTCCAAGGAATTTTATTTGACTATCTACCTAGAAAAGTTCAATCATCAATCAATCTTTTCTACACTCACATGCAATTGACTGCCTTCCCATGTATTCTTCAACTATCCTTTGTGATGATGACAGGACAGGCTTTGATTTTATGGTGTACCATGTTATGGTATAATGAGTACCACTTTATCAAATTAGGGAAGTGCCTTCCCATTAAGGTCTCCTAATTCAAATTAAACAAAAAAATACCTTATTTTTTAATTGGGGGGTGGGGGTGCAACAAGGTATACCTCACGCTTTTTGGCTTGTCCAAGGACGATTTTTGTTACTCACTGCAGCTATCTGGGTCCACTGACCGCATGGATGTTTAGACCATATCTTAGTAGATATTCATACCAAAAATCAGCTTATTTTGTTGATTTTAAGCCATTGATTTTAGTACTCAAAAATAATGGTTGAATCCAACGATTATAATCACGGTTCAAAAGTACTAAAATATAATGATTAGAGATTACCAATCAGAGTGATTTTTGGTGTGTATATTCACCAAGGGGGTGGGCTGAACATCCATACGGTCAGTGGACTCAGGTGGCAGCGGTGAATAACAAAAATCGAGCGGAAAAAGCGTGAGGTATGCCTTGTTACATCTTTTTCCTCTCTGTTTTAGGGTGGGGGCGAGGGAATATGACACGGGTGTAATTTCTTACAGGGACGAGGATAAATTTGGAATATGATATACTGTTATAAAGGTGACGGCATGATCTGTTTGGTGGGCGGGCCCCAATGTACGGCCAATGACATGGGGTTGAATTGCTGTAAGGAAACAGACCTTTCCCTCCTTATGATTGATTGGTCATCTCATGATTCTCATCTACTCCTAAAAAACTACGAACCAAGAGAAGAATAAAACTTTGATGACAGGTTCCTGTCATCTAGGCCGATGACAGGGTGTAATATGAGCTACGTGTCACACTCTTATAGGACTCTTAACCGTATGGATGTTTGGCCAAACCCTAGGTGGATCCAAAAACAAAAGATCAGCCCCGTTAGTGATTTTCTAGGCGTTGGATTGGAATTATTTTCATGGGTTGATTTTAACCGTGAGAATTTATCTATTATTGACCATTATTTAGGTACAAAGATCTAAAGGTTTTAAATCACTTATCAAGCTGATTTTTTGTTTGTAAGTCCACCTAGGGATTGGAAAAACATCCATACGGTCAGAGTCCTCTAAGAGTGTGCCACATGTCTCATATAGCTCTGTCATCAACGTTTTAGGCTTGAAGTGAGTAAATCTTACCTGTCCATGCTGGTCAGGTAGCTGCATGACCACTCCAATATAAGCCAGGTGGAAATTTTTTAGAGGATACTGACCGTATGGATGTTTTACCAATCCCTAGGTGGACATCTAACGGTCAGTATATATACTCTAGATACCACTGACTTCACCTGATCAGTGATTCCTAAAGGTTAGTTGAAGTCATTTTCATGGGTCGATTTTTTTTTGTAATTTTCATGGGTTGATTTTGACTGTAGGAATTAGAGCATTATTTACACGGCTCAGGCTCCAGTTACCGCAAAAAATGACAGGCTCCGGTTACAGGACACAATATGAGACACGTGGCACACTCTTAGAGGACTCTGACTGTATGGATGTTAGGCCAATCCCTAAGTAGACCTACAAACCAAAAGCAGCCCGATTAGTGATTATTGGACTTATTTTCATGGGTTAATCTCAACTGTGGGAATATGAGCAGTATTTGAGGTACAAAGATCCAATGCCTAGAAATCACTAACCAGGATGATTTTTGGTATGTAGGTCCACCTAGGGATTGGCCAAACATCCATAAGGTCAAAGTCCTCTAAGAGTGTACCACGTGGCTCATATTGTGTCCTGTAACCGGAGCTTATCATTTTAGGGCGGCAATTGGAGCCCTACCCTATTTACAATTATTTGGGTATAAAGATCCAAAAGTTTAAAATCACTAATCAGGTTGGTTTTTGGTTTGTTTGTACTTAGGGATTGGCCAAACATCCATACAGTCGGCATTCTTTAAGAGTGTACCACTAGGCTTATATTTTGGGTGGTCTGGGCTTCCCTGACCGTTGGTGGTCAGGCAAGCTTTGCTCGCTTGAAGTTGAACAGAGTCCATCTTTGCTCATGGACATTGTGATTCATGAGGCACACTCCTAGGTGGACCCACAGACTAATAATCAGCCTGATTGATTATTCTAACCGTTGGATCTCACCCCAAATAATGCTCAATTCCCATGGTTAAAATTCAACGAAGACTCGACTCCTTTGGACATCATCAATCGGGCTGCTTTTTGTTATGTTACTCCACCTAAGGACGGGCCAAACAACTGTACGATCATTGGTCTCTAAGAGTGTGCCACATGCATCAAATGAGCAAAACTGATCTCCACTTAAAATTAGGCCAGTGTTACCATCATTCCAAATGGCGGATAAAACTTCGTTGACTACAGGCTGTCAGCACAGCTATGAACTGCCACAATGTCAGCGACACGTGGATTTTTAACCTGTTTTAGGTTTTGTTTCATCCCATTTCGTCTTTAAAGAAGTAAAAACACTAAGATGCATTTTACAATCGGATAGGGATTTCGGTGAAATCACACTGCCAAGTTGAAGGAATCACTCTTCGAAGGAAAATCATTCTTCCCCACAAGGCATCACATTATGCGATATTTGAAAATCACTTCCAAAATAAATTTCTTCACTAATAAAAAATCCTTCATGTCAGCTCCTATACCTAAGATTCAAAACCTGACCCGCAACCTAGGACTCGACCCTCTATCCATGGGTCGCCTTACTCGCGAACTGTGGCTAGATCGCAAGTCAACATACATCACGATTCTCCAAATACAGTATAACTATGCTTACCGCTGCCGATCAGCAAAGTTGCTAACCGACTACAATATGAGCCACATGGCATATTCTTAGACATTTCTGGGGTAGGTAGCATGATATATTGTGTCAGTAAAAAGGAAAAATAAAGGCTACTGTTTTTTGCACACAAGTGTGACATTGATACCTCTCAAAATGCCACGTGAGGCACTGATGTTCCTTGTGAAAATAGTCACACAAAACAGTCTGATTATGATTTCATGATAACCCGAATCCAATGGCTAGAATGACCAATCAGGGGCTGACTTTTGGTATACAAGTCAACCAAGGTTAGGACAAACAATTTCTGCTCAAGAAGATGCTTCACTTGGAAAAAGGGTTAAGGCTCGGGCTCAGGCTCCATTTACCGCCCTAAAATGGCAGGCTCTGGTTACAGGACACAATACAAGCCACGTGGTACACTCTTAGAGGATTTTGACCATATGGATGTTTGGCCAATCTCTAAGTGGACCTTAAAACCAAAAATCAGCTTGATTAGTGATTTATAGGCGTTGGATTGAAGGATGAAAATCTCGGGATCGGAAGCTGGATCGCTGGGTTCTGATCCTGATCCAGAACAGGATCAGTCATCTCGCTTTGAGACGGGGTGAAAATCCTTTGGACAACAGAGAACTCGGGGCATGGTTTGGATTGGATTGGTGGGCTCCGATCCCGATCCAAACCAGGATCGCCTGAGACTTTGAACCATGGTTGGATTAGAGTTATTTTCATGGGGTTGATCTCGATCAATTGTGAGAATTTGAGCTGTATTTGAGGTACAAATATACAACGTCTAGAAATCACTAATCTGGTTGATTTTTGGTTTGTAGGTCCATGACATCTAAGGATTGGCCAAACATCCAAACGTTCAGAGTCCTCTAAGAGCATGCCATGTGGCTCATATTGTGTCATGTAACTGGAGCCTGTCATTTTAGGGCGGTAATTAGAGCCCGACCCTATAACTCATAGGAATAGGTTCCGTGACCAACAAAAGTGAACCAAAAAAGTTCAAGTTTTTTTCTTGGCTGTGGATCCCGAGAAACCAACGGTGGTTTTGCTTTTGCAAAAGTGATGTCAGCTCAGCACTATTAACCACCGTTGGATTCTCATGATCCATGGCTGAGAAAAGATGTTAACTTTTTTGTTGTCATTGGAACCCGCCCCTAACTTATAACCTATAAGTTCTGTTTGGTCTGACTTCTGGATCACACCCTTTTCATTGGTAGCTCACCAATTTGAACTGTAAGGATCTATCAAATGGTGGGCCAGTAATAGAAAGTGAGACGTGGGTGGGTCCGCTTGGATGATGGAACTAGGTTCTCTCTGCATTAGAATAAATGGAACCCATGGGCCTCACATGATCGACATCACATCATTGAACAATCAACAAAGCAATTCTTATAAATCAAATTAGTCAACCCTGGGTACCCAGAGATCAAAGTTATAGGGGGTATGTCAGCTTTTTCAAATAGTGAGGGTATGTCAAAAATTATAATAAAAATAAACTTGATTAGTAATTTCTAAGCATTGGATTAGAATCATTTTTATGGGTTAATTTTAATCATGGGAATTTGAGCATTATTTGGGTACAAGGATCCAAAAGTTTGAAATCAAGAATCAGGTTGATTTTTGGTTTTTAAGCCCACCTAGGGATTGGCCAAACATCCTATGGTCAGTGTCCTCTAAAAATGTGCCACGTGGTTCAGAGTGTGGGCGAAGTTCATCTTATAGGCTCTGTATGATTTCTTTATCAACATCTTTAACATATAACTACTTTTTCTGTAAAAGTTTTTCTTGATCACCATACAAAGCCTTTCTGAGAAATATTTTGAAGCAGTGGATTTTTGAAGCAGCGAGGCAGTGGCCAATCACACGGGGCCACAATCTGCTGTTCAACAAGTATTTCTGGGTTTATACAAAAGCAACAACAGATTGTGGCGCCATGGGATTGGCCACTGCTTCGCGGCTTCAAAAATCCTCTCCTTCAAAAATTTTCTCTGATGACAGACTCGACACTCAAAGACCTCCGTATAGGCCACATGGCACTCTTTAATACTACTGACAGTATGGATGTTTGGCGCATCCTGGTGGACTTACAGGCCAAAAATCAGCTTGATTAGTGATTCATAACTGTTGATCTAATCTTACAGTTAATAGTATCAAGACTCAAACCAACGGTTAGAAATCACCAATTAGGATGATTTTTGGTCTGTAGGTCCACCTAAAGATTGCCCACTAATCAAAACAGTCAGCGTTCTCTAAAAAGTGTGCCACGTGGCCGTGGGTGAGCCTCCCTCGTCAAAGATTTATTCTTAGCATCTCTATTAAAAATACAATGGTCTCTAAAAAGTGTGCCGCGCGGTCATGGGGGTGTCCCTAAGCGTCCGTCATCAAAGATTTATTCTTAATATCTCATCATGGCCACCATGAGCGTGCTCTCTTTAAGTAGAAATTTTTTGAAGTGGCAATCATGCGCCCAATCATATCACACCAGGTACACCAGGGGTTATCGTAGCGCAACATCAATATTGCCCCTACACTTAGGTGTACCTGGCACAATATGATTGGGGGCATGATTGCCGCTTCTAAATTTCCGCGGCTTCAAAAATCTTCTCTCTAAAATATCAACTAAGTCCACGAAACGGAAAAATCAATGATATAGAAATCTTTATCAAATTTTTTAAACAAAAATCCCATAAATTGTCATGTACCTTGGTGGACCTACAAATTAAATGGGCTAGAGGCAAATCAATATGTTATCCATAAAGCCCATGACGAAAAGTGCTCAAACCCAACGGCTAAAAATCATCGACCACAATAATTTTGGTGTGTAGGGCTCACCGTGATATGGGCCAAACATTCATGGGGCTAATGGTCCCGCAAGAGTGTACCATGTGACAATTTGAGGACCTTTGGTATCAAAAATTTGATACAGAATTGGCAAACCAACTCCCCTTGTGAGCACGATCCCAAAATTTGATAAAACATGCCACGTTTACACACTAAAAAGTCAAAACATAACTTGCCTTGGGTTTTTGAGTTACATCTGATTTTCTGGTCTACACATAGCATGTTTTTATTTGTTCCACGATACCAAAATGTAAGATAATTTAAGCAAAAAGTTATTCTAAAAAAGATTAGGAAGATGTTAAAAAATTATTTTGGTTTGGACATCAAAATAAATCTTTTTTGGAACATAATCTAGATTATAAAAGTAATGTTTTCATAATTTGACCAGTCATCAAAACGGTTAAGGGACGTACTGGTTCAATTGTTGGGTCGACTGGGCAACTCTTTGGGGCCTAGTGATCCGTGAATGTTTTGATCGTCCTTTGGTGGACCACCTGGGTCACGGGTTCAACCCATTTATGGGTCAATTGGGTCATCGGGTCGACTGGGTTATAAGAATATGAACGATTTTTTCAAAGATTGCTAGGTCGGGATCAACTCAACCCGATTTTGTGACCGGGTCATTGGTACTTCGATTGTTATAACACGGGTTCAATACTTTTCATGCACCCATTCAAAAAGTATTAGATTGTTAGATTGCTAAATGAGTAATTATTTTTTTTTTTTAAATTTTATCAATCATTCTCCTCTATTTCTTATTATTGCAATTCTCTGTATAAAATCTTTTAGGTTTAGGGAGTGTTTAGATCTCCATTTTTAGACTTGGAAAAGTCTTTTTTTCCACAAAAACATTTTTTTTTTCCAAAATATTCAATAATATTAAAAACATTTCTTGTCCTTTGAGCCGTGCAACTCCATTAATGGCTGCTTGCTAGCATTTTCCGTGTACCTGGTTTGCTGATTTACTTCACCAACAAACTTCCTTGTTCATGATGAAAACCATTGAAAATTAATTTCACCCAACCGGCAACCACTGAACCTACTTTAAAGCTTTGATTGAAGTTCATACAAATTCACCTTCTTTCCCCTTTCGTATCTTCTTCTTTAACCAAATTGCACCTCTGCTATATAAAGGATTGCTAACAGAAGAAGAAGAATTGAAGAAGAGGATGATTTGCTTATGGGTTCTTCTTCTTTCATGTCTCGGCTTCCTTTCTCTATTCAAATACACATTAGCTCTTCTCAACTGGTTCTTTATCACATTTCTCAGACCTTCCAAGAACCTCAAGATCTACGGCGCATGGGCTCTCATAACCGGACCAACCGACGGCATTGGAAAGGCCTTCGCCTTTCAGTTAGCTGAAAAGGGTATGAACTTGATACTAGTGGGTAGGAACTCCAATAAACTAACAGTGGTCTCAAGTGAAATTCAGACTGAGTTTCCAAAAACCCAGATCAAGATTGTGGTTGTAGACTTCTCTGATGATGATCAAGCGGTCGGAATATCACGGATAGAGGAAGCGATGGAAGGGTTAGATGTGGGTGTGTTGATAAATAACGTCGGGATTACGTACCCGTCGGCGAGGTTCTTCCATGAAGTGGATGAGCAAGTGTGGATGAATCTGATAAGAGTGAATGTTGAAGGTACAACTAGGGTTACAAGGGCGGTTCTACCAGGGATGCTTAAGAAGAAGAAGGGTGCAATTGTGAATATCGGTTCAGGTGCGGCCATTGTTGTACCTTCACATCCTCTTTACGCTGTTTACGCCGCTTCGAAAGCGTAAGTGTTCGATAACTTCTATTTTTTTTTTTTTGTGCTCACAGCGTGGTTTCGAACCAGTCGATCGAGTGGCCCTACGTATCCCTATGTCGTGGGCCCACAAACCATATGGATGTTATTGGTTATATCTAGCCAGTTTTAGTACTTATTTAGGAGTGGTTCTATCCGTCAGATCAAGTTGTTTTTTGAGTACTACATCCAACGGATAGAAACCATCAATCAAGCTGATTGTTTATGCGTATGTCTACGAAAGAGTGAACTTAACATCCATGCGGTCAGTCGGCCAAGAGAATTGCGTTAGGTAAGGTCGCTGATCGACTTGATGCAGGAACAAATTCCTTTTTATTTTTTTTCGAAATCTTAGACCGTTCTTGAAATATTTTTTTGACTAGGTCTTGAGTTTTGACATCTATGTACGGAGAAATCTCTGAGGCATAAATTCTTATCGACGGAGGACGTGTGTTTTTTTAGGAGAAAACCTTCGCTCACAGCTGTGTGTGAGCAAAGCCGATCACACGTAACCATATGAGCCACGGGGCACACTCTTATAGGACGATTACCGTATGGATGTTTGGCTAGTCCCTCGGTGGACTTGTAAACCAAACATTAACTTGATTAGTGATTTCTAAGCGTTGGATTGGAGTCATTTACATGGCTTGATTTTAACCGTATAATTTAGATCTTTATTGACCATTATTTGGGGTACTAGATCCAAAGGTCGGACATAACTAATCAGGCTGATTTTAGGTTTGCAAGGCCAACGAGGGACTGGCCAAATATCCATACGGTCATCGTAATCTAAAAGTGTGCCATGTGGCTCATATTGTGGTGTGTGATTGTCTTTGCTCACACACAGCTGTGAGCAAAGGTTTACTCGTTTTTTAGGTCCAGAGTTTTGACATGTGTGTACGGAGAAATCTATGGGGAATAAATTCTCATTGAGGGGAGGGCGAGTAAAACTTGTGTCACAAGATGTTGTGACGGAAGCCGGTCACAGCATTCAATATGAGACACGTGGCATACTATTAGAGGACAATGACAGTATGGATGTTTGGCCAGTCCTTCGATGGATCGGTACACAATAAATCAGCTTGAGTAGTGATTTCTAACCAATTCGATTGAAGTTATTTTCATTGGTTGATTTTAACGGTACGTATCTGAGTATAATTGAGCGTTATTTGGGTGCAAAAATTCAAAGGTTGTAAATCACTAATCAGGCTGATTTTTGGTTTGTAAGTGCAACGAGGAACTGGCCAAACATCCATACGGTCAGTATCCTTTGATCGTATGCCACGTGACTCGTATTGAGTGCTATGACCGGCTCCGTCACAACATCTTGTGACACAAGTTTTACTCAGGGGAGGGCCTAAGACTTCGGTCACAGTGCTTGGTTACCGACGCCGGCCACGGCCCACAATACGAGTAACGTGTCACACTATTAGTGGTCGATGACCGTATGGATGTTTTCCTAGCCCATCAGTAGACCTTAAACCCCAAAACACCATGATTACTGATATACGACCTTTGGATCTTTGCAGCCAAATAACGCTCAAATTTCTACGGTTAAAATCAATCCATGAAAATAACTTCAATCCAACGCTTAAAGATGACCGATCAGGTTTATTCTTGTTTTGTAAGTCCACCTAGTGATTGGCCAAACATCCATACGGTCAGAATCCACTAATAGTATACCACGTGGCTCGTATTATGGGTTGTGATCGGCTTCGGTCACAACACAGTATGACCGAAGTTTTACTCCGAGTGGATGTGTTCTTCTGTCAAATCACGTGGGACCACCTCCCCATGTACGAGCCCTGGTTTGCTGTTCCGCGAGTAAATCTGACCTGACCACCGCCGGTCAGGTGCTACCTGATCACCCACGATGTATGCCACATGGCAATTTCTTATAGGACACTGATCGTATAGATGTTACGCCAATCCCTAGGTGGACCTATACCAAAAATCAGCTCAATTGAGACTATCTAATTGTTGGATTTTAGCAATTTAATGGGGTCATTTTCACTGTTCAACATAACTGCTAGATATCATCAATCAAGCTGATTCTTTTGTGTATGGGTCCACCAAGAGATAGACCAAACATCCATAAGGCTGTGGTCTCCAAACTTCTACACATGGCATTTTGAGAACGGGAAGACTTCAAACTTTGAATGCTTCATACGGTCATCGTCCTCTAGGAGTGTGCCACGTGGCGCATATTGTGGTGTGTGATCGGCTTTGCTCACACAGGTGTGAGCGAAGGTTTACTCCAAAAAATGTGGTTCATGACCACGTGTTGAGGGTGGGTCCAAAAGTGACGTGCAACTTATTACTGTGACCTTACTTTTACAGTCGCACTGAACGAGTAAAACTTCCATCACAATGGGATTGCAAATCACACAAAACACAGACAATGAGTTCTCGGCACGTACACCTAAAAAGCAAAAGCACATGGGTACGTTGCAAAGCACTTGTGTACGTGCCGAGAACTCATTGGCTGTGTTTTGTGTGATTTACAATTTCGTGTGATGGAAGTTTTACTCGCACTGAACAAGCAAAGTTTTCCTTTTTAACCATTAACCAAAGCTTAACCAGGGTTGAGTTAAGGGATTGGGGTACTTGTCAAAGATTTTGGGTGGGGAGACTTCAAAGTTTGATGTCCCCCCGAGGGACAGCGAATGTTTTCTCGCCTACAGAAGGTCCTGCTAAAAGATGAGTAAAACTTGTGTCACAAAATGTTGTGACGGAACACGGTCACAGCACTCAATACGAGACTCGTGGCATACGATCAGAGGTCTTTGACCGTATGGATGTTTGACCAGTCCCTCGGTGGACCTACAAACCAAAAATCAGCCTGATTAGTGATTTAAAACCTTTGGATTTTTGCACCCAAAAAACGCTCAATAATGCTCAAATTCCTACCGTTAAAATCAACCCGTGAAAATAACTTCAATAGAATCAGTTAGAAATCACTAATCAAGTTGATTGTTTGTGTACCGGTCCACCGAGGGACTGCTCATACATCCATACAGTCATCGTCCTCTAATAGTATACCACGTGGCTCATATTGAGTGCTGTGACCGTGTTACGTCACAACAGATCTCCACAGAATAAAACTTTGATGACTGGGCATGTGGATTTTTGTACTGGCTGACCACATCGGCCTCACCACACACGTACCAGGGTGCAGTCAAGTGCTTTTTGCCACCTACCCCAAGTGAATTAAAAAAGAAATCCTAAAAACACTTACTGGTTACGTGTGGCGAGGCCAAGGTAGTTCGACCGTACAAAATCCACGTGCCGAGTACAGGTGCCCGCCGCCGATGACAGGGCCGGTCATCAAAGTTTTACTCATCTCGAAACGTGGCAATGCGGTCCACTAACTAACAAAGGAAGTACATAGATTGGATGGCTACGATTGTTCAATTAATTCTGATCCATTGAGTAGTATGGCTTGAACCCGGCATGTAGTGTTCTGACTTTTCTTTGCTGTTTTCTGTGGAGAATTACACCTATCCTGGATTTCCTTGATTTTGGAAACATCTTAATCGAATGGTTTGTGTTCAGGTACGTCGATCAATGGTCGAGATGCATGTACGTGGAGTACAGGGAGATGGGGATTGATGTCCAGTGTCAGGTATTCAGATTATCGGAAAATTTTTAGGAGTCCAGAGTCCAGACTGTTGATGATCATTGAGATTCTCACCACACGAATCCCTAAGACGGCCCATGAATCATGCAAAACATCCAATGGTTTGACATACTGAAGGATAAATCTTTGCTAGATCAAGACGATGGGGCACATGGGGAGGGGATCTTTTAAGAATATTCTCTTTTCAAATCATGTAGGCCCCACCCAAGTCTAAAAGATTCCCTCCTATGTATCAGCATTCACCCCGTCATTTAGTCCTAGCAAATATTTTTTTCTCATTACGATGATGCTATAGTAGGGGTGTAAACGGGCTGGATCAGACCACATTCGACCCGTAAGCCAATATCCCAAGTCCGGGCCAAACATTTAGGTGTGCCGGTCCGGGCCGGGCTGGGTGTCCAACAGTCAAATTTATGACTGCCGGGCCCATAAAATGGGTCGAGCCACGGGCTCATGGGACAGATTTACACCCTTATGCTGCAGCATCATCCAAGTGACGATGCTACAGATTTACACCTCTTTCGGGACCACTGACCACATGAATATTTGGCCCACAACTTGATATACCTACAAATTGAGCATTGTTTCATTGTGGGCTTGCAACCAATACATAAGCCTATTCATGAAGCCCATGATGAAAAAGTAATCAAATCCAATGGCTAGAAATCACCAATCATGCTAATATTTGGTGGGTAGGTGTATCAAGGTGTGGGCCAAACATTCATGGTGTCAGTGAGCCTGAAAGAGTGTCGACGTGGCACTTAAGGAACTTCTGTATCAAAAGCTCAATGTGTTGTTAGATTGTACAACATATCTTCATGTGGGTCTCACCACAAAAGCTCAATCTATTGTTAGATTGTCCAAACCTGATCTTCATGTGGGTCCCACCAAAGTCTAAGCAATTTTTTTTTTCTTTGTCTGTACTTTTGTCTACTTGATATAGTGTGGGTGTTGGATACAGGTTCCCCTGTATGTTGCAACAAAGATGACAGCAAAAGTGGCTTCGATTGAGAGACCTTCCTTCTTCGTACCATCACCAGATGCTTATGCTCGCGCTGCCATCCGTCGGATTGGCTATGAAGCACGATGCACACCCTACTGGGCCCACTCTCTTCAGTGGTACTTCGCCTCCTTGTTGCCGGAAACTATTCTTGATGCATGGCGCCTATCTATCGGTATTCGTAGGATGCGACAAGTCAAGCTTGAACAGTGGGTAGCATGTCAGGATGATCTTAGCCAGTGATCATTTAATCTTTTGGGTAGTTGAGAAAAATCTACAAATTAGACGGTTAAGATCATCTGATTTGCATTAAATTTTGTACCAAGGTGATCTTTAAGTGCAAACTGACTGCACTATGTCCTATGCTAATACATTGCAGCTTCTCGTCTCTATAAAATTTTGATCACAGATCTTCCTGTGGGTTCATATTGATGCAAAAACGCTGACTTTGAACTTCGTATGGAAATGCTGTGTATCAGTGTTCCTAAACTCTATGTTCCGATCATCTTGATGGTCGATCGTATTTTTTCCTGACCATAAGAAATGAATATGATATATCGGATGGCCAAAATTTTTAACAGTAGGGAAAAAATTCTGTTTGGAGTTTTATCCAATCAGATGAGTCTAGGGGTTTCAATGGATAGCAGATAGGAACTGGTCCTGTTCGTCTCGGTTCGATGACTAGTTATTTTAGAATGGACCCGAAAAGACCTAGAATGAATAAAGAGGCTGTCATCAAAATTTTACTCCATTTCTTACATCCAATTCTTACAGTCGGTGGTGGGGCCCACATGTATGATCATGTTTGAAAATCCAACCGTACATTGAGTTTCCCTTGCCAATGATCATGATAAAAAAAAAAAATTGGTTACTTTTGAAATCGTTAACCATATAAAAAATTGCCTAAAATAATGATATAATTCTATGCTCGGAAATTTTCAAATTAGACCACGTTTGGTAGGCCATTTTTGTGGGAAAATAAAATTTTTGTCTACACAAATGTGGTTTTTATAGTGTTTGGTACGTCATTTTCTCAGAAAAATATTTAGTCGGGCCTATTTTGCCCGACATTTTTAGCCTTGGCGAGCAAAAAAAATTTGCCTAGGGAAAAATTTGAGAAAATGACTCACTTTTGGATTAACTTTCTTGAATCCTCCACGTGGCACACCTTTTTGGCCCCCTCACACCTTGATTGTTGGGTCTCCTTGTATATCCACCAATATGACCGTGGGACACATTTTTGGTCCCACTTGTACTCTCAATGTTGGTGCCCCTTATACATCTACCAATATGACACGTGGCAAACCTTTTTTGGCCCACTTACATTCTAAATGTTGGGACCCCTAGTATATCTACCAATACGGCGTGTCACACCTTTTTGGGCCCACTTGCACTCTGAATGTTGACACATGGAACACCTTTTTGACACGTGGCCGAGTAAGCTCCACTCTGATGAACAATTTTAATTCTAATATCTTTTGTTTTATATTTGTGTTCAAATCATTGGGCTTTTAAATTATCGTTGGAGTGGTGGCCGTCCATGAGACTCTAGTGGGTTGGTCATTGCTAACGGGCAACCCCCCATTGGAAACTCGTCGTCTGCCATCCACCACAATCATTCGATTTGGGGTTTCCCAAACCCTTGTTCCAACGTCGAAGACAAATGCATTTTCGTCCTTTAACAAGCATTATGGTAGTTAACATGGATCGACACCTAGGGTTGTCCATTTTACCCGTTTAACCGGAACCAAATCGGAATCGGAACCGAAAATATCGGTTCCGGTTCCACATTTTTGGGAACCGATTAAAAAGTAACCGGAACCGAACCGACAATAACGGTTCCGATTCTGGGTAGCCTAATATGGAACCGAAACCGATAAGAACCGGAATCAAACCGATAAGAACCGGTACCAATAAATAAATATAGAGTAAATATTCTAATTTTCTCAAGATTTGGCCCAATATACCCAGAACCAGAACCGGAACCGACATAAATACATAATCGGTTCCGGTTCCAGATCCATCACTTTGAGAACCGGAACCGTTAAGGAACCGAACCGATAAGAACCGGAACCGATTGTTCCGGTTCTGGTCACCTTAGGAACCGAATTGGAACCGACCCGTTGACACCCCTATCAACACCGGGTGGGGATGCTAGGGCTGCAACACCGAGTGGATATGCAAAAGCATATCCATTGTGAGCAGCATATCAATAAGTTTTTAAATTGCTCACATTCTCGTATAGAATTGAAGTCAAGCTATTGGTGCTGTGATGTACTTCTTGTAGTTAGCTGTCCCCTTGTTAGCAATTCGTAATACGGCAAAAAGTCGATACGGGAAAAATTTGAGTTTTATTCGATTTTGAGTTTCAAAAATCCTGTCAAATATTCGGTCAAAAATTCATTAAACGGCAAATATGTGGCATACGGTTTATACATGCTTTATACGTTCTACTTTAAAAATTCAAAAACCAAAATTTCGATATATTTTAAAAGAGAATCAATATATTTAATAAGCAATATACTACTTAAGGTTGAGTCAACCAATAAGCACGTTTTGTTTTAATTACTTTTTATCTTCAGCTAAATAAAACATAGGGACTAAAATATGAGAGGGAAATAAGTGATAGTTAAGGGAGTTTGAGTTATATAAATATGACTAGAATATAAGGGGAGAAATATACTTACTTTCATAGGATCAATGAGAGATCAAAAAGGCCTATGGCCTAGGTTAACAGCATCTATTGCACTTCTGAGGGGCGATTGCTTAAGATCTACCCAAGTGGTAGAGTAACTAAAGGGAACGTATTTTATTTTTTCTGAGAATAAACAACTCTGGCCCGTTGTTTTCTTAAAACGAATTTTTTTTGAAAAAACACCAAAATTTTCTGAATTATTCAAATATTCGGACCAATAAAACTTTTTTTGAAAAAAACATAAAATTCGTAAATTAATCGAATGATTGCTAACAAGGAGCTGTCCTAACCCAATGTTAGGTGGAGCCCGCCCAAGATTCAAATTGTGGGAGGTACGCCGGTCATCAAGGCTGATGACAATGCACAATGTGAGCTACATGGCACACTCTTAGAGGACTCTAATCGTATGGATGTTTGGCCAATCCCTAGGTGGACCTACAAACCAAAAATCAGCACGATTAGTGATTACTAGGCGTTGAATTGGAATTATTTTCATTAGGTTGATTTTAACCGTGTGAATTTGAGCATTATTGACCATTATTTGAGGTACACAGATCCAAAGGTTTGAAATCACTAATCTAGCTGATCAGAGTCCTCTAAGAGTGTACTACGTGGCTCCTACTGTCGCGCTGTCATCGACGTCGATGACAGGCCCTTCCATCAAAGTTGTACTCCCATTTTAAATATGGGTAATGATCTCACGGGTCCATGGAAGTGTACAACATATAATTTCAGCGAATAACAAAACGACATCAGTGTGAAACATAATAATATCCGTGTACCTGTTCCATGAGATCATTACTTCTCCCATCCTCGTAAAATTCACAATCGTGACGGTTGGAGTTCAATGCCGGTGTCTGTTCCAGTGTTTTCAGCTCATCTACTTCAACCACTTCTTAAACCCCATTCTCATTTCCCTGAATTAAATGCTCACCGGTCTAACTTCCCCAACTCTCCTCTTTAAATCCTTAACTCCTTCTTTCTTTCTCTCTCTTTATTGCCTGTCTGTTTGCCAAACCCACCTCATCTCAGTCAAATCTTAGCTACCTCGAACAACCCACATGTTAATAGATTCTTTCTGGGTTTTCCTATTTAAATCGTCCGGAAAAAACCCATTTGTTATATCCAGTTCTACCATCTCAGATTGAGAGATCACACTCAACATAGATGGAGCTCTGTTTCATTGAACAGCTGAAAGCCCAGCCTTCTTGGGTTGTTGTGTTCTTGGTTTTGGGTTCCTTCTCTGTGTTGAAATCCTCCTTAGCTTTCCTTAAATGGGTTTACGTTTCTTTTCTCAGACCTGCTAAGAATCTCAAGAAATACGGATCATGGGCGCTCGTAACGGGACCGACTGATGGTATCGGAAAAGGTTTCGCCTTTCAGTTGGCTCGAAAGGGGCTCAATTTGATATTGGTGGGTCGGAATCCTGATAAGCTGAAGGAGGTTTCGGATGCAATTCAAGCGAAATTCGGGAAAACCCAGATCAAGAATGTTGTTGTGGATTTCTCCGGTGATCTTTCGGAGGGGATTCAACGGATTCAGGAAGCGATAGAAGGGTTGGATGTTGGGGTTTTGATTAATAACGTTGGGATTTCGTATCCTTACGCGAGGTTCTTTCATGAAGTGGATGAGGAGCTGTTGAATAATCTAATTAAAATCAATATTGAAGGTACTACTAAGGTTACACAAGCTGTTCTGCCTGGGATGTTGAAGAGGAAGAAAGGGGCGATTGTCAATATTGGTTCGGGCGCTGCCAATATTATTCCTTCAGATCCTCTTTATGCTGTTTATGCTGGCACGAAAGCGTAAGTGCTCTTCTTCTTTGGTTCTATTTTCTGTAATTTCAGAGTGTTTTTGCTATTAGTTTCATGAGGAATACTGATTATGGATGTAGCTTGATCTGTTGTTTGGTTTGAGAACTTATGAGAATATCTGATCTGGGTTGTTATATTGGTTTCAATTTAAACGTAGAAACCTCTAAACTGCTTATTTGAATTTTAAAGTGCAATACCTATGTCATCTTCATGCCCCTATTATTTGTTTCTTTTGTAAGGATGGAAGATTTTTTTTGCTGTTCTGTTTGTTTACGTTTCCTATTAAAAATTTAAAACAAAAAGAAAGAATTTAAAAACGAAAGCAAAGGAAATATAAAGGATTACATCAGTAGCTCCAAGCTGCAGTACAAGCTTTCCATAGGGACATCTCTCATGGCAAGTAGATCTGCCGTTTCATTAGCTGACCATGGAATAAGGGAGAAGATGTTGATACTTGTGTCCAAGTCTCTAATATAGATGTATCTTTCAATACAATAGTTATATGACAGTTGTGTCTTTTTGTCTGATAACTACATCCTCGATCTTGAGGTTTTAACTGTTTCACGATAATATCCTTGTCGACTTCGTATTTACTAGTGATTAAATCCGCTTCTTTGAAACTCATATTGTGACTAGCATTTGCTTCTGCCGAATAAATCAATATAAAAATGAGATAACATGCTTGATAAAGCATGAGTTCTAGTACAATAAGTGTTTTCTTGTAGGAATGCCTATGAATCTGATCAAGTACTCTTCGCCCTTTGTGAGCGAACATGCATATATGTTGACCCAAAGCGTATACTTCAACATCCAGGTTCATTTTAATCATAAGGTTCACCTCCCACCAATAAATGATGAGCACTTATATTCATTTTATTAGATTAACGACATTTGTTTGATGGTGTGCGATAGCCTCCAAAGGACATTTAATAATGTTGCTTCTGTCTCATCGACAATGATGTTCTTTAACTTCAAGATCTTGAAATTTTTTGGCATTGAAGAAGATATGAAACTTTGACCTTGTTTGCATCACATTAGCCAAAAGGGACCGCAGTACACATGAATAATCATTCCTTCCTTCACCCAAAAAATTCGCCCATCCTCGATGGAACTGGATTGCCATTTTGTTTACACTACATCAAAGCAGAATATCAGGATGTTCCTTCTAATTATATCTCTGTATTGTTTGTGGTGGAGTCCGAATGTGTTATAGAGTAGGTCAGTACAGGTTGGATTCTTGTAGTTCTTTTTTGAGGTACTAAATGGAGGGGTTCCTTGGGTTTATTTTCAGGTATATCGATCAGTTCTCGAGATGCCTCTATGTGGAGTACAAGAAGAGTGGGATTGATGTGCAGTGTCAGGTTCGTTCTTTCCAATTTTATATCAGTTCACCAACTAAACCGTTTTTTAGTGTTGTTTCTAGAGAGATTTTGGCCGTTCATTCTAATTCTTTTGATCTTAATCTGAAGTAGTACTATGCACGAGATATTATGTTTTAAAAGTTAGAACATTTTAATTTATTTGTATGAAGCACTAGTCTTGGATTTGATCAGAACACTCTTGGGATAAAATTTCAAATTGAGACACTACTTTAGAGAGTTTCAATCGCCATAAGCCTTTTCCCAACAGTATGGGGATGGCAGGAAGTGGAGAGACAGTGGAGGGTTCAAAGATCTTCCGCTGCCCTTGGGGTTGAGATCGATAGTTTATAGACCAAGATAAGTGGGAAGCCACTATCACAACTGACAGTCTCAGCCTGTCAGCTCTGTTCTCTGTTTCAAGGGGTAGCTAGTGCCACTATTCAAAAATACAGTACTACTTTCGACAAAGGACAAGAATGTCTCTGCCACTCTCTGAATGTTGGTGACATGTGGTGGCCTACTAAATCGGGGTATGGAAATAGGATTACAAGGACTCCGTTTGTTCATTTTTCTTAGAAAATTCCCACAAGGATCTCCTCATTCCCAGAAAGACTTGTTTGGAGATCTCCCATTCCCTTTAAGGTGGCTTTCCTTGTTTGGACGGCGATGCTTGATAGGTTCCTTTCGGTAGATATTTGACAAGTAGGGTTGTTAGGCTTTGTATTTTACCTTGGCTCATGTGAGGCGCTTCCTCACTGATTTTTTGAATATTTGTACACAGCGCCTTAAGTGGTCCTTTTCTCTCCTTTAGTATATACACATATTTTACCGATCAAAAAACAAAAAAGGGTGCTGCAATGCCATCGCTGTGACCAGCATCTTTTAGGCCTATCGGAGGGTGGAGTCCTGGACCAACAACTCTTTCCCATTTGGCTATTAATCATATGACCTCCTCTGTGACCCATTATGGCTGTCTGGGAAATATGTGAGCCACTGTGAGCAGGCATCTGTAGTTTCATCAGGATATCCTAAACGAGGTTGGGAAGTCCACGATCTACATCCAATCTCCCGGGGATGCCAAGGTGGCGGTACGTGTGGCACCAACATGGATTTCATCACAAGCCACCATCTAAAGTTACATATTTGGTAAAGCATTAAAGTTAATACCTATTAACTAAAACACATTATTTAAGTTCCATACTATAATATAGATATTTATGATCATCATCGTCATTGTCATTATCAATATGATTACATCATCATCATCATCATCATCTACGCCTTATCCCAAATGTTGGGGTCGCTAACATGAAATCCTATTTCGCCATTCAACCCCATTGAGAGCTATATCTTCTGTCAAAACATACAAATCTTTTCGTCATGCCTGCAACTAAGCTTTGAGGTTGGACTGAATGAATTGAGATCTTTGGCACTTGACTCTGAGAGCTTATGGTTTGAATAATATTTACAATCAAAATAACAACAAAAGCTATGCATTTTGAATTGACATGCTAATGTTTTAATCTTGAGGACCCATCTTTAAAATTTGCAATTAGGGAGGTTTAAGATGTCAGGATTTTCTCTGCCTAGCTCTGGTTTCTATTTTGATTGGTATGGATTCTTCGATACAGGTCCCATTGTATGTGGCGACAAAGATGGCTTCAATCAGGAGATCCTCCTTCTTTGTACCGTCAACAGACGGCTATGCTCGGGCTGGTTTGCAATGGATAGGCTACGAACCACGTTGCACGCCATACTGGCCGCATTCTGTGCTGTGGAGTTTGGCACTTGCAGTGCCAGAGTCTCTCATTGATGCATGGCGTCTGCAGTACTGCCTCGGGATTCGTAAGAAGGGTCAACTCAAAGACTCTAAGAAGAAGGAATAAACATTCTGTTCTGTTCTCTCCCTTCTTGTTTGGGTTAGGTAGGTTAGATTTCCAACTCAAATAGGTGAATCTTGGTTCTGCAGACTGCAACCAAAGTTTGAACTCTCTCTGCATCTTTTATGTTACGTTTGTTCTGTCCTTTATTTTATTTAAGATAATTGTAGTAGTGTCACGCATTGTTGGACTCAAGGAGCTTCTAAGGCCAATAAGATTGCGCCTACCTGTGTTCTGCAGTACTGAGACACCTGGAGACTTTGCCAACTGGTTCTCTCTCTCTCTCGTACCTGTTGCTCATTCCACGTTCCAACTAAAGTTTGATATGGATAGCATATTCTCCAACAGATTGAACAAGATCAAGGTACCCTGTACCTATGTGGTCCACATGCATGAGGTGGGGATCCATCATTTGTTCGACTCTCACCGAGTGAGTAGATTTCAGTCTCCACCCAAGAAGTTTTTCTTGGGTGGAGAAACTTCTTGGGTGGAGACTGAAATCTACTCACTAAACTTCTTGGGTGGAGACTGAAATCTACTCAGTGGGATCCAACACCAAACAAGATGATTTGATGGATGTCGCAACCCAGATCAGATCTTGAAATCTACTCACTCAGTGGGACCCAACAAAAAATGGAATCGTATAACCCAGATCGGATTTTCTTCGCAATCTGATTTCAGTTCCAACAAGATCGGTAAATACCCAAACCCACCCCAATCCGCCCCGAGGAATTTGACACGTGATTCAAGGTTGAGCTTGCCGGCAAAATGTGTGCCGTCGATGAAGAAAGGCAGGTGGAGAAACCACAGTAACAAAGCAGAAGCCAGCTCTTATTTGATTCTTTGAGAAATACAATGAACGAAGAGGAGAAGATGCTAAAAACTTCTGAGAAATCTCATTTCTATCTTTTGAATGGATAATGAGGAAGAGAAGTCACACTTTACTGTAATTGAGACCTTATACATTACCACATGCAAATATATTCCCTCTTTCCTTGAATGTCAAGAAAAAGAAAAGGAAAAATAAGGAACAGGTAATGATCAACATTTCTCATCATCCAATTTCTATATCCTTTACAGCAACCGGTTGGGTCTCCTCTTTGTCAGCCCCCTGGTTGCTTGTTCTGCTCCTCTGGCTAAATATCCGGTTTAAAACACTTCTCGATCTTGGAACTGGTTTAAATTCATTGGTTGATTGATTTCCACCACTCTTCTTTGCAAGCTCTTCAGATAGAGAACTGACGAGACTATCAAAACGTCGCTTGGATGTTGGATACATTGAGATAGACTTGGTGATCCCTTGGAGCCTTCATGAAAGGAGAACAGAAAATTAAAAAAACAAAAAAACTAAAAAGGGTGAACAACACAGAAAAGTCGACAGGTTTTCTCAAGGGGTTCCTCATTACCTTCGAGCAAATCCATCGAGTTCGGCTCGCCTCCGCTCTGTCTCTGGTGGTGACCCGAGATTTGAATTCTTCAGACTCTCAGGATCACCACTTAATAGGACCAAGTTGGAGAGATATTTCTCTTCAGCATCTGAGAGGTTCTCAACTTTGATCTGCTCTTTCATGATCAATAAGGGGTTCAAGAAATAATCAAAGAAGGTACCTTGGGGTCTGTTCATGGTAATTACCTCAGTCGAATTTTCTCCTACAACAATTAAGACAAGTACGTAACAAAGTCTTCCTTCATTTGCTACAGGGTACAAAGAAGAACAAGAAGAGAAGGGAAAGCCTTGGTTTCACTTACTTAGCAGGAGACCCTCAGAGTCGGCCTTGATAGAACGCAAAAGTGACTGAAGGATGCAGTATGCCGGTAAACCAATGCTCAAGACTCTGCTGCCATCTTTGCTGGATTTAGAATATTCTATATCTTGGGGTTTTATTAGTCCTTCAGTAATCAGAATCTCCCCGTGGTGCTTATACTCTGAAAATAAGTCATCCAGTAACTGCACGAACACAGTTTCCACTAGTGTATCATATCATTATATTTTCCATCCACAATAGCCAAACGCGAAAAACCAAGAGTTTCAGGAGTGACTTTCCCAAAACTGAGACTGAGTTGCAGGAGCTGTCTACCAGCATTTTTATATATCATCATCATCATCTACACCTAATGCGAAAAGTTTGGGGTGGGCAACATGAACCCAATTTTGGCAGCAAATTTAAATATAATGCCTGAATTAGACATGCAACTTAGCACTTTAGCTTGTGTCAGCTGATATGTACATTTGTTTTGAGTCATTTCAGATACCAAACAAGTGGAGTCACATCAGTGAATTCACTAGGCACATGCCTAAACCAAGTGACTGGTATGAGTTTTGATACCTCATGGCCAATTAATTAAACCTTGAGTAATATTATGATTGTTTCCCTTAATAAAGCTTACACTTATCAAAAAATAAATAAATCTTATGACTGTTTCTGATACTTCAGTGCCAAAGGTAAAGACGGACAGATGTGTCCTAGCATCACATAGATCATTGCATATGAAGATTAAGTTTTCACGCATGTAAGAACATGATACCTTAAGTGGATTCAACTCAATAATAGAGTTCTTGAGTGAGACTGATCGGGCGGGAGGATTGCGGAAAGAGTTAGGCCTTGAGAAAGAAGGGGCACGTGTGGGTGCGCTCTTCTTTCGGTACTGAAGCCTGACAATCTCAGATAGTATCTTTTCAGTTAAAATGATAAATCATCCATGAAAAGTAATGTGCATTAAAAATTAAAGTGTTACAGAGTGGCACCTAGGAAAGCAGGACCATTCTGGCATGTCGAGCACATCGTTGCTGTATTCATCAAATATGGCCAAAGAAGAGATAATATAGGAGAGCCCCAACCGAAGAGAGGACTCCTGTGAATTCAAGTCAACAACGACATATTTTAGAAAAGCTTGTAATATATTCCAGTGTTAAAGTTGAATTAAAACAAAATTTCAGTTACTAATAACAAATGAATGTAATAAGCCTTTGCATATCAAAATATTTACTGGTAAACTATCTAAAAGAAAAAGAAAAAAGAACACTGCTGAAAAGCCCATTGCATAAGAATATCCATCTGAATTGACTTGTCAAAAAAAGAATACAGAACACAGTGAAATCTAATTGGGCATAAGATTCTTACCTGGTATGTAACAACACCTGCATAAGCACCTAGGAAGATACTCGATACCATTGAACCCAGTACAGCACCAACAACTAATGCTGGCCAGAGTAGAATAGCAAGACCCGCAAATGGTACACATATAGTCTCCAAGAAAGGGCCTTCCCGACCTATAAGATCATGAAACAACCGGTGCCAGCCCTTGAACAGCATGTATGGGCTCTTGTATAAGGCAACACATGTGATCACTAGCATATCAACCATGAAACCAAGCACTCCAGCTAAAATAGCACCCGGAAGATGGAACAATCTGCAAGATGTTGACGACTAGGTTCAGATAAGTCAAAAGCCGTCTTTTCAGTAACATAAACAACCACCACAAAAAAAAGGTGAATCTCATATTGTCATCATCACAAAATAAAATATGCCATAATTAAAAAAATAAAGCTTGCTATGTTCATGACCAAATTAGGCAAAATTGGATATGGATATAAAGAAGACCAGTTCTTTTTTTTTTTTTTTAATTATTAATTTTCCTAGTATCCAAAAGAGCAATAGATAGAAAAGGCGCAATCATTCAAAGGGTTTGGTGGGATCCAAACCATTGAATAGGCGAGATGCTACACAATCAAAGAACTACTTGAAGTAAATTATTTCCATTGAATACCAATACGAGGGTTGCTATTAACTGCTGTGAGAGTCATTGTCCACGAGTCCTACTTGCTCATTACATGGGTTACATGTATAAAGAGCATAAGACTTCTACCTCAGGTAATTAATCTCCTTGGCTAACAATAGTAATTATAACAGAGATGGTTTCTATGAGGCAAATGCAAAGAGCAAACCTGATCTCATATGGTTTTCCATTCGGGGGTTCTCGATAGCGGAGGTCATCCATGGCTGAGAAGTAGGTATAAAAACACACATCCTTAAGGTCCCTGACCACATTAAAGCTCCCTTGGATTGTGCTCCAAGTCCCGTCCTACAGGTGTAAGAAAGGAAACCTCTAAATTTCAGAAGATCCAAAAACAGTTAGCAACTAATAATTAGCAGAACTGATTTTTGTTAATACAGAATTATGACATACAAAAATACAGTGGAAAAACTCATCAGTCTTCCCTTCTCCAACAGCTTCAAAGGTGGCAACCAATGGTGCTAGAAGGCCGTACACTGCGCCTCCTACTATACTCCCAACAATGCCAACCGATGGCCATGAAACCAAGACAACAGTAACACATATACATAGCACAAGCTTCAAAACTGGTCCTAGCTGTTTGGCTCTGCCCCCAGAGAAATCAATGATAATGAGAAAGACACTAGTAGAATTTAGAATAGATAACAGGCTGAGGTAGGAGATAATACATCAAGAGGTGAAATTGAATACCTTGCGATGCAATAATAAGTCCAGATACTGTGTGCTGGCCAAAGACCCAAAATGACAGCCGAGTTTCCAATTGCAATGATAAGGCATGTCAATGGGCAGAAAATGACACCTGGGGAAAAAAAATTAAATAAGAAGATTCTCTGGTTTCACTCTTGACATATGTGATTGTCATCGGTTACCAACTCAAATTCAAAGAAAAAAAAAAAAATCACCAAGTTGGTGCTTCCTACAATGATTCACAGACTATACTACAGAAATTACTGCCTTTGAGTGAATTTAATTACTGTAAGATGCCTATCCCATCTTCTCAAATTACTTGCAAATTCGAGACAGTTTGTTAATGGATAAATGTGATCTTGCTTAGATGCATAGTAATAACTTGGGAAGATTTCATTTATCAAGAATGCCTAACTAGGAAACCAACCAGTAAATTTACATTTTCCACTGTTTCAATTGAAGGGAAGTCTAAGATGAAGCAAAATAAGTTATGCAATAATTAGAAATAAATTAGTACAAAAAAAAAAAAAAAGATAAAAGGGAAACCCCATTTGACAAATAATTTCTAACAAGAAAACAAACAGATCCTTTCCTCCAGAACCTTTTCAAATAAGACCTTGTATGGTGATCAACAATAAGTTTTCTGTACAAGAATTTGCACATTAGAAAGTGTTGATCTAGAAAAAGTTTGATGACATTTAGATGCAAGAATCATTTCTAGAAAACATATTTAGGGCAAGCATACAGAGTCTAAAAGTAAAATCTACATACCCAATTAGAAGGGAAAGAAGAAGAGCCAACCAAAAAAAAATGAAACCCATCTCAGAAAAACTGAAGAATTAAACAGAAGGGAAGAAGGACTGACCTTTAATGATGCCCAGCAGAAGAAGCCCAATGAAGAAGGGCAAAAAGCGGAGAAAGCTCAACAAAGAAGCCCAAAAACCGCTTGGAGGCTCCATTAATCCTTACCCAGATCTCCAAATCAGTTTAAACCCATCTCAGAATAGACTCCATATCTTGATAAGAACACTCAAATTCACTTGAAGAAGAAAACCCATTTACTCACAAACAAATTCCTACAAACCCACGAAAAGAACTCGGCCAACATCCCTCCTTTTTCTTCTTAGTCAGTATTCCAAAAACCCAAGAATAAAAATATCTGCAGTTGGAAATTTAAATACGGGATAAACTTGAAAATTTTCATGTCGGTTGTTAGGATTAAGTGGCAGACGGTTAGATAACCGTTTGAGAGGTGAGATCGAGGGAGAGAAATATTGGATGGATGGGCAGAGAAGTGACAATTCGAGGAAGAGAGACAAAAGGAGAGAGAGAGAGAGAGAGAGAGAGAGAGAGAGAAAAAGAAGAGAGAGAATAAAGCAACTTGCTTGCCTTCAAAAAAAAGCACACTGGTCCGCCACCTAAATATGAAGATTTAAATAAAAAATGAGTTTGCACTATGTTCAGCTCAGCCGAATCAAATGGGTCCGGCTGCGCGTCAGACCCCACACACCAGTCCGGATATGGTGGTTATGTCTGTCCGGATAGGGAAAAGAAAACCAAGGTTTAACTGGGGCATTTATAACGGTATAACAGACTAGGGACGTTACGGTTTTTCCATTATAACTGCCCTTATAACGAATTGTAATGCACGGGGCAAAAATGGAAAATAACCGGGGTAAAATTCAAAATCAATTAAATTTATAACGGAAACAAAGGATATTTTTTTCAAAAAATAAGGGCTGTTATTTTCGTTATAACAGAAAATAATGGCCCTTATAACAAAAGTAACGGCTATTATTTTCTGAGCATTAAAACGGTACATAACGTAATGGAGAAGGTCTGAATCCGTTATAATTTAAACCATGAAGAGAAAAGAAAACTACGGAAGTCTGCTTTATAATCTTGGAAACTTTGGCTAGTGTCGCATTCATCAAGACCACATATTGGAAAAAACATCCATACGGTCAGAGTCCTCTAAGAGTATGCCACGTGGCTCCTATTGCACCCTGTCATCGGCCTTGATCACAGGGCCCTGTCATCAAAGTCTTATCCCAAAAAGAAGTGTGTGTGTGAAATGTGAATCATTTCCCCTTTAATTACAAAAAAAAAACCGAATCAGCTAGGTCATTGGAAAGAATCTTCTAAGTTTGCTTTGACTAGTACGCCTTCCCTTCGGATCGGTCATTGGGAAGAATTCTAGGACTTTCTCTTCACATGACACGTGTATTTTAGAATTTACTATTGGGTTTAGGGACACGTGTCATACAAAAGACGGATCACAGGAGTTTTACTCTTTTCCAAACGACCCCTGTAAATTTACAGAATAGTTTTTCCACTTTTTTTACGGGGAATCTATCTGTGATTCGAAAACTCACAGAGAATCTGTTATTATACTGCACGCTTGACACGTACCCCTATGAAAAGACTACTAATTAAACTTTTGAGAAAATAGTGAGGTCAAGAGTATGTGTCATGCATGCAGACCACTTGTACAAGACCGAAGGACGGTCTAACAGAATTTTTGTAAAGCAAAACGCCCGTCACGGTCTGGAGTCTCCCGAGTCCCCTAGTTGTTAAATTCGCGATTAATTCACGATCAAGCTCGTCTCTCTCCCCTAACCCACCTCCTTCCTCTTGCAATCCGTAGATCCGACTCTGGTCTACACTCCCGTTGGGTGTCCTTCAAGTTAGTATTCTCTCTCTCTCCTCCGTTCGATCCACACGGCCACACCATAATGACTAGGCTTGTAATTCTTGTCTCTCACTACAGTGTACGGTCCCACACAAACATAGATTAATCGTTTATCCACTTGTCAAGTAAATTGGGACTCGTCAACAGTCCTAACTTTAATATCTTTTAATGAATTTGGTGATAAGTGCTGAGATTAAAAGTTGTTTACCAAACACCTCCTAAGTCTTACACACTTATATTTTGGTTGTGAATTTTTAACATCAAATTGTTGTATAATAAACGAATTAAACATGAATACATACAGTTACGAACTTTTGCTATTTCTCGAATTTTTGACTAAATTATTATTCAAGTTTTTAAAGTTCGGAACTAAATTATACTTGAACGATTCTCGTCTGGAACTTTTACCGTATCCGAACTGAACAACTAGGGTCTGGACCTAAGACGATGGCCACCTAGCGATTATTGTAACACTAGAATTAGTAAAATTATATCTTCCATGCTGAATTGAATGATACTACCCGTCCATTTTTTATTGACTCTTTCTCAAACGTAAATTTTTGACCGCCAAGGGATTGTGGTAGACCGCATGGTTTTAAAAACGGCCGTTTAAATGGTAACGCCCCAAGCCCGTTTTTGTTAAAACCGTTTAAACACGTTTTATCGGTTTTGAAAATAAGGCCGTTTTTTTGTTTTAACGGCCGTTAAAATTGTTTAAACAGCCGTTTTATTCTGAAAATTTTCGTCAAAAAAACGGCCGTTAAATCCGTTTAATTCCATTAAAATCTGTTTAATTTCCGTTAATTTCCATTAAAATCCGTTTAATTCAATTTTTTTTTTTAATTTTCAAATTTCAAAATTTAAATTTCAGCACCATTTTTTCCGTTTTTTTCAGTTAAAATCGTTAAAACCGTTAAAACCCGTTAAATTTCGGTTTTTCCCATTTTTTTTCCATTTTTGCCCCTGACCGTTTCAATCCGTTTTAACGGCCGTTCAAACAGTTTAAACAGTAACGGCCCCAGTCTGTTTAACTGTTAAAACGGCCTCCTTTAAACCTTGGTAGACTGTAGTAAGAAACCACCATTCAATGGTATTGTGCCACTGATAGACTAGTAGATTGTCCTCATGGTCTTCATGGTCTTCGAGTAAAACTTTGATGACAGTCATCAAGGCTGATGATAGAGCGCAATGTGAGCAATGCGACATGGTCTTAGAGGACTCTTACCGTAATATCTATGTGGACCTATGAACCAAAAATAGGCCTGATTAGTGATTTCTAGGCGTTGGATTGGAGTTATTTTCATGGGTTAATTTTGACAGTGGGAATTTAAGCATTATTTGAGGTACAAAGATCCAAAGGTTTGAAATACTAATCGGGCTGATTTTGATTTGTAGAGTAAAACTTCTGTCACAAGATGTTGTGATCGAAGTGATTACCAAAAAAAAAAAAAAAAGATGTTGTGATCGAAGCAGACCACAATCCACAATATGAGCCACGTTGCACACTAGTAGAGGGCGCTGACCGTATGATTGTTTAGCCAGTTCCTCGGTGGACATGCAAACCAAAAATCAGCCTTATTAGTGATTTCTAAACATTGGATTGAAGTTATTTTCATGGGCTGATTTTAACTGTAGCAATTTGAGCATTATTGAGCGTTGTTGGGTGCAAAGATTCAAAGGTTGTAAATCACTAATCAGGCTGATTTTTGATTTGCAGGTTCATCGAGGGACTGGCCAAATATCCATATAGTCAGCGCCCTCTAATAGACTCGTATCGTGGGGGGTTATGGACTTTTACTCTAGTTTGTACGTCCACCTAAGGATTGGAAAAACATCCATACCGTCATAGTCTTCTAAGTATGCCACGAGGCTTATATTGCGTGCAGCACTGTCATGCTCAGGCTCCAATTACCACCGTAAAATAACAGGCTCTGGTTACAAGACATAATACGAGCCATGTGGTACACTCTTAGAGGACTTTGACCGTATGGATGTTTGGTCAATCCCTAAGGGGACTTACAAACCAAAAATCAGCCTGATTAGTGATTTATAGGCGTTGGATTGGACTTATTTTCATAGGTTGATCTCAACTGTGGGAATTTGAGCAGTATTTGAGGTGCAGAGATCCAACGTCTAGAAATCACTAATAAGGCTGATTTTTGGTTTGTAGGTCCACCTAGAGATTTTCCAAACATCCATACGGTCAGAGTCCTCTAATAGTATGCTACGTGGCACATATTATGTCCTGTAACCGGAGCCTGTTATTTTAGGGCGGTAACTGGAGCCCGACCCTAAAACAAATATAAGCGGTAAATGTTGGAAGTTGAGACTCGGGACCCACCAACTCAGGGAATCCCCCGTAGCGATTCCCATTCCACAGTTCAGAAGTCAAACTGTATTATATTTTTCCTTGATCATAAAAAAAATCAATAAAATCAAATGGATTTATACATTTAAGGATGCCCGACAGTCAAACTAATCAATTATTTATTCTTTTTTTTTAATTACAAAAAAAAAAATTATTAGATGGGAGATCGAGTAGATCTCAAAACCAAGGTTTAAAGGACGCCGTTTTAACGGTTTAAGGGACTGGGGGTGGGGGCGTTACAGTTAAAACCACCAGGGGTAAAAATGGAAAAAATAGAATTTAATGGATTGTAACGGAATTGAACGGAAAAATAGAAAAAATGGCACTGAAATTTAAATTTTGAAATTAAAAATTTTAAAAAAATAGAATTTAACGAATTTAACAGCCATTTTTTTCCACAATTTAACTGCTGTTAAACAATAAAAATGGCTGTTAAATCTGTTAAATTCGAAGCATCAAAACGTGTTTAAAGGGTTTTAACAGAAATGGGCTTGGGTGGTTACCGCTTAAATGGCCGTTTTTAAAACCATAATTAAAACTAGTACAAAGAAATAAAATGAACCTCCCAAAATAGGACAAAAGTAAAGATACAACAGATTGTAATGCACAAGACCGAAAACAGGAAAAATGGATATAATTGGGGCTAAAATTCAAAATTTTAATTTCTAAATTTCAGTAAAATTTATAACGGTGAATAATGAAAAAGGGTCCGGCTCCGTTGACAGATCTAAAATGACAGGTATCTGTACAGGGACACAATATAAGCCACGTGGCATACTCTTACAGGACTCTGACCGTGTGTATGTTTGTCTATCCCATGGTGGACCTACAAACCAAAAATCAGCCTGATTAGTGATTTATAAGTGTTGGATCTTTGTACCTCAAATACTACTCAAATTCCCACAGTTGAGATCAGCCAATGAAAATAAAGTCAAATCCAAAGCCTATAAATCAATAATCAGGCTGACTTTTGGTTTGTAGGTCCACCATGGGATAGGACAAACATCCATACGGTCAGAGTCCTGTAAGAGTGTGCCACGTGGCTTATATTGTATCCCTCCACAGATATCTGTCATTTTAGATCGGTCAATGGAGCCCGATCCATACGGATGGTTGTCTCTAAGGCCTTGCTTGGTTCGCTGCACTGAGATGCATTTTGCACTCCAATTCAAATGCATGAGCGACAATTCACCCACTTGTCCTGTTTTTTGGATTGCACTTGCTTACATCTATTTTGTTAAGGAGTTTGCAAGGGCTTGGGAACGACTTGCACGCCAGCTCATTTGTACGCCCCCCAACTAATCAAGTGCATTTCAAAATTGTGGTAAGTGAATGTCGGTCTAGTATGCAAACGTTGTATCCACCATTCAATGCTCATTGAAGAAAGTGTTTAAAATGTATAAAATATATTGCTTTGAAAACATTGAAATAACACAGTTTTCAAGGGAAATCCAACCGTACTGACAATGTTTGCATACTAGATTTGCCCATACCAAGCAGGGCCTAAGAGTACGCCACAAGGCTGTGACTGTAGTCCCTTTACGAGGGATGTCGACGTGCTGAACAACCTGTGAAAGTGAGGGGCATGCCCCGACCCCAATTTTGGCTTTTGGCTTTAAAATAGTAATAGTTTTACGGGTCCTGATGTAACAAAAGTATACTTCATGCTTTTTGGTGTCGGGTAGAGTATTTTTGTTTTTGTCACTCACCGCTGCCATCTGGGCCGACTGACCCATGTATGTTTAGCCCACCTACCAAAAATAGCTTGTTTGATGATTTTAAATGGTTGGTTTTAGTACTCAAAAAATGGTTGGATCCAATGGCTAGAATCATGCCTTAAAAAAAATACTAAAATATAATGGCTAGAGATAACAAATGAGGGTGATTTTTGGTGTGTATATCCATCCACCAAGGGGTTAGCATCATGTGGTCAATGGCCCAGAGGGCAGCGGTGAGTAACATAAATCAAGGTTTAAAGGAGGCCGTTTTAACTGTTTGACGGGCTGGAGGCATTACCGTTAAAACGGTCAGGGGCAAAAATGAAATAATTAAAAAAAATAGATTTTAATGATTTTAACAGAAAAAACGGAAAATGTGTCGTTGAAATTCAAATTTGAAATTTGAAAAAAAAAAAAAAGAATTTAACTCCCAATTTTCGCACAATTTTTCATAATTTAACGTCCGTTTAAACGATTTTAATGGCCATTAAAACAAAAAACAACTGTTAAATTAAAAGAGTGAAAACGGTTTTAACAGAAACGGGCTTGGAGTGTTACCGTTTAAACGGTCGTCTTTAAAACCATGACATAAATTGATTCCTGGTGCCAAAAAGCGTGAGGTATACCTTGTTACATCTTTATCCATTGTTTATTAAAGTTAGACCCTCGGTCCATTTGATCATTACTTAAAAGAGCGCTGTGGGGCCCACATGGGAGAATCCCTAGGGCTGATTTTGGGTGAGAATGATCTCCTCGTCACTGAGATCATCCTAAAAAACACACCAGACCAGTCTGAAGTTTCTGACCCCACCAAATTTACTCTTCAGAAAATGATGACCGGCATAGAATGAAGAGCACATTTTGGTGGGGTAAGAAAACTCAGACTAGCCTGATTTTTTTTGGAGGATGATCTCTATGGTGAGGAGATCATCCTTATGTAAAATCAGCCCTAGAGCTCTCTCATGTGGGCCCCACAGCATTCGTTTGAGTCAAATGCGACGGGGTTGGACACTATAATTATCCCACATGGAAATGCTTATCAATCTCGTCAACTTACCACTGATTCTTTGTTACAAAGACGAAAACACCCCCGACCCTATAGCCAGTGACTCAGTAGACGTGATGAAACGTGGAATGGGTGTGACAGGCTGTCTAGAGAATTTGAAGAAATCTTTGATACATAAGTTTTCATATAGTTTGATACATCCCACAGAAGAAAATTTTGCGCTGTAAAAGTTTTCTAGAAATGACTTTTGCTCTCTGTAAGGTTGTCTTGAATAAGTTTTCTGGAAATAATTCTTTTTTATACAATGTCGTAAAACTTTTTCTATATCAACACTTCCTAACATATAAATCCTTTTTCTGTAAAACTTTTTGTGGATCACCATACAGAGCCATGCTAAATTTTCTCCTTCTTTCAGTTGCAACTAGGGCGGGAGGGCCTAACTTGATCAGCCGCCGGGTTTGGGCTTGAGTTTCCCAATATTGGGTTGGGCTTGGACTGGAAAATCAAAGGTTAATGAGAAAATCCCTTATTGTTTCTTTCACTTTATTTGGAGGAATGCTAGCAAGCAACTCTCTTAACGACAAATAATCCGAATCGTCGAAAGACTCAAAACTCACGTGTTTTTATGATCTAAGGCTGAAGAAAGAGGTAATTTTGTTCTTTTCGTCAACCACCGTGGATCCTGTCATATTGGGGTAAGTCAGCCATTTAAAATTTTGGGGATATGTCAAATTTCAAAGTTAACATGGGGTGTTATGTCTAAATTTCCCATATTTTTATCCCCATTTCTATCTCTAGAGTCTAGACACCAACTAGAGGGGATACTCCCAAGTCCCCACTAGCGACACATTTTGGCACTGGCACCACAATGCACGACAAGGTGGACAGTGGACCTGCATCTAAAAATGTCACGTAGCATACTCTAGAGATCATTGTCCGTACAGATGTTTAATGGATTTTAATGGAAAAAAATGGCGGTGAAATTCAAAATTTGGCTTTGAAAATTAAAAATTTCAAAAACAGAAAAAACAAAATATAACGGAAAAATAACTGATTTTAACGGATTTAACGGCTGTTAAAACAATTTTAATGGCCGTTAAAATGAAAAAACAGCCGTTAAATTCAAAGTGTCAAAATGGGTTTTAACAAATTTTACGGTAACGAGCTTGGGGTGTTACCGTTTAAACGGCCGTTTTTAAAACCATGGAAGTAAGTGCTTTTTTTTTTTCACCTTTGTGCGAAATTAGATATTGGAACGGCTAAATAGCATAGCGTTGGAGATGCTCCAAGTGCGGGGAGCAGTTTAGTAAGATTCTCTTGCAAAGTTCCTGTCCTGTCTGACGTCCATCATCATCATCAACTTTGATTATAGACCACTATATTTGCCACATGGTTGAACAATGAACGTTAAAAGTGTACCTTTATTACATTTGGTACACATTATTGATCTTTCATCATATAGTTATTCTACAACCGTTGATGCATCCCCTTCTTTCTACTCATTATTGATGCACGAATCTTAAGACAATCCGACGGCCTTGAGAGAGAGAGAGAGAGAGAGAGAGAGAGAGAGAGAGAGAGAGATCACCAGTCACCCACATGGGGGGGATAACTTATGTTGCCAACCACCATTACAAAATATGGCTCTAAAGGCTATGTCAAGACCCACCAAACAAACCAAAAATCAAAATCGCAAACCAAATGACAAATTCACACGTCAAAACAAGTACCTAATCTCCATTTTTTTTTCTCTACAAATATTCCATGGAGCACTGAGATCTAAATTGATGGCCTTAAACCCTAGAACCTATTCCTACACACCCCCACCATAAGAGCCCACTATACTAATCTTTTTAAAGACCAACCGACCGTCGGATCTGATTATGTTTATCCCGCTAACCAAGCAAGCGTGTTGCCCACTGCCAACCCCATGTGCCTTATTCCCGTTTATTTGCAAACGCTTTGTTGGGGAGTGCTGTTGGCACGGGTAATCCGCAAGTTTTATTTTATAAGCCCAGGCGGATTGTATTGTTTAATCCTCTCTTTTTTGTCCTATTGCATGTTATCAAGTGCTATATAAGGTAGTCTCCTTCAACACCCTCTCTCCTCCTTACTAGAGTTCTGAGAGAAAAATGAATAAGTTGAGATCCAAGAGATTTGGTAGGAGCAATTCAAAGCTTAGTAGTTCAGGTGGTGGAGTGTCTGGTAGCAGTGAGATCAAGTGGGAACTCCGACCAGGTGGGATGCTTGTTCAAAAGAGAGAAGAGGGAGGAAGCAGAGGAGAAGGGATGATCACAGTGAGAGTCTCAACTGGGTCACAATGGCATGATATCTCCACTCAAGCAACTTCAACTTTTGGTAACTCCTCAAAACTTAATTTCTACTTATTGTTAACCAAGTCTATGTTTTATTTCTCAATCAGCCCTTGTTTTCGAATGCAAATTCATTTTTTTTTTCTATATATGGGTCAGTGTTTTGAAAACCATACCGAAACCATGGTCTAACCAAATCCAACCGGATTTTCAAAAAATATTGATCGGGTTCATGTTGAACCGGAAGTTTGAAGATAATTAGCGATTTTTTAATTCAAAATTAGTTGTTCGACCGTCAAATTGATCGAACCACCAGTTCTTATGAACCATTTAACTGATCATGAATCACCACATATTCTTAAATCTTAATCTAGACAAAATTTATCATCTGACAAAGAAAAATAAGGGCATTGCACTTCAAATTTTAATTTTTTTCTTGGGTCAGGCTTAGGCCCCTGTCAGAAAAAGGGGGCCTTGGAGCCTGAACCTTTTTTCTTTACCGATTGACCTCTTTATTTTATTATCTCATATAGTTATGAACTTCTCTAAATGACGGATTTTTTTAAATAAATACAACCCAGTCAGACCATATCGAACCATGGTCCGACCAATTATCAAAATTTAGGTTTGATCACTGGCTAGGTTTTTAAAATATTCCTATGGGTGGGGTTTGTGACTTAAGACTTAAACTTATCTTTTATGGGTTTGATTTATGTTTTTTGTTCTTAATTTTGCAGGGGAATTAAAGATAATTTTGTCCATGGTGACTAATTTGGAACCAAGAGAACAAAGGGTTTTGTACAGAGGGAAGGAAAGAGAAGATGGTGATCACTTGCACATGGTTGGGGTTAGAGACTTGGACAAAGTGGTGGTGTTGGAAGATCCAGCTATCAAAGAGAGGAAGCTCCATGCCTTGCCTACAAACCAAGCCATTGGGAATCCTTGTCGTACTACCATTAGCGTGTAAATTTACTTCTTAATCTTTAATAATTTGTATTATTTTAATTACTAACCACTCAACATGGTTTGATCAAGGGTATATGGATCTTGTTAGCTTAGGGTTTGTTTATTGTAATTTTTTTTTCCGTCCCACGTCATTGAGCTATTTAATATGTTTATAAAGTTAAGTTTCTTGTTTCATTTATCTCACTCTTTGTACCTCAAGGGTCTGTTTGGTACTTTGTTAACATTCTACCACGCTTCCAAGGCCAACGTCTATGGTGGCTCACTTTAAGGTGACTTCCACCCTGGTACCCATATTTTTTCACTTTTTGTGAGTAGGCCCCCGACATTTTTATGATACCCACTCCTATTGAGCGAGCCCCCAGGATTCCCCTCCCGTGACTTGAACCTATAACATGGTTGGCTCTGATACCAAATGTTAAGACACAAACCAATACACCGAAAGCATCTAGGTGATAGAGGTGTGGAAAGCTTAAGTCTTAACCTTTAAGATACTAATAGATTTAAGATTCCACCTGATTTTGACCTTAGAGATCCCTTGACTAGGATCCATAAAAAATGGCAGGTCCCAACAGCTCTCTTTCGCATGTGAATAGGCATATGTAAGAGGTTTCAAATGGCGCTTTAAGATGGTGGTCGTTCTGGTAGTTACGGTAGGGGAGGACTATTTCCCAAGTAAAAGTAGAGAAATAATGTACGTGTGCCCTCATTGCTAACATACTTCAATTCATCAAGTCAGCCAGATCGTGCCATCCTAATTGAAAGTCAACAACTTTGGTTGGTTAATTTAACAATCTAGATTAAGTTCAATTTATAATGTTTAGGATCATCAGATGGGTTTTGAATCCATTGACCTGTAAGTAGGGGTGTCAATTTTTACCCATGAACCAATATCCAATGGGAACAAGAATCAATTATGAACCGGGATTACCTATATTTCAGAATTGGAACCGACAAGAGTTAGAACCGATAGGAACCGAAAGATTCCAGTTCTTAACATGCTTGGACTTGGACTAAACTGGAGCCGATGGTGCTAAAATATCAAGTTTTTCTAAATATTAGTATAAAAATATTCTACATATATTTCGATAACTGACTGGTACCTAACAGGTAATCGGTTCCTATAATTCCGGTTCCGCCACTTGTTTGAGAACCAGAACTGGAATTGGAACCAATATACTACAAAAAAAATGCCTTCTGTGACGACTACACTTTAGTTTTCACAACGGACTAGATCAGTTACAAATTTGCGACGAATGCACACAGTGTGTCGCAAGGTAAGAATATTTTTGTAATTTTACTTTAGGCTAAATAAAAAAGGCTCGGGCTCCAAGGACCCCATTTTTCTGACTTAGATGCCAATTTTGAGAATCCAACGATGGTTGTGCTTTGGCAAAAAGTAAATCCAGTGAATGCCAACTCACGCACAACCACCACAACCACCGTTGGATTGTTGGAATCAAAGCCTGAGAGCGAGATTCTCGGGACGAGTCAAGAAAGATGGTCCCTGGAGCTCGACCCAATAAAAAATAGGGGATTTTTGACATATCCCCATGTTAACTTTGAAATTTGACGTACTCCCATATTTTGAAAAAGGGGACTTATCCTTTTTCAAATATTGAAGGTCCCCTCCCAAAATGTTTGACACGTACGCTTTGTTAACCACCCTTAACCAATGGGTTGGGTTTAGGCCTTGATGTACGTGTCATACATTTTGACAGGGGGACCCGGACCAGCGAATTTTTCTCTCCCCCTGTGGTCTCTCTAGCATCTAAGATCACAGTTGACTCATGCTGACTAGCTAACAAATATTTTTTTTAAAAGAAAAAAATGTGCCTTTCATCAATCTTGATACAAAAACATGGGTTGGTAATTAAACCCTATCCCAAAATCAAACTGCTCTAGTAGCCGGCCAGCCATGTGATTCTAGTGTTCGACCACCTATCACCGGACGACTAACTTACCAGAGTCTCGTGGCCGGCTATCCACCACTCCAGTTAATAATTTTAAAATTTGAATATCTTTGAATTTAAAAAAGATAAATAAGAGATCTACATCAACCAAAATTAGTTGATGAATACCAAAAAAAAATTTAACCTAAAAGATAAGTCTCAAGTTAGAAGAAGTGAATTGGATAGCGGAATCCTATCGCCGGCCTGCACGTTTGTCCTGTCCACCCCCCACTAGCTTGCACTAACTAACCGTTACGTAACGGTATTGTGATTGTGGATGCGTGCAATCCATCCATCAATCATCCCGACCATCATAAGATAAGAAAGAGACATTCATCAGATAAGGAGGAGCGGAGTAGACAAAAATACTGGATCAGACCGTTTTTAAATTTCCAGGTAGTTAGACGAAAATGCCCTTCTTTTGTTTGTTTTCAGATTTGTCGTCAGTCTACTCTCGTCACGGCATTTTCTTTCTTTTTTAAGTATTTACTAATTTTCAAAGTGAAATTACATGGAAATGGAAAGAAACAAACTGGAAAAGGAACAATATCAGGAGTCAGGACAATTTATTCTTCATCTTTTTCCGGAAAATTACCTCCGTGTCCAAACCAAACCCGTCAACGGTCCGGACGTGCACCACCTCCGACTCCTGAAACATCTCCACCAACGGTCCCACGCTATACAGGTCGTTCGCGGAATACTTATCACCCCGTCTTGATATCGCCACGTGTAACACGCACACCCCTCCAGGCCTCAACGTACGTTCGATCTCCCCCACGAACTTAGACGGATACAACGCATGATCGAACACATTCGAGAACTCGAAATCAAAAGTCTCGTTTTCGAACTGTTGATTGTGAAAATCTCCCTTCAACACCAGCGGAGGATAGGGAACCAAATCGATCCCCACTGAGTCGACCACTCCAACTCGTCTCAACGCGACCACTTCCTGTCCGACTCGTGCACCGATGCAGAGCGCCTTTGAATCGTTCGAGAGGAGGTTTTTGTGTTTCAGGTCTGCGAAGAAATTCGCGAAGACGCCGATCTTACGGTCCCAATCTCGCGTCGTCCATATCTTCCTTAGTTTGGGATTTAGGGTTTTGTCGAGTTGGCGTTGTACGTAGACGTCGTAGGAGGTGAAGCCGGGACGGATTCGGAGGTTATCACCTCCAGAGAGTGGTTTTTCGGGAGGTGTAGAGATGGTTTTCGGGTGGTGGGGTTGGAGGGAGAGGAGGAGGAAGAGGAGGAAGGCGAGAGAAAGAGAGAGGGAAAGGAGGTAGGAATTGAGGACAAGTGGTTTTGTTTGGATGGTTTTCATGACTGCATGATAAAAAGTCGGTATTAGGTATTAGTTTGATTCATTTTGAAGGCGGTTTTGTGTGGCGATTTGAATGGTTTTGAATCCGGGTTTGACAGGAGTTGTGTAAGCGTGTGAGGTGGAGTTGTACGTAGGATATACCGATAGAATAGGAACTGTGCTCTCTCTCAACCGAAGATGAGCGATATATGCTTAACTACAAAACGGTGCGTACTGCGCACTGCGCACGCACGCATGACGGTACGAAGTAATTCGACTTGGACGATTAAAACGTGATGACAGCAGACTGTCATCGAGGCTGATGACAGCTCTGAGCCATTTGGCATACTCTTAGAGGACGTTGACCGTATGGATGTTTGGCCAATCCCTAGGTGGACCTACAAACCAAAATTCAACATGATTAGTGATTTCTAGGCATTGGATTGGAGTTATTTTCATGGGTTGATTTTCACCGTGGGAATTTGATCAGCATTATTGACCATTATTTGGGGTACAAAGATCCAAAGTTTTGAAATCACTAATCAGGCTGATTTTTGGTTTGTAGGTCCAACTAGGATTGCTAAAACATCCATACGGTCAGAGTCCTCTAAGAGTATGTCACGTGGCTCATATTGTGGGCTGTCAAGTTTTACTAGACCTGGACGGAGTAAAAATTTGATATGCCACCTAAAATGCCAAGTGACATTCTTTCAGGCCCGAACAAATTTTGGACTGTGCAGCACTTTTTTCGGTGGAACGTTTTTAAGTGGACCACCTGGCACACTCTTTGGGGCACAGGGACCCATGAATCATTGGCCCAGATAGAAGACCTACACGTTAACTTGTAATTCCATGAAAACCAAGGATTTGGCCATGCAACACTTAGAAATGGGTTCTCCAAACACATGGATTTGTTACTCTCTGCTACCCTCTGGAGCCACTGACCGCATGGATGTTTAGCCAACCCATTGGTGGATACACACACCTAAAATCACCCTGAATGGTGATCTATAGCCATTTGATTTTAGCACTTTTTAAGGTGTGATTCTAGCCATTGGTATCTTTGGGATACTTGTAATGCCTATTGATCATGGCTAGAATCGTTGGGTTTTTTTTACCTTAACTGATCTCAGACCTAGTATCCATGCACAAATGTTGGGTTCCGAATCCATTGGTTTGTACCAAGGTTTAAAATGGCCCATTATAACGGTATAACGACTTGTAATGCACAGGGGGGCCAAAACGGAAAAAAAGGGGAAAGTAGCGTTCATTGTTTTCACAAATTTTTCATAAAAAAGTCATTACTTTCATTATAATGGCCATTATAACTAAAATAATGGCCGTTATTTTCTGAGTGTTATAACGGTTCATAACATAATTAATGGGGTAGGTCCAAATCCATTATAATTTATAACGGCCGTTATTTTCATTATGACTGCCATTTTTTAAACCATGGTTAGTACAACACAAAATGTATCAACGGACCGGTTTGATGGATCCTTCATAGTTTCGTACGGATCGAGCTAAAAATCACTATATATATATATATATATGAAGATCACATTTGTGGGTAATCAGCTACCTACCTTAATTTTGTATTATTTTCCTTGACAGCGAACATACAATGAAATGTCCCTTAATATATATAATCCCCGTAAACCCGTCAGCGCGCTAAACTTCGCCTAATAATAATAATAATAATAATAATAATAATCCATCAAGTAATCTCCTAAGATTGAGTCAATGTTATTTAGATTTAAAATCTCCTAATTATCATTAGACTCAATTATTGTTAACTATTACTATTATTAATCCTATCATTTAGAGCGGCTTTTGTTGAAAACATTCGAGGGTTTCAAACAAACCAAATTTGGAGCCGGTTAATAACTGGTTGAACCATATCCCAATGGTTCCGATTTGTAGAACATTAACTAACCACTTTACTCTAAAAGCTTAAGCTTCATAGGGTCCACGGGTGTAACACAGGAGTGTTGGCTACATAGCCAAATAATACACTCCAACAACACCCTCCTTCAGCATTTTGCTGAGGATTCGAACACGCAACCTACTGGGACCCCCTGCTCTGATACCAGTTTGGCTAATTACTTTATTTTAAAAGCTTAAGCTGTTGGAGGGAGACACTAATGTATATCAATTAATGGATCCACGGGTCTAACACAGACGGAGTGCTGGCTATGTATCCATATTATACACGTAATGGTCAAGAGAATGAGTGGGCCTAAGCCCATTATTACATTTTATATTTGAGCATTATTTGGTGGTAGTGAGAGGGGCTTTTCTATCAAATAAGAACAATCTTGGACTGGAAAAAAAAAATCTCACTGGAAATCAATTCCCTCTTCTCAATCTATGTTATCAATGAACATGGGCTCACCCAATCAATGGGCACCCAAGCCCACTACAATTCAAGCACGAGCCTGGGGGCTATTTAAATCCCAATACTGTTCTTAACTGGATTGGGCTTGAACTACGAGTTACTGCCCGGCACCAACCCTGTTACTTTATTTAGAAAATAATTCTCAAAATCAAAAAATTGGGCTTAGCGTTATAAAGGAAAAATAACGGCCGTTATAACGAAAATAATGGCCATTATTTACTGAGCATTAAGTACATATATAATGTAACGGGGAGGTCCGAATCTGTTATAACGACCGTTATTTTTGTTATAACAGCCATTTTTAAACCATGGGTTATAGGATTTGGTCAGAATTTTGTTAAAAAAAAATTTATCTAATGATTCATTACCCGATCCTTCTCCAAACTTGCTACATAATATTGAAGCACAGTCCATCGACTTCGTTGACCTGTTCTTTCTCTTAACAGTTGACATAAATAAAATATTCCTATGCTACCATTTTTTCTGTTATTTTAGGCCGTTAAAAATGAGAAAATAACAGAAAAAATGGTGCTAAAATTTAAAATTCAAATTTTCAATAAAATCTATACCATTATTTTCATTATAAAAGAAAATTAACAGAAAATAACAGCTGTTATAACGAAATTAAAATAATGGTCATTATTTTTTGAGCATTAAAACAGTACATAATGTAACGGGGAAGTTCGAATCTGTTATAACGGCCATTATTTTCGTTATAATTAACGGTCATTTTTTAAACCATGGTTTATAGGATTTCGTAATGAGAAAAAAGGATCTTATGCTGAGAAATAATAGGTGTAACGGAATAGGGACAACAGTTGTGTAATAGAGGCAAAATCTTAAATTTTATTGAAATTTGATATTTTAGGTCTGAAAACTTCAAGTACATGAGTAATAATTTTGATCAAGAAATGTTTTGGTAGTGGTTGGTTGGAATGTTTGAGACTAATGGGTAGCAATATATTTTGAATTTTTTTTTATTTAAATGAGTTTTAAAGCATATAAACAAATAAAAACTTAATTTTTAATTGTGGGGATCATTTAAACCCCCTAATGGAATTCTTACTAATAGATTACTAATGGACATGGGGCCCACATGCATATGAGTTAAGAGCTGATTTTTGGTGAATATGATCTCCTCACCATGGAGATCATCCACGCCAAAAATCAGTAATTTTTAAATCTTCTAACCCTATCAAAGATGGACTTAATTTTAACGGTGAAAATGAATGTTCCAAAAAATTTCAATTTGCAATCCACTTTTTACAAGGCTGCAAATGTAGGAATGGGCTGATTTTTTGTGTGGTTGATATCCATGTTGAGAAGAATATCCTCACCAAAAATCAGCTCTTAACTCATTTGCACGTGGGCCCTACATCCATTAGTCATTCTATTAGTAAGAATTCCATTAGTCATTTTATCCTTGCCCATAATTATTAATAAGCCATATCTTTTCTGATACGGTGTAGTGAGTAGCATCAAGCACATGCGTACACTCGCACGTGCTTGAGCATAAATGCTGGTCTAATGTGTGATTATGTTTGCACTTACAAAGGTGCTTAATTTATTTTCAATCGCTAATTAGGTTATTGTGATCTGTCAACCCAATTGGGATGACGAACAAGAAATTCACAGATTTAGTCTTACTTTTTAGCTGTAGTGGGTATTTATTGGGTTATGCCACTGTCTATTACAATTTTGTTAAGAGCTTGGCCAAAACCAGCCCTTTCAGGAGTAGGAAAAATCATTCGGAGGATGGTGCATTATCCGGTGGGAGTTTATGGATGGAGAGGAATGGGAAGATTTTAGAGAGGCGAGGAGAATTCCTTCCATGATACTCTTATCAGCATAAGGGCTTTCTTGTTTGGTTGGGGGACCAAGTTCTCTGAGAAGAGAGGGGTTCACTTTGGATATGTGGTATTTAGGTTGGATGATATGTTGAGGAGAGTGTAGTGGGTTGTATTTTCTGTTCTGTTTCTATCTCTTTGTATGCTTTTTTGAGATCCTCTCGATCTCCTTTTAATACATTTTTTGGACTTTACAAAAAAAAAAAAAAAAATAGGACAAATGAGAATATATGGATGAAATTAAGAATTTGTAATATAATACATCAAATTACTTATTCGGGCCGAATATAGAAAAAAAAAACTAAACAAAAAAAAACCATTACAATAAGGGTGTGTTTGATTGCACGGAAATTTTTTCCGAAAAAAATACATTTGGGAAATGCCTTAAATGGCTGTTGGATTGCACCTAAGAACACATATTTCAATCATGTGAGAAAATAAAGGCGTATTTCAGGTGGAATTGAATTCGCACCAATGTGGAAAGGAAATGGATTCCAGGCTTGGAGGGGATTTGTTCGGGGAAATATTTTCGGATATCCTTCTTATTTTCACTTTTCACTTTTATCATGTGAGGTGAAAATTATAATTTTTCCACTTGGCAATCAAACACGCCCTAAGATATTTTTGAATTTGGCGTTCTCACTCCCACTTTTCCTTCGCACTTGGACAATTACCTTCACTTCTAACTATAATTATCTCAGTATAACCTGCATTGATAGAATCATGCCCGACCCAAATCCAGGTTGGGTAACATACAATGTAACCTACCAACACATCAATTCAAGCCATTGAATTCATCTCCAACCACGACTAAGACTTGGCTGACCGTGACCGCCCCTGACCATATGGATGTTTGGCCAATCCTTAGGTGGACCTACAAACTACGAATCAACCTGATTAGCGATTTCTAAGCATTGGATTGGAGTCATTTTCTTGAGTTGATTTTAACCATGATAATTTTGGCATTATTGACCATTATTTGGGGTACAAGGATCGAAAGGTTTGAAATCACTAATCATGCTGATTTTTTGGTTTGTAAGTACACCTAGGAACGGCTAATATTGTGGGCGGTCATTGGCTTCGCTGACCATCGACAGTCAGCCAAGTTTTACTCCAGAAACCACCTTGGATGGGCAGTAGCCCAAAAGTCAAGCGATTAGAGGATGTTAATTAACCTTCTCAGTCATCAAAGTAACTTCTGTTAAAAAAAAAGCAGCAAGCAAAAGTAATTTTGATGGACAAAGAAAACAAGGGTTGAGGAAAATTAAAAAAAATTCATCGATCAACTTGTAGTCAAATATCCAATCTGGTAAATCTTCCACACTTTCAATGGTCAGGATCAATGAACCACAATTTTAATTTCAAATCATAGTGATATTTGCATGTTAATGCTATGGGGTGTTTGATAACGGATAAAACTTTGATGACCGGGCCCTGTCATCGAAGGAGATGACAAGGCAGCATATCCTGGATTTGTATGGACTGACCACCTCGGCTTCACCACACGTACCCAGGTGAGTACTCAAGTGCTTTTTGCCAAAAACACTCACGTGGGTGGTGAGGCCGAGGTGGTCTGCCCGTACAAAATCCACGTGCCATGACCTGCTGCCTTATCATCTCCTTCGATGACAGGGCCAAGTTTTACTCTTTGATAACGACCTGGAAGTTGACCTGACCTTGTACAGCAAAAGACCATCTTGTACATGACTCGTGCAAGTGATAATCAAGCTGAGCTACGCTAAACATCCATACGGTCAGTGATCTCTAAAAAGTATACCACGTGTGGCTCATACTGTGGTGCATTATCAACCGTATGTCATCCAAGATTTATTCCTAACATGGTACACTACACGGACAAACCTTTGATGACAAGGGATTGTCATCGAATCCCGTGACTACCAATGATTTCTCGGCACTTACCCCGGGTGTATTTCCCACGTATCCATGTGCTTAGAAATGAAATCTTAAAAAATACTCACATGGGTACATGGCAAAAAACATTAGGGGGTACCTGTCGAGAACTCGATCATTGGAAGTCAAGGGATTTGATGACAGCCTATAGTATAACTTTGGAAAGAAGTTCTAAAAGAAGAAACAGCTTTAGAAGGAGTCAATTCATGCTTAGTTCAAATGACACAAGCTGATGACCCATTTGGTTTGAAAGACGAATGCAAATGTGACAACATCGCTTACGGTCATCCACCGAGAAAATGAAACCTCATAAACATACAGAATCATTGATGTTGATCCCATCACCAAATACAACCTAGTCCGTTATAACAGCCGTTATAACATATATGGTCAAAGAAAACCCATTATGATGATGAGAAATAATGTTAAAAATCAATTTTTTCTTTTTGTAAAAATTTGGTTACACGGTCTTGGAGTGGTGCCGTTATAACGGCTGTTACCATGTTTTTTAAACTATGGATTCCACGACTCTTATCTTTCCTACAGAACAAGACAAATAAAAAGACCCACACTTACAAGTCTTTCAACTACCTGGAGCTTGCTAGCCCTGATGAAGCTTTCCTTCCTCGAGACTCTCGAAAGTTTTCCCTATTCGAAGTTCATATAGGTGATCATGATCTTAAGAAGTTCATCCGGAGTTCGGTTGTTCGTCGATTCAAGTGGTACGTGAGTTGCCGAGGTTAGCGATCGATCCTTCCTTGGTTCGTCTCTTAAGAAAATTTTGTTTTTATGTGATTTTTTATCTCTCTTTCAGATGGAGGAAGGGCTTAAGAAGGCTGTTGTTGTTGTTGACAGAAGATAGAGAGCACAACTGGACATACGCAGAAAGTTCTTGCGTTTGCACAGTCTTGTGCTCTCTCTTCTTCTGTTAACAGGCTTCTTAGATGCTATATTCTTTCTTACCCAATAAACAAAGTTGGGAAACTAAGAGATTTCTCTCTCTAATGAAGAAGATAAGTGACAAGGTAAGCTATGCCGTTCTTCCCAATTAATTACCTTTAAGATTTTACTTCATCTGTTGATGATTTTCCTGTAATTTTTCTTTTATTAGGTTATGCTTCTTTCGTTGAACATATACATTCTTGAAAATTATTTTTCTTTTCTTTTATACAGATTTTTCCAAAAAAAGTCTTTTTCCTTGTAGTTTTATTCATGCCATTTGGTAATTTTACAGAAAATTAAATTTAGGAAAATTCTTGTATTTGTTTTGATATCACCCACCTAATAAGTGGTGCCTATTTGACATGTGAGGTCCTTATATATGGGCCCACCTGATATTTGAGACCCGTTTCGAATGTAAGGCATGCTTGATAAGGGTCTTTATATGTGGGCCCTTATATGTAGGGTTCGCTTGGCATGTTTGCCCCTAATGTCCCGGGCCCACTTGACTTGTATGGTCTAAACATGTGGGTCACGTGATATGTAGGGCCTACTTAACATGTGAAGGCCAGATATGTAAAGCCTACCTAACATGTACATGTTGCCCAAATATGTGGTTCCCACCTGACATGCATGTGGGCTACCACCTGACATATATGGCTAAGGTATAAAATGGGTCAGTACCAAGTTGGATTCAGTTAGATTTGGATACGAATTTGACTTTGAGAATAACACATTCTGTATTCGGATCTAGATCCAGCTCAAATCCATTACATGACCCAAAATCCCAAACCATATTCTATGAAGGATTTCAGGCTTCTGTGAAATATGAGTAGGATATAAGTCGGATCCACTACAAAATGATAAGTTAATTTTTAGTAAAGATTCGCATTCCAAACCCAAGATTTGATCTGATCTGATCCCAATATATAATACCAAATCCGAATTTTACCTGAGCTTCATTCAAATTAATTTAACATGGATCCCTATTAGACTCGTTTTTATTCGGATTCATTCTTAATGATACAAAGTCACTAAATACTGATTTGAATCAAGTTAGATTTTTGGTCTAACTCACCCCATTTTATCCCTTATATATGTTCCACCTAGCATGTGGCTTCATATTTGACCCTTTTTGTCATGCCCCGATCTTAGGATCCAAGACCGACCTGCTATGCATGGGTCAACCGGCCTGATCTGTTAGTCGACCCGTAATCCAGGGTCAAGGCATGAGGATAAAATAACAATTTTATCAAAATAAGTATAAAAGTCTAATTATTAGATCCAATTGACTAATTATGTTTAGATTGATGACCATCTTGGTCATTCTGGGTCATAGGGTCCCTTAATTCATTGAAACCCTAAAATAGGTTAAAAACTTATCTTTTCACAAAAATTGTCCTGACCTATATTCCTTGAAAAATTCATAACTCGCTAATTGTAAATTTAGATAAAGGTGATCCAAAATCTCACGGAAACTAGACTCAATGTACTCTAAGTTAAAAATACAGACAAGTTACAAAACTTTGTCCCTGTACCCAATACACTAGGTTCAAACTAGAAAATCATTGTGAACACATAAAACAAAACATGTATTTTTCTATACTAAAATAACTATAGATCTTTCATTTTAAATCTAAACATGAATGACATATAGCCCTGGAAAGCTTATAAAAATGTCTTACAAAGCTTATGTTTAAAATAATTTAATCGGCGATCAAATTGTGGGAAAAACTGAGTAAGAATTATAGTATCTGGTAGCCTATATGTAAGGTCCATATTTGTATAGGTGGGTCTTGAGTCTCTTGGAATTAGCCTATAAGTAGGGTTTGCTTGGCATGTGTGCCCCTAATTTGTGGGGCCCACTTGACATGTATCGTCTTAACATGTGGGTCACTTTATATGTAGGGCCTACTTAACATGTGAAGGCTAGATATGTAAAGCCTACCTAGTATGTGACTTGACATACCAGAAATGTCGAGCCTACCTAACACGTGTTGCCAAAATATGTGCTTCCCACCTGACATGTATGTGGGCTACCACCTGACCTATGTGGCTTAAGACATGAAATGGATCAGTTCCAAGTTGGATTTAGCTAGATTTGGATATGAATTTGACTTTGAATAACATGATTTGTATTCGAATCCATATCCGGCTCAAATCCATTACACGGCAAAAAATTCTAAACCATAATCTATGTGAAGAATTTTGGATCTGACCCATCTATGAAATATGGATAGGATATAAGTCGGATCCACTACACAATTATGAAAAGTTTTTAGTAAGGATTCACATTCCAAACCTATGATTTGATCTAATCTTATACCATATCCGAATTCGACATGAGCTCCATTTAAATTAATTTAACATCGATCCCTATTAGACTCGTTTCTATTTTATTCCATCTTAATGATCCAAAGTCGCTAAGTACTAGTTTAAATCAAGTTGGATTTTGTGTCTAACTCACCCCATTTTATCCCTTATATATGTTCCACCTAGCATGTGTGGCTTCATATCTGACCCTTTTTGTCATTCCCCAATCTCAATGTCCAGGACCCAACCCACTACTAGCCCGCAATCTGTGAGTCAACCCGTAATCTAGGGTAAAGGCATGAGGGTAAAATAGTAATTTTACCAAAATAACCATAAAAGCCTAGTTATTAAATCCAATTGATTAATTATGTTTAGGTTGACCATCTTGGTCAATTCTCGATCAAAGGGTCCCTTAATTTGTGAAAACCCTAAAATAGGTTTAAAACCCTATCTTTTCACAAAATTCTCTTAACCTATGTTCATTGAAAAATTCATAACTTGCTCATTTTAAAATCAGACAAGGTGATACAAAATTTCACGAAAACTAGACTCAATATACTTTAAGTTAAAAATACATACAGTTACAAAACTGTGTCCCTGTACCCAAGACATCGGGTTCAAACTGGAAAATCATTGTGAAAATATAAAACAAAACTTATATTTTTTGTACTAAAATAATCATAGGTTTTTCATTTTAAATCAAAATGTGATGTGGCATATGACCCCGGAAAGCTTATAAAAACGTCTAACAATGCTTATTTTGAAAATAATTTAATTGGCAATCAAATTAAAGGGAAATTGAGTAAGAATAATAGTGTCTAGCAGGCTATAAACAGGGTCCTATCTGTACAGTTTGCAGAGAAAATACGTATAAAATCATTCGAAACTAGTTTTGATACAAATATTTCTATTCTAGAAAGCTAACAAAAAATTACAGAATAATCATGTTCTACAAAACTACTATTTTTAACATCCTACCGTTCAAACATGGGTCCGAATATAAAAAACACTATTGTTGTATGCATTGAAAGTAATACCATGTGTATTCGTCTAACAGTAAAATTAGGTACTTAGATATATATGAAAATTTTGAAGAAAATAGTATTATGATTTACCTAAATTATAGCGTAGGAATCAAGTTGTTTCGACTTCTAAGTTTAAAGTTATGACCGTTCTACTAAAATTTGATGGAAAAATATCCAAAAAATTCATACTCAATAACGAAAGAGATCATCAAAACCATGCATCCGAATTTTCAACTTCCCTGATGTGCTTGTGATCCTATAAGGGAGGGAGGGTCTCTCTCTCTCTCCAACTCAATTTAGGAAAAGGGCTTGGAGAGTGAGGTCCACTCCTCCCTCCAATGATTTTATCAATTTAAGGAAGAATCTCTCTCTCTCTCTCTCTCTCACACACACACACACACACACCCCACCCACTAACCCCAAAAATTTTGCATTAATTAGAATAATTAATTATGTGAATTATTTTCAGGTTATGGTATACCATATACAAAACTCATTTATGAATTTAATGGGCCCCCACATAAAAGTCCCAAACGATCCATACATGAAATGACAAATTCTACAAATGAAGCATGGATACTCGCAAAAAATTTAATTAAATTCCCCATTATGAAAAATTATCAAAATACCCTTACTATGGAAATTTTATAAATACCCTCTGAAGTTATTATTGTTAATGAATTATCAAATTACGTACCCTAGTGCATGTGCCTTACCATTCATGTTTAATGTATAGCAAAATTATAAAAATTCCATGTATAATAAAATTACAAAAATGCCCTTTAAGGGAAAAAAAATTTCGAGTGTTACAAGTACATGCCTAAACTAAGGTCCATATCAATCCGGGGGTATTACACTTTCGATGTATGGAGCCTACCTATATGTGGGGCCTACCTAGCTAGCATGTATGGCCTTGATATGTGGGTCAATTGATATGTGAGACCCTAATATATAAGGTCCACATGTAGACATCAACGACGGGGGTAAGGTTTTGATCGAATTAAGGGAGAGGGTAAAAAGTAAAATAAGGGTGTATTTTCTTAAAAAGAAAAATAGCATACCATCTTAAAACAGTGTGTTGTTTTTCGACAATTATGCCCTTTGGAATCAAATTTTACTTCAAAATAATTTTTTCACAAAATAAACAAGCGGAAAAATCCAAAACTTAAAAAAAGTGCTTCTGGAATAAGGATTTTTCCACAAAACAAATTAACAGTGGTCCCTCCTGAATTGGTCAAGAACTATCCAAGATTTCTTTGCATGCAATATGGACTTCTTTAGGTAATTACCCTTTTGATGCTTGTAAACGTAAGGGTGTGTTTGGTTCGCGCGTAGTCGTAATGAGAATACTCGTCTGCTTACGTCATGAGATGTCGACGTATAAGATATAATTCCCGAAGCGCTCTTGTTATAAATATATATATAACAACTCCTTACTAAGCAAGACGACTCCATCTCATGACAGATGAGATTCCTAGCATGTATTCTGGATGGAGACTTTGATCTCCTTCTCCTATGCCAAATTCCATTTATTTGACTATATTTATCTTGTCTATCAACCTTTGTTCCTTTATCCTGATCTTAGTTTGAAAAATCTGCAGTTGTGCTTTCAGTTCAATAACTTCATCCTCCATCACTTTAGCGTCATGTCGAAGTCAGCAAGACACAGCTCAGCCACATTTTATGGGTGTTTGGTTTGTGCATATTCGCAGATCTACGCATTTGCGTGCACCCTCCTGAAAATCATTTTTTGTGCATAGACATACAAATAGGAAAATTCAAGTGTCTATTAATTGTTACACACTTGCATTAAGAACACACCAAATATGGGGTCCCATGCATTAAAGAGAAAGGTGGCCCACCCACACGTACACCAAGGTGGGATTTTCTTCCCATGTGTGGCCAAAGCTTGGGTCACCTCTATGCATGTGCGACTCCACACGAGTTTCATGACCCAACATGCCCTTTCACGTATTGGGACCAAAGCTTGGGTCACTTCTATGCATGTGCAATGGGGCATGAATGAATCGATTTATCAGTTCTATGTGGGTGTAAGAAATGTTCATAGCTATGGTTTGAGGGCTCAACTGCGCGCCGACTATGGTTTGAGGGCAAGGTGGAGATCCTATGCAAGGTTCGGATCACCAGGGATCGCCGATCCGGCTAGCGGATTGCCCATTGATTGCAGAGATTCACCACTTCGAAACTAAGTATTTAATTGAATCTTCTCTTCCTATGGGTTGTTCTCTAATCTGGGTTCTCATTGGAGATCAAAGTTTTACTTCAATTTGCTAAAGAAAATGATAGATCGATGATATTGTATTAATGTTGTCCCTATATTCAAACCAGTAGTGGTGGAGCCAGATCAACTTTGAGAAAAAATATGACTTCAAAATTTGAAGTCTCCCCCTCCATAAAATGTCACGTGGAGCTCACTATAGGGCTTGCTAACCATATATGGATGGTCGGTCCACCTCTTGGTGGATCTACATACCAAATATCAGCTTGATCGATCCATGATTTGTAGTAATTATATCTATGCATTCAGAAAAATATGCTCAAATCCAATTGCCAAAAATCAAGCTATTAAAATGCTAAATCGAACTTATATAAATCACCAATTAAACTTATTTTTTATGTGTAGATCTATCAATAGCTGGACCTAACATCCATAAGGTCAGTGGGCCCTAAAGAGTACTCCACGTTGCATTTTGGGAGGAAGACTTCAAAAACTCCAACCATCAAGAGGTGGACCAAATATCCATAACGTCAGTGGTCCTAAATAGTACTCCAAGGGCCATTTTGGGAGGGGGGCTTTAAAAATTGGGGGTCCAACTTTGAAATGGACCACGATTATCGGTTGATTGACATTTTTAGAAGTGGGTACTTGTCAAGTGAGAGGCACTGGTCACCAATTTTGGACACTAGCGATAGTCATAAAAAGTGAACTCTAAAAAGAATTGATGATAGGTTATATGTGTCAAGTGTAGAGGCGCTGATGAGCAGTATAACCATGTGGACCATCATAGGTAGTTCTTTGGTTAAATCAATCATCAAAAAAAAAAAATGATGTGACGTTGGAATCAGCTTTTATATATGTTACTGGGAGAAAAAAAAATTGGCTCTCCAGTAGTATAAGTCCCAAATATTGCTCTAATCCCACAGTTAAAAAAAACCTATGCAAAGACGTACTCCAATCCAATGGTTAGAAATCACTGATCAAACTGAATTTTGGTCTATAGGTCCACTTAGGGATGCACTAAACATATATACAGTTATTGGTATCTAAGAGTGTATCACGTGGCTTATATTGGACATCCGTCATCAAAGATTTACGATCAAAATGATTGAAATGTCCCATTTCTATGTAAAGGCAATTCCATCAGCTAAAGATGTCAAATACAATAGCTAAAAATTGCCATTCTTGTTGATTTTTGCTGTGTAGGTCCATTAAGGTGTGGATCAACCACTCAGGGGTCAATAGGCCTAATAGAGAGCTCCATATGGAACCTTAAGGGATTTTTGTATCAAAATAATTTTGTATATCACATATATTTTTTTCCTTTGGTTCTTTGCTCTTGCCTTTAGACGACTAGTCACATAAAATTACGGTTGCGTTCGTCATCATTATAATGGGTGACATCCGAGCAAAAAAAAGGTTATAATGCTAGTTTTTTCTATGGATGTTTGGCCCATCCTACTCTCCTATTTCTCTCTAGCCAAATGCCCCAAAGGACCGCAAATGGTACCATCCTCCAAATGACTTCCCCCCTCGAAGAGGCTGAAATCCGAGGCCATCCACCTTCCAGATCACCAATAAACTCCTACATAGCCCACAGTATACCCACTTGTGCAAAGAAAGAAGACCATATTTGATAGTAAAAGTCACAATGCAAAAGCAGATGATCGGAATTCTCACCATTAGACTTACACATCACAAGAAATTCACCAAAATCCATTTCCTAGCTATCAAACTCTCAACAGTGAGCATCTTGTTAAAAGAAGCAATCCAGATAAAGAATAGAAGTTTTAAAGGTACCTTAGATTTCCAAATAAGGCAAGGGTATACAATTGCTAGAGAGGGAAGACTCAAGAAGTAGTAAAAAGAAGAACCGAGAAATTCCCCGATTTGGAGTGGACCCAAGAAAGATCGATAATCCTCCCCAAACTCTGAACTCGAGTAAAGGCTCAAATGTTCCATCAGAATATCTAATTGCTCACTTTCCCATACGATCAAATGTCATCTAAATTCAAAGACCCAAGGGTTCACTGGCGAAGCCCCATTCCAACAAGAATACCTATATGTCCTCCCAAAATTTGATCCGCGCTCCATCACCTAAAATCATCCTAATACCCTAAAAAATCACTCCTTACCTAGAAGAATACCTATCCAAACACCACACCCATAGGTTAACCTAACATGCCTAGTCAACCAACTCCCTATATTCTCCCCATGGCGTCGAAAAATAAGAACTCCCCCAAAACCCCATGTACATTCCTTTGTCCATGTTGTGCATGATCCGAAGTCTCGGCCGGTCCCATTTTGGATCGATATCAATAGGCACCGATTCATTTCATTTCGAGATCATCTCGCTCGAGATGCAGTATTCCATGAAGAAACCTAACGTCATCTCTAGTGAAACGGTGTTAGATCGGACCATCCGGATTGGGATCGGTAGTGGCCTATCTGATCACTGATTGTCGATCCGACCACCGATCCTGAGATTTTGAACCGTGATGTGGTGTCCAGCTGCTGGCCGGCACATTTTGATTGGTTTTGTGCAGCTCGGGCTACTAAAATTTAATTCAAATATAATAAAACATTAGTGCAGCCAGCGGCAGAGCCAGGAAGAGGCCAGGGGCAGAACCTCAACTATGAAAATTCATACCTCTCAACTTGGTGGTGTGCCACCCTGGAACAAAATCCTGGCTCCGCCACCAAGTGTAACACCAATCAAAATGTGCCAGCAGTTGGGCACCACATGGACCCCCCCGGACCATGTGATTACCATTCATAACTATAAGCATCAAATTATAAGAGATTTTAATGGATTAACTGCAAGCACTCAAAAATTCGATCTAAATCTGTAATCAAATACAATCATCTCCAAGTTCTTCATTCAAAATCCGAAGTACTGCACAAACTACACCTATTTGACGAAAAAAAGAAAAAATAAGAGAGATGGAGTACATACAGAAACCATAAATGTAGTCACCTTGGGCTATGGTGATATCAACAACAACTGAAGCACCTACCCCGGCCACCAAAGCATTTTTACTAAGACTTCATCCTGTTGATCTGGTTCAAAGCCGGTTGAAGAATGTTATAGAGGACCCAAAGAATAGCCGGAGCAACAACAAACAACAGAAGCAAACCCCGGCTATCATTCGACGATGCATCGGCGATCATGCCGATTTCACTTGCTAATGCACTAGGTGTAGATACAAAACTGGATGCGGCCAACCCACCAAGCCCAATGCCTACAATGATCCCTTTGCTCCTCATTCGGTTAATTTGGTTAAGAGCCGGCTGAAGAATGTTATAGAGAACCCAAAGGATAGCTGGAATTATGGGAAGTAGGAGTGCAAGGCCACGGTTGTCGCCTTCGGCGATCTCCGCAATTTGTTGAGCTGCGAAGGCCGGATCGCAAGAACTCAAGGTCGAAAAGATGGCACCGGCGATAGCGGTCCCGGTTAGCGAAGACGAGAAATTTGAATTATTGGATAATTTGGAGGGGGTGAGTCCTTTGGGGAGATTTTGGAGGGAGAGAAGGGTGATTTGTTTTATGGTTGGCTTGGAATTGTTGAGTTTGTTGGATGAATTGATGTTCAAGCACTTGGCATTGAGCGTGGCCATGGTAGCTATGGTTGCTGCCATTGATGCTCCTAGTGAAATTCTTAGGGAGGTTGTAAGAACCAGGGAGAAATCTGTTTGGGATGGAAAATTGGAATATAGATTTGAGGCCAAGCAAGAGAATGGTATCCAATGGGATTATGTCTACTAGATTCTTTTCTTATCCAGAGATTGATAATTGTGTGATAAGGGCCTCTTATTTCCCACCCCACCACTACCTTTTCTTATCACTTTCCTACCTAACGGAGTCATTGAGGGCTGGGCTCCGTCCTACTTAATGGACCCTAGCCCTTAAAAATTGCACATATGATCAACAAATCCATGGATCTGGGCCTTTCAATTAGTGGGCCAGCTCTTGGATGGGGCATACTTGGAAAATCAACCACTTGGGATCATAATCTTTCGATGTAGCGTTAAAGCTTGGAGCCGTGTAAAAAAATAAGATGAAAAAAGGGAATGGGTGAGCTGATAGCCACGTGTACAGCATGGGAGGTAGGGCCCATCATAGGCTGATGGACCTTATACTTGTATATTTGTATTGTCAAGTTAACTGGCACTGCGGTCCTCAATAATGGATGTTTCGCTTGGCATGTTCAACGTTCTTCCAGCTAAAGGTGGCAATTTGGCCCGCGGCACACTGCCCGGCCCATTTATCTCTGGGGCAATCCCGGCCCGGCCTGTGAATATGCTGGGTCGGGCCTGGGTTTCAAAACCTAGTCCACAGCTCGGCCCGAAATAATGTTTCACGGGCTGTCTTGGGCTGAGTCATGGGCCAATGGTCCGGCCCTCAGACCGGCCCGAGACCAGGCCCGACTGTTGAAGAAATATAAAAACCGTTGTGCGCCCCACCTCACAAGTACACGTGGCAGTTAACAACGTCACTCTTGAGAAAATTTCGTTGACCGACCACAATATGAGACACGTGGCATATTTTTAGAGTACACTAACTGTAGGGATGTTTGGTCAATCCCTAGGTGGATCTAGAAACCAAAAATCAACCTGATTAGTGATTTCTAAGCGTTGGAGGAGTCATTTTCATGGGTTGATTTTAACCGTGGAAATTTGAGCGTACAAGGATCCAAATGTTTCACTAATCAGGCTGATTTTTGGTTTGTAGGTCCACCTAAGGATTGGCCAAACATCCATACGGCCAGCATCCTCTAAAAATGTGCCACGTGGCTTATATTGTGGGTGGTCAGGGCTCCCCTGACGGTAGCTGCTCAGGCAAGTTTTACTCTCCTCTCGTGTACCGCACCTACAATAGTACAGTTAAGAATCAAAGCTCAAATATGCATGGGATCATGACCAACCATTCAGAGGGTCCCACCTAAAGAGATCCGTCATGTCAGAATCTACATGACCGTTGATGATTTCAACCATTTATTGGGAAGACCAGAGAAAAATCTATCCAACAGTCCAAAGAAAGAAAAATGGTTGAAAAATGTTTACTGAAGGATGAGTAAAACGTTGATGACAGATCACTGTTATCAGCCTTGATGACAGCCCACAATATTAGCCACGTGGAACCCTCTTAGAGGACTCTGACTGTATGGACGTTTGGCCAATCCCTATGTAGATGTACAAACTAAAAATCAGCCTGATTAGTGATTTCAAACCTTTGGATTTTGTACCTCAAATAATGGTCAATAGTGATCAAATTCCCACGGTTAAAATCAACACATGAAAAGAACTCCAATCCAACGCCTTGGGGCATGATAAACAGATAACAGAGATCACTTGCCTGTACCTTCCCACGATTACCCAGATAAAGCCCGTAACCAAGCCCGTCAGCTCCAGCTATGGACCGGGCCACAGGCTGGCCCTGGCTTTGAGTTTTGGATTAAGGTCCGGCCCAGCTCGTGGTAGAATCATGTTTGGAAACCCAAAAAATGCACGGGCTGTCATCGAGAGCTGTCATTGATTTCAGTACCAAGAACCAGTATCTATTACATAATTTTTTTGTCAATACATACTTTGGTTATGGTCCTATTGTTTTGGATCTTTTTACGTTCGGTTCTAAAATAGCTTGTCCCATAATTGGGTACTTCGAAATCGGTTCCTATCAAGGGGGCAAGATGAACAGATTAAAAATTCAGGGGGGTTTCATTAATAAATAATAATTATCAAGGAGGTGTTACAAAAAAATACAAAAGGTAATGTGTATCCTTGTCAAAGGAGTCCTTCAAAATAAACTTTAGTCAAAATTAAAGTCATGACTTTTTTACCTTAAAAATGCACATGTTTTGCACGTGAGTGATTGTAGGGGCCTTTTGAAGAAGTTGCCGAATAAAAAAGTTCCAACCCAAGAGCAGTTTGGAAGATTCGTATGGGGGGGAGAATTTGTTAATTGGGACAACTCAAGCACAATTGGAAAATCAAAATTCTGAAGTTGTCCATGTAAAATATTTATGTAGTTTTTTAATGAAATTTTGGTAGAGAGAAGCATCTAATGAATTGGTGCCCAAGTTTTCTAATTTTTAGTAGGCAACAATTAATGTATGGCATTTAAAGAACTAATAGCTGTGTATGTTTTTTTAGGGTCAGGATCAGGCGGGGGACAACCATTTTGGCGGACCCACATAGCAGATGATTCAATGGCTGATTTTTGGTGAGGATGATCTCCTCACCATATAGATCACCCCAACAAAAAATCAGCCTATTCTGAAATTTCTAACCCCATTAAATGTGGTTTTCAAGTTAGACCGTAAAAATAGATGGTCCATAATTTTTAAACTTCTAAACCAGTCTACCAATATTGGAATGATTTGAATTTTTGTGAGGATGATCTACTCACCAAAAATCAGCCATTGATTCATCTTCTACGTGGGTCCGCCAAATGGTTGTCACCGAACCCGACCCTTTTTTATATGCAACTAAAACGTGTCTAGGTGATTTGTACACGTACTCTTGTTTTCCACGCATGGGTACCCAAAAGCTCGTGTAAATGGCAGGTGCAGCAATGGTTCTCACATTTTCGTAATGTGAAGGGGGAGCTGATTTTGCTTATTCCATTGAGTCAATCTAGAGCTACACCGATTTCTGACATCCAGTTCTTACGCCTGCCGGTGAGACCACATGGAGACTATGTTGGACAATCCAACCATACATTAAGTTATCCTTGCCAGGTGGAGACCATGTTGGACAATCCAACCATACATTAAGTTATCCTTGCCATGAACATCATCTTCGCTAAAAATCAGTCCATTCTGATATTGCTAACCATATAAAAAGTTGACCCAAAATAATGGTTTAAATGAGTAGGTCTAGAGCTACACCCATTTCTAACATCATCCAGATCTTACACTCTACGGTGGGCCCACATGGAGATCATGTTGGACAATCCAACGGCACAGTGAGTTTTGCATACTATTGCTACCCTCCTCACAAAAATTCATGACATTTGACAGTTCTAACCTCATGAAAAATTGACTTTAATTCGAAAAATCCAGACCATCCAATTAAACCATTATTTTGGGCCAATTTTGTACATAGTTAGCAATGTTAAAATGAACTGTTTTTTTGGTGATGATGATCATCATGGCGAGGAAAACTCAATATATGGTAGGATTGTCCATGTGGGCCCCACCACCAGGTGTAAGATCTGGATGTAAGAAATAGGTGTAGCTGAGTAAAACTTCGCTCACTGCTGCAGTCAATATGGCCATGTGGCACACTCTTAGAAGATGCTGACTGTAGATGTTTGGCCAATCCCTAGGTGGACCTACTAAGTTTAAAACCAAAAATCAGCCTTATCAGCGATTTAAAACCTTTGGATCTTTGTCCACAGATAAATTCCTACGGTTACAATCAACCCATGAAAATGACTTCAATCCAACGCTTAGAAATCACTGATCAGGTTGATTTTTGGTTCGTAGGTCCACATAGGGATCGGCCAAACATCCATACGGTCAGAGTCCTCTAAGAGTGTGACACGTGGCCCACATTGGCTGCAGTCAACGAAGTTTACTCGGTGTAGCTCTAGATTGACTCGGTTTAATTAGCCTTTTAGACAGCGATTGGTTAGGAGCAATCTTTAGTTTGCTCGCCAAAGCGTAGCTTTCTCTCCCCCTACACCATCTATCAACTATCCTTCGCAACCCCGTCTAAGAAATAACTAAGAAGAAGAAATGAAGAAGAACCTTGGCCGCTCCCTGCCATTAAAGACCACCTCTTCAACTTCAAACTAGGGTTTACGACTTACGAGGACCTATTTAGTTGCAGAAGAAGAACAAAAAATGGCTGCTCTTCTTCCCTCCTTCCTACCTCCCTCTCTCCACCGAACCAGAGCTTCTTCGAATCCTCTCTTTCTGCACCGAAGCTACTTCGGTCTCTCCAATCACAAGCGCTTCGTTTGCGTCTCTCCCGTCGTTGTTAGGTTCGGTTTGAAGCCACCACCATCATCGTTTCCTGATCCGGATGGTGCGGAGGGCTTGATTCGAGACCTGTTCGGTAGAACCGAAGGACTTCTTTATACGATCGCAGATGCTGCTGTATCGGCTTCGGATTCCTCAGATGTCGCCAAACAGAGTGGGGACTGGCTTTCGGGGATCACCAATTTAATGGAGAGTGTCCTCAAGGTAAATTAAATCCGGAATTCGAGCTCTTCATTCAGAAATTCGATAGTTCTTGTAATTAACTAATTTGTTTAATGTGCAGGTTTTGAAGGATGGGCTTTCGACTTTACATGCTCCTTATGCTTACGGTTTTGCCATTATTCTGCTCACTGTTCTTGTTAAGGCTGCAACATTTCCTTTGACGAAAAAACAGGTCTGTTTGCAAAATCCCCAATATATTATTTCAATTGATGTGTTTCTCTGTACTTCAAACTTTTTATTCATGATTTCATTGACCTTGTTTCTCCATTTAAAATGGATCTCTCGATTTTGCAATGTGCAGACAGATTGAACAACTCGAATCAAATTTGAAACCTTTTCATTTTTCCACTACTTTTAAAAATTGGGAGATTTTCTTTGGATGCCATACTTGAAGTTCTCATGAGTTTGAAGGATAATCAAACTTTAATTGAGTAAAGTCGTTCACAAAAAATTATTGTATGCAGGTTGAATCTGCAATGGCAATGCGTTCTTTGCAACCTCAAGTAAAGGCTATCCAACAACGCTACGCAGGAGATCAAGTACTTTATCTTTCTAGCTTTCATGACATTTCTTCAAGTGTGCAAATATGATTTCAGTTATATACTTTATATGCCCTTATCATAAAGTTGCATAAACAGAAAAGGACACATGCTCATCTATTTCTGACAAGCAGGGAATTGATAAATAGTTGTAGAGATTCGACAGCAAACATAGAACAGATACTCCTAGTAGAAATAGTAAACGATTTGAGATTCATTTAGACAGTTGAATTAGTCTACTTCAAGCTAGTGTGGAGAGAATATTGTCAACCTACCCTTGGATGCCCAAATCTTGAATCTAACTTGGCCCTAAGCAGAACATTAATGACCACATCGGATCCAGCTAACTCATGTTGACTCTTCAGAGTTTAAAAGAAGGGATCTATCCTTTACCCTAATGACTATATTAGAGCCCTAAGCAAAACAACTCAATAGATAAGCTTTTACCCTATGTAACAAGGACACGTCAGTTTTAGGTTTTTTTGCTGTGATGGACACATTGACATGCGTGTCGATACATTCTAACACGTACGGTGGTGTCACTCTTTATCTTAGCTATTTTTTGATTAAATAATTGATTTCTGAGGGTTGGTGTGTTCCATCCTCCATACAATATTTTGTTAAATTGTTAAACACAGTTACAGTTGTTTGATTGTCTTCCCTCTAATAAATCTACTTATATTTATTGTGTTATTGGATAAGTCTATGGCATATAAAAATGTTTTATTTTTCTTTTTATTTATTTCTTTCCATATTTTAGAAAAAATATCTTTTTTGATATAAAATAATTAAAATATTATATGTACGGATGTACCAGCATGTTGAGCTTCTCAAGGGTGCCATGTTAGACACCTCGTATTTGTGTCGAACTCCGACACACGTGTCTATGTTGTTGTTCCATTGCTTTTATCTTTTATTTTTTGGTAGACAAACGGCGGGTTAGAATGTTGGCTTTTAGCCTTTTACCTTGTTGATGACTTTATCGTTCTATTTGCAGGAAAGAATTCAACTTGAAACTGCTCGCTTGTATAAATTGGCAGGTGTAAACCCATTGGCAGGTAATTCTCCTACGATATAGATTTAAACGGCAGTACCATGTCCACATTCCCAAATTATTGAATTTCCTTTTGCATGCATAGGATTATATGGAACCTTTCCTGCATTCTTCTATAAAGTTGTGGTTAGTAATGTTTTCTGCTTCTCCACAAGGAAAGCAAGCATGAGTATGTAGGGTACAATGTCCGACACAATGGGCATCATTTCTAAGTTCTCCATGCAGAAGATAGTTATATCTAGGAATATTACTTTTGATAAGATACTTATTAAAAGAATATACTTTTGATAAGACAGATTTTTCCTTCTCCAAGTTTAGCCTTAAATGATGACCTCTGGAGTTTCTTCCATGATTGATTCTTGTATTTCTTTGTTGATTGGATATATTTTGCTGCACTCGGCAGATTTTAAGGGTCAACAGTAGAGATGTTGTCCTATCCATTATGGAATTTGAAGGTTTTTTACAACAGTAAAGACAGCTCAATTTCCACATCTCTTTCTTCATTTGAAAGGGTAAATCCTATTAGGATCTGATTTAAAGGACTAGTTATTGCTTCTCTGTTTAATTCTGTGCTTTTACCTATATATTTGTCCATAAAGAACGTTCAGATAGCATAACCCATTCTTGGAGTTTTGTTTGATTCGGTGCTCAAAATTTTATCGTTTGTATTATTCATGATGAACTAGCATTTTTCATCAGTTGTATTAATGCTTTTCAATGATAGAGGTGGAGTGGGGGATAAAGGTTGTGTATTTTGCATTGCATTTATGTCTTCTTTTTTTTAATAGGAAACGGAGAAGAGGGGAAGGGCCCCAAAAATAAAACTTCACAAAAAGAAGCACTAGTGAGATTAAAAAAATTCCCTTTCTTTACAAGAAGGAACTATCTACTATTAGATTCCAAAATGCATCAAATCGCCAAACTGAATCCCCCTAAACTTTAAGGTAGGAGACTATGAGGGCGTGGAAAATCATGTGGTTGATTGTTCTCGGATTGCCTGCCTCGATATCAGCAGTCTCGCATAGAATGGAGACAGATGGTTGAACATGCATAAAAATACAAAAACTAGATCCGAGAAACCATAATATTGAAAAAAATACATAACATAATAGTAAAATAAAAAGGAAAAGAGATCACTGTTATAACATGGTTTGTCATCAGGTCGATTCGATGACTACGTTCATAAGATGGCTGATCGTAGGGCCCTAATTCACTAGAATCAAATAAGGTCACAGCTTGGTTCGAAATTTCGTTTCGTTTTGTCTCATCTCGGCCGAGACATCTTGTTTCGATAGTGTACCGAGAGGATACATTAAGGAATGTATCGTGGTGAAGACGTCTTGTTTAGGTGAAGACATGTATCTTTATAAGTGGTGTTTTCTTAGTAAGCGGTGAGAGAAATTAGATGAAGTGCTAAAAGTGGGTTTGATATGGTAGGTTGCGGTTATACGAGGCTCGGTACTCCAAAGAGAATATAATAACATGCATTATAGTTGCATGGTGATCAATACACCTCGGAGTGTACATTTTGTACACTCATAGAGACCCAACGAAAGAGCGATGTCTTGATTTTGTCTACAACCACATCAACCAACCTAAATGTCCTCAAGTGTGCAGCTATTCCTTTCCTTTCAAATATGCCAACAAACGGTTAAAGGAAGCAATCTCCATAAAAGACGAGCTCTTACTGCAAAAGCCTCACACACCCAACCTTGAATAAGCTCAATAACAACTTCAAAGTGTTTTAAAAGGAGAGATATGAGGAAAGGCGTTGGGATCTTAAGATTCCTTTTTAATAAAAATAATAATAAATGAAAGAGAAAATATAGTAGTAGCCTAGTAGGATATTATACAAAATATTAATAAATAAAATAGATATACGTGTGAGGTATGCGCCTCATGTTTTCCTCACTGTTGAAGGCATGCACCTTACTGGGTATGTGCCTTTTGCGACACATAGCTGAAACGTTTGCCAAAGACAAGTTGCTAACTTGCAATGGATAAGTACAGGGTCGTAGCTATAATCTTTTCATACTAATCAAGTGGTCTAGTGTAAAAATAATTTAGTGGAGACTGTCTACAGACACATTATGGCAATGCATTTACGCTTGAAACTAAAATTATGAGATATCTTTATATGATACCTCCCAACATGAATTAATTTGTATACGTTGTTACTTTGATTGTGACTAAATGAACTATAACTCTTTATGCCAGGATGCCTGCCAACTCTTGCCACGATCCCGGTTTGGATTGGACTTTATAGAGCTCTTTCAAATGTGGCAAATGAGGTAGCATCGCATTTATATTAACTGGCAGTTTTCTACTTTTTAGGTTGCTTTCTTGTTTAGCTTCTTTTATTTTTCTTTTATCTTTTTTAATCTACTCCCACTTTTGACTCTCTTTTTGTGCTTTTCAAGGGACTTCTTACTGAAGGCTTTTTTTGGATACCCTCTCTGGCTGGTCCAACTACAATTGCTGATCGACAAAATGGCAGTGGGATCTCTTGGCTCTTCCCCTTTGTAGTGAGTGCTGTGAATGGTTTAAATTAAAGCTCCAGTCTATATCAAGCAACATTTGTGCTATATAACTGTTGGGACAACCTCGCTTATAAAGACTTGCATGTCTTCTACTTCGATGTTAGTCGGGTTGCATTTGCAATTAGAATTTAATTTCTTGAAGAAACTGTACAAATTATAAAAAAAAACTTTGATGATCTTGGTGTTGGTTTCAGATATGAAGACATAATTTAGCAGATGTGGTTGCATTTCACCATAATTATAGGAATCAGGATCAATCTGTTCTTTTTTAATTCATGAATATTTGAGAAAATTATTAAAGCATGACATAGTGGATCAGCTGATTCAGCTATATAGTGTATTTGGTTGCAAAGGAGAAACGTCAAGAAAGATCTAATCAAACTTTGATTTTGAGCCAAGATAACTGAGTAGATCTTGTTCATTTCCTTTCAGATAATGTGATATTACAATATTTTTATAACCAAAGTAAAATTTTGTAGTTTCTCATATGCTTACATTTGGAATATGTGATAGTATTGCCCAACAAGTTAATGGAGATTTCACCCATAACTATTCCATAGGCTTATTGATCTACATTTTACTTTTCTTGTTTTTCTATTTTTTCATAGGGAATGCCTCCATTCTGTAAATATTTTTGGTACTTCTATGCAAATACACTCTCATTGCCAATCAGAACATCTTTAGTATAAACTAGGGGCCTAGGGCTCAAGAGTTTGGAGCTTGAGATATATCTTCTTGTTCATCTTTTATTTTTGTTCGGTATCTTCTGGTTCATTTTATTCCAGATGTTTTACATGCAATGTAGTTTGATAACCTTGGTGCTATTTCATTGAAAATTTTGGTTCTTCTACTAGAGATTTTGTTGATCTCATTTTTACACATCTTCGGGAGTTAATTCTCATCCCTAGATGCCTGATTTTGTCACAGGATGGTCAGCCACCCCTTGGATGGTCTCACACTTTGGCATATCTTGTGTTACCTGTGTTGCTGGTTGTCTCGCAATACATATCAGTTCAAATCATGCAGTCATCACAGGTTAGTCATTTCTTCAGGTGTGGATTGTGCTATGATCCTTTTTATTTATTTGTTGGGATGAGGACCTGTAGCTACTCACCCTCGTACACCAACAGAAACTTTGTTTCTTATCTTACATCATTGTTTCACTGTGCTTATGTGCATCGGCATGTGAAGTAGACTTGGACTTAGCCAGGTTGCTCAGTTTGTTAGGTTACTGTGTTCTGGTTAAAAGACATTTGGAATTTTTTTTACTAGTTACCACCTTTATGATATATGAACTAGTGATTTGAAGTAAAAGCTAGTCATTCTCTTATATTTCATTTTTTGCATCTTTCAGGCTACTGATCCAAACATGAAGAGTTCTCAAGCTCTGACTAAGCTCCTACCCTTAATGATTGGATATTTTGCTCTTTCTGTTCCTTCTGGGCTAAGTCTTTATTGGTGAGCAGGTGTTACCCTCCTTGCTGCCATGATTATTTATATTTATTTTAAAATTATGGAATTACCTTGTTTGGAGTATCATTTCATTGCAAAGATTATATTTTATGTTTTGATTAATTAGCTGTGAAAATTGTTTTTCTAAAGGATATTCTTCTATTTGAATCATTGGTAAGATGAACTCTATATCTAGAAGTCCCGTCTATATTTTCCTTCTGAAAATATGTGCTGCCAATGTATTTTGCTTACCTGATAGGAAAATATAGGAATTTTTACATATTCGTTTTATATCTACCCAGGTTCACAAATAACATTTTGAGCACAGCACAACAGATATGGCTTCAAAAGCTAGGGGGCGCGAAAAATCCAGTGAGGCCTAGTGATGATACCATTAGGGAAGAGCAACCTAAGATTCAGAAATCTCTCCTTGAAGTAGACTTGACTAAAACGGAATCCAGACAAGAAGAAAATTCGACTTCGGGAGGGCTACGTCCTGGTGAAAGGTTAACAGTTACTGACTCCTAATAATATCACTTCTTTATATTGTTGGTGATGTTTGTGGTAGTATGTATTCTTAAGCTGTTGCCTTTTCAGATTTAAACGGATAAAGGAGCAAGAGGAAACAAGAAAAAAGCAAAGGGAAGAAGAAAAGAGGAAAGCAGAAGCAGCTAAAAACACTGAAATTATCAATGGGGAACAGAAGAAAGAATCTGAGTTAGTCAAGACTGAGGATGAAAGAGCTGGAGCATTGATAGTTGATGCTGGGGATGGAAGAGCTCAATCTGTGACTATCGTACATGATTCTTCTAATAGTGGAGCCCCCCCTGTGAACGGTGGTCATTCTACTCGAGACACAAAGGAAGATCAGGAAGCGATGCCTGTACCTAGGATGGAAAATGGTGGACTTGCTGGTAATAGAGGGGTTGTTGACAAAGATGAGCAGCATTCCGATGGAAAACTGGAAAAGGTAGCATTCATTGTTGAATTATGTTGAAATTTAATTTATCTCACATTTATGATTTGATGAACTTTAGGAGCGAAGAATACTTTAGTTTATGCTGTATCGCTATGATTTCTTGCAATTATACCCTTTTTAGGTTATTTCTTAGTAAAACAAAAACAAAGCCATAGAGATGTCTTGATTCAGATTATCCATGGATAAACAAATACCTGATTTCCTTTTTATGTGATGAAGAATCAATGATGAACACGAAAAAACTATAATATATTTCATCCAAGCGCGTCACTGAGACAACATAGAAACAAATGTTTTGGGACTGTTAACTATACCTCTTAATACTGGATGTAAAGTATTCCAATAGTCATATGTCATGTGAAAGGAGAACTATGAATCTGAGGGAGACCTAATATCTTGAAGCTGAGCAGAATATACAAGGTCCAATCCAAGTTAGCGGGATGCCATGGAAGTAATGAATCTTTAAACGGAAAATTTCATAAAAGAAAATAAATTTAAATGTATTTGCAAAAACAAAAACAAATTTCTGACATTTGCAAAAAAAGTAACTAAATGCCCTTTTTCTGTCTGACAAAAATTAAAGGTGAAAAAAGCTGATAGACGCCCTTTAAAAGGGCGTTTTCCCATAGAGCATAAAACTTCAGTCACAATACGAGCCACATGTCACACTCTTAGTGGATGCTGACCGTATGGATGTTTGGCCAGTCCCTAGGTGGACCTGCAAATCGAAAATCAGCCTGATTAGTAATTTACAACCTTTGGATCTTTGCACTCAAATAATGCTCAAATTCCTACGGTTAAAATCAACCCATGAAAATAACTACAATATTTTAACCCATGAAAATAAATACAATCAAACGCTTATAAATCACTGATGATGTTTATTTTTGGTGTGTAGGTCTACCTAGTGAGTGGCCAAACATCCATACGGTCAGCGTCCACTAAGAGTGTGCCACGTGGCTCTTATTGTGACACAAGTTTTATGCCTCTATGGTCAAACGCCTTTTAAAAGGACGTTAGTCAGCCTTTTTTAGCAGGCACAGTTGTCAGGCAGAATTGTCAACCCTTTAATTTTGTCAGACAGAAATGCCCTTTCAAAGGGCGTTTAGTTACTTTTTTTGCAAATTTCAGAAATTTGTTTTTGTTTTTGCAAATACATTTAAATTCATTTTCTTTTATGAAATTTTCCGATCTTTAAAACTAGAGATGATTCTTAGGAAAAATTCTTCAATTGGCTGAAGACATGGAGGAACAGCTGATGACAACTTGATTGCTGCTTAAATTCCTTTGCCCTTGCTCCATGACAAAGGACTACACCAAACTTGTGAGCCTAGTGCAACTGTGCAAGAGAGAACAACCTGTCCAGTGTATTCATGGAGATTTGACTGCAAAACCTGTAGGACCAAGCTTGGCTTTTCAGCTGCAAATAAACACAAGGACACCCCTGAACAGAGGGATTTGGGAATCCAGGAGGTGGAGGAGAGGCTGATTTTCAGAAAAAAACTTTGCTGAATATGAACTTTGCTTATGCTGGGAACGTATTGGGAGCCTAGAATGGCATCAGAAAGGATTGAAGTGGGAGAAGAGGAATTATGCATAGATGAGAATTGACAGTCCTCTTGTTTGAGTAGTTTGCCAAAGCCTGGCTTGCTTTCCCTGTGTAATGTATTGGCCTTACATACTGGTGCACTGCTTTAGTACTATCCTATAGATCTTCTCTTTGCCTATGATAGTGTTCTAGAATTTCTTGTTGAACTTTCTTTTTGTTCAAATCGGCAAAGCAAGTTGAGTAAAGAAATATCGTTCTTGCAGGATAGTTTGGATTCTTACATAAACTTTACTAAATCTAACCTTTTTATTAAAATATCTTCAAATTGCATCATGAGAGGGAAATAAAGAAGGAATAATTCAAACTAAATGTGCCCATGAACAGAAGGCCAATTTCTCAATTCAAGCTGATTTTTAGGTTGTTTGACCTTTTTGAATCAGGCTGATTGCCTGGTGATAAGATAAATTTGATAAACATTGACTACTGTTCACTGGAATTATGGATAGCCTTCACTCACCAGCTTCATATAAGACATCCCATATTCATTGAAAACGGTGGACATATTGTCAAGTCTCAGAGTGGATAAAGCGGATCCTGGGATTTGGCCCAATCTTCCTTCAGGTTTATGATTCATTATTGGCATTAGTTGATGAATACCTTTTTGTATTTTGCCTTCTCTTTTCCTTTCTCCAATAAACCATAGCACTTGTCTCTGATAAACACTAAGCACATGGCCCACATGATCCTTCCAACTGTTAGAATTGAACCTTATGATTATTCATCGCCTATTATGTTGTCTTTCTTTAGCTTCATATTATTGTTAGATCAACAAACTACTGATCAATTGTGGATTTCATATGGAAATGGTAAATATGCCCTTGTAGCGGGAGTTTCAATTAACTGAGATTCAGAAGCTGAAGTTTCACCTCTTCCAACAATAGGTGTAGCCAGTGTCTGACACCAATAATTTGCATTATAAAAATGAAGGTTCTCTGATCATCCATTCCCCATTTTAAATATTCCAGGAGGAAGAAGTTGAAATGTCTACTACAGGTAACAAAGTTTCCAGTGAAGGTGCTTATCATGACAGAAGGGAGCAACCAAGTGAAAGAGATGAAGCTTAGATATTATGGGTTGTTATTGGATTCTCAAAGTGAACAAGATTGCGGGGGCCCAGTTGCTTCGCGTCAATGGTAAGACGGGGTGAAATTGCCCCTTTCTCTTCCTCTATACACACACACACTCATGCTTGTTTCAACATCACTAATACATCTGAAACTGATCATGTTTAGTTATTATGCTTGGTAAGGTCTTGGGACCCTTAGGTCTAGGTTGTTGTAGTTGCAGATGAATATTGGGATTAGTGGAATTTGGGTCACTTGTATCGGGGATTAGTAGAAATGGGATATCATGTATCAACTAACTGTACCAAGAGCATTTTACTTATAAGATAAGAGGTCTCTCTACCCAGACTTGCAACAGCCGCCTTTGTCCGACTGCTGGTGCATGTATATCTTCGTTTACAGTTAGTGTTTCAAGCTTCTCCATGGTTGTATTATTTCTTTCTACACAATTCATGGCTGGCACACATGAAATGGGAAAGCAAAATTGAAAGTCAATTTCAATAGTATGGTAGTTCGACAAGATTCCAGAGAGGATGCAACAGGCCTAATACTCGTCTTCCCACTGCAGTCTTCCTCAATTCAGTATAGAATTCTGTGATTGAATTATATCAGTAGAGGAAAGAACAGGGGAATTCACGGGGCATGGACAAAATAAATGGATGACATTGGACGGTCGAAGTCAATTTCTCTGACTTTGTGGCCATGATCCATCTTAAAAACGTCCCAAATGACCTGCTGCTAATGAAAAGTTCAATTGGAGCCAAAGTAGGTCATTTAATATGCCTGATGTTCACGGTAGTGGAAAAGATATTTAAAAGTAAATATTAACTGCAATGCTTCCTGCACAAGGGACAGACTTTCGTGAGGAATTCCTTTGAAGACCTTAAAAAAAAACATATTTGAGTAACCTCAAGAAGTTTTGTTGTAAGCACTCAAGAAGCCTATTGAACGGGAGCACCAACTTCCTCTTAAGCCACATGCCTAAAAGGAGTCCGGAAACGAAACCTCTTCAAAGGACTGAAATGAGAAATCCATGAAACGCTACTAGGACTGCCAATAAACGTTATCATCGTCCAAGTCGAGCCAAGCATCGTCAGTGAGTGTAGCACTAGTAGTAGTACATCCAATTGCATATAGCAACATTATATTATATCGTCTCTACCATCCTCCTTCCCTATCAGTTGATGCAAAGTTGATCAAAGACTACGTAAATGGAATCAAAGACCAACCTCTGTACATGAGCTGGTATCAAAAAACAAAAAACAAAACCAAAAACCAAAACCAAAACCAAAAACCTCCAAAGCTGCAGAAACCCCTCCCATCCCATTTCCATCAACCTCCAAAGCGTACAAACAGTAGTCGCAGTACAAAGAGGCAAAAAGGCAACAACATCCACAGTAGAAACGTGCTGGTATGTGTTCCTCTTATGCAGCAACAGATGACACAAACGTTGGCAACAGCCACCCGTTCTTCTTAGCATGCTCTACGTAAAACCCAAACTTCTCTTCCGCATTTGGAATGTCCAGAGCTAGGTCATCGAGCCCGTCCATGATCCTGGCGAAGCCTTTGGTCATCTGGTTTATGGTGATCAGTCCTTCACCAAAGCACTCCTGCAGCAGATCCAGCATCCTGTCATTCTTCTTCTCCATTGCCATAATCAGTGCCTTTTTCACCACCTCATGGTTGAAGAAGGGCATCCCAAGATCACGAATGCACTGGCAAGCTTCACTCACCACGCCCCCACTCTCATACTCCTCCAGTAGCTTTATTATCTTGTCCTTGGCATCCTCCACGGCCCAACCAGTGCCACCTCCCCAGCACCTTAGGATCCTCTCGCCTGCATGACGGGCAGCGAGAAGTGAACGAGCCATGTGGACGGTCTCTGTCCCACTGCAATTTGCTGGCAGCTTACTGCTTATCTCCTCCAAATTTAAAGGGACCAGAACATCATCAATCACTGCCCTGGCCAGGAATAGAGCGAGCTCGTTTGAGGCATCCAATATGTCGAGTGCAGTATCCTCTGCAGATTCCAGAAGCATGACGAACCCATTAACAATGTCATCAGTGGAGAACAGTTCAGTATGAAGTGCAGATAGCAGAACAGATGCCATCTCCTTCTCTCTGTTCTTCCTGTCCATGGCAAGGGAGATTAGCTTCTTGAGAAAGACTGAGTTGAACTCTGGAACAGCAAGATCTTCAAGGCTCCGAATCAGTTCAGGTATGTCATCTGAAAGAAAATATTCATGAATGATTGTCACAGCCTCTTCCTTGAATCGCCTCATGTTTTTGTCATTTTCATCTTGCAACTCTCCATCTTCACCAGAGGATTTGAGAAACGATGCATCCAGCCATCCCTCGGAGATTGCCTTTGGAACCAGTGAGTGGAACAAGGCTTTTGCAGATGGGATGTCAAGAGAGAGGTCATCCAGGCTCTCAGCAAGCCGACCAAACCCTTTAGCCATCTGACTAGAACTTATCAAGCCTTCTTCCGCTGCTTCTTTCAACAGATTCAATATGATCGGCTCCCCTGTTTGGATCTCCATGGCAAGGACCAGAGCCCTCTTCACAACCTCATGATGGAAGAACGAGACCCCTAATTCCCTTATGCACCGACAAGCCTCTGCTGTATCTCCACTCTCAACATACTCCCTCAACAAATCAGCAATCTTTTTCTTCACCTCCTCAACAGTGATGTGGGTGCTGCCACCCCATCGTCTTTCCACAAGCTCTGCATGGTGAGGAGCTGAAAGGTAGCTCTTCTCGGCAGTTTGTATAACTTGAAGTCCTTTAGAGGATTCTGAGAGTGTTTTCTTTGCTCTGGTGAGGAAAGCAGGGGGGAGGATGTCATCAACCACCGCCCGTGCAATGAACAGAGCGAGGATGTCAACCGCATCGAGTATGTCAAGTGCCAGGTCATCGGAAGCCTCAAGAAGCATAACAAATCCTTGACTGATCTGAGCTGAGCTGATCACATCAGCATAGAGAGCTGAGAGCAAAACTGAAGCCATCTCCTTCTCCTTATCATGCCTGTCCATGGCCATGGAGACCAGTCTCTTAACAAAATAGGGATGATAATCACTTGAGCCAAGATCTCTGAGGTCAGACGCTGCCAATTCTACATCACCCGTGCTGAAGTATTCCTCTATTAGGGAAACCACAGCTTTCTTATATTCATCCAAAGGATCAGAGATGGTCGAACCTACGAGTTGATACGGTTCCTGGGACAGATGGTGAAAAAAAGATGAGCAATATAATTGCACGGAATTAATACAGGCAGAGATTCATGTCAAACATTATTTACAACTAAAGAAACTAGCGGCTTCATTCCACAAAGGAGTAAATGTAGGTCAGTGAAAACCCTGAAAGTGAGAATAGCCCATCTACCTACTCAGAACAGGTACATAAACAATATGAAAAGGCTGAACATGTGTGAGAACAGAAACTACCTCACCACTGTCATAGTTTGGATCATTCCGATCGAGACGCGAATCACCATCAGTGTCAAGTAGTTTACCCCATGTGCCTTTGCCACCAGCACCATCTGTTACCATTGGTTTAGAGGAAACCAGAGTAACAGTGATTAGAGAATACCATGAGAAGCAAAGAAGTAAAAAAAGAAGAGCAACTCCACAGCTTTCAGTAAAATCTAACTAGAACAATATCAACATGTGACTAGTTTCTATTCATGGTTCTGTGCAAGGAAATTCTGCAAAAAACTAGTAGCTGTGGGAAATTTTCCTGCATGGACCCCAATTCTGCAGTCTCTAAAAAACCCCTCAGCAGGCATCTACTTTTGGTGAATTTCATTTGCATGTGGGCCCCACATCCATTAGTCATTCTATTGGTAAGAATAGCATGAGTCATTCTATCCCACCCATATATACATATTCATAATGAATACACACTAAAAAGAAAAAATTAATTCAACATTCTGCAATTCGACAAGTTTGGAAATTTGCTAAATAGTACAAGTTGTTCCTTTTACTGTCTCCCACATACCATTATGTCCTTCCTCTCTTTTTAAAGTTGGTTCATAATAATGCCAAACCACAAAAAGCTTGGTCATAGGTTCATTATTAAGAAGAGGAAAGAAAGACGATCATTACAGTAAATTCATATGAACTCTTATAGCTAAAATTAAGTTCTTTCAACTTAAACAACATTCCCAATATCCATCTAAGAGGCAAAATTTAACCCACATTAAATACAATAGAAGCAGATTTTTAACTCACAACTATTAACAGTGTCAGATGGTCTCTAATATCACCACTGTCCAAACACAATATGATGCGGACATCAAAACATCATATGGGTTCTACCAGTGGAAGACAAGGAAGAAGATTTTGAAGATCCCACATGCATGTGCATCATAAAGAGTCCACATTAAAAAGATGCACGTGGGGAAATTTTTAGAATCTTTTTTTTTTGCTTTTCTAGGCTTATTTTGAATTTTTGAGTTTTAGGTGTCTTTGCAATTAGCCAAAAGTTTAGGGATCTCATTGTAATTTTTCTTTTTAGTTTAAGTTGTATTTTTTGTAGCCATTAGATTAGATGGATAAATTAATATTAGATTAGGTTATTTTGAGTTATTATATACTCACTTTTTCATGATGATGAAATATGTTGCTATTGCTCTTTGAGAATCTCTTGTTAATTGTTCACGTACTTCATTCGTGTGCATCCAAGCTTCTCGGTGCGAATCCAAAAGGTACTAGATCTCTCTTTTTCTTCATCTTCTTCTCATTCCCTCCATTGTTCGTTTCAGCCCATAAACCCCAATCGTACACCCCAAACCCTAACCCTAACCCTAATTTCCCATTATCCATACCCATCAAAACCCTACCCCTATCATATCCATCCCTAAAACCCTAAATTTATTTCCCTTACCTGTTCACGGTACTATTCACAGTTACTGTTCATGGCACTGTTCACAGTTATTTATTAATTTTTTTAAAAAAAAGTCACCCTATCCTTCTAAAAATCCTAAAATCCGTAACTCTTTTTCTATACATTCCAGTCATGTTTAAACCCTTAACTGATTCTATAAGCTTGTTGGAAGTTCCACCTTCATTAGATCCTCGCCGTTAAAGCAACGGGTCTAATATTGTAGGAGTGTGAAGGATATTTGCTTGAATCTGATTAATTGCGTGTGATTAGAATGGAAATTTATTATATTATTGTTTTTAATAATTTTTGTTAATCTCGACCTTTAGTAGGAAGCCATCACAATATCTAGATATTAAATTCCAACCACAGCAAAGCACTGGATTCCAGAGTGTATTTCGGTCGCTATTAGCTGTTATACATGCATGGTGTGTTTTCTAAGCTCTCTATGCCACCAAAATGCCCAAAATGGAAACTAAAACTAACATTATTTAAGGCAATCATGTAATAAAATGGCAGTTTTTGTATTCTTTTTCTCCTTTTTTTAATTTAAAAAGAAAATGCCATCTTGGATATAAATCATTAATCTACCAGCTGCACCAGACTCATGAATAGCTCTAAACCTCCAATGTCCATTGGATCAAGCTATTTTGCATGAAGCATTGGAGAGATCATGTGCCTAGTGATTTACTCGGACTTGATTTCAATGTTAGTAGCAAAAACAACATTAGGAGGCTCAGCTAGACTCTTCTCTGTTGAAGAAGATAACTCTTTATCTTTCCATTTGCTAACACCACAAGAAGGTGTGAATTTTGAGCTACTGTTGGTAGCTAGGTTGTCCAAGCATGCATACCTCTTCCCTGATAAATAATCTTCTATATTCAGCACAGAACAGAATCGCATGCATGCTGATATACACATACATCACATCTGCACATACACCCACAGACAGACATATGTGTAACACATTAAAAGGAAATGCAAAGGTCTAGGAATTCTTATCTACAACTCTTCCCAATTACACCACCAATTTGGGTAATAGATCAGATAATTCATGGACACTCCTATGATATGCAGAATTCAAGATTCTGTGCATGATATAAGAAATACACCACCATCCTCCTCCCTAGGTGTGCCCAAGAAATACATTGGATGTCCACAACCAATAGATTCAAGAAATGTCACCAATATATTAGAAGTTCATTGCAGAAAGTTTGGGCCTGCTCAGCTCAATTGAACAAGGATACTTCCCTTTCTGAAATGTGTCCGTGTCAAACACCCAAATCTCGTTAGGTACATGCCAACAACTTGTTTTCTACTATACTTTAAATACCACATATGGTTTTTCATGTATACCAACTTACCTACAAACATTCTTTCTATATTAATATGTTTCATAATACGGATGTGTCAACATGTCAGTCTTCTTGAAATCAGTTTTATTTAACACTGTGCATCTGTGTATTATGACACGGAGACACGCTTTTGTGTCTATGTTACACTTAAGACTTTTGGTTCCAACAGGACTGGAACATATTCAAGATTTGACCTCTATAGCTTCTAAAGATGCAACCAGTCCTTGATGAACTTAGGAATCCATAAGAACTATCATCCAAAATGAGTGGGATCCACCCATTTACTTGTTTCCTCTACATAAGAGAAGCTTTATCCTTCAACACCTCCAAACAAAATGGTTACCAACTCAAAGTCAGAAACCTTGAATCCTTCAAGGCCAACATCCCCACACTCATAGTGGTTGCATGGAGGTAGTTGCCATTGAGATTATATTGTTGCCCTGGCTCTGTTTCGAACTTTCTAGTCATAGAGATCATTCCCAAAAAGATCAGCCCATTTTGAACTTTCTAACCCTATCAAAAGTGGACTTAAAAAATTAACAGTGACATAAGACGGTCCGGATTTGTTTCAACTAGTACTTTTAATAGGGCTAGAAATGTTGAAGGGCATATATTCTTTTTAAGTGATCTCCATGTGTGCCCCACACAATAGACTGTCCAGATTTGTTTCAACTAGTAATGCACTTTTCACAAGGCTAGAAATAAGGCTATATATGCTGCCATCCGGACACAAACCAAGATGCTCTAGCACTGCTTCCTAAAAGCAGTGTCAACCGATTTCACCATAGCGGAAGGAGTCGATTAAATTTTTTAGGAAACATTAGAATCCACTCTCACCCTGTCTCTGTGTGATTGAACAGAATCAGTACCTACATCTTTACAAAAATTTACAATTAAAATGTTATTTCCACCTCATTTAATAGTAGAAAGAAAAAAAATATTTCCATCATTTGCAAAGGGATTGATAAGAACTCCTATAAAACTAGACTGACAAGTTTTTCTGTTCCAAAGGTAAACAATTCTACAAGGACTAATAGTTCTATAAAGGACTTTCTGTGAAGCGCATAAACAATTTGCAAATGTAGGTGACATCAGTTCACGAACTTTTGGAAAAACGTTTTTGTCAATTCAAAAACATGTCTAACCAGAAGATATGAAATGGATTTAATGGATGAAGATGAAGAAACATAAATGTTTCAAGAATTGAACAAAATCAGGTGTCCGAAAGTACAAATCCATGAAGTGGGAATAAAGAGAACCATGTGCCAACAAGCCTCGTTTATAAGGAACAAGTGGAGAATGAGTTGGCCTTGAAGCAATTGACCTTGCCGACATAGTCGAAGAAAACAGTGAGTGACTAAATGGACATGCTAAAAGGTCTAAATAGAATAACAAGGCATTCTAAGACATTATACTAGCTACAGTACAATGGGAACACAAATTCCATTCTATGTAACATTTTTTAACAGTAAGATATGGGGATCATCACAAAACCTATCTATGGATTAAAACCCACAAAAAAAAAAAGATTAGCAAAAGACATAACGACTTAATGAGTACACCATTCATCACCCGTTGCCCAAAATAATACAAATAAATAAAGAAAAGAGAACAGCATACATCCAAGTCTTTTTAAGAAAAACGATGCATGTACCAATTTATTTTCCTGTCATGGGCTGTAGAGAGAAGTAGGAGACTAACAAAGAAACGAAAGCAAGAACTTGGGTGCCTTAAGGCAACTCTAGTAAATATGGATCCAGCTCTTACTCTCATATAAATTTTGTATTAAATTTGGTGTGAGGAGGGGGTTCTCGTTGAGGTTTTAGCATCAAGTAAAACAATATGAAACAAGAGATACATCCAACCAATAATAAGAAGAGAATCTTATCAATCTCTGACATTGTAGTATAAAACCAAGAGAAAGATTTGTCAATCAACAGCCTCAAGAGTCGATCTCCCACAAGACCTAATGTCATGAAGCCTACCATCAGCTTAAATTACAATTGAAGTGACATAGATAACATCACATGTCCCCTAGTCCACAAAAAAATTATTTCCATAAAAAATGATCCTCAATAAGTCACAAAGAAACAAACTTCCTCCATTCAAAGCCACTTCCATTTTGCTCTAGAAAGCCATCCCAATAGTTAAAGGAACATTTTCTTAATTAAGTGCATTCATGAGAATACCAGTGAAGTCCAAAAAATGATCTCCAGTGAAGCACTTGGGAAGAAGCAGCAGCATCACATGATAGTAAGATCTATATCTACAAATTGCAACAAGGGATAACTTTAACACCTTCAATATGTCTACTCTAAATCCCTTAACCAACCCAACTACCTAACATTTGCTACAACTTTAATGCATTAAACAATGGTCTTTCGTGGCTCAATCCCGCAGAATTGGAATTTGGCTAATTATCAGAGGTCCTTCAACAGAATAATATATGACTAAACCGTACTAACATGCCATTGTCAACATCAGAAAATTACAACAAGACTTGAAACAGACTGAAACTGAATGTGAATTGAGCCCATTTGGGTAACTAGAGAAAAATATAAACAAAATAAACAATAAGAATCTCTATTTCAAGTACCTCCAACATACATAATCTGTAAAATTTCTTCTAAAATATTGAGATGTTACTTTCAATAAGATCTTCCATATGGTCCTTGAGAACAAATTGACACCAACATATCGAGTAAAATGTGGCAAAAGATAAAGGAAGTGCACAACTCAACATGCTGACAGATCATAATACTCATAACACTCAAAACAGCAAAGATAACTAGCTCATAATACCCAAGAGAGTTTCTAGCTGCAGAGTTCAAATGATTTTGACTAAACACTGCACCCCCAACCATAACAGGCTCCTTTCTTTTTCATAGTTAAGCTGCAAGAAAAATCCTATCTCACAGTTGCAACAGAAAGAACACGTTATCTCTAAATCACTTTACAGACTCTTGAAACTGCATTTTCCCCTCAACAACCAGCGAATGCATGATGCTCTCTGAGAGAAAGCCATCTGAATAAAAAGTTCCCACCAAACGTTTTAAGACTGAAAAGTATTCCCAATATAGTTAGGAAATTCTTAGTAAGACAAACCAAAAGAACATAATAGACTTCAATGAGAACCATCCATTCTCATAAAAGGCAAAGAAGGCCAAACCTCTAAAGGACAACCATCCTAACGGTGTATAAGTGGCATATCATTAGAAAATTATCGCAAAGCTGGCAATACCTTCAACATAGGGGTAGCGACTTGAGTTATTCCATTTAATTAGTGCCTTGATTTACAATGTTTACGTACAAGAAAAAAAAATCAAAAAGTTTAACCAAAACAAACTCGACATTAGAAAGTTGTGCGCCAAAATTCCACTTGAAATATTGTGAGGTATTCTTCAACTCCATATGGACACGAGAGATATAAGTCAGCCTATCGCAAAACCCCAGCACAAATAATAGAGCAGGAGACATGAATAAGAGCTGAGGTAAATGTAAACGCATAGAGAGCTCCAGAGAATTTAATACAGATCTTCCTGTGACCTACGATAAACCATAGAAGGTACAGTTTTAGGCCAATTAACAGGTGCTGAAGCTAAAATGTCACATTACTCTTAAAGAAATAAACCTGAAGGTTAAGACTTAAAATCACCATGCATCATTGTAATTTATTTTCAGCTTGTATCAGACACAAGCATCACAACTACAGACAACCCAGAAAATATTGAAAAGAACCGACTCACCTTTCTTCACGCGTACCAGCTTTCCCGAGTGGGAACGACGCACATGCCTCACAGCAAATCCAACTGTCGGCGCCTTCCCACCTGTGGCAACTTTTATCTGATGATCCGGATTCAAGGACGTTGGGGATTTCGGCGATGAAGACAGTATTTCTGCATTATGAGACGCTATTTTCAACACTTCTCTCTGTTCACCAGTAAGAAACCCCTCGTTTGAAGCCATCTACAATCAATAATTCTACATATCAAAAGGACCACATCAGACTCCCTACTTTCCACCATTTTTAAACGCATAGAGAGCTCCAGATAAATTAGTACAGATCTTCAAATAGAATCAAGTAACAGTGTTCTCAATCCGATTGAAGTCGAATAGCAGTAAGCATCGGAGAGCTTTACCTCAAAGAAAATTCAACGAAAACTTCGGCACTTCAACTGGAGAAAATATGCGATTCGAAACCCTAATCCGCCATCAAAGTCGCAGAAATCTTTCTATCCGAATGCTTCTAGGTCTTGGCCCGGATCTCGAGCCAAGACAGATAAGCTATCGGATCTCCGAATCGAAAGCGAAGAACAGTGAAGGAGACGAGCAAAGAGAGAGTATAGTTGCAGAAACCCTAAACAGTCGTAACTGTAGATCCAGAACACTCTCTCTCCCTTTCTCGCGGAAAGAAAGAAAGAGAAAGACAGAGAGAGTGAGAAATGAGCAATGGGCGAAGAATGAACGAAAGAGACTCGGGGGGGGGGCAAGGAGACGGGGAGGGCTTTTATAAGGAGGCTACGGTTACAATACACGTCACCGGGCTTAGAGTTTTGAGTATATCTCTTCGCGTCTACACGTGTCCTTCGCCTTAAACCGTAAAGGTTTCGCCCGGAAATATTTTTGTTTTTCAAGTGCGGTTGTTCTCGTTGTTTCATCGTGGGGTCCCTATATTCGTGCCATTTAGCTCACTCTTGGGCCAACTGACCATGTGGATGTTTGTCCCACCCTTTGATGGATCTACATACCAGAAATCAGTTTCATTAGTAATCTATAGCCGTTGAAATTAGTATCCCAAATAGTGATTTAATCTTACGGGTAAGAATCACCTCGTCAAGAAACCTTAAATCAAACGGTTATGATTCATAAATCAGAATTTAGTTTTTGTTAATAAATAAAATAGGGATGGGTCAAATATCCATACGTTTAATAGGCTCAACGAATATGCCATGTGGCACTTTTTACGTGACCCACAATACCAAAACGAATATGCCCCACTTCAAAACATCTCTCGCCCGTTTTAGCCTCCAGTGGACAAGGAGCTAGGGTTTCGTTCAGTTTCGAAATTACCAAAATGTCCCTACTTGTAAAGTGCACCAATAGATTAGATAGAGAAACCCTTTAGACTTGGTTTCGAGGTCACTTTGGTCCTTTTAAATTTATTTGGGTCGTGATGTAACAAGGTATACCTGAGATCGTTTCATTTGTGGAAGCGGCATTTTTGGTAGTCACCACTGCCATCTGGGCCCACTGACCGCATGGATGTTTAGCCCACCCTTTAATAGATATTCATACAAAAAATCAGCTTGTTTAGTGCTTTTTAGCCGTTGGTTTTAGTACTCAAAAATGGTTGTATTCAACGGCTATAAGAACGCCTTAAATGGTGCTAAAAAGTGTTAAAATCTAATGGTTATAGATTACCAATCAAGGTGATTTTTGGCATGTATATCCACCAAGGGGTGGGATAAACATCCAAGCGGTCAGTGGGCCCAGATGGCAGCGGTGACTACCAAATATGCTGCTTCCGCAAATGAACAGTTTCAGGCATACCTTGTTACATCTTTTTCCAATTTATTTTGCCACAGGTATCCATTTTCTTTACGAACTTGACCCCTGCACCAGTGTTGGTCGACCTTTTATTCGTATTACCAAAACGCCCCTGCTTCACTTCATTCCTCCTTTTAACTATCTTTATTGTGCACAGGCAGCTTCGTCATTTCCTACCTGTTAGCATTAACCGACAATTAACAGATTTGCCCCTTCAAAATAATCTTCCAAAACTGCCCTTTCAACTGAAACTTTTCTATTTTGCATCTTCTCGCCCCGATTCACTTGCGTTGAACATGTGACGCCCCAACTGAAATTACATGATTTAATCATGAAGGGGTGGTGACACGAGGTTTGTTATTTATGTGCCAAATATCAATTCATTCAGATGATGTAAGGATTGCAGTGTAAGGTCACGAAGAAAGTTTATAAATCCCATGAACAAGCCCAAGAACAAGCCCTTGGTGTGCCGGGCCATGGTCAGGCCGGACTAAGCCCAAGTCTGGCCCGGCACTTAGTAGATATATGAATTTAGTATGTAAACAAGTATTTAAATAAGCACATATATAATGCGTATTTAAGCAAGTAACATATTTAGAATATACTAAATAAATAAATTTAATTTTTAAATAAGTATGTGGAATATTATAAATTTGAACTTTCAACTTACCTGGCGATTCATGAATGAGATGATACGCGTAGATTGACTTCAGACTTCAAAAATCTTGAATTTGTCACCGACAAAGTGCTTAATCACGTGGTTAGCGTATTCGATTAATTTTGCTCCAAAAAAAAAACCAATCAATTGGTGTAAAGAAATTTGAGAATTTAATATTTCAAATAATTGTGCAGAGAGAATGGGAGGTTTGAGAGTTTCTGATTTTAGAGTGAGATTTTTTTTTTTTTTGGGGTTAAAAAATGTCTTATTTTGAGCATTTTATAGACAAAAAAAAAAAACAGTAGGTCAAATTATTGTTAGGGGCTTAAATTGGGGTCAAAATGATCATTTGACCCCAATATGACCATTTTACGGTGGGGTTCGGGCAATGGACCTGTCCGAGCTTCAAAATGCCAAGCCCAGGCCTAGCCACTGGAGGAGGGGAATCAGACTGGGCCTATAAATGAGCTGGGCCAGGCGACGGGCTCACTGGCCAAATTTACACCACTAGGTATGTACACTACTTTGGTGACCCAGTTATCATAATATGTTTATAGCATGGTTGGAAAAATCAATGCTGTAATAGCCGTGTAATGGTGACACCCCTACGTTATTTAGAAAATAACACCTAAAACTGGAAAAAGAAAGAGGCTTAGCGTTATTGTTATTTTGTCCGTTATCCATTATTTTACCAAGATCAAGTTATTTGTAAAATAATAATATATTAACCTTTTTTTTTTCCTTAGATGCGACTAATTTGACCTATTATAATGGCTGTTATGGTTGTAAACAGGCCAACCCGTTAGAGGTTTCGGGCCTGAATTTGAATTGACTTAGATGGGGCCTTAGGCATGGACCTCATAACTTACCAAAACCAAGGCCCAGTCCCAACCCATTTACAAGACGGAACAGTAAGTTAAGTGTCTGTTATAACATTATAATGCTATAACGGGCATTTTAAAACCTTGATTTATAGGGAACTAGTGGGTGGCCCGTGCCCTCGGCACTCTCCGACAAAGCATTTGCCAAAATTGGTCGTGAGTGGCTGAGATCCACCGTCCATTTTGGGGGATAAGATTGGGACCGTCCTTTGTGGAGCCAATGAGAGGGGGGAAAAGTGGGGAGACAATTTTTCTGTTTTGTTATATAGATGTAACTGCCTTCAGTAACACGGGAGCTATGGATTGTACCAAAACTCATTTTAACTCATCTAGGCAGGGCGTACAATCGGATGGTGCAAAGGAACCAAGTTCACAGGCAGTCCGGAGTCACCTCAAAATTGATGCTATTTGACAATGTGCGGCAGCGGCAGTTTGGATTCCATGCATTTGGAAAGTGTCGTCTTTGTAATTTACCGCATATGCATAATGAACCGAAAAATAGTCTTGCTGCCAATTTTGTATCAAAGCGTATTCTTTTCCACTAATGATTATTTCATCTTGACATTTTGTGAATTTTAGTCTTGCGCCTGCCTATCCAAACAGTCCCTTAGGATGTGTTTAGTTGCAAATTTTAAGTTGTGCGGCACCAATTCCGTACTAACTTAATTTTTGGGAGTTTAGATAAAATGAGTCGTGTGTATATATATATATATATATAGCAAAACCGGGTTGGGGCACGTCTCTCACACGGGCTTCACAGGATGCTTACTCACATGCAACACATGTGCCGCCCCCTAGTGTGTGTATATACATATATACATGGTCCCCCTTAACAAGCCAAATTGGTACCACTAAAAAAATGCCTCGAGACCTCATCTAGCCTAGGAATTAAACAAAGTTTTCTGTAGACACACAACTGTGATGCCTTTGCGTACACGTAAAACCGTAACAAAATATTTCATTTCAAAAAGGCTTTTAGAGGGTTTGATTCTTGTTTAGGGCGCAACGCTAGCGGACAAATCTCGTCTGCATACGTTTGTAGACTTAAAAGCATGGTTTAAAATAACGCCGTTTAAATGCCAAGCCCGTTATGTTAAGAACCGTTTTGACGCTTAGAAAATAACTGCCATTTTTTTCCATTTTAATGGCTATTAAAATCCATTAATTTCTGAAATTTTTTGTGGAAAAAAATCTGTTATCTGTTAAATTCCTTTTTTTTTTTAAATTTGAATTTCAGAACTATTTTTTCTTTTTTCACATTAAATTTCAATTTTTTTTTCAGTTTTGCCCGTCCAATACAATTTGTTTTAACGGCCGTTTTAACAGTTTTAATGGTAATGCCCCAGTCTGTTATACTGTTAAAACGGCCTCTTTTAAACCTTGCTTAAAAGTATTCAAACTTTGTTAGAACTGTTGGATGTCAGTTGAAAAACGTGTTAATTCAATGTTTTCAAAAAAAATATTTTATAAATTAAAAATACGTTTTTCAAGGAACATTCAACGGTGGATACAATTTTTGCATAATTTTAAGTCTGCAAACGTATGCAGACTTGATTTTTCCTCATACAGTCTCTAGTTTATTAAAACATAGGGTTATAGATAGATACGTGGCGGCTGTTAAGGCCACTTCCAATCAGCCTTCACCAAGTTGTCACTGACCCGTAATCTGCTTGTCTACGCAAAAAAAAAGAAGTATTTTAGTAAACACGCCTGAAAATTAAAAGCAATTAATATTTTAGGAATACTCCATTGACCTAAGACGTGTTTGACTGCCAATTTTTGGGGAAAACAAAATTTTCCATTGTTTGGTAGCCATTTTAAATCGAGAAATTTGTCTCAAGAAAACACCAGGAATTCATTTCCGTTTCACATAGGCAAGAATTTGTTTTCATACAAAAATACACTAATTTTCTCACATAATTGGAGAATGTGTGTTTTCTCGGGTGCAATCTAACAGCCATTTACAGCAGTTTCCCAGATTTATTGCTGAGAAATGTTGTTTTGAGGGAAAAGATATTTCTTGAGAAAATTTCCGTACAATCAAACACACCCTTAGTCAAACCGTTATCGAGTAAACGTGACTTGCATCGTATCTGTAATATTTTAGTTTCTTCATTGGCGTGTTAACGATGAAAAATAATTAGTAATTTTAGGAATACTCCATTGACTTAGTCCAACTGTTATTGGCTCACGTTAAATTGTGACTTGCACGATGTGCTGTTAACATTATATCTGTAATATTTTCATCTCTTAATAAGTGTGTTAACGGGTCACATTTTACCATGAGTCAGTGATAGTTAGATTAGGTCAAGGACGTATTCGGAATATTTGAAAGTAACTTGGCTCTTCATAAGTGGTTGACATTGTATCGAAAAATTTGTTAGCGCATCTTTGGCTGAAGGTGTGCGTCTTGATCAATAACAAGTGCTTGGGTCACATTAAGGTGCGCACCTTTGAATACACATTGGACCTTGAAGATGGACGAACGTGTGTACTTTGAAGGTTCACCATCTACCCCAATGGGCTTAGCCCACCTAATATGTGGTCCTCTTGACACTTATATAATAAAACAGGACGGTTATCCCCCTCTTATCTGGCTTCATAAAGGATGGTTGAGATCTTATCACACCAAATGGATAGTGGATCTCAGCCACTCACACCCAATTTTGACAAACGTTTTGTTGACGAGTGTTGTGGGCACGGGTCACCTACTATTTACCTATATATAAGGAATAAAATGGGTTGGATTGGATTTACATATAACCCAAGGATCAGGCTTAGGAGCCCCACTTTTTATGCCTCGAGAGGGGTGTTACCGTTAAAACGGATTGAAACGGCCAGGGGCAAAAATAGAAAAAATGGATGTTAACAAATTTTAATGATTTTAATGGAAAAAAAAGTGGTGCTAAAATTCAAAATTTAAAATTTAAAATTTGAAAATTAAAAATTAAAAAAAAAATACAATTTAACGAAAATTTAATGGTTTTCTTATACCCCCCTTATCTTACATGGCTTCAATAATGAGTGGCTAAGATCCACTATGCTTCATATCGATGGTTGAGATTAACTCCCATCAGATTTTGACAAACATTTTGTCGGAAAGTGCCGCGAGCATGGGCCACTCACGCATATATCAAGACAACTCGGTTGTATTCTCATATCTTATCCATCCATCTAATGTGGACGGTTAGATAAAGAGTGGTTAAGATCAAATCCATCGATCTAATGTGGACGGTTAGATTTCAGCCATTCAATCTGCCTCATTTGACCTCGATTTATTCAAAGTTCAAATTTCAACACCGTTATTTTTTGTTATTTCTGTTATTTTCTCATTTCTCTCTCTGTGCGTTACAATCCGTTATAACAGTCGTTATAATTATGGAAAAATCGGTAATGCCCCAGTCCATTGTACCGTTTGAGTGTCGAAGGCACCCAATTTTTGCAAACGCTTTTGTGGGAGAGTGCTGTGGGCATGGGCCATTTTTTATTCTATATAACAAAACACATTGGTTGTCTCCCTAGTTATACCTCCTCTTATAAGCATCAACAAAGAAGTGTCGGGATCTAATCCTCCCCCAAATGGACAGTGGAACTCCACCACTCAATTGATTTTGGCAAATTCTTTGTCGAGGAGTGCCGATGGCAAGGGGCAGTGGGGGCACCCACTAGTATAATACAGATATGAATGTATGATCAATCAACACCCATCTATTATTTGGGACCCATGTATGATCCATCAATTTTCGTTCTTAAGTAATGCCCCCACATGTTGTATCAACTCTAGTTATTATGTGCGGCATAAATGAACTATCAATTTTTGTTCTTATTTTGGGCGTGTAGAACCAAACGTCGATCTTGACCTTTAAAAGTACATACTTTGGAGACGTGGACCTTCAAGACGCACATCTTCGGATGAAGACGCGCTACCAAACATAGCCTATTGCATGATACCCTAACCTGCCTAAGTATTAATCGTGCACAAGAGGGACCCAATCCTAAGTAATTGGATTCGGGTTTGGGCTTGTCGTATAATCGGGTGAAATGACATACTTAGCTAGAGGTAGGAAGGGGAGGGTAGAAGCAATCTGAATGAGAGATTCTCAGAATCCAAATAAAAATGTAGTTTTACAGTGGAGGAAGGTAGAATCTCAAAGCAAGCAGATTAAAATGCAACACCATTTGTTTCTTTGGGAAAAAGACAAGAGGGACCCACCACCTGCACAATATTCCATACATCACAGCAAAGCGATGAGGTCCACCGTCCACCTTAGTATTCTATAGAGCATTAGAAAGAATGGCGTGTGCGTGTGGACCACGTGTATAGTATCCAATGCAGGTAGAAATGGTACTTTCTTCTGCTTCACACAAAGTATTCAATCAAAATATATAGCGTCGATGGAATCAAAGCTACATACATGACGTATGGCCCACCAACTAATCTACCCAGACGGTCCGAATAGTGGCATTTTATGGATAGACAATAATCCATGAGGCAATTGGGTATTTTCTAGATTAATCCATCACCATCACCACCATCATCATCATCATGATCTACGTGCATGGTTTTTTTTTTTTTTTGTGTAAACTACGTGCATGGTTGAAAATCTCCGTTTGTCTCGACGACCGAGACATCTTGTTCTGATAAGGTATTAAGACGATATATAAGAGAATGTATGAGTAACACTTTGATGACAGGGCCCTGTCATCAAGGCCCATGACAGGGCTCAATATTAGCCAAGTGGCATACTATTAGAGGATTCGGACCGTATGGATGTTTGACTAATCCCTAGCTGAACCTAAAAACCAAAAATCAGCTCGATTAGTGATTTCTAGGCGTTGGGTTTGATTTATTTTCATGGGTTGATTTTAACCGTAGGAATTTGAGCACTATTAATTGAGGTACAAAGATCCAAAGTTTGAAATCACTACTCGATCTGATTTTTTGTTTTTAGGTCCAACTAGAGATTGGAACAACATCCATACGGTCCGAATCCTCTAAGAGTGTGCCACGTGGCTCATATGAGCCCTGTTATCGGCCTTGATGACAGGGCATGTATTCAAAGTTTTACTCGAGAATATATGATCTCATGTCAACAACTTACTTTAAGTAATAAAATTGGTTTAGAATTTTATTTTCATTGTATATACACTTTTATATGTAAATGCTAAAAATAAGTTTGTGACTTAATTAAATATTAAAAATGGTTTAACTTTATCGAGACATACAGTATTTTCTCCATTGTCTCATTTCGTCTTGGTCGATATGTCTCGTTCCACCAACATGTCGAGACAATGAAACGAATTATCCGAAATATTTTGAGTCAGCCAACTTGAATCCTATTTTCCCATTCGACTATGTTTAAAATTATATTTTCTGAAATATTTACTATCTTAAAAAAAAAAACTCTTAAATGGTTAAGAATATGTACAATCAAACCGATTTTTGAGACATGAAAGGTGGTATACTAATTGAACGGTCCAGATCAATGGTGTAGAGAACACAAATCACACACTCGAAAGTCTCCAATCCAATTCGCTATTTAAGGGGCCCCCTTTTTCTGACCCCTCTTGGTGTACGTGTGCTCGGCAGTGGATTTCAAGAATTCAACAGTGGTTGTCAACGTCGAGTTGGCATCACTTTTTCACTTTTGACGGCGCTAACAACCACCATTGGATTCATGAAATCCACGCCAAGCGCGCGAACACCGAGGGGGTCCTCGGCAGCTGAGCCATTTAAAATTACAAGCTTTGTTGTAATGGCCTAAGAAAGAAGGTTCAATTGAGAGTATATTTAATACTGGCTTATTCAAATCAAGAAAAGATTGCAAGTAATGGATGATGATGTTGACTTCGTCAAAAGGAAAACAATACTTCTATGATGTTCTAGAATCTAAGGGGGAAGGAAAAAATATTCTTGTAGAATTAAGTTTTAAGAAAGAATTATACACACGCAAATTTACAAAATAAAAAGGATATTCTCCTTGGTCTAAGGGCATCTCCAACAGCTATCCATAGCTATTTCCTTCTTTGGCTAACAATCAGCCCCTTTTACCCATGGAGAGCTTTATCAAAAGGTGTTCTCTCCATCAGCTTGTCCAAAATAGAAAAAGTATCTAAAACATTGACCAAAATACCCCCCAAAAACCTAAATACCCATTTTCCAATGGAATATGTTCCTCCGTAGCTTTTACCACACAGACTTGGTGAAAAGCCTTGTCGCTGTGTAAAATGAAAATGTATTTCTCCTCAGCTTCACCGCCATTAGCAGAGGCAGTGGTAAGGCTTGCTCGAAAGCAATCGACATCTCTAATCAAAGTCAAACGAGAGAAGTTGTTCTCGTAGGTTCGCACGCCGGGGAAGGTCTTCTTCTCTTTCTCATCGTTGGATTCGATGATGGAATCGATGATTGCCTCCTTCGCTAATGGAAGAGCCTTGGAAGCATAACAAGGTGAGATATAGATTGGTTTTTTAGGGAGTTTGAAGGGATTTCTGGAGATGATTGTGAACTTCTAGTATAGGAGAGAGATTTAGGGGAAGGGGGAGAGAGAGGGAGATGAAGAGATGGGATTGGTGGAGATTGCAGGAGAGGTGTGGATGAGGGTTGCAACTCCTTTCAATCCAGTTGTGTCTACCTGTGAGATGTCACCAGGCAGCTGAGTATGACGTGGAGAGAGAGAGGTAAAATGGTAAAGCTTTGTTGGTGGAGAGATATGGCGAGGTAGTATTTAGGCTAATATTGGCGGGGTGGGGATGTGCTTTAGCTAACCAGTCAAAATAGAGAGCCAGTTAACGATCCTGCTGGAGCACGAATTTGAGAGTTTTTTTCGTCAAATGTGACTTGGATAACCTGGATGACGAACTGTTAGAAATGCTCTAAGGGGGCGTTTGGGAACAAGAAGTACACTTCTACTTAAAGTAGATGTTACTGGTTGATTTTTTTACCTCCAAAAAAGTTGTAGAGAGGCCTTCTAATTTTTGAGAAGTAATTCTCTTAGAAGTTAAAAGTTAAAATATAAAACACATGCATCCAAACTAACTTTTTAGCTTATAAAAGTCAATGAGTTACTTATTTTTGTGTTGCCCAACGCCCCCTAAGGGATTCTTGGTTGTGACTTGTGACTTCAGATATTTATCGTGTTTGTGAGTAAAAATGTTTTAGCAAAGAGGAATATTAGCAAGGATCGCCTTAATTGTGTTGCACAAATGTAACCCCGCAAAAGACAAGAAAAACTGCCTCGAAAACCACATTGGCCATTGTACAAGTACGCTTTGGACAGTCACGTTGATGGATCACCAAGAGTCTAAAACTTGCACCAATTGGAATGATCATAGCCATCTGATTAGTGGACTTTCCTTGAATTTTTCTCATAATTTAATGTTCATCAAGTCAGAAAATTAAGGTACATCCAATTAGAGCAATTTGGGGCACCAAATGTGTAGATGTGAAACAATGGATATAATGTTAGTGGCATGGGAGTAACACTTTGATGACAGTGCGCAATATGGGCCACATGGCACACTCTTAGAGGACTCTGACCATATGGATGTTTGGCCAATCCCTAGGTGGACCTACAAACCAACAATCTGCCTGATTAGTGATTTCTAGGCTAGGCGTTGGATTGGAATTATATTCATGGGTTGATTTCAACTGTGGGAATTTGAGCATTATATACCATTATTTGAGGTACAAAGATCCAAAGGTTTGAAATCACTAATCAACCAGATTTTGGGTTTGTAAGTCCATCTATGGATTGGAAAAACATCCATACGGTTAGAGTCCTCTGATTGTGCCACGTGGCTCAATGTGCGCTGTCATCAAAGTTCTACTCGTGGCATGGTTGTGCTCCATATACATTCCTCAAATGTACTCACTTTTGCAAATCTACCGGCTAGAAGCACATTGTATTACAACATGGTCTTAAGACTTGTCTGAAGTTTGTGTACTTGAGAGAAATTCTACGCTGCTGCATATAGGGCAGCATTGTTTTTGTTTTTTAGGAGTGCTGTGGTTGGCGGCGTTGGCCGCAAAATGTACATGGGAAAAATTGGGCTACACAATAATTGTTGCGGGCTCTACTCTTGATGAATACATCGCAGCTAACGACAGCTGCTCCTTCAAAAAAATGCTGCCCCCGCTTAGCAGAAAAATAAAAATAAGGGAATTTTTGTATTACCCCCCTTCGTCAATATTTGTGGTACTCCCGTACTTTTAATTTGTTGTGTTTCCTCCTTTGATTGGTACGTATTTCTATTGACAGTAGCCCCTTCTTGGATGATTGTTTACGGGATGTTTGACTTTTATTGTCATGACCAAATTACCCCTATATGTTTTAAATTATGAAAATACCATCATTCATTGGTTCCTGCTAACTAACAACCTCATTACAACACCGTACGTGTTTTTCTCAAGTTCTCTCCTCTTTTGCCACATGGCTGACCCTCCACCACCGATCATGACTTACATCTATTAACTTAAAAGAACATTAATTACCATTTAAGTGAATTCGACCATTTATTTTCATTAATTATACCATTACCCTAAAGATTCTAACATAAGACAAAAATGTGCTTCAAATCCCAACATAGATTAATCTGGAATTAAAAGTATAAAAAAAAACTCAAGTGAATTGATATTTCTGAGTTTTTTACTTACTGTAGTCACACGTTGATGTAAATGAGAAAAGTTAGTCTGATCAATACCGTGAAGACTCTAAAATATGCCAGCATTTCTACACCATAGGATGCACCTTGAAAAGCGTGTTTTGATAATTTAAAATTTATTTTATTTAAATAATGGTTGTCAAGGTCCATTAGACTCTAAATCATGGAAGCGTTGTCTACAACATCGATGTGCATCTAACGGTGGGAGAGCCTGGGGTGGGGTTAGGCAATGGTTAGAGGTTGGAGGTGGGGTTAGCCGACAGGACCACAATATTGGACACGTGGCATACATATAGAGACCATTGACCTTATGGATGTTTAACCCATCCCTAGGTGGACCTATAAACCTAAAATTAGCTTGATTCGTGATTTCAAACCTTTGGATCTTTGTACCTCAAATAATGCTAAAATCTCCCCATTAAAAATCAACCCATGAAAATGACTCTAATCCAACGCTTAAAAATCACTAATAAAACTTATTTTTGGTATGTAGGTTCAGACTAATTAGACTTATTTTTGGGATGGTCCAAACATCCATACGGACAGTGGTATCTAATAATGTGCCGCGTGGCTTATTCAATGGTCCATCATCAACATATCTAAGAGTGTATCTAGGTGTGCCATGTGACTCATTCAGTGGTCCATCATCAACGTATCTAAAAGTGTGCCACCTGGTTCATACAATGGTCATGAGTGAAATGGAAGTACACTTGTATTAATAGCAAGTCACTGGTTAAAGGGTACAAACGTATGTGCTGGTAAATTCGTAAATACATGAAGGTAAGGGCAAAACAATCAAACTCGAACAAAGTTTACATCTCCTCAACGAAGACAAAACATAGGTCAAAGGGGGAAAACACAATAAATTAATAGTACCGAGGGTATCGCAAATATTGATGAAACTACAGGGGGTACTACAAGAAACTCCCTAAAACATAATTCTATTTTTTTTAGAGTAAATAACAATGCTATCTGGCATTGGCACCACAATAAAATGGCCTAATAGAGGAGAAAATTGAAGAAATCTATATAACAAAACAGAGAAGTTGTCTCCCCACTTATACCACCTCTTATCTGTTTCAACAAAGAAGGGCCGAGATCTTATCCCCCAAATGGACGGTGGATCACAGCCACTCACACCTGATTTTGGCAAATGCTTTGACCACCGACTATCAATATAACAAGTGATTGTGGTTTTCTTACACCCACTCTTATCTTATATATATACGGCTTCAATAATGAGTTGCTAAGATCCACTATGCTTCATATCGATGGCTGAGATTAACTCCCACCCGATTTTGGCCAACAATGTGTCGGAAAGTGCCGCGGGCACGGGTCACCCACGCATATAACAAGACAAATCAGTTGTATTCTCTTATCTTATCCATCCATCTAATGTGGACGGTTAGATAAAGAGTGGTTGATATCAAATCCATCGATCTAATGTGGACGGTTAGATTTCAGCCACTCAATCCACCTCATTTGACCTCAATTTATTCAAAATTTAAATTTCAACACCGTTATTTTTCGTTATTTCTGTTATTTTTCCATTTCTCCTTCTATGCGTTACAATCCATTATAACAGCCATTATAAAGGAAAAAACAGTAATGCCCCAGTCCGTTATACTGTTTGAGTGCTGAAGGCACGCAATTTTTGCAAACGCTTTTGTCGGAGAGTGCCGTGGGCATGGGCCATTTTACTATTCTATATAACAAAACACATTGGTTGTCTCCCTACTTATACCTCCTCTTATAAGCATCAACAAAGAAGGGCCGAGATGTAATCCTCCCCCAAATGGATGGTGGATCTCCGTCACTCACTTGATTTTGGCAAATTCTTTGTCGAGGAGTGCCGATGGCATGGGGCACCCACAAGTCTTTGATAAGGGAGGTTCTTTCAGAAGTTTGATACATCCTTCTACCTCAAAATGCCACATGACATTCTTTCGGGCTTACAGACTAGTCAATCTTTGGCTCCAATCTAAATGGACCTGAATACACAAAATTAGTGTGATTAACTCCGGTGTCAACGAAGCCGCTGAGTACCACAGAGTTATCGGCACACACCCGAGTGTTGTTTGCCATGTACCCAAGTGAGTTTTTTTAAGATTTATTTTTTAAGCACTTGGGTACATGGCAACCAGCACTCGGGTGTGCCAAGAACTCTCACTGACACTCCGCCACCAGCAAAGGCAGACTCTAACCAAGAATTTTTTTTTGAAGAGGCGTTCATGCGCTAATGATTGCATGCCACATATACCCATGGTTACTTTTTAAAATAAATTGCAAAACCAATTACAAACACCCCCCCCCCCAGGTATATGTGGCACACAATCATTGGGCGCCTGATAACCGTTTCAAAAATCCCACCACTTCAAAAAAATTCTCGACTGGAACCACAACGTTGTTGACCAAAATGATCTCGAATTCAACCCACAAGATCATGGATAGAGAAGGACGACAATTGCATTGGGAAGGATAATGGACAAAGATTTTCATGTCACCGCACTTCTAAGGTGCACACGCCCATTCTTGTGATCGTCGAGTGCATGTTAAAAAGCCCTTATTATTTGAATTAATGGTCCGGGGAAATGTGATGGTCATGAACTCATGGCAACCTAAATGTTTGCTTATAATAGTGAAGATCAGGTAGATCCTTACCTAAGAACGATGATTACAGATTCACCGTATTGGCCTAAGGACAACCACACTCAAGAGAACTCTGTCACAAATCTTTATTGAAATGATAAACCTATCCATTAAAATGTTCTAACTCTCCAATTTTATAACAAAAATGTGGACCAATCACGTTTATAAGAACTCTTTGTACCTCCTTATGGTTGTTTATAAAAGTGGGGAAAGTCATTTTGGAATGGGTCTTCTCTGGAGGCTACATGGGACCTAAGTCTTAGGAGACAATTCTTTGTTTGGGATGAGAAACAATTTGGGTTGTTGATGGAATGCTTGAAATATTACACGGTTTGTAACACTAAGGAGGACCACTTATCTTGGGTGCATTTTAAATCGGGTTTTTTTTCCAGTAAGTTCTTTCTATGACTTATTGACCAGTCCCTCTTCTGCACAGTTCTTCTTGTGTTCCATATAATATTAATTGGCAAGCTAAAATTCATTTGAAAGTGCACTTTTTGCTTGGGTTGCATCGCTAGAAAAATTAATCACTATTGATAATTTGATAATAAAAAGATAGATATTGGTGAACTTTTGTGTTATGTGTAAGGCCAATGGAGAGAGTACTAATTATCTACTTTTGCATTCCGATTTTGTCAAACAGATATGGTTGTATTTCCTTTCACAAAAGGGTTTATCCTAGGTCTTCCCAGAGTCTATTGGGATATTGTTGGGAGGTTGACCCCAGAATGCATCACCTATAGAGATCATTCTGTAGAAGATTTGACCATTCGCTATTATTTTGGGTGTATAGTTGGAGAGAAATAGGAGAGACTTTAAAGGCAAGGGATGCTTCATTCAGGAAGCGATTCTTAGTATTAAGGCCTTCTTATTTAGTTAGGGTAGCATCTTCCCTGATTTGAAAGGCACTCGATTTGGAGAAATGGTTTTTAATTTTGATGTAATTTTGGAGAGTTACTGTGGTGCTCCGGTTTCTCTGTTTTTTCATTTTTGGCACTTCACGCCCCTCCCTTATGTTTGCTTTGAGATCTTCTCGCTCTCCTCTCTAAATATATCTGCTTAGATTTATCAAAAAATAAGTGGGGAAAGCAAAAAAAAACAACATATCTATCAAACTCGACCGGATTCAACAAAATGCTCAAAAATTAAAAAATATTAAGAGCAGATTTAAAGAAACTTACCTCAACAAAATACACTGTTCTAGATATGATGGAACGAAGGGCCATGATTTGAGCAACTGACCCCATATAATTGATATAAGGCTTATGATGATGATGAAGGAAGAATTGGATAGGTCAAGCAGCCACGCTCTAAAGATCGTCCATGTTGGACACTTGGACCTACACAGGCCATTGAGCTCCCACATGTCACATTTTTTGGTGTCGAATCAATTCTACATATTGTGATATTAAGCTTGGGCCCTACATAATTGCCCTTGGAAAAGTTTTCTAGAAATGATTCTTGCCCACAAATGTCCATAAAAATTTTTCGCATTCAAATTATTTTCCGGAAAACTTTCCTCTGAATCGATTCGAGTGATAACACGCATCATTAAGCCCAGCTAAATCTCAATTATTGTGTTTACCCTCACTAATAGATAATTATCACATTTAAGCAAGGGCATTTTTGACTTTTTTAGAATATGAAAAGATTGTTTTATACAAGTCCTTAGGCCAATGATATCAGAATTTATAGTAAACTCACATCAACGTCAATCCTTAGGTATATTGTACTAAACTACCCCCGGCTGTGACATCAGTGTTCGATTCTTTCGAGTAGAACTTTGCTGACCGCTGACGGTCAGCAAAGTTATTAACCAGACACTATATGAGTCACGTGGCACACTTTTAGAGGAAGATGACCGTATGGATGTTTGTACAATCCCTAGGTAGACCTATAGACCAAAAATTATCCTGATTAGTGATTTCAAACAGTTAGATCTTCGTATCACAATTAATGATCAATAATGCTTTAATTCACGGTTAAAAATCAACCGATGAAGACGACTTTAATCCAATGCTTAAAAATCACTAATCAGGTTAATGTTTGGCATGTTGTCCATCTACGGTTGTGCCAAAGATCCATTAGGTCAGAAAACTCTAAAGAATATGCCACGTACCTCATATAGTGGGCGGTCAGCAGCTTTGCTGATCATTGGCGGTCAGTAAAGTTCTACTCAGGTGAAGTTCCTCTCATTTACCACTCTTTTCGTTTAACCGCGTGGTTAAATCTGTTACTATATATGAGTAATGGCTTTGTTTTTCCACTGCTTGGCGACACCTCATCGCTTTGAAACGTATAGAAGAGAGACAGAAAAAAAAAAAAAAAAAAAAGAGGTCTTTAAAAGAAGAAATCCCTCTTTTCTTCTCATTTTCTTTTGATCAAGATCGATTCTATCTATTAAAATTACCTTCAAATCCTCCAAAAATCAAAGAAATTAACAGTTCTGATCGGATTCCCATTGTCTTCTCCTTCAATTCGAGTCCAGAACTGCTTGTTTTTGTGGAGAACACGCGAATTTCTGGCAATAATTCACAGATGCGGTTGGATTTTGAGGAGTTGTCGTCGTATCAACATGTAATTCCCATTTCTGATTTGTTTTCCCTCGATCTGCAACGATAGAGATACATAGATAGAACTAATTCGATCTGTTTATTTGATGCTTTTTGTTACGTGAAGTTTTATGAAGCTGATTACAGCTTTTTAATGGAAACATTTGATGGTACTTGGATCTTAGACATGTTAAGAAATCGAAAAAAAGCTTAATTATTTTTTTTCTTATCCCAGTTCGTTTATTTTTCGTAATTTTCTTTGTAAAATTGTTAATTATAATCCAATTCTTTTAGTTTTTAATGTCTGGTCTCTGTTTTTTGACCCTGTTTTCTAGTTTGTCTGATTTAATCTGGATTAATTGATGATATTTGCTATGTTGGATTGTTGGGTTAATCTGGGATTTCTGAATTTTCTGAGTAAGTAAAGAAAAGTATCTTTTCGGAATTGCTATATGGGGTTAATCTGGGATTTTTGAATAAGTAAAGAAAAGCATCCTTTGGGTGGTGTGAAATTCTTTTCCTTCTGGGTGGAGAATATCCTTTGTTTCAGGGTTAGTGTTAGTTTGTTTTTTTTCCTTATTTTCTTCTTCATGTATTTGATTATATTTATTTGAATTCTATCATGTTTTGGTGTTTTGAATTTCTCTCTTGTTCTTGATTTATCTGGTATGACTTGGGTCTTTTCTGTTTCGGCTACCATACATCATCTATTATCATTCTGAACGATCTTGGTGTGAGCTTCTTTTGGTTATACTTTTGGTTTTGGATTTTCAGGTTGATTCCATCATTTGTGAAGTGTGTTTAGTGAATTTTATGAAAATCAGTCTTTTTGTTGTCACTGAATTCAGTCTTTTTGTTGGCTATTATACAAGAGGAAGTTGTTGGTGACAATGTTGTCCTGTGTTCTACCTATAGGTTTGAGAATGGAAACTAGTTGATCAACCAATAATGTACTGTGGATGTTTCTTCCCAAGATTCTCTAGTGATAAGTAAGAAACTTGGACTTTATATAAGTTTTATCGAATCAGCTGAAAGGAAGGTGGTGATATAGTTCTGTTTCGAAAATTTCTTGCAGTTAATATTTTCTTATTCTCTGCCAAATTTGGGCACTGCAAGCTTTGGCAGTGCCCATGGACACGACATCAAGTGGAACCCCATCCATACAATACCATAACATTGTGGACCAACCCATTGCTTCTCTTGCTGTGTGTCCTTTGTCGACATTTCAACGCCAACAACGCCACTGTTTTGGGGAATCGTCACCTGGGGAGTTCCCCTTGGCTGCCAATCCCTCCATTGTTCTCCATGTCCTAACGGGTTGTAATTTGGACCCTCAAGATCTTGCGAAACTTGAGGCAAGTACCTTGTTTCTGTTCTATTTGATAATGAAGCACATTCTCTACAGTAGAATTGATAATGCTGTTGATCGGATTGATGTGGCTGTTGTCGCAGGCAACATGTTCCTTCTTCAGGCAGCCTGCAAACTTTGCCCCTGATTTTGAACTGTCCATATCTGAGCTTGCTGCTCTGGATATGTGCCAGAAGAGAGCCATCATTAAGCCAATGTCAACTGAAGAACTGGAGGCTCTGAAGCAGAGATGCGGGGGATCGTGGAAGCTGGTATTGAGGTTTTTGCTAGCAGGAGAAGCATGTTGCAGGAGGGAGAAATCGCAGGCAATTGCAGGGCCAGGTCACAGTATTGCTGTGACCTCAAAAGGGGCAGTCTATTCGTTTGGTTCTAATAGCTCGGGCCAGCTTGGGCATGGCACTTTGGAAGAGGAATGGCGGCCTCGCCAAATCAGGTTCATAAATTCCCGCGCACTTTTACAACCTGATATATTGAGAAAGAAAAAGGAAAGAGCAGGAGTGGGACATGAAGAACAATTAACAAATTCCATTAATGCTGCGCAGATCTCTGCAAGGAATACGCATTATCCAAGCAGCAGCTGGGGCTGGCAGGACGATGCTGATCAGTGATGACGGGCGGGTTTATGCCTTTGGGAAGGACTCCTTCGGAGAAGCTGAGTATGGATTTCAAGGAACTAAACTTGTTATGACACCACAGCCAGTTGAGTCCTTGAAGAACATCTTTGTGGTTCAAGCTGCGATAGGGAATTTCTTCACAGCCGTTCTTTCTAGAGAGGGCAGGGTCTATACTTTCTCTTGGGGCAGCGACGCCAAACTTGGTCATCAAACTGAGCTCAATGATCAGGATCCTCATCCTCTCTTGGGCGCACTAGAGAACATTCCTGTGGTTCAAATTGCGGCTGGGTATTGCTACCTTCTAGCTCTGGCTTGTCAACCTAGTGGCATGTAAGCTTTCTTTTCATAACTTATTTCCATTTATAGCTGAATGATTATTATCATCGATGAAATTTAATTTTCTAAATTTTAATTCGGGTATATCCCTGGTTTGCACTATATCAGGTCTGTGTACTCTGTTGGGTGTGGTTTGGGGGGAAAGCTTGGACATGGTTCAAGAACCGACGAGAGGTACCCTCGGTTGATCGAACAGTTTCATGCTTTGAATCTTCAGCCTATGGTGGTTGCTGCAGGTGCTTGGCATGCTGCTGTAGTAGGACGAGATGGGCGTGTTTGCACCTGGGGGTGGGGGCGTTATGGATGCTTGGGACATGGCAACGAAGAATGTGAGTCGGTTCCAAAGGTAGTGGAATCCTTGAGCAAGGTCAAAGCGGTTCATGTTGCCACAGGAGATTACACAACCTTTGTGGTGTCTGAAGATGGTGATGTCTACTCATTTGGGTGTGGAGAATCATCTAGTCTGGGACACAATACAGGGGCTGATGGACAGGTCTGCCATTCTTCTACCATTCCTTTTAAATTCTTTATTAATTATGATCACTTAACCATGCCCAAAGCTCCATTGCACACTGCTTGTCTCTACTCTCAACCTTGAGGTTGCAGGTTTGATTTCAATTTACCTACCCAACAGACAAAAAAAAAAAAAAAAAAACCACAGATACTATGTTTTTTGTTTTTCGGATTTCCTCATGGGACTAATGTCGAGTTACTTGAAGAATCCAAGCAACTTTGGGTTCTGTTTTTGGCATCTAGTAGAATCAAAATACAAATGTGGCATCTGACTAATGTGGTGAACCTGGGATGCAGGATGAGATTGTTTGTCTTTGTAGCGCTCTTCGTTCGTTGAAGAAAAACTGATGTGTGTGCGTTTCGATGTATGTTGTAAATGTATAGGGAAATAGACATACAAATGTATTGAGCCCGGAGCTAGTATCTTCACTAAAGCAAGTGAAGGAACGGGTAGTGCAGATCAGCCTCACCAATTCAATATACTGGAACGCCCACACATTCGCCCTCACGGAATCAGGGAAGCTACACGCATTCGGCGCGGGGGATAAAGGGCAGCTGGGCGTACAACTCGTCCCTCACCAAAGTGAAAGGGGAAGCCCGGAACGTGTCGATATTGATCTCAGTTAGTTCCAATAGTTTATCTTGATTTATCATGCATCATCATTATCATCGCCGCCGACGTTGTCGTTTGATATCTCATTTGGTGTTTAGATCTCCTTGTCTATTTTGTACATAGAAAAAAAAAAAAATGGAAGGTGAATGATCTAGGGTGGGGCTCAACTCAAGCAAGAGCTGCATCATCAGCCCTTAAAAAAAATGGGTACTGCTTGGAAGCCTCAAGCAATTAATTAATAGCTGTTACACTTTTTTAAGGATCTTAACTTATCTATGTTTATTTTATGTTTCAATTCAATTCATTAGTTTAGTCGCATCATTCCAAATTTGATTGGTTCATTTGTTCCAGTGGTTAGGATGCGAGGTTAACAAATGGACGCCTCATACTCTCTCTACTTTTTTTCTCAGCAACTAGGGGAACTCTTCACATGGCGCACATGGGCTTCGGTGGGCCCATTCAAAAATTGGGCCCACCTGTAGGGTTGTTCACAAATTAAAGTTCTCACCTTGTGGTCGTGGGACCCCAAATCACACATGATCAATAGCCTTTATTAGTAAAAATGCATGTCGGAAATAGTGTTCACATTTCTCCATAAAGCGGCGATCTGGACACTTGATTTAACTAAGGGTGCACGTGGGCCGGATGTGGACGCATGCAGGTATTCTTAATGCCGTGCGGCTTATTTTTTGTGAGAAATGGCTAGAAGTCACCAATCAGACTGATTTTTGATATGTGGGTCCCCACCAAGGGGTAGACCAAACATTCATGGGTCAGTGGGCCTGATAGAGTGTTCCACATGGCTGATCAGACTGATTTTTGATGTGGGTCCCCACCAAGGGGTAGGCCAAACATTCATGGGTCAATGGGCCTGATAGTGATCCACGTGGCTATTTATTTTTTATTTTTCCTTTTTTTTTGGCTCTCAGATGTTCTAGTACAGTAATTTTCAATAATGGGTTTTGCCTATTTCAAGGTCCACTAGTCAAAAGAGTGGGGGCCAACGGTGTGGGCCCAATTGTAGCCAGGCTGTTGGTTTGGTGTAACATTTACCCTTTTCGAAGATATTATAGTCTCCGACAGTGAACAGTTAAATCATAGACGGGGGTCCAACCAATGGTCCACATGTATGAGACCTTTTTTTTTTTTTTAAAGAAAAATCAAGTTTTTTTTTGTAAGGCAGATATAATATTAACTAACCAACCAAACAACAAACACCATCCAACTAGTCTGAGGATAATCCAAGCGCCTCTCGACAATACAGTATCCAAACAGCGCCTCTCTAGACAATACGGTATACAACCAGTCTGGAGGGGCTCGGGTCCACAGCCGAGGCCCGAGGATGAGAAAAAGTAGGTGCCCTACTGGAAATAGTATGAGCAGATCAATTATACAGACGATCAATAAATAAGAGAGGTTGGGAAAGAAGACAGAGACATCCAAAATCTGGGCACAAATACCAGAAGCTGCCCTACCACTATGCCGTATGCCATGATCCCTTCTGCAAGATATCAATGAGGCCCTTCGCGTCAGATTCCACTAAAATCTGGTTGCATCATCTAATTTAGTTAATTGTCAGTGCAGGAGATCTCCAACGTGGAACCGGTTGAACAGCGGATCCTCCCGCCCGTACACGTGCATGTGAACCACATTCTGTACACGTGCATATGATAAGGAAGTTCAATGTTACCTGAAACACAAGGAATTCTGTATATCATTGAGTTCCCTTGTATACAGAAATACGAAAAAAAAAGGGTCGTGATGTAACAAGGTATACCTGAGATCTTTTCATTTGCGGAAGCGGCAGTTTTGGTAGTCACTGCTGCCATCTGGGCCCACTGACCGCATGGATGTTTAACCGACCCCTTAATAGACATTCATAACAAAAATCAGCTTGTTTAATGGTCTTTAGCCGTTGGTTTTAGTACTCAAAAAATGGTTGCATTCAACGGCTATAAGAACGCCTTAAAAAGTGCTAAAAAGTGTTAAAACATAATGGTTATAGATTACCAATCAGGGTGATTTTTGGTCTGTATATCCACCAGGGGGTGGGATATACATCCATGCGGTCAGTGGGCCCAGATGACAGTGGTGACTACCAAAAATGCCGCTTCCGCAAATGAAACAGTTTCAGGCATACCTTGTTACATCTTTTTCCAAAAAAAAATAGCACCAAAAGTCAGCAAACTGTTAACTCGTACAGAGCCTGGACAAAGGATATTAGGAAAAAGATGTAACAAGGTATGCCTGAAACTGTTCATTTGCGGAAGCAGCATTTTTGGTAGTCGCCGCTGCCATCTGGGCCCATTGACCGCTTGGATATTTATCTCACCCCTTGGTGGATATACATACCTAAAATCACCTTGATTGCTAATCTATAACCATTAGATTTTAACACTTTTTAGCACCATTTTAGGCATTCTTATAGCCGTTGAATACAACCAAAACCAACAGCTTAAAATCATTAAACAAGCTGATTTTTTGTATGAATGTCTATTAAAGGGTGGGCTAAACAGTAGAATTTTAGGGTTTCAGGAAGAGAGGAGAAGAAGAGAGAGAAAGAAGAAGGGAAAGTGTTGGAGAGTTAAATCTACCAACGTCCCACAATATTATTTATATTACTAGGTCAAAACAATTACACCCACATTAATATCTCCACCCGCCATATATCTTATATTATACTCTCCCTCGTACTGACAACACTCCCCCTCAAGTTGGTGCATGAATATCGATCATGCCTAACTTATCCAAACAAGCCCGAAATTGAGCAACCGCAACACCTTTGGTGAGAACATCAGCCACTTGTTCTGACGTAGGCACGAATGGTGTACAGATTACTCCCGAAGTAACTTTCTCGCGAATAAATGTCTATCCACTTCGATGTGCTTTGTTCTATCATGTTGCACGGGATTATGTGCAATGCTTATGGCCGCCTTGTTGTCACAATATAACGACATAGATCCTTCAATCGGGAAACCTAGCTCCCTAAGTAAAATTTTGAGCCATAGTAGCTCACACAGACCATGGGCCATAGATCGGAATTCGGCTTCCGCACTTGACCGAGCTACCACTTGCTGCTTCTTGCTCCTCCAGGTTACTAGATTGCCTCCCACAAATGTGCAATAGCCTGAAGTAGACCGTCTATCATCTTAGGCACCAGCCCAATCTGCATCAGTAAAGCCTTCAACCCTCGTATGCCCATGACGACGAAATAACAATCCCTTCCCTGGGGATGACTTCAAGTATCTCAAGATACGGTTAGTAACTTCCAAGTGCGGTGTGCGAGGCGCGTGCATGTACTGGCTCACCACACTCACGGCATATGCAATATCCGGTCGTGTGTGAGCTAGGTAGATGAGGCGTCCCACGAGTCTCTGAAAGCTACCCACATCCTCAAGGAGTTCTCCTGATTGACCATCTAGCCGATGGTTTGCTTCAATCGGGGTATCAACAGGTCGTGCCCCCAACATGCCTGTATCCTGAAGTAAATCCAATACATATTTCCTCTGGCATATGTATATCCCCTCATTCGATCTTGCAACCTCAATGCCCAAGAAGTACTTTAAGGTGCCTAGATCCTTAATTTCAAATTCAGCTGCCAAGAAGCTCTTAAGTCTGAAAATTTCTGTTGCACAGTTCCCTGTGACAATAATGTCGTCAACATACACAATTAGGATAGTCGTAGTCCCCCCTACTCGTCTGATAAAGAGTGTGTGGTCTGCCTGACCCTGGTTGTATCCCAATTGTTTAACTGCTCCACTAAATCTTTCAAACCATGCTCTTGGTGACTGTTTCAAACCATACAGAGTTTTCTTCAACTTACACTCTCTGCATGTCATCAGACACCCGGAACCTCGGAGGTGGGAGAATGTAAACTTCTCCCTTCAAGTCACCATGGAGGAATGCATTCTTAACATCGAGCTGTAGTAGTGGCCAGGACTGACTTGCTGTGAGTGAGAAAATAACCCGAATAGAGTTTAGTTTGGCTACATGAGCGAATGTCTCCTTGTAGTCAATACCATATGTCTGAGAATAGCCATTAGCCACCAGCCGTGCCTTGTATCTATCCACAGATCCATCCGGTTTGCATTTCACTGTATAGACCCACTTACATCCAACCGGCTTCTTGCCCTGTGGTAACCGAACCAATTCCCATGTGTTATCTTTTTCCAGTGCGTTCATTTCCTCAACCATCGCCTCCTTCCATCTGGGTTGTACTAGAGCCTCTGTGACAGAAGAAGGAAGAGTAACGGAGGACATGGAGGTAACAAAAGATTTGTAGGATGGTGATAAGTTATCATAGGAAACAAAATTAGCAATAGGGTGTTGAGTACATGATCTCTTCCCTTTCCGAAGAGCAATAGGAAGATCAGAACTACTATCACATAAAGAAGGGGAAACCAAAGGGGAACCAAATGAGGAATTACCTGGATCCAGTTAGGAGGAGTCTTGACCTTGACATTCAAGAATGGTCTTTGTCTCCCTTACTCTACGACGAGTATAGACTTGCAGCTCCCCCTGCTTGCTAGTGTCTCTGTCATGCATAATAGTATCAATAACTGGATCATCTAATGTCACGGGCAAAGCAGGGGTCACATGCCGTTCCTCACACCAACTACTCTCCCCCTGAGGATCGGCAGGACTAGCAGCGGAAAAAAAAAGGAACCGATTCTAGAAAAGTGACATCCATAGTAACAAACCTCCTTCGTGTGGGAGGATGATAGCATTTATACCCCTTCGAGCTTGAGGAGTACCCTAGGAACACACATTTAAGTGCTTTAGGGTCCAACTTTGTCCGATGAGGGCCAAGGATATGGACGTAACAAACACAGCCAAAGATTTTCGGAGGAACCGCAAATGGAGGACTAGAGGGACGAAGGAACTGAAAAGGAGTGTGGAACTAAAGAGACCGAGACGGCATACGGTTGATGAGGAAGGCGGCAAGAAGCACGGCATCAGACCAATAAGTTTTGGGAACATTGTACCACAAAAGGAGAGAACGAACCACTTCCAGTAGATGTCGATTTTTTCTTTCGGCCACCCCATTTTGTTGTGGGGTGAACACACATGAATTTTGATGCTCAATACCATGCTCTGCCAAGTATAACTTCAACCCCCCATACATGTACTCCCCCCCTTGATCAGATCGGAGAACTTTTATACACTTTCCAAACTGGGTAAGGATTAGTTTGTGGAAGTTCTGGAAGATAGAAAACACTTCATCTTTAGATTTCATAACAAATATCCATGTGCACCTAAAGAAATCATCCACAAACGAGACAAAGTAGCGATAACCAAAAATGGAAGTAACCGGGGACGGGCCCCAAACATCAGAATGAATCAAATCAAAAATAGCATTACTTTTATTACCCCGTGGTGGGAAAACAGAACGAGTGTGCTTGGACAGAGCACACACTTCACAATGAAGTTCAGACAGCGATACAGACTGTAACAATGCAGGAAATAAGAAACGTAAATATGGAAAAGACACATGACCAAGACGAGCATGCTAAGACAGTAGCTGCTCCTTATTGAAACTATTATTATGACTACGAGACTGCAACGCTGCTGGAACTGTGGGAGACGCATCCAGGAGATAGAGACCATTCACTTCACGTCCAGTGCCAATCGTCCTCCTCGTGACCAAGTCTTGAAACACACAATGAGAAGGAAAGAAAGTGACACAACAATTCAGGGTTTTTGTGAGAAAGCTAACAGAAAGCAGGTTAGTATCAAACTTGGGAACATGAAGGACAGAGGATAAAGAAATCTCAGATGTGGCTATGACACGACCTTTCCCAGAGACAGAGGAAAGGGTACCATCTGCGATGCGGACTTTATCAGCCCCAGAACCCACAGAATAGGAAGAAAATAAGGTAGACATACCCGTCATATGCTCTGAAGCCCCCGAATCAATAATCCAGGGTGAGGAAGAAGTAGAGGCAGAAACATGATGGGCAGAACTGATGGTACCTGACTGGGCAAATGCAGAAGTGGCCGAAGGTCCATCCGAGTGGGCCATAAAGCGCCGTATATTCTCGAGCTCCTCTCGAGAAATAGTAACTGGTGGTGTGTCCGAGGAAGGGGATGGATTTGTAGGAGTATCCATAGCAACGCTGTGGGCAGTGGGAGGTGCGCGTGACGACGGCAGGGATGACTGCGGGGGTCGTCCAACAATATTCCAGCATTTTTCTTTACTATGGCCCTTCTTGCCACACCCATCACACATATGAAGACTCCAGCATTTATCTTGACTGTGGCCTTTCTTGCCATAATGAGCACAAGTAGGTGGAGGACCTTTAGGGCGATGTTGTGGTAGTTTCTGTGATGATGAAACTGCAGTCAGGGCAGACTTTTCATGTTTGGGAAGAGGAGACATGACATCTCTGCGACTTTCTTCACTTTGAACATAGGCGTATACTTGGTTAAGCGAGGGTAAATCATCTTTACTGAGCAACTGGACACGGGCTAACTCGAAATCAGCATTCAAGCCAGCAAAGAACTCGTATATCCTGTTCTGATCCACCAACGTGCGATATGCCTTACCATCTGTGGTACAGGCAGGGGTAAAAACTTGATAATAATCAAGTTCCTCCCACATGCTACGAAGCTTAGCAAAATACTCGGCCAAAGGCAAGTCTCCTTGACGAAGAGTGGCAATGCTCTGGCGCAACTGATACACACGAGTAACATTCTTTTGCTGGGAATAGGTCTGAGATGCAAAGTCCCAGATCTCCTTTGCAGTAGTATGAAATAGGAATCCTCGACTGATGTAGGGCTCCATAGAGTTAAGAAGCCACGACATAACAGTCAAATTGCCCGATTCCCATTTCTCAAACTCGGGGTCATCCTCTTTAGGGGCCACTAGACAGCCAGTAAGATATCCTTGTTTTCCACGGCCACCAATAAACATCTTGGCAGCCCTAGACCATTCCAAATAATTTTTTCCAGCTAGCTTGATAGTGGTGATCTGCAACACAGGGTTTTCATATGGAGTAGGGGCTGAAATTGGGAGGCCAATAGGCCTGGAGACCACATCTGAGGCTCCGGATGCATCTGACGTCGGCATAGCTGCGTCACAAACAACAAATAACAAGCAAATAATAGAAAAAGACCACCCAATAAACAGCTACCACGATCTGAGACAAACCGGAGGCACAACGGAGATCGAAACGAGTCAAACGACTCAAGCCACGCTAACCAAGAGATCACGTAGTGATGGGATCATCCCAAAGTTCCAACAAAGCATCCAAAAAAGGATTAAAGGCATAGGAGAGCCAACCAACAGGGATTGAGGATGTTCGTGATGCCCAATAAGGGCAAAAAAGTCACCGGCGGTAATAATAGGGGGGAGAAATCGATCCCCCAGCCTCAATACTCCACCAAACTTGAAATAAATGGCATAGGCCTGTAGGTAATAATGGGAGGGACCAAAACGAAGCAGCAATCGAAGCCAAGAAGCTTTGAAAGAGGTCGCAAATCACCACGAACTGAAACGAGCCTATTTTTCAATATTTTCGAATATCAGCCCTAACATGCTCAAAAAAGGTCCAAAAAATTCTCAAAAAATCACCAAAATTCCTAGAAAAATGTCATCTACTGGAGGGTGAAGGTTTTGGAGATCTTGAGCACCCTGTCCATATAGCTGATGACGTCAGCCGTACAGCTCCATGACGTCAGCGATGATGTCAGCAATGTTGATCACCCCTTGAAGGTCTGAGGCGTGAGGAGATTCACCCCTGAAGTTTTTGTGCGGATTCGATTCGCTATGCTCTGATACCAAGTAGAATTTTAGGGTTTCAAGAAGAGAGGAGAAGAAGAGAGAGAAAGAAGAAGGAAAAGTGTTGGAGAGTTAAATCTACCAACGTCCCACAATATTATTTATATTACTAGGTCAAAACAATTACACCCACATTAATATCTCCACCCACCATATATCTTATATTATATTCTCCCTCGTACTGACAACATAAACATCCATGCGGTCAGTGGGCCCAGATGGCAGTGGTGACTACCCAAAATGCCGCTTCCGCAAATGAAAAGATCTCAGGTATAACTTGTTACATCAGGACCCAAGATATTATAGCAGCCCGTCTTGTCAAAACCATCTGCCTGTCGCAATATGAAATATATAATTAGGGTCGGGCTCCGTTGACAGATATAAAATGACAGGGACACAATATAAGCCACGCGGCACACTATTACAGACTCTGACCGTATGGATGTTTCTCCTATCCCATGGTGGACTTACAAACCAAAAATCAGCCTGATTAGTGATTTATAAGTGTTGCATCTTTGTACCTCAAATACTGCTCAAATTCCCACAGTTGAGATCAGCCCATGAAAATAAGTCCAATCCAAAGCCTATAAATCACCAATCAGGCTGATTTTTGGTTTGTAGGTCCACCATGGGATAGGACAAACATCCATACGGTCAGAGTCCTGTAACAGTGTGCCACATGTCTTATATTGTGTCCCTGTCATTTTATCTGTCATTTTAGATCTGCAAACGGAGCCCGACCCATATAATTAATCTGCTTGTTGCTTATAGATATGAAAATTTTTAAAAAAAAAAAAAAGGTTTTGAAACTTACCAACCAATATGCAAATAATTGAGTTCTATTGAAACTTACCGTCCAATATGCAAATAATTGAGTTCTATTGAAACTTACTGTCCAATATGCAAATTAGAAATCGAATTTTTTTTATCACAAAATAAAGCTAATGAGAAGTCTAAAAGTGATGGACCAGCTTGCAAACAAAGACTAAATAGGTGTGTAATGATCACCACCACATTTGGATGTGGGACCCACATGATTTGACATGAGAATATTCCAAAGTGTGGTGGACCCCACCTCCACTTGTGGTGGTGATTATTGCGCCGTCACCTTTGCTTGCACAATGCGCTGCAAAAGTTTTCTCAATTAAGCACTACTGAAATAATTTGTTAACTAAAAAAGGTAATACTACTCACACTGTACATCTTACTTCTTCTAGAGGGTGAAGCAAAATTTGCTCCCGAGGAGACAAAATGGGAAATGTAAAAACATTGCTCCTGGTAAGACAGCATATATTTTGAGATGAGAGTATGTGGGAAGATGATTTACCGTATTGAGTTGATCTGAGGGACCGTTTATAATCCACATTGATATATGATATTCAAGCTACTGCTCGTGTTCACTGTTGCAAACAAAGCAGCAAAACAATTTCATAAGCAAAGCGTTTAAGCTATTAATTTGGTGGCATGCAGAGGCAGTGAGAGTGCTGTGCCAATGTGGGTTGGGATTTGTTTTGTTAATAACAAGGTTCTCTGTATAGTGATCAGAAAGGTTTACAGAAAAAGGATTTGTATGTCAGAAAGTGTTGATACAGAAAAAGTTTTATGACGTCTACATGCAAACATTTCTAGAAAATTTATTCAGGGCAACCATACAGAGCCTATATAATAAATTAGTCACCCAATGGATTTGAATTTTGAAGCCTTCTCGGTTTATGAATACTTTAGACTTCTCGTAACTTTGTAATGTTAAAAGTAGGTTCCCTTTCAATATAAAGTATATAAATACTAAAAAATTGTAAAGGGAGCATTGCAGATAGACATCATGAATATTTTGATCAAAATTTCCATTAGTGATAAACACAAGGAATGTGATGGCTAAATTCCAAATATAACACACCTCCAGCCGGCCGGTCCCTCATTCCCTTCGGTCTCTCCATTCCCTGTTCCCTGCGGCCTTTGATTCGAGTTTTCTCTGTTTAAAGAATCATCTCCCCTTATTCCTCATTTACTTGGGTGTAGACCAGTTTTTAGCTAGGGCTGTAATTGTGCTGGGTTGGCCTGTGGGCTTGTGCCTTTTAGGGCCAGGTCTGGGAAGAAAATTTAGCCCATGGGTTGGGGCTAGGGCTGGGGCTGGGTCTGGGCCTATAATTTAAGGACTGTTTTGTTTACTTATTGGGTCAGCTTGGCATGAATGTAAGAAAGTCTGGTACTAACAATGTATTGAGCCAAAGCATGGCCTGGGTATAAAATGTTGGGCTGACCACGGCCCAGCTCATTAACAACTTCTTGGGACACTGGAATGTGCAACCGACCAAAATACTTTTAGAGTGGAAGAATCTACTCCATTCATAATTTTAAGTATGAAGTCTGGATGGAAAACAATAGTTCCCAAATAACAGTATAAAAAAATATAAAATTTATAGATAATCTAAATAATTCAATATGTTTTTTCTCTCAAATTATCAAGAAGTACAAACATTGTAGGCCATAATAGTGTTAATTGATAACCATAATGTTGTCAACCAGCATATGTATCTTTATACCAAACCTTCGTAATAAAGTTCAAACTGATATAAATAATTAAAAAAAATGCTTAGATAAAAAAATTTAAAAATTTAAAGCAACGATGGGTTGCAGTATCATAACTCGTGATAGCAGTTCTTTTAATTTAAGAACATGAAATTGTGAAATTTATGATAATAATGTAACAAGACAACTCAAGTGTTCAGATTACTGAAAGATTAACTTACATAGTAACCAGGGGAGCTAGTTGTAAGTGGATATACATTTTTTGTGTATTCTTGTGAGAGAGAATCAGCGATAATTAAATCATCCTTTTGAATCCTCCGAATGGGGACTGTTCCTGATGGACACCCTCCATTTTTAAAGCCCATCTTTGGAGTTTTGACCATTGATGAAGCTTGATCTACCATTCCTTGCGGAAATGAACTAGGACTCATCTGCATGACAGATTCCCGTCGCAAGACATTGATAAATACACATAAAAAGGAAATATATGTGAGAGATTGACTTATATTAGCACGAACAAATATAACCAAATTATCAGTGAACACCACTTTCAACAGCACAATAAAAAGAACGTGCTGAAGAGAGTATAGTGATAGAAGCATAGCTGGATTGTGTGATGCTTGAGCCATGGAAACAACTAAATTCCTTGTTTCTATATAGCCATTTATATATGAAACACAAAGTATATATGAATTCAATGCTATAAGTTGTCTTGCGAAGATGCATTTAATATCCCTCTTAAATTGGAAAATTGAAACAGGGGAGATATCTCTAAATTAAAGGGGAAATCTTTAACTATTAAAAGTACTGCATACAATCTGAATCGGTCCTGTCTGCAGCATAAGAGCTCACCAGGTGTACAAAGGAGCACTTAAAAAGAGCCCCATCAGATGGACCTGGAAGAGCAGTCACCAGCATGGCTAACACTATTTTTGATGTCTGCAGCTGCATTTTGGGATTCCATGAGTTTGGACAGTGCCCACATCACCTCCTATTTCGCACCACCTGCAAAATGACCCCAAAATAGTGTTGCGGCTTATTTCACTTTCTGCTATTCAATCACATGCCCACCCAAACTGGTATCTCTCAACTTCCTTGCATGTTCAAACGCTACTGTTGGAGACATAACCAGGGACCATGAATGTAGGACTATCAATGGATTAGCACCTCAGAATGATAAAGAAGTCATTCTTATCAATAGAGATGAAGGCAATTTTACATGGAACGAATCTTGCAAAGGGTAGAAAAAGAACATAGGTTAGGACCTTTTTGTTTCAAGTTGCTGATGCTGAACAAGGAAAGCGTTACAATACAAGACATGGGATGTTCTGAGAGATGAGAAGCCAACCATGTTTGAAAGAACAAAAAACTAGAGCAGCGTTCTGTCTATACTACCAATAAAGATGTAATTTCGACTACCACAGATTTCCCTCATATGGTTTCTATAGTCAAGGAGGATTCTAATCGAAGTGTATATAATACATGATTGTAATTTTATTTATATCAATCAATGCATGCAGTACAGGTCCTGCCAAACCCCAGCTTACTTATCAATTTGCTAAAATGACAAATTGAAGATAGGTCATTCACTCAGCAGGAATAAACACCTGAAACTCACATAATTCAATCCATCTTGTTAATTTTACAGACCCTGCATCCCTTCCAGACTTGTTGAGAATATAAGTGCACAATAGATTGTTGTGATCATAGGAGCACAATAGAACAACATCATCAGTGTTCAACAATCACATATTACTATTAACTATACCCAGTATAGCATCCGTTGTCCCTCTCTCTTGTTCTTCATCGCGGTTTTCACATCCAAAATGCCTTAGCTTCTTATAAGATTTTGAATCGTACTTGCCTACTTTTCACCATCTGCTTGTGATAATTAAATGCCCTCTTGAAATCAAAGCTTTTGACAAGCATAGCATGGGGAATGTGGCTTCTAAGTTCTGATACCATGCATGTGTGCTACATGTCCTGATATTGTGCTTACAGTCATTTCTCATAATAATTTGTATCTTGAATGGAAAAATAGGATTCATGTTGCAGACCCCAAACATTTGGGATAAGGCATAGATGATGAATCATTTCTCATAATAAGAGTTGACCTTTGGTCCAACCGAGCTACTCAAGGATTGGTCCAACTGTCGTTTACTTGCATGCTTTGCGAACAAAAGGAGAACCTCCTCCGGCCGATGGCAAGTGCACTCCCATAATAATCAGATTCTAGAAAAAAATGCTTCTATGGGCCTATGGCAGCATATTAAGACTAAGATGTGCAAGCATACAATGTAAAAAGAAAAACAGATGAAAGATAATATGAGTAGATGTTTCAAGCCAATAGCCTCTTCCCTCCCACTGATGGCATGAGCACCCCCAAATAATAACCGGATTCTAGGAAAAAAGAAAAACGGAAAGATGAGCAGGCATACAATGTAAAAAGAAAAACAGATGAAAGATATTATAAGTAGTTGTTCATCAAGCCATGTAGATGTGATCGAATGGTAGCAGATGGCCACTAAATCGCGTTATGAAATTCCTCGAGCTATAGGTACAGAACTGGGTTTTCAATTATGACGACATGTCTCATAGTTTCTTAAGGAGGAGATCCTGTCAAAAGGGAATGCATTAATAAATAAAACATGAGAAGCAAAGCATTTTAAATGAGTCCATGCAAGCGATGAAAACAGTCCAAGTTTTCATTTGGATAAATGTTTTCCTTATGAACTTCTGTAACAGTCCAAATAGATGAAAATATAACGGGGAAGTCAAAAGAAGAAAAAAGAAGCAGCAGAAACTACATAGAAATACCTTGTGAAGTTTTTACTGAGAAAGGATCCTACTTCCTTACTGGCCTTGGACAACCATATATTGCTTTCACATATCACAACAAATTATGTGAATTGAGAAGATAAATAAGTACCTGATTACGCATTAGGTCAATTTGAACAGATTCAATATGTAAGCAATCTTATTACAAAACAAGGAATGACACAATAGGCTTTGGGAAGACTTTACATCTTTTTTTTTTTGATAAGTGAAGACTTTACATCTTTAATACTTCATAGTCTAGTTCTTTTTTCCTTTTGGCAGCTCCAGTTCTCTTGATATGGAAGTGCTATCACACAAATGCGAGGCTTGGTCAGGAAAAGCCATAAAATGATGAACTGAAGCAGATCATTCAAACAGCAGAAATAAGAACCTGAAACTCAGTGAGCACCAAAAGAGCCACTAGGCATGGATCGTTTTTTCTTGTTCTTCCAGAACTCATCTTTCTTACCCCTCCTCTTGGGTTTCAACACTCCCATTTTACTATTAATTATGCCCATTATAGCACTCCTGTCCTTCCTGTTCTTTGTTGCAGCTTTCACATCCAAAATTTCTCTCAGCTTCTGATAAGATTTTGCATCTGGCAATTGCCTGCTTTTCACCATCTGCTTATGATAATAAAATGCCCTACTGAAATCACGAACGCGGACATAGGCATAGATCATGGTGGAGTATGTAACCGAATCAGGCTTTAGATTGAGAGCTGCCATTTCTTTCAATAGCTGTGGCAACTTTGAGTGTTGCCCTCCCCGAGCATATGCATTCATCAGCATATTATATGTCATAACAGTCGGCTGAAGGCCAATCCTCCCAAATTCAGAGACAACATCTCTTGCTTCAATATACTGACCTTGTTTTGCAAACCCGTCGAGGAGAATGTTGAATGTCACTCTTGTCCCTTTGATTTTATCACAAATCATTGATTTCCAAACTTCCATAATCGTTTGGGTGTCACCGGCCCGCCTAAATGCATCAAGTAGAGCAGTGTAAGTTTCTATGGAGGGTTTTATTCCTTCCCTTTTCATGTTCTCGAATGCAGTATAAGCTTTCTCGTGCCAACCATCTACTGAATATGCATGGATGAGGGCAGTATACGAATGGGAAGTGGGTGTTATCCCAACTTTCTTCATCCTCAAGAATGCATCTGCAGCCCTGTCACTCATTTTCCTCTGCCTCCCATAAGCACTGATAAGGCATGTATACGATTTGACGTTTGGTTCCAAGCCCACATCCTGCATCTTCAGGAGCAGATCTTCAATAATCTCAGGCTGCATTCTTCTGCTGTAAGCATCCATTAGAATGTTATAGGTGGCAGAGGTGGGTTGAAGCCCCTTCTCCCTCATCTCCATGAAGAGACCTTCAGCTTCTTCAATCTGGTTGGCTTTACTGTAAGAATCCATCAAGGTGTTGTAAATGATGGTATTTGATGAGATCCCTTTCTTCTCCATTTCTGATTGGATGATAAGGGCTTCCTTTTTTAGCCCCTCGTCACAGAAAGATTTTATAAGAGCACCCATTACTTCCAAACTCCATTTGACTCCTTTCCTGTTCATTCTCTCAAAGAATTCCCACACATCCTTGGCACTGTGACCACTTTTCCTCATGACTGTTATCAGAATAGAACCTGTCACATGATCTGGCTGGATGTTATTTGTTTCCATTGCCTCATATACTTTCCAAGCATCATCATACCTGAAATGAGCATCTAACCATTAAGAATGAAATTTAGTTCAGTACATAATTAAATAGACATCCTCTCATCCCAACTAAAAGGTGAGATTTACAAATCCATAACTTGAATTAAGATTTGACACAATCCTGGCTTTCATGTCATAGCAAATGCATTTGAATAGACATCCTCCAATCTCATCTTCAACCAATTCAACAAGGATTTAAGGATACTACTGCTGGACACGTTTTTCCCATGTGGCATAACCATGGTTTAAAATTTTGGAATGTTTCGTACGAAACATTTTGGAATTTAAGAGAATTGGAACGAAACATTCAATGTTTTGTTTTGTTCGTAATGTTTCGGTTTGTTTTGCCGAGACATTACGATACAATCCAATACAATTTAAAAAAATATGTATGATTTCATGATTTTGGGAATGTTTTGTATGTTTCACATGTTTCATCATTTTTGCAATATCTCGGGAATGTTTCGTTTCGGAGTTTCTCTATTTTTCACTTGACAAAGACATTCCTCCGAAACAAGATTTTAAACCATGGGCATAACCCCCACACAGTTTTGCCAAAAAACCAATCTTTTAGTTGCCTAAGAGAGTCCCATAGGATATGGTAACTACCTATTGTGATCATGTGTGTGGTGGTTACCATCTATTGTTGATTGAGATTATGGATGAGGTGGTTACCCAAGTAAAAAGAACATGTTTGACCCCTACTGGATTCATTTCGGTGATAGGAAGGGTTCGGAGCCAATAAACATAAAAAAGAGGGGACGTCCCCTCTCTCCAACTCATGTTAATCCATCCCCAACTAATTGACAAGGCCAAGGAGAGAGAAGACCTTCTCTAGATCGTGAAGAAGCATCTGGATTTTTTTTTGGATTGCAATGGCAGCGACCATTATAAGGTCCATCGTGTTTGCCTTGAGACTTGTGTAGGTTGTAGGTAGGGCAGGACCGGGCCTGAATCATTTTTGAGCCTATGGACTGCCTGACCAGTCCATATGCATGTTAGACCGAACCCAAGTGAGTTGTTTTAGGTTCGGCCCATGCACAGGCCGAACCCATTGGGTTCTGATTTTGGGCCTGCATGTGCATAGGCCGAGCCTGCCCTTGCTGATTCTGATTTTTTTTGGTGTTTGGTGGGTCCCACAATGGCCCTGACTTGCTATATAGTAGACCCATAGATTGTTGTTACATAACTTACATGGGCCAATATACTTGTGTACATATGGATTGCTTTTGGAGCATGTTTTGGGCCCAATAATAAATACATTTGGACTGTTTTAGACTTTAGGTTTAGGACTATTTGTGCTGATTTTTGCATGTTGAAAAATGGCACACATGTCATGAACTGAAACACTTAGGTGGGGCCCTCATATACATGAATGTGTACACATATAGGATTGGCATATATGTGATTTATTTTATGAATATATCACATAGATGTTATAATAACATATCGTGAAATTTACTTGCAATCAAACTTCAACACTATTATAAGAACGTGTGCACTTAAAGGGAAACTTTAAAAATCACCCAAGAATCAGAGATTGCTAGTAAAGGATATAGACACCTAGTGATCTTAAACTTGAGCATGATGATTAGGAGTGGTCTCACTCGGGTCTATCCTATAGGGGTTCAGAAAGGACTAGTAAAGTGGTCGTTTGGAGGATATAGTGGAAATTCTATGTTAGTTTTACCCATAGGTGACCGGCTAATGGAAGCTATATTTTTGAATTTGGAACTTAGGTTTCATTAAGAGGAAATATACATGAAGCAATCAGAAGGTTCCGTGGCACCAGGAGATGAGCATCTAGTTTGCAAGCTGAACAAGTTAATGTATGGGTTGAAACCAACATCCAAATAATGGTACCTGAAATTCCATCAAGTTGTTATAGGACACGATTTTCAACAGAATCTCATGGATCATTGTATATACCTCAAGGTCAGTGGGAGTCGTACATCATTTTAGCACTTTATATAGATGATAGTCTTCTCGTTGACAATGATGTCCATCTACTGCATGATACCAAAGGTTTTATCTCCAAATTTGTTGACATGAAAAATATGGGAAATGTCAGCTATGTTCTATGCATAAAGATTGACAAAGACTACTCCATTGGACGTTTAGGTTTGTCACAAAGAACCTACATAGATAGAATTGTCCACCGATATAGAATGCAATTTTGTTTAGGCATGGAGGCTCCTGTGGTAAAAGGTAGTATTTTCAGTAAGCTGCAATGTCCAAAGAATGCAATAAAAGGGTAGAAGGTTGATGCTGATGAGTATGCCTCAACAATTGGTAGTTCGATGTATGCCATGACTTGCATTCGACCTAACATCAGTTTCATAACCGGGACGCTTAGTAGGTTTCGAAAAAACCTTGGAGAGATTCACTGGAAGGTCGTGAAAAAGGTGTTGCGATATCTACAACATACTAAAGACTTCATGCTAGTATACAGAAGGACAAAGGAGCTATAGGTCATCGATTATCCAGATTCTGACTATACTGGTTGCCAAGACAATATAAAGTCTACATCGAAATGCATCTTCATGCTCGCTGGAGGAGCTATCTCATGGAGGCGTGCCAAACAGTCCTTAGTAACCACGTCTAAGATGGAAATTGAGTACATTGCATGCTTTGAGGCGACTCAGCAAGCTATTTGTCTTAATAACTTCATTGGTGAACTTATGGTGGTGAACTCGATTCAGAGACCGATGAAGTTTTTTGTGACAACTTATCTGTTGCGGAGTATGTTGAGCATGGGCACGTTACTAACAGGAACAAGCACATAAACATCAAGTATATGTTTGTCCGTGATTGAGTTGATGCTGGATAGATAGTGATTCCTCACTTGTCATCTACAACTATAATTGATGATCCTCCAACAAAATGACTAACTCCTAAAGTTTTTAAGGACCATGTTACTTTTATGGGTCTAGTAAAGTCTTTGTGTTCAATGGAGTTTGTCATGCTTCTTTCATTGTGTCGAAATTCAATTATTATGCGTCTGATTATTTTTAATCATTGTTATTACATATTTTGATGCGTCAAATGGATAATATTGCATATGCATTTTTGCCTTAGATAGTTCCGCACAAAACTCTCTAGTTTTTTGCTTGGCTGAACACGTGTGGGCAATGTATTTGAGGCCTTTGTTTAGGATATCGGGGTGATGGTTTTCACATGGAAGATGCCTTAATATATTATATATCGGAACATGCATTGATGAAATGCATGAAAAACAAGACACCAATGGAAACACAATGATCACATCAGAATGTGTTATCCATCAAACATTTCACCTAAAACCACAAAAAAGATTAAAGCAGACTCAGAGCATTATTGAAGCAAAGGTGTTGAGTGCCATTTTCTTTTGTCTACTACCGAGTGTGTTTTGGAATAGTAGAGGATAAATTTCCAGCTCAAATTAGAATTCGCTTGCTGAAGTATGCACTGCCGCTTGCATCACTTTACTACCAATTATATACAAAACTAGTGATCGCACGTGAGTAGTTGTAGGAGCCTTTTTTATAATGGAGGGGTTGTATAGATAATGGAATGGGAAGTAATTAAGTAGTTTTGACAGGCAGCTATAGATGCCTCGGTGGGTACGATAAGCAGATAATAAGTGCTTATGTTTTTTCTTGACAGTCTAATAGATGCCTAGATGAGTACATTAGGGGTACTTAATGAACTTTTTCTGGTTTTTTGGTGGAGAATGACATTTAATGAGCTAATAAGTCCCTGCATTTTTTTTTATAGGCAATTAATGGAGAATGGCGTGCCCCAACCCAAGTTTTGGCTTTATAACATTGCGTATGCATTTTGCCTTAGAGAGTTCCGCAAAAAACTCTCAATTTTTTTGCTTGAGCTAAACACATGTGGCCAATGTATTCGAGGCCTTTGTTCTGTATATCAGGGTGATAGTTTTCACATGATAGATGACTTAATATATCGGAACAACATGCATTGATGAATACATGAAGTACAAGACACCAATGGAAACACACAATGATCACATCAGAATGTGTTATCCATCAAACACTTCACTTAAAACCACCACAAAGATTAAAGTAGACTCAGAGCATTAGTGATACTATCTTGTTGACCATAGAAAAACCTTGCACCATAAGGAATGTATTAAGTTTTCATGATCCATTGCTGGTGATAGTCTTGTTCTAGAATAAAAGACAAATGATACTATCCCTTAGAATCTTTGGCAATATTTTTTAAAATAGTGTCCACTTGACTTTTAAAGAGTGGTATTGGAAAGTCTTTTTTTTACAAATTTACTATGTGTGGGATATGTCAAGTCGGGGATTGTTGGACACATTTTTCTCATGTGACATAACCCATACGGTTTTGCCAAAAACCCAATCCTTTAGTTAGCAAAGAGAGTCCTATGGGATATGGTAACTACCTACTGTGATCAATGTGTGAGGTGGTTATTATTTATTGCTAATTGAGATAATAGGTGAGGTGGTTACCGAACTAAAAGGAACGTGTTTGACCCCTATTGGACTCATTTCCATGATGGTAAAGGTTGGGAGCCAATAAGCATAAAAAGGAGAGGACATCCCTCTCTCAAACTCGTATTAACCTATCCACATCCCATCTAATTGCTAAAGCTAAGGAGAGAGAAGACCACCTTCTAAAGATCATGAAGAAGCATCTGGATTTTTATTTTTTTTGGATTGCGATGGCAGGTATGTTGAAATTTGAATCATTACATTAAATTAACTGTAACATTAGGTGTCTTTGCTTCAACAGTTACTTCCTAAGAAAATTTACTTCCAACGCACTCCTCAATTTCGCAAAATTCTCCATATTATTTCTGACAATAAAACAAAAGACCTAAATAGCATGATAAGATCACAAATAACTAAACAAAAACCACTGAAAAAAAGAGGCAAGAAGAATAAAACCAAAGCCAATGTACCAATAGTCGCTTACCTCCCACAGCGTGACAAGCCCGACATTGCTGAATTGTAAACACGCACATCCCTGAATTGCATCACCGGTGGCAAATTTCTAAATAAAACCATCAACTTCTCCCCCATACCTGCCCTACCCAAGACGGTAAACATAAGCGAACAAGCCCTAGACGTGAGAAGCGATGGTTCCTGTGACCCCATCCATTCGAAGAAATACAAACAGCTCTTAATGAGACCCTCGTCTCCCATTAAACCTAACACCTCAACACATTCAACCTCTCCAATCTTCCCTACATAAGAACCCAAAAGCTCTCCCAACGTCGAATTCTTAGGAACATTTCTTGCAAGATGCAGGATTTCACCCAAAATGCCTTCTACAGGACTTGAACTAGAAACCCCAGAATCCAATTGTTCATTTTCTTCTTTGTATTCGTCTTCGACATCTTCGGCATCAGTTTCAATGGAATTGATGTCTGCAAGACGCCATAAAGAGCGGCGATTCTTTTGTAGGAGGATTCCGCCTTCGTGCTCGGGGTCTTGAGTAGCAGTTGTAGAGCGAGACTTGAAAAATCTGAGAATCGGGTCTTTCTGTTCTTCTTCTTCTTCTTCTTGGAGAAAAGGGAGGAAAATAGGGTTTGGAGATTGAGAGATGGAGTTGGGAGTTGCAGAGGGAGAGAGACACCTAATGGTTTTAGAGGAACGGAACAGGTGAAGAGTTGAGTTATGAGATGGTGCAGAAGAGGATTGAGGGTTAGGGTTTGGGGAAATAAGGGGAAAAGAAAGAATGGAAGGAGTGAAGCAAAGGTGTTTTAGCGCCATTTTCTTCTCTGTCTGCTACTGAGTGTGTGTTTTGGAGTAGCTGTGGCTGTGGATAAATTTCCAGTTCAAATTGAAGTGCGCCACGTGCATCGTGCACTTGACACACCCTGATGCAATGCACCACTTGCCACGATTTTGGAATTACAAGTGATTGGTTGGGGCAAGCAAATGAGCTTGCTTGCAAGTGGTTGCCATGCCCCTGCAAACTCTTTAAGAAAATGGATGCAATCATGTGCAGCCCCAAAACTGTGGTAAGTGACTGCAATGCAACTCACCGCATTTCCGCCGGAGTGCAAAATGCATACCAGTGCAGTGGAACAAGCAAGGTATTAGAGATCACTCACGGTGTAGATGTTTGGCCCATCTCTAGGTGGACCCACATGTAAAAAAATCAACACGTTTAGTGATTTCGAAGCTTTCGATTGGAGTCATTTTATGAGTTGATTTTAAACCATAGATTTTAAGCATTATTTTGGGTTCAAAGATCCTAAGTTTTAAGATCAGTGAATGGCATGTGAAGTAATTAGATATTCATTTAGGGGTGGTATTGAAACTTAGTTGATTAACCAACTTTTGTAGGTCGAAGACAATAGGCACAGGAGTAGAACTTTGATGATGACATCTCTCATCAACATTGATGAAGAATTGCAATATGAACCACATGACACACTCATAGAGATCACTGACCTTATGGATCTTTGGCCCATCCCTAGTTGGATCTACGTACCAAAATGCGGCCTGATTAGTAATTTGTATTCATTGGATTAGAGTCGTATTCACGATTTATTTTTAACTGTGGATTTTGAGAATTGATTGGGTTACTCAAGATCCAAAGGTTAGAAATCACTAATGAGGCTGATTTTTGGTATGTAGGTCCGCCTAAGGATGGAACAAACATCCATACAATCATTGTCCACTACTAGTGTGCCACGTGGCTCATATTGCGGTCCATCATAAATCTAAGATTTTTTAAATTGTGAGCATAACTAGAGAGGAATAACTTAAAAGAAAACAAATGAACAAAGCGATTTTTGAAAATTTTGTGGCATCTTGACCTAACGCAAAATGGGCTTTCGCTCTTTAAATAGTAGTATAGATTTATGTTTTAAAACTTGCTGAGTCGACTCGAGTCTTGGCTGAGTCAACCCGACTCGATTGTATTTCAAGTCGACTTGGCATACAAACTCGGATTTGCAAGCATGGCCAACTGAACTCAAAACTCGGCCGAGTCAACCGATTAAAGGCCGAGTCGACTCGAAACTCAATGTTTTTCTTGAATTTCTAAATGCTTTTAGTATTTTTTTTCTATATTTTGTAATTTTTTTTAAGTTTTTTTAATAAATATTCTTTTTTATATATTTGAATATTTAATAATTAATTTAATGGCTTGCATCACTTTACTACAATAAAACGACCATAAAACTTGACCAGTTGATTACCATTCACAGTTTTAACGGTCCTTGTGAGCTTCTACATAAAAAAATTAAAAAATAAAAAAGCAAAAGGGGGCCCGTATGAGCCACATTAGAGCTAGGGTTGTCAATGGATCCTGTTTGGATCAGATCGGGTTGATCAGGATCCAATCCAAAAATGTATAGTGATATCCAGACCCAATTCGATCCAATCTGAAATCTGATGACACAATCAAATCAAGTTATCGGATTGGGCCTACCCAATATGATCCGATCAATATAACTTGTCATCTGTCGCAAAGCATTATAAGATTACATTAAACAGATGAGAAAATAGATAAAACATGGAGTCTATTAGCCTCCAAGGCATTCAAGATAAAAAAAAATTTATCTGAAAATAGTAAAAAAAAAAATGAAAAGGAAAACCTAGACTTGGAGATATATCTTTATATTTACCCTAATCTCAATCCAGACCGACGTCCCTCGTAAGGAGTATGGTCGTCCTCAAGTTAGTGGACTCTTATCACAAATTTTTGTTGGGGAAATCATTCAAGTTGCAAAAAACATTTATGCAGCAAACATCATCTTAGAAAAGAGACTATGCTGGTGATAAAAGCGGTAAAAGAAGAGGGGTTGGGCTAAGAATCCAACAGCGGTTGTCAGTGCTGAGCTGGCATCACTTTTTGGGGCACTGACAACCACCGTTGGATTCTTGAAATCCGCGCTCGCGCACGAACACCAAGAGGGGTCAGAAAAAGGGGGTCCCTCCCCCACACACTGTTGAAGATATGAAGCTTAGCCTGAAGAAGAACTTCCAACAATATCATGTTCAACATTGCTATCGAGAGAGCAACTTTTCAGCTGAGAACCAATGGGAATCTCACAAGAGGGACACGTGGTCAGCAATCCAGACCATCCAAATGCTGGACTAGCTCTTGATTATATTTTTTTTTTATTAATATGCCCTCACATAAAGAACCATTTTGTGAAGATTGCCCCCACTCAGCAAATACAAATTTGGCAAAAATCTGCAAGCCCCCTTGTGAGTATTAGTAGAGATCCGGTGTTGAATCCCCCCATGACTACTTTTGCTCTGCTTGAACAGACTTGTAGCCTAAGAGAATCTGCAATTCCTCTGTAACAATTTTTACAATTTAGGGTGCCTTACCAAAACCCCTACCTATTAGAATGAAAATTTGACATCCAATATAGATACTCAAGACATTTATTATTCAATTGCCCCCTGACCAATTAAACTGCACCTGTACAAAACAAACCATTTAACGTGCTCGACATATTCAGGCCCACCTCCTCACCTTGTGACGAACCCCTCTCCATCTAACACACTGTAGGTCCGTGAATCCTATCTGAAGACAAACCAATGAAACATTGGCGGTGAACAATATATATCGTTCCAAAATTCATCATTGGATGTGCCAGAAGCAGTATCATAGACGAAGGTTAGTTTGATAAATGGTGCTTTCTCTTTGTTTGTCAATATAACCATCCATATATTTATAGGTTACTAATTCATCCTACATGACTTTCAGACCATATTGGGCCTCTGGGGGAGCAGAAGATTATAGAACTTATCATGCAAGAAGAAATTCCTACCTTTGCTGTCAACTGCTTTTTTCCACCCACACCATCCACCATTCACGATCTTCTTGAGCTCATCATTACCGGTGTAGTGAGGATCCAGAATAAGGAAGGCGCAGTCCCCGCTTGCTTCATTGTAGTCAACTCCCAACAGGGTGTAGGCAAGAACACCACCACCTGCATTTATATATACCAAATTATAAAGCCTTCAGATGGTTCCACTAATACAAAACACATTTAAATAATTACAGAACAGACCAATCATCACTGGGGTTCCTTGTGTCTCAAAATGCAAGGCCAGCTCTCGACATTTCTCAGGAAGCTCTGCGCCCGATCTCACATTTATGATTTTGCAACTGACCTGTTCAATCAGCAATTCTTACTGTCAAAGGCCACAAAATCCGCACGTGTGTGTGTTTGTTGTTGTGTAGTGTATACTTGTACAACCATTATAGCACAGTCTTAGTACACCTCTTTATATAAATATTAAACTGTAGTGTACAAACTTTGCATTACAATCAGATCTTAATAAGTGAAACAGTTAACTCTGACATCCATCTCATATTCTGAACATATTAAGTGCAAACCACAAAGGTCTGATTTTCTACATTGATAGAATTATTTAATTGAAATAGTGTACTTACACCAAGTAGCTTGTCCAAGACAAAGCTTAATTCAATGGCTCCAATCCATTCACGCGATCCGATAAAAGACGGATCCTTGTCACCAATCTCTACAAGTGCCTGTTGAATTTCCCTGAGAACAAACAAAAACTTACTCACTGTTGTATTAACCCTACACTTCTGGATTAAGAGTTGTTTATATAGGAACATGTTTAAACCATTTTATTGGTGCTCCTCTACAAAGAATAAAAGCAATGGAACAATGCATTTTAAACAGCATATAAGAATAAACCTTCACACTTTGAAAAGTTCAAGAGTAACTATCATGTAAAAGCTCAAAGAAGGAGCTATTATATCTAAAATATGCTAACTAAATGAATGATATATTGTTCTAATTGGTGCATCTCCGATCACCTGTGTGAAGGGACTTCAATTGATGTGTAGTGTTGGAGTCTAAACCATGAAATGATAGTCTGTAGAGAGCGGTAAGCACACCCCCAGCCCTAGCAAGTGAATAGAGGTTAGAGCACAAAAATACAGGGTAATGCATAGAATACAAAGCTTGTGGAGGAAAACCTGTCTGGAATTGAATCTCTTCTAGAGCACATTAAATTCACAATAACTAACCTACGAAACACAGATGGCACCATATTTCAATTTGTGCCAGCTGTGTTTTGGGTATCCATACATTAAGACAACGTTAATTTATGCCTTGTAGCATATGCCATCCCCCAAACAACCTCCAAGTAGTGGTGCACCAACTTGGCAGAAAGGTGATATCTTTTCAATAACATTTAGGCATATCACATATGCACTATCTATTTTGTTCCTGTCTAAAAGAGCCAAAAACTAATGATGAATAACATAATGTCCTACGCATTTATTGTGGTGAAATCAATAATAAATCTAGAAGCTCTATCATGGAAATGCATAGAAGCCAATAACAGTAGGCTGGTGGTAGCCAACATGATCATATTCAGCTATGACTACTAAAAATTATACAAATACAAAACATTTCCATTCTGATCCTAGAAATGGACTGATGCATCTCTTTCTGAACTTGTAAAAGTGAAATTTAATAGATGCGTATTACCATCACTAATGAATTTCCAATATGCAAGATGTAAGCAAATTTACATTGACCTTTACAATGCTTAGTACTTGTCATTTCTCACATATTGCAAATCACCATTTCATCAGCAAGGTAATAAAGAGACATGAAACCAGGATCCTACTAGAAGGATCCAACATGAAACTATTAAACAGTCCAGAAATAACAAAGGAGAATGGATCGACGAAGCTATAAAGAACAAAAGGGTAGCTCAAATTTGGCATGATGAATATAGGAAAGAGCAAGAAAAACTATAAGCTCTACCAGTTTCCCAACAGAACAAGTTTTTATGTTCTGAAATTATGCAACCCGGCAGGAAATTTTATGCAACCTGGCAGGAAATTTTACTAGATAATCATGACAGGTATAAGCCACATTATCTTTTTCAACAACCATAATTGAAAAAGGAGAAGCTTTACTGTACATTTTCTCTACTTTGCAGAAGCGAACACATAGAAATGCAAGCTCTGTGCAAATGAACATGGAAGAATTATCTTCAAATTATGAACACAAAACATAAAAGGAATATACTATGAAAATAAAAGATTATTTATCATTGAATAGTGAATAGTATAACAGCCTATGTAACAAGGACACTCCATTTCTAAGAAATTTCCGTGTCAAAAACCTTGTTGTTTCTACATGTCGGGCACATGCCGACACACCTTTTTAAACAAATCTCAGTTTATTCAAAAAATTTGTTTTCAGGTATTCTTTGTATATGGTTTATATGATTTTAATGTATATCAGCTTAATCTAAAAACATTTTTTTGATAAGTCATCCAAATACATTCTTTGGATTACAGCATTTAAAAGATATATCTTTCAACATAAAGAATGAACTGTATGGACATGCCGATGTATTGGATTTGTGGGGGTCAGCATGTCTTACACTCCGTATTCATGTCGGACACCGACACAAGTGTCCATGTCCTTGTTACATAGATAACAGCTTAACATTCACTCGCAATGCAAGAAAGCAGTTAGCAAAACTACTTGAACAGGAGAAGTTCATTACAGAGTCATCAAAACTATCTTGAAGGTAATGATAGTATTCATAAGAACCATCAACCAGAGAGATGACGCCTCCAGAAACTGCATTAGACATTGATGGGGCATACAGGATGTTAGATACAACCAAAAGTAAGAGGAAGCTGAAAAGCAGGTACTATCATGTGTACCCACTTCTAAACTTCAATCTAGAAATCAAATGAATCAAAATAACAAAAAAATGTATAGCAATTTATTACACAGACTAACCCCCACTGCTTGGAACTTCGGAATGTACATCTTTAAGCAAGGCTGAAACTGCATATGTATCATTTAAACAATTTCACCAAAGTTAAATTTCATGTGAAAGAAAATGCAGAGTAAACAGAAAGGTACTGGTTACATGATCATTGCCTGTCTTGAAAAAAAAAAACATAATTACCATTTCTTATTGAGTTACTCCCTGCAATACCCTTAAGGGTAAAATTTAGGGCATTTGCAATTAGTAGTAGAGGACGATCCAAGGGTAATCCCAGCCTTAAGTGTAAGGATCTTCTAATTTTAACTGCAGAAGGAAAGCAATTTGTTAGAATATTTGGCTGTCATCAGTGTGAATTATGATAAAAGCACATCTGAATTACATACGGATCAAGGTGCTCAGTTAGTAACCATATTATGAATGCAAACGTGTACAACGGCTATCTGGAATTCTGAATTGTCATTCGAGCAAGAAAGACACGTAAAATACCAGCATCTGTGATTTCAAAAACGTAAAGAACTTAAAGTAGCTCAAAATTGACAGAGAAGCTTTTGCTCCGTGCCCAGTATAAGAAGAAAGAGTAAATGGGAAAACCCTGTTGCTTGTATTGAGCATACACAGTCAACACAGAAAGACATACTTAAAGTACAAGCATCTGTGATTTCAAAAAAGTAAAGAACTTTTACTTATCAAAAAAAATAAAAATAAAGAACTTTTAAGTAGCCAAAATCTACAGAGAAGTTCTTTTTCTGGTACCATAAGAAGCAATACGTAGGTGTGTATTTTGGGCATACTTAGTCACACAGAAAAACCTTTTGGTGATCTCAATAAACCTTTGTATCACAAATTTAGTAACTTTTCACTTCTCCTTCTGAGGTTGACTGCCTGTTGTCAATAACTAGTTATCATGATAAAAATTTCAAGTGAATATGTACAAATCACTGTGGTACATAAGATAGAATGTATTTCTTCCAAGTCTTATAAATTTCAGCTCATAAAAAAATTGATGTGCTTTTTAAAAGGCCATGGATTTTATCTTGTTATCTATGTCCAGTATCTTATCATAATCTTGTGTGAGCCATAATCTTCATTTGTCACTTCCCTTTTGAATTTGATACACATATACAAGAAAAAGCTGTAATAGGAGATGGTTCAGCTATATGGGGGCCATACAGACAGAAAAAATATTTTCTGATTCATACATTACAGTACTTTCTAATTCTAGGTGGGGGTTCCTGAAGAAGAAAAAGAGGCTTCAAATCCGTTTTTACCATTAAAGGAAAATCTCTATAATAAATCTGATGGCACCTCCAATTTTAAAATGTATATTGTTTTAGAAATGTTATATGCTTCTACATAATATGTTCAATCATTTTGATGTCACCTGCAGTTTTAAGTACCTTGCTTCATCTCTGTCTCCCCATATCTAAGTTCATAGATAACTGTTACTGGATGCAAAACCCCAGGAGGATAGAAGTGATATGGATGTAACTGCAAACACAACATCTTTCTTAGTGAAGTATGATATAATATTATGTATATAAGAAATTCTTGATACTAATAATCAAATATCTTGACAGACATTGCCTCCTCTAAGTAGGAGTATATCATGAAACTTATTCATGTGAAAGTTACTGAATAATCAAATATCTTTTCTACAAAATATACCCAAAGTGACGTGATATGATATAATAGTGCACGATATAAGAATAAATAAAAGTAGGGTACTCTTAAGATTTCAAAACCACCCAACCATGGTCATGCTTATATCTTAATAAGGCCATAGTACCCTCTCTATCAATGACATCTGCTGTTAGTGGAGTTAGTATGGTTTCTGGGACTCAAATGAATTGGATTGCCGTAAGGCAAGTGAAATGATAATCAAAGAGCAAAACATACTACATCAAATCTAGGATTTCAGGCAGAATGTATGATGTAAATTCCAGTTTGTTTTGGGAAAAATCACGCTGCTTATAATGAAGACTATTTCTACAGAGAGCGATGACCAGCTAGATGATATCCTCATAAAATCCTTGGAGGAGTAAAAATCAAAGACAAGTTTCACTTGCTTGGTTGTGAGCTGAAAATGATTGACATATACATTCTGTAGCTCATAAAATGTGTTGAGAGTTTCGGCGCAAGACCGCACTGAACTCCTCCCAGATACCTCTCAACTTGCAAGCCTCTTAGAGAAACCTCCAAATTGAGCAACTTGTAAATGTGAACGCCACTCGCTTTAATGGTAACGAGAACCGAAAGAAGATTGTTCGCAAAATAGGGTGTCTACACATTCCACCTGGAGAAGTGCTAATAATCATGGTTTTTTAAGCATCTTTACTTACAATGTTGTGCTTTTGCAGTGATGGTACCTAAAATGTTGTCATCCTTATAGCTTTTCATAATGTTAAGAAAACATGTCCTTTCAACATAAGCTGTAATATTTTTTTTATACCATGGGTATCCGGGCCTCTTATAGCGCTCAACTAGTCCCACAGGGCACTTATGTCACCCCTTCCACACGTACCAGGTGTAGTGGGATAAATCCCAGGGTATAATTAGTGAAGAAGAAAACAGTATTTTGCAACATTACTTAGTTTTCTTCACAATGCAGAAGGCTGGTATAACAGATTACGTGTACCCTAGGACTAATATTACCTGAGGATGTTGTGTTAAGAGGTGGGGTATGACAGCCTTCTTCATTGCAGTTAACTGGTCAACTAACCCGGGCACGATCAACTTAGAAACTGCATAGGCCAAAGGAAGGTCCTTTGCAGCATAGCAGAGCACCTCCATCTTAAAACTGACAGCAAGAAGTTTTGCTGGTTCAGAAGCTGAAAAAAAAATGTTTAGCCCTGATTAGAATGATATGAAACATCAAAGTTCATTCCCAATACTGTAACCAGAAACCTAATTGCATTTGATTGATAAAGAAGTTAAGTTACCAGTTCAGCATATAAGAAAATCAGTACCTGGAAAATACTCTGCAATAGGTGCAGCAGATTTTGAAGAATTTACGGATTGATTGAGCAGGACACTTACTTGGACTGTATCTGCACTCTAACCAAAGAAACTTTTACAACACATGAATTGTGTATGCTGGCCAAAGACGCTAATCAGAAGAAAGTAAAAGTGCCTCACATGATAGGCTGTAACAGGACTTCAAGTAATTGACATAGTTTTCAATAGGAAAATGAATGAGAATAGTCATCGACATAGTAAAAAAATGCATTTAGAACTGCTTATAACGGCCCGATTAAAATTCATTCAAGTAAAACAACATCACACCAGAAAACTAAGTTCCAATGATTCACAAAAATTCTATTTACCTCCCTAGCTGTAAATGATGGAACAGGTTTGCTTTTCGAACAAAAGTATGAACAGCATAGAGTCTTCACATCAGATTCTTTAGCAATGTCCTTCAAAAGCTTGACATCTGAGAGATTTGTGTGGAAATCTAATTCCACACCTCGAAGAATGACAGGTTGAGGTACTCCCTCGTACGTTTCACATGCCCCATCAATCATATACACAACATGTGGATCTCTGAACTTAGCAGCAGCAGCGTCAATTGAAGAAGAAAATATCTTCTCGGCATCTGAGGAACATTAACAATACTTAGAGTCAAGGTCAAGTATATAAACAATGATACATTCTCCAACCTATTATGTCTATATAAGCATCTAACCCCAACGAGTAGAAGAAGCTACAAGGGCCAATAACTACAAATTGCTTTTTTTTTTTGATAAGTAAATGATTTGTATTAAAAGAAAAATAGGGGAAGATAACCCCATATGCAAAGAAAGGAAAAGAAACTAAAGAGGAAGGCCCTCTCTAACTATACAAAATATACGGACTCGAGCATTATCTCAGGCCCAGCCCTAGTTGACATTCATTTTATAAGGTAAAACGAATTATTCGGCCGAACATTTCAAAAATTCGGAATAATTAAGGCCCGGCATTCAAAACACGTTTTATTCGGGTAGAAGATCAATTCGGCTTGAAAATAGAGTAAGAAAAAAAGAAGGGGGGAGGGGGGGGGGGACAAAAAGCCCTAATCTCATTCTCGAATTCGCCTTCCTCATCGTCTCCACCCTACCCTACCCCACCCCCAATCCCCACCCCACAATCCCCACCACCCTTCACTCTCCTCTCTCTTCCCCAGCAGAATACCCACACCTGGTTCACGCTCACCGCCGGAGTCCCCTCCCCCTTCCTAATGCCAAGCCTCTATTGAACCCACAATTCGCCAAGAACGAAAGCTCCACTCATATCTACTTTATTAGTTGTTTTGAATCTTTTGATATGCTTCTCATCTTTATCTTTCTGCTGTAAAACTCCATGGTAGCTAGCTTTCAAGGTCCATGGTCTATTCTAACTTTATCTGCCTACATTTTATAGAAGACTTTGAAATTATCAAAATAATGCATATTTACATGTGTTTTGGGCATCCAAAGTTGCCGTCTCGATGGACATAAATATTGAATATATAATAAGGTGCACATGAGACGCTTGTAATAAGGACACTGAGTTTTCAAGGAATATTCAAATATAAAATTTTCAATGAGAAGTTTTTTTTTTAATCTTTTTACAAAGATGAAACTGAGGTGTTTGGTCACTAATACTTAGTCTCGAGATCTCCTTAGTCTCATGTGTTTGTTATGCTAAATATTTTCAGGTTCACTGATCTAATGAATGTTAGATTCATCCCTTGTGAACCTACAAGCCAAAAACCAGCCTGATAGGTAATTTGTAGTTGTTGGATTTTAGAATTGTTTTTCTCATTACAGGCTTCATGAACAAACCCATGGGTGGAAAACAACATTGGATCTAATGTCCGAATTTTTAACATCAAATTTTTGGATCATAACCAAATTAAACATGAATGAATGCAATTGCGAACTTTTACCGTTCCTCGAATTTTTATCAGCGAATTTTAGACCGTAGCCAAATTATATTCGAACTTTTCCCGTCTCGAACTTTTGCCGTATCCAAACTTAACAACTAGGGGCCAGCCAGACCTCATCCCACCTAAATAAAAAAAAAATTAACCTACGACCTTCTACTCTTCCAGGATGGAAGTCCAAAAAAAACAACACTTTAACCTTCAGAATTATAGCAACTAGCTCCTCCACTCTTTCTTCAAAAACAAGAAGATTTGTGTCCTTCCAAATGGACCAGCAAATGGCAAAAGGAAGTAGTAAAGCCTCTTCTTGTAACACGTACGGAATTTTTTTTCCTTTTTTGGGTAATCAAACACATAAAAATTATATGCGGGTCAGAAGCAACAATGTAAACCTGCAAGAAATATGTTGAAACAAACTTGCACATCAGTTTATAATCTACATTGCAAAGATGGAAAGTTTACGTGGCACTTTCCCTAGAGAATTAATTTGGTGAGCATCGGGAAAGAAGGGAGCCCCAAATGAATATAGACATCATTAAAAATATGTATGAGGGAGAAATAACTAGTGTTAGAATGGGGGTGAGACAAGTGAGTTTCCGATCACAGTGGGATTACACCAAGGATCAGCCCTAAGTCCATCCCTATTTGCTTTAGTTATAGATGGAGTAACTGCTCATTTCCAAGATGAGGTCCCCTGGTGTATATTACTTGCAGATGGCATAGTAACGAGATTCGGGATAAGTAGAACGTTGGAGGAATGCTTTGGTATCCTAAAGTTTTTAAAATAAGGCGAATCAAGATAGAGTATATGGCATGCAATTTTAGTAAGGATGCACATAGAGATGATCTGCCAATTAAAATTGACAACCAAGAGATACCTCGAAGTGACCAATTTCGTTACTCTATTATTCATAAGGAATGAGATATGGAAGAGAATGTTGCCCATAGAATTAGAGCAAGGTGGCTAAAGTGAAGATGTGCTTCCAGAGTTCTATGTGATCGACGTGTGCCAATCAAATAAAAAGGAAAATTCTAGAAGACGGCAATAAGACCGATGATGCTTTATGGAGTAGAATGTTGGGCAATTAAGAAACAACAAGTTCATAAAATAAGTATAGCTGAGATGAGTGTTGAGATGGATGTGTAGTGATGCAAGGAAAGACAAAATTAAAAATGAACGCATTCGTGAAAGATAGGAGTAGCCCTAATAAGTGACAAAATGAGGAAAAGACGATTGATATGGTTTAGTCATGTAGTATAACAAAGACCAATGACAGCACCAGTGAGGAGAAATGTGCAAGTCAAATGGCCTAAAAGAGCGAGAGAAAGGCCAAAACGGACATGGAATGAGATCCTAGGAGGAGATTTTAAGAAACTTACCTTAATGTAGATGACTTTAAACATGATTGAATGGAGGAACATGATTTACGCAGCCAACCCCATACTGTTGGGAAAAGGATTATGATGATGATGATGATGACAATAGTAATCTCATCTACATTAGCTATATATTCGGGTTGGTTTCATATATTACAATTTACGAAATGGCAATTCACCTGATTTCATGAGGTAGTTTGCTTAGTCCGTAAACATGGGTCATTCAGACCAATTACTGCAGTTGAGTTTGTAGACAACCAGAGACTTTACAGATATATGTTTCATCGTCCGTATCTGATTATCAAAACAGCTAAAGACCAGAAAGTGGTACTTCTGGCCAAATTATACTTCAGAATTCATTTGACTGGAACTCATTCAGCAGGTATGTTTGGAAATACAAGTATCGGCACATTAATGCAGAAGAACCACTAAAGAAAATTAAAATTTTGTGACAAATGTAAAAGAATATGAATTTTTTTTACCTGATGTCCTGTTTACAGGAACATAGATCGGCAATTTCATCACCATCTCACATCTAATTAAGCAGCCTCTTTCCCATATGTTCTTTTCAGGGTAATCTTCATAAACAACAGTACTAATGGCTTCAATTTTGGTTGAATCTTCAGATGAAGAGACAAAATAGTGAATTTCACCAGTGATTGAATCCGCAGCTGCTCCTATCGTATCGTGAAGTCCTCGGCCATCGCCGGAAAGAAAATTTCTGATTCTACGAGCGGCTTTGGCTGCTTTACTGGCATTTTCTTCCCAATTTTTATTCCCTATAATTAATGCTCCAATGACATCGAATCCTCTCAAGAGTAACGTTCTGAGATCATCTGTTGGATCACAGTTTGAGAAAATTGAAAGGCGAATGAGTAATTGATGGATCGAGAAATTTGTCGAATGAGACGGGAGATGGAGGGTTGAGAGTTACCTGATTCTTTGGAGTAATCAGGAGAGAAGGGATCGCCACCGGGTTGGGTGTGGAGGCACCTGAAGGTGGAGACAATGGTGAGTGGCGGGAAGAAGGGAGATCCGATCAGCCATTGAAGGCCAGGTTCCTTGCTCGTGATTATGAGTTTACGGCACAAAACCCTAACACTTCTGTTCTTCTCGCTTCCGTTCTCCATCGATTGATCTTGCTGTGGTCTGATTTTGCTAAGAAAGCTGGCACTAGTTTTCTCTTCTGTTTTTTTTTCCGTGTGTTTTAGGGATCGACTGAGTTAGATGAACCGAGTTAAGTTCGATGAAACGATTCGGGGTTTCCTCTCAGGCTTAAACCCTACGGTTATTTTAGGTAATTCACTGATGTACTTCAATCATCTTCCGATCCCTGCTACAGTGCTACCGCAAGTGGTTAGACATTTTTGGATGGGCTGTAGTCCACGGGCCCACCCAATTCAAATTTTCTACAATGCTGGTTGATGAGGTAGTTTCCAGGTTATTTGTAACGGAATTTTGAGAAATTCCAAACCGGACCTAGGGCCCAACCCTAAACGCTGAAGAGTAAAATCATTCTTAGCACAGTAAAACAGAATTAGATGATTGACTTATGCTTACAAAAAAAATGGCATTTTAGTAACACCCCCTGAAATTTGAAAGTAATATGCAATACCCCCTTATACTTTCAAACTTTAGGATTACCCCCTTGGCCTAGTTTAACTATTATTTGACTAACTTTAAAATGTGGCATGCACCTACCAATGCACTTATGAAAGGACCATAATATTGCAAGTACAATGCTACAACGACGTGTGATTCAAGTCCGTTTTAACTGAAGTCAACCACTGTTAAACTAGGTCAAGGGGGGTAATCATAAAGTTTGAAAGTATAAGGAGGCATTACAAATTAAGTTCAAATTTCAGGGGTGGGGGGTGGGGTGCACGTGCAAGTGAAGGATCGCCAATTTAGAGAAGGGACATTTTTCATTGAATCTCTTTACCCACCGGCACAAAATAATTCCATCCAAGAAAACATCAACTTCTTGTATTAGGGCTGAGCTGAAAATTAATCCTCTTCCATCCAAACAACCTTGATCATGGTATTTCAGAAATACGATTGGTTAAGCCAGTATAGTAAGAGTTTCTGTAATCCCAGAAGGCAGGCAGGCACCCACGAGACTTGGATAAAGACCTTGCTTGTTTCGCTGCGCTGCACTGGATGCATTTTGCATTCTAGTGCAAATGCGGTGAGTTGCATTGCAGTCATTTACCACGGTTTTTGGGCTGCATGTGATTGCATCCATTTTCTTGAAGTGTTTGCAAGGGCTTGGCAACCACTTGGATGCGCTAGCCCCCAACCAATCACTTGTAATTCCAAAACCGTGGGAAGTGGGTGCATTGCATCCGATTTGCATTGAACCAAGCAAGGCAAGTCTTCTAATGAAATAAGTTTCTTAATCATAAACCCTGCATCCATTACAAAACCGATACTCAACTGCATCCATTACAAAACTGATACACCCGAGCCGACCTTACTGGTAAGAAGAAGAAAAATCTAGCCTCTTGTCTTATCAGGCCACTCGCTTGCATCAAAATTTCTCTTTCAGTTGAAGCTGAACTACTCTTCCCATCATCAGCCGCAAGCCAAAAAAATAAGCTCGTGATGAAATAACCAAGACTGGTTGCATCTGTTCCTCTTGCAAATTTCGATCCCTCAATACCTGTAGTGAGGTGGCTTGTAGGGTCCCTCTGCGGGGACGCTGATGTACTCAGCCTGCTCCGGAGTGAGCTTGGTGAGCTTAGCTCCAAGCTTGCCGAGGTGAAGGGCAGCAACCTTCTCATCAAGATGCTTGGGCAGCACGTACACCTTCTTCTCATACTTGCCAGTCGCCCTCTCCTTCCACAGCTCAAGCTGAGCAATCACCTGGTTTGTGAAGGAACACGACATGACAAAGCTTGGGTGCCCTGTGGCACATCCCAGATTCATGAGCCGTCCTTCTGCAAGAACAATAATGCCGGTCTTGGTCTCAGGGAAGACCCACCTGTCCGTCTGAGTTGCGTAGAAACTAGACGAGACGAGACGAGCTGTAGAGGAAATGAAAGAAAATATGAGAGAAAATGGAGGGAAAGTAAATGAAGAAAGAAGATGAGACTGAAGTACGGTACTATGCGTCAACCAAAACTCAAACCAAACTGACACAACTGTAGGGTAACATAGGTATTAAAGAAAAATTTGGATGGCAACTTAAAAAAGGGCCTCAATGGGACCAACATTTTAACTAATGTGTCCATAGTTTTGTAGAGGGGACATAATGGTTAGTATTTTCATAAAAATGGATTCAAAAATGTTTTTCCCGTAGTGAGACTATCGATGATCATCAGTAGTCTGGACTTTGGACCTTAGGACCACGTTAGTACAATATCTTCCTAGGAATACTATCGATGATCATCAGTAGTCTGGACTTTGGACCTTCGATGATCATCAGTAGTCTGGACTTTGGACCTTAGGACCACGTTAGTACAATATCTTCCTAGGAAGTTCGTGGTCCAAAGTCGGACCTCTGAGAGTCGTTAAGATTTGTTTGGCGTATATCCTGAAACCGATAATCTGGACCTAGGAAAAACGGCCCCTTGCCCAAAGCTAAATCGAAAAACACTAGAATGGCTCAACATGTCAAAGAAGAAATATCACGTTGAAGTGTAAGGAATACCAGTATCGTCTGATCTTTATGACTTTTGGGCTATCGCCAGTCCAAAAGGCGAGCTACCAGTTAACGGTCCGGATTGAATGATATTTTTGGTAAGGTACCATGTCTGTTTTCTAATCTCTGCAAATTGACTGTAGATTTCCAGTGCCTTTAATTTAAAAGCAACCAGCTGTTTGAGATCTAAGCATTCTTTTGGGAGTGATGGGTCCTAAAAAAGCAATCACCATCTGAACTGAAATCGTAGGGTGATGGAGACTCAAAACATCATCTAGCGGCCATCTGTTTATTGTTTTAGGAAGCATAGAAAATAAGTGAGCAGAGTAAAGACAAGTCAGCTGGATGAAGCTCTATGACAAAAAAAATCACAATGACTGATTTTGAGAGTCTGCCTTCAGTGAATTATATTACATCCCAATATCATGGGTTCCCCACTAGACATGCATTATCCCAAAGTCCCTAATATGCTTACAATATCTATGAGGCAGCAATCCTCCATGCACTTCCCTCATAATATAGCCCACAAATGATCCCGGCCGTCTGTTTATATTGCAGAACTACTTTGCAGTCGCACAGGGTAGGACCCACCCCACTAACTGTGATCTTTGGTGTTGCAGCCTCAGCTGCCAAGCCTGAAATAGCACATTTTCAGTAATCTGAGCTATGCGTAAGACTGATTAATCGAACTTTAGAAATGTTCAGTTCAATCATCAATAACAGAAATGCACATTATTACCTTCCTATGGGGAAACTTGGGAGCTCTCCAGCAATGCACCTTTGAGTTCACCCTGGATTCCTTCCTTGATCTGCTGGAAAAATCAATAAAAAAAGATGGAATAAAAACCATAAGATTTTTGTCACATTCAGTCAAAGCAATATACAATCAAGATTAAGAAGAGAAATGTTATAGAAGGCATCCACAAAATAACTGTTCTAATTTTAGGATAGTTTTCTCAAGTTCAATTAGAAGCATTAATATCAACTTCCTGTTATAGAAAAGAAGTATAGAGCCTTGACCTCCAAATTAGAGACAGCTCTTTCCTGGCATGATCTTAATATGCTCACAGGTTGTGACAAAAGGAACTCTATATTGTCACTGCAGGATTTTAGATGGTTACTAGTTTCAACAACCAAATCTTCTGAGTGTGCAATGGGATCCAACAGTGTGCAAGATTTTTAAAGGAATCTAAGTTCAAGATTCAAGGTAGACGAAAGGGGAAGGGGTTCCTTCAAAAAATGTATAGCTATTGTTATAAAAACCACAGAAGACTCCACATGTTAGGTAGTGTCAACAATATACCATGACTCCTTTAAGTGTCCCTTAAGGGCATACTGATTTATAGCTAACAAAACCCACAAAGAAAGTTTATACAACATTTATAATGATAATTCCCACATTCTTTCACTCAGAAACTGGTAATTGTAGCTGTTCTCCTGAGCTGTGACTTGAGGATATCGATAAAACAGTGGAACATATGCATGGTGCTGCAAAAGCACATGCAATAACATGACACCTGAAGGTAGAAGTAGAAAGCGATTTTAGCAGCAAGGCCGCAATGACATTAAGGAAAACCATAAAAATGGATAGGTACCATCCCCATGAATGGTGGCAGGGCCTAGTCACTGTATCATCTACAACTCTACATACTGAATAGATGTGCTCATTGATCAGGGTCATCCATTTAATGGAACACAATGGATGGGCCAGAACTCAAAAAATCCATCAACTAGATGTTCCTAACCACCCAGTTTTTTTTTGATAAGTTAACCACCCAGTTTTTATTCAACTCTAATTGAGAAACATACTTCTACTGGTCCTCCAAAAGACATCGACTTGACAGATGATCAGGATTGATCTTCGGGCGTTGGCCCCTCCAAAAGGAGGGGCTGGACTGTCACCTAGACCGACCGGACTATCTGATCAGTGGGGACTCAATCAAGACTTTTGGTAAGACGTCCACCATGGGGTGTCGCCCCATACTATATTTCCTCCCAAAACAGTATGTAGAACCATTCATTGTATAAATCATTATTTGTTGATGGGCTTATCATAAACAACATTCTGTTAACTTGGTGAAATCTGGTAATATTTATAAATCAATGTGTATGTGAATCAAAACAAAGGGCATTGATAGAGAAAAAAGAAAAGGTTTTAGGGACACTAACCCGTCTTCGTCTCCCAAGCTGTTACTGAACGTATTGGAACTTGAACAGACGAGGTAAGGATCATTGGCGCAGAAATATGTCTCAAAAGATGTCTTCTCGGGAATAGACAAATCAAGTGTGTTTTGCGCCTGCATCCTCAAACAGATCGTATGTGAATCATCAGACGAACGTAACTTTCTCTGAAACCTCAGAGTTTTCGCGAAACAGCTTGGATGATTCTCAGGTTCTGGAATGGCAAGAACCTGACATCCTCGGTTTCCATCTTCTTTGGAAGAAGTAACTCCTAGCTGGGACACATTGGTTGTATCATCTTGTATTGATCTATGGGATGTGGTTGTCCCAGTGCTTAGAGCGTTTCCTTCACCATTTCTAATAGAAGTAGCTGCTTCTTTACGATGGGAACAGATAGGTGAAAACTGGGAGCCATGATCAGAGGAATAAGTTTCAATGGGCCTTTCTCTTTTTACAGCCTTATCGGAGGTAAAATCAGAATTATCTGATTGGTCACTTCCATCCTCGGTGGTTGAATGCATTCTACGAGAACAACTCAGCAAGCTAAAGGATGGCTTCTTCACTTTGGCATTCTTCGTGGCATAAGCACACGACACAAGATTGATTCTAATCTCTACATTACACCCCAGCACAAGTTGAAGTGAATTGGCAATCAGTTTCCACGACTTCTCCGCTCTGGATATGTGATCAGGACGACAGAATTCCACTTCTGCTACTGCCAGACCTGAAATTTGGAGAGTTATTCAAACATGACTTTGTGGGCATTGGAGATACAACCATGTGAATATGCATAAGTGCGAGATAAAATAACAATCAAAAGAAACAGGGCCATATTCTATCACAAATAGATATCATCATGTCAAAGAGCTCCTGTTAGCTGGTAAGGGATTGTAGTTGTCGCTTCAAGGACATGTACAAAACGGTGTTTGTGGATTCCTATCAAACATGGTGCACCACCTAGTAGAGAGGCGTGAAAACAGTCTCAGCTTATCTGCCAATCCCAAATGTTAAATAAACTTTGTTGAAACTTGAAACCAGTGAGGGTGGGTGACATAGGCTGAGTAATCTCTACAGACAAAAATCAACAGGAGTCGCTTGTGTAAGCAACTCACCCAAGTCATGGTAAACTTCATAAAAAATATGGCAACAACTCGGCCAAGTAGATGTTGGTTTTATTGGTTTGGGTACTCGCCCAAAACTGAGTCTTATTTTTTACAACAAAACACACCTGAAGGCCCTATTAGAGATGAGATGAGTTGGAAAAGTAAATATGACGCTCATAAAGAATCTCGGAGTAGCCCTACTAGGGGATAAAATAAATTATAGTCAATTGAGTTGGTTTGGCATGTGCCAACAATGGCACCAGTAAGGTGAGCGTTAGTGCAGATTGAAAGCTCAAAAAGGGCAAGAAGCGGGCTAAAAAGGACACGGACTGAGGTAGCAACAATAGATTTCAAGACACACAGCTTAACAAAAGATATAGCTATAGACAAAATTGAATGGTTAAACAAGATTCATGTTGCCAACCTCAAATAGTTGAGATAAGAAATTGTAAATGCTGATGACGAAAGTTGAGATGACCACTAACCATGCATTACACAATGAAAAGACAACAATTTCAAAATGTACTCACCTTGGTTGACGGAAACAGAAGACAATTTCCCTTCTTTTAGTAAAAAGCTCCTAAGTGTATTAGATTGGCATCTTTCTATGGCTCTCCTCCAAATGGTTTCCAATTTTCTCTTACTATTGCTGTTTATTTCCACATTTTGGGACTTATTGTCATCACACAAACAAGAGATGGGATGCTTCAGGCTCTCCCCTATCGAAGATGTGCTGCAAAAGCCATCCTCTGCACCCGGCAAGGATAAAACGTGGGTGTTATAAATTTGTACATTGCATGTCTGAACCACATCAAACAGTAGAATTACTCCTTAATAACAAATAATTATGACCATTCTCACCTCTCTGCTGTGCTGTTCTCAGGCATGCCTTTGAATCATTTGCATCCAAGGAAGAGGAATCTACAGAACTTAACTGCAAAAGAGCTACGGTGAGCCACGTCGTTTGATTCTTTGACGTCCTCAACTGTTTCTCAGTTTCAGAAAGTACTTTTAACGCATGCCTCAATTTCTGGAAATCCGCTTCAGCTAGGACATAAGAAAGCAACTAGTAAAATATATACCCACAAAATGTAAACAAAAGATGGAACACAAATATGGACTTTAGTAATCATTATTGCAAATAATTTCATCTTATGGAAATCTTTATTAAGATGATATCTACAATAAATTAAAGATACTGATTTAGGTATAATACCAACGACAAGTCCAACAATCAAAGGGTGCCTCTGACTTTTGCCATGAGAAAACAATTTAAATTTCATAAGACCATGTATGAATGCGTAATCAAATAAATGAGATCTTGAACTCAGAGAAGGTGATCGATTCTCTTTATTGATGATAATCACTCATAATACAAAGTAGTATAGCTAGAAGCAATGTTAAAGAGGAATCCATGGCATGCGAGTACAAAATTCTACGGATCGAATAGTTGAAGAGACAACGAAGGAAGATGAAGAGGAGAGGTTAAGAGAAAAGGAACAAAGTAGATGATTAGGATAACACATTGGCTATGTCATCCGTCCCCTTTCCTTCGACCCCCTTCTCTATTTATAGTGGAGGATCAAAAGTTAGGAAGGCACGATTGTGATAAATCTAACAATTCTCATCCTGCGTCCGTATTGTGCCACGTGGATCAAAGGTGGTGTTGTCGTATTTGAATACAAACCTTTGATCGAATACGCGGTATATTATGGTGCCTCTGTGTTGCCCGGATGACAGTTGATCAAGCGAGTACCTCATTCCCATGTGTTTCAGAGGTTTTGCGAACTAGATTGCCTCTGATCGACCTCTCATATCCTTGCCCTGCCAATCCTACGATTTATCTTTGGCCCCCATACTAATGCGCGACACTAGTTAGCGCGCCAAAAATGGGATTCCTATTAGCGGCACATGATCCTTGAGCAATCAAGACTACCACCTTAGTGTTGTATGCAAATACCAAATGGGCACTTTGTGGGTTGAAGGCACCAGTATACATCATCGTATAATGTGCGGTGCCATCTAATAGATAAATTGCACAAGGCACCGTCTGACGTGCGGTGCCATCTGATAGATAATTTACACGAGGCCTTGTCTGACGTGTGGTGCCATCTAACAGATCAATTGTACGAGGCACCTTCTAATGCGTCAATCTGTCGTTGTGTGTTGTTTCATAGTATGGTCCCCACTAGAGGTTAGTCATGCAGGTCAAAACATGCTGTAATATTTTGACCGCCAACGTCGTCTAAGATCACACACTCCAAGGACTTTGATCTTTTCATGTTTAGGACATCTACATAATGTGATAAGTAAAAGAAAAATGCTACCCCACGGATAACCGGACAGAAAGATGTGCGGTTGAGGCCATTGGATTCAAGAGATCCATTGTCTACTAGGTAACAACTACAAAAGGATAAAATAGTTGTTTCCTCGCGGATCGTGGATCTCTTGAATTTAATAGTCAATAGCCTCAACCACACATATTTTTGTCCTGTTATCCATGGGGTAGCACAGCCTTAAGTAAAAATTCAACTCAAAATGCACGTTTGGACTTTGGACCAACACTTAAGCCCCCCAGATTTGCTAAGAGTTTTTTTTTTTTGTGGGGGGGGGAGCAAAAAATATCTTTTCTTTAGCACAAAAATGGCAATCCAACAAGGCCCAAAACCTTTTAAAACATCTTTAAAAGAACAGAATTTGTTGTTTATTTTGCTATTAATAAAGCTAAGGTGATATTTTATGACTTTAAATATCTATTAGTTAAAAAAAAATATTGCTAATAAATCCCCAAGAAAACTCCCTCTAACCCAATAGAAAATCCGACCGATGATATCCAAAATTATGGTAATTGCTAATGTGTGGCATGCTGCTTCCATCATTTATGTGGCTCATTTGTTAAATGGGTTGTAATGGTTATGATCATCCAATTATCAAGATTTTTAGGTATGCTGAGAGGAACTCGTGAATTGGATGGTTGAACAAGGATTTAGTACCACGATGATTTGAAGCATACGTATTAACCAAAGAAAATAATAAACCACTACCCTTACAAGTATGTCCTCCAAAGAAGTTTCTTCCAACTTCAGAACGTCTGCCCTGACATCTTCCAGCAAGAATGTCCATAATGAGATTAGCTAACTGTGATATTAGCTGCATAGGATCGACCCTTGATTTCATAAGCTCCCTAGCCCTTCTAACCGTATTTGAAGTGTCTGAGGACAAAGCCAGATCCAGTAAATCGAGCAACTCATCATCCGAAACAATTCCAATCTGCACAAGGGGGCAATAAGGGAAGAACAAATTATGATATTTGCTAATATACATCATGTACCTTAAAGATAACAAGCGATATATCAATCACTCACAAGTTCGTAAGCCAGTGATATTGTGATTCTTTTCCCAAGTAAACTCAGCTGATCAAGTATCATCTCAGCATCTCGAAGTGAACCATTAGATTTAGTAGCAATGAAGTCCAATGCAACATTATCGAAATTCAAACCTTCTTCAACACAGATTTTCGCCAACCTGTTCACGATATCAGCATCTTTTATCTTTGGGAAGTGGTACCTTTGACACCGTGAAACAGCACTCCGTGGTAGGTTATCCAGGTCAGCAGTGATCATTACAAAGACAACATGTCGAGGAAGGTCATCTAGGCTATTCAAAACAGTTGCCCATGTTTCCCCTCGCAGCAACTGGCACTCATCAATAATGAAGACCTTAAACCGCGAGGACACTGGAGGGCGAGCCGCATTTTTAAGGAGGGATCTAACCCTATCTGTCCGATTGGTTCTTGAGGGATCCACTTCCTTGACATCTCTGCTCCTTCCAGAGAAGAACAACGCACATTCTCGGCACAGTCCACATGGCCTATGTTCCTCAAGAGAGAGACAATTCAAAGCAGCTGCAAAGATCCTAGATGTCGAAGTCTTACCTGTACCACGGGGACCATGGAAGAGATAAAAGGAGGTGATTTTTCCTTTTGAGATAGCATTCAGTAGAGACTGTGTCACGACGCGCTGTCCCACCAACTCATCAAATGATCTTGGCCTGAATTTCTGACTGAGACTCCTCGGGGTGTCTGAATAAGGAGCAATTTCACACTTACTATATGTGCAGCTCCGTTCTTGTTCATATAGATCCATATCCCCACCTTCCACTGATAACAACGGATGGTCTTCCATATCGGAAGGAAGATCAGAATCCCTGAATCTCGGGGTTCTTGACCAGCAACAACTAATCCCACATCCATGGTGATTGGGACCCACAATATCCACCTCTTCATTTCCATAGACTGATGTGCTACGGCTCAACCCATCCATCCGACCATCACTTACAGACGGGAATGGACTACCTAAACAACTCCCAACAACATCTACTGCCCGAGATGATTTAATTCGTTTATCATATCTAGATTTCCACTTTACAACAGCAGGATCAATTTTGTCTGACCGTGCAGATCCTAAAGTTGGTTCACTATATGAATCCACATCCTCCAAATGGTTGTTGGAAGGCGGAATGCTTGTCAAGTCCAATGATTTGTCCCTATAATCACTATCACGCCTTTTGCCGATGGATTTGTTTCCATAAACACCAATTCCAGTGGACCTGGGATAGCCTGATTCGTCAACCCATTTGGTCCTTATAGAATCCGAGCATCTCTTTCCAACCCGGGTCGATTTATAGGATGAAATTGAATCAGAATCAGGTTTTTTCAAACTATAATCTAATTCAGGATCACTAACAAATTCCTCTCTTCTTCCATCCAAACCAAAATTCAGGGACCGGAGAGGACTCTGATCACCCAAGCTCCCTTCTTTGCAACTTTTTTCCAATCTGAGAGAAATCCCATTACAAGAATTCGTTTCCCAAGTAAGATTGTCAACGAAAGCAGAAATTTTGTTCATAGAGTTTGTTGAAGGGTCCCTCAATGACCTAACTCTTCTCAGTGCAACTAGAGTTTTTGAAAGAGGAATATCAACGGAATGACGCCGTCCATCCGACATTTTCTTTAAAGGGTCCTTTCCCTCCAGAATCAAATTTCAGGCCCTACTGAAAGGTAGCTACATTTCTCAACCTGAAATATGAAAACAGAGAAAAAATCATAAAAACCCACGAAACAAACCACACCATGAATAGAAAAGAACAGAGAATCAACCTATCTTTCATTTCCGACAACACCCAGAACCATATATGGAAAACAGAAAGCAAATTATTCCTCACACACAAAACTTAAGAAGAGAAGCAAAGCTGAGATACTATAATTCAGAAACTTAAAATGGATAAATGAATAGCAAAATCTCATCAAACATGAAATAGGAAACAATGCAGTTCCTCTAAAAAGAACCTTCCAAAGCTTATCAAAATATAAAAATCAGAGGCTACAAAGAGAAAACTGAAACTAATCCATTTCTGCAAAAAGCAAAACAGAATCTAATTTCCCTCTCACCCTCTCTCACACAAAGAGGCACACAAATTCTTCGAAACAGAAAAAAGTAAAAGAAAAGTCGATTGCTTTATTCAAAATTAACAAAATACAACAAACAAACAGACAGAAAGACAGACAACAAGAACTGACATAATTGAAAAATAAACCTTTGAATTTATGTTCTTGAAGCTCCTTCGAAACTCTCGACATTCGAAGAACGAAATAAGAACCCTAACCCTAAAATACAGATCTTGATGGTCGAGCTTAGATAAGAATACAAGTAGAGTGTGTAGAGAGTTGAAGTGAGTGGTAAAATAGTAAATACAATTAATTAATGAGGGTGTAAGAAATGCCATTCTTCTGAGTAGAACGTGTACAGAGAGAGAGATTCAGAAATTCTGTAGCCTCTGCAAACGTTGCAGAGGAGGTTCGCCTCGGAAAGTGGGCCAAAGGCTATTCAGCAAAAATTTGAAATCCGACGGTTTTAGGCTTTGAGTCCGTTTTCGTGCCGAAAAGCTGTGTTTTTGGTCGGTTATTAGGAAGTTGAAGTGTTGAAGAAGGAATCACATGGCTGATAGGAAACTTAGTGGGGTCCACCTTGCACTTTGTTTATCCTGAAAGTGCACACTACGAACTCTTTTTGTTTCTTGGGAATTGATTTTTCCAGAAAACTTTGCGCTTCTTATCGGAGAACTTTTTCTCTTTTGACAGAAATGCCCCTTTCACTTCATTAGATGACAGGTATTAAGGACAATTTTGTAGGAGGGATATTTTCGTAAAACGTGAAATATTCCGTCAACAAAAGTAAAAATTTCTAAGGAAAAACTCAATTCCTATATATCTATACTCTAACCAGCTGGGGTAGGGTCTGTTTGGCATTAGAGATCTCCTACAGTTTAGGTCAAGACTCGAAACCCGAAGGCACAGTACCTTTTTGAGTTATGCTGCTGCTGTCGTCCGGAGGAAGAAGTTGGTCAACACCCTTGATGGTCCTAGGGATTTACGCCACACAAATCCCCAAACGATTGTCCAACATTGTGGACCCTAGATGACGTCCTACCAAGGACGACAGTAACATTGTTCCACCGGATTGGAAAGTGATGGTTCTCCTTCTGGGCTGATCATCATGGCCCATGGTTTTGAATAGTTGGGACCGATCCGTTGCAGTGCGAACCGGGAACTTTAAAATGGTGGGTCCCACAAAAGTATCAGGGGTTAAGAGAACAGTGAGTATTACGTATTTACCACTGTCACATTCTCTGTGTTATATTTTAGAAAGGAAACCGATGATCTGATCGCCTAAGGTGGAGGCCGTTGGATGGTCTTGTTGTTCATGTAGTGTGAATCTCGAGGACCAAGTGAGGGATTGGAGCTAAGGAGGACGTTTTCAGGATGACAGACAGCAACAGTAAAGTGCGAGCATATCGAGGAAGTGCAAATGCAAGAGTCAATGAGAAACCGTCGTTATCACCTCACTGCACATAGTCAATTGGAGAGTAAAACTTCTGTCACAATCGAATTGCAAATCACACAATCACAGCGAATGATTTCTCGGCACGTACACCTAAAAGCAAAAGCACATAGTACGTTGCAAAAAGCACTTATGTACGTGCCGAGAACTCATTGGCTTGTGATTGTGTGATTTTTACAATTTCGCGTGATAGAAGTTTTACTCTCAATTGGACACCGTTGTCCAAAAGTAGTCAAGGATTCGATGAGCGACGTCGTTCCTTGGTTCCTACGCTGCATTCACGTGATTGCACGAATGAACCAAAGCAGATTAAAAAATACAAAAAAAAATATTATATACTGGCGAATATATTAAATGGATTCCCGGGTCCTCTAATAGTGTGCTACGTGGCTAATATTGCGTCCTCTCATCAAAGTTTTACACCAACACCTTGAACCCCACGCAACCTTAGTGCTTATGTCACAATTCATAGGCTCAATCACTGGATACCTTTTTATTTTGCAACGTAGGGCATATCCTAGATTTGAGAATCTCGTATCCGTTATGTTAGGTGTGGATACTTTTGGGTCATTAGGTAACATTTAAAATGAATGTTTAGCTCCTTTGCCGTTAACATGAACTTTTATTTGTATAAATGGTTTAAAAAACAGCCGTTAAAACGAAAATAACGGCCATTATAACAATAATATTTGGGAAAATTCTTTTGCACCTCAGAAATTCTTAAAGCACCCGACCAAAAAAAAAAAGGGAATTTTTGACATACCCTCCTATGACTTGGTCCACTGTCATTTGACCATTGTTGACCTGAGTTGACTACGAAATTTTTTACTAAAGGACGAAAGTGCCCTTCTCTTCAACTTTAGAACTAGGGTTTGAAACCCCAAATCAAACATGAAAAGAGGAGATTAAAAATTAAAATTAAAACCCATGTAGGTAAACTTGAGATTATTTTTTCAATTTTTTGATGAATTAAACGAATATTGAGAATAAAAAATACCCCCAAACAAAATAGATAAAGCTCATGAAGGAATATTTTAAAATTGAGAGAACTCATCTTTCCAAAATCCATGTCTCAAAAGCTTAAAATATAAATTGCTTTGTCTTGCTTTAAAACTAAAATTTTATGCTATTTTTTTTTAACCTTGGGTTTTAAATTATTGTCGGAGTGGTGGCCGGCTGACCATGAGACTCCGGTCGGATCGCCGGTGATGGGCGGCCAACCCATTGGAATTCATTGGTTGGCCATCCACCATAGCCGTTTGTGGGGTTTCGGTTTTTTTCTCAAACCCTTGTGTCAAAGGTTGAAGACAAGGGCATTTTTGCCATTTAGTAAAAAAATAAGACAAGGGCATTTTTGCCATTTAGTAAAAAAATCGGTAGTCAACTTGGTCAAATGATAGTGGAACGAGTTATGGGGGGGCATGTCAGCTTTTCAAGTTGTGTGTGTGTGTGTGTGTGTGTGTGTGTGTGTGTGTGGTGGTGGTGGTGGTGGTGGTGGTGGTGGTGGGGGGTGGGGGGGGGGGTATGTAAAAAATTCCCCCCAAAAAAAAAAAAAACACTTAAAGCACCCCATCCCCCCCCCCTCTCTCCTTCTCCACCGCTCTCTACTTCTCTCTCTCCTTTCCTCTCCACCTATCTCTCTCCACTTCTATCTTTGTCTCTGTCTCTCGCTCCCTCTCGAGGTCTCTCTCTTTCTCTTTTTAAATAGGCCCCATGGGGGCTTGAGAGAGAGAGAGTTTAGGGGTGCTTTGAGGTTTTTTGATCTGGGGTGCTTTTGGAATTTCTGGGGGTGCAAATAGAATTTCCCTAATATTTGGTAACTTAACACTTCCTTGAAATTTGAATGTAATTAGTAATACCCCTATATGCTTTCAAACTTTAGGATTATCTACTTTGACCAAGTTTAACCATCATTTGACTAATGTTAAAACATGGCATGCATCATGCGCCAGTTAATGCACCTATGAAAGGACGGTAATATTGCAAGTACAATACTAACGGCATGTGATTCAAATCCTTTTTAACTTAAGTCAACCACTGTTAAACTAGGTCAAGTGGGGTAATCCTAAAGTTTGAAAGTATAATGGGGTATTACTAATTACTTTCAAAATTTAGGGAGTGTTACTAAAATAGCCATAATATTCTGACCCTACTACATTATTTTCGATTCAACGGTATCTCATTTATAACGGTTGCTATATCATTATAAGAGAATTTGTCTATTATTTTTCGATGAACCATACTACCCCACGGATAACCTGACAAAAATATGTGCGGTTGAGGCCATTGACCGTTGGATTCAAGAGATCCACGGTCCTCAAAGCAACAACTATTTTACTGTTTGAATGTTGCCTTGTAGATCTCTTGAATCCAATGGTCAATGGTCTCAACCGAACATGTTTTTGTTCGGTTATACATGGGATAGCATTTTCCTTTTTTGATAACATTAAAGTTTTAAAATAAGGGCCGGGCTCAAGGGACCTCCTTTTTTCTGTCCTCTCTCGCTGTTCGCGTGCTCGGTCACGGATTTCAAGAATCCAACGGAGGTTGTCAGCGCCGAGCTGGCATCACTTTTGGCGACGCTAACAATTGCCTAACAATTGCCCGTTGGATTCATGAAATCAATGGCCGAGCGCGCGAACACCGAGAGGGTTTAAAAAGGGGGTCCTCGGAGCCTGGGCCTTAATATAAAACATCCATTATTTTCAGTAATTTTAAAGAGTCATGATGTAACAAGGTAGACCTCACGCCAAAGGCATGAGCTTTAGTGATTTTTGTTATCACCTCTGCCCACTGACCACATGGATGTTTAGCTCACCCTTTGGTAGTCATTCATACCAAAAATCAGATTGTTTGATGATTTCTAGTAGTAGGATTTATACTAAAAAATGGTTGAATCCAACGGCTAGAATCACGTATTAACAGTGTTAAAATCTAATGCCAAGAGATTTCCATTTCAGGTTGATTTTTGGTGTATAGATCCACCAAGGGGTGGGCTAAACATCCATGTGGTTGGTGGACCCAAAGGGCAGCGGCGAGTAACAAAAATCGCTAAAGCTCAGGTCTCTTATGTGAGGTCTACCTTGTTACTTCTATTCTCAGTCTGAAAATGTATTTTGAATTTGAATTTTGAATTGCAAATTTAAAATGTCATAAATTTTCAAAAATAACAACTGTTATAACGGTCCATTTAAAACCTTGGCTTCTTCTTCTGTCCTCACATTATAATTCTCTCCCACCACTTTCAGGTCCACCATATATAGGGCCCACCACTTTGGTAAAAAATCAGGATTTGATACTTTATCGAGTGACTCATGAGTCATGTGGGATAGAAGATCGAGCAACAAAACAAAACTAGGAATTGTATGTGATTGGGGAGAAGAGAACCATTTCTTTGATGAGGGAGGTCCCATCATCAATGTTGACGAAGGAAGACAGAGTGAGCCATGTGGCACACGTTTAGAGATTACTGACCGTATGGATGTTTGGCCCATTCCTAGGTAGACCTACATACCAAAAATCATCCTGATTAGTGATTTATAATCTTTGGATCTGACCCCACAAATAAACTAGCCCAATCTGGTGGAATTGGGCTCGGATTCAGTTCGAATGTGGATCCTATGCAGAGGACTCTCGTGACCCTATATAACTCTTTTTTTTGGGCCCACTTACCCCGTGGGCGCTTAGCCCATCCTTCGTGGATATACATACAAAAATCAGCTTGATTGTTAATTTCTAGCCGATGGATTAAGTATCCGAAACAATATGCAAACAAGGGGTGGGCTAAACAACGATGCGGTTAATGGGCCGAAATTATTGTTGTTCGACACATTTCTTTGAACAGTGAGTCCATCAAATGCAGATTTCGAACTCTTGAACAAAGTTTCGGAGGCAGCTCATTCCCATGCATGACAGAATAGGAATGGGCTGTTCTTTGATGCAGACTTCTGTATCAAAATTTTGATGCTGAAGTCCCTCAAATTGCAATACAGTAGACTCGTTCGGGCCCACTTGCCCCCCTGAATGTTTGGCCCACACTATGATAGACTTGCACACCAAAAATAGCATGATTGGTGATTTATAGCTGTAGGATTTGAGCACTTCTTCATCATGGGCTTAATGAACCGGTCTATTAGTTGGTTCCAAGCCCATGAGGAAAAAATGCACAAATCCAATGGCTAGAAATCACTAATCACACTGATTTTTGGTGTGTGGGTCCACCAAGGTGTGGGCCAAACATTCAGGGGGCCAGTGGACCCGAACTAGTCTGCTACATGGCAAATTGAGGGACTTCTGCATCAAAATTTTGATAAAGAAATCTGTATCATAGATTTTTCTAATAGGAAGTGGCTCTCCTGTGGCGTTGCGAGTTGCGTGAAAACAAACCACGTGGCACTCTTTATGGTCGACTAACCCGTGAATGTTTGGTCCACTTTTGGTGGATCTGCATAGCAAAAATCAGCCTGATTGGTGATATCTAGCCATCTGATCCGATTACACACACAAAAAAAACTCGAATCCAATGGATCGAAATCACTGCATGAGGAAAACGGGAATCCAGCAGCTAGAGATCACCAATCCAGCTACTTTTGTTGTGTAGGTCCATAAGGATAGGCCAATCATGCATGTGTCAGTGGGCCCAGAAGATTGTGCCATGTGGCATGTTTTCAAGAGACCACAATGCTACAGCAAGAACGAATCACAGCAAAATGATCCTGATGGACTTGAGAACTGAGATCAATCATCAATTACCCAGCTCTACAACAATACCTCTAGGACACGGAAAATCTTCAAAATTGCTCGTGATATGTGGATTTTTACCTCCCACAAATGTCACGTGACATTCTTCCTGGCCCACTGACCCATGGATATAGGGTAGAACTTTGATGATTGAATGGACCACATTTTGTCTCATGTGGCACAATCTTATAGATCGCTGACCAAATGGATGATTGGCCCAACCCTAGGTGGACCTCCAGACAAAAAATTAGTCTGATTAGTGATTTCTAAGCGTTGGATTGGAATCATTTTCATTGGTTGATTTGTGACAGTGGAATTTATGGAATACAAAGTTCCAAAGGTTTGAAATCACTAATCAGACTGATTTTTGGTATATGTAGGTCCACCTAGGAATGGGTCAAACGTCGAAATGATCAGTCGTCTCTAAATGTCTGCAATGTGGCTCATAATATGGTCCGTCGGACGTCGGTTTGTCAGGTTAAGCCGGGTTATATAGCTGTCCTGAGCCCATTTAACTCGGCTTTCTCTTCTGAGGCCATATTCTTTGGAGGCTCTTTCCCTTTGTAGTGCTTTGGGTAAGTGTGGAAGGAAAGGAATCAGAGAGTTTTTGAAGGAGGTGTTTCACGTTATTATCAGCATCACGGCTCTTATGTTTCTGTAATCTAAGCTCTTTAAGGAGTTTAAAGGGATTTTCTTTGACGATTTGTACATAAGTGGGAGCATATTGTGTCTGGGATTAGGTAGCTAGTTATTCTTCTTTAGTATTGTTTTCAGCATGGTTTAAAAAACAGCCGTTATAAAGAAAATAACGGCCATTATAACAGATTCGGACCTCCCCTGTTATGTCATTGTAACGGCATTTCTTTTCTGTTAGAACGAAAATAACGACCGTTATTTTTTGAAACATTTTGTGAAAAAACCGATTTCTGTTATTTTTCTGTTCTTGAAAATTTGAATTCCAACTCCATTTTTCCGTTCCATTTTAGCCCTTGAGCATTACAATTCGTTATAACGGCCTTTATAATGGGAAAACGGTAACACCCCCGGATTTATAACAACCAGGGCGTCTTAATACAAGTTGAGGCCTTAGGTGAAAACTCTAAATGGGGCCTCTTTTTTTTTTTTTTTTTTTTTTTTTTTTTTTTTTTTTTTTTTTTTTTTTTTTTTTTCAGAAATACCCCTAAACCGAAGTGCGAAGATGTCCCTTGAAAAATGTGTTATTTCAATGTTTTCAAAAAATATATTTTATAAATTTAAAACACATTTTTCAAGGAGAATTCAATGGTGGATACAATGTTTGCATACTTTTAAGTCTGCAAACAATTGCAGACTAGATTTGTCTGGCTGTAGCATACTCTTGTGTGATTGGAGGGAGTAAACCTTTGCTCACTGCATGATGTGAGGGAAGCCGATCACAGCACACAAAATATGCCATGTGGCACTTTCTTAGAGAGCGCAGACCGTATGGATGTTTGGCCAAATCATTAGGTGGACCTACTAACCAAAAATAAACCCGATCAATGATTTCTAAGCATTGGATTGAAGTTATTTTCATAGGTTGATATTAACCGTAGGAATTTGAGCATTATTGAGCGTTATTTGGGAATAAAGATCCAAAGGTTGTAAATCACTAATCTGGCTGATTTTTGGTTTGCAAGTCCACCGAGGGACTGGCCAAACATCCATATGGTCAGCGCTCTCTAAGAGTGTGCCACGTGGCTTATATTGTGTGCTGTGATCGACTTTGCTCACATCATGCAGTGAGCAAAGTTTACTCGATTGGAGGGGCCTGACGCAAATGGACAGGTGTGGGCCTTTTCATTAAAAAAAAATTTAAAAACACTTAAAAAATGCCTTAGGCAACTGCCTCATCTGCCTAATGGTCAAGCCGGGCCTGATAACAACCCCTTTTAAACCTTGGTTTTCAGTTCCATGGGATCAATTTTTGTTGGTCTTGTTAGGTTCGGGTCGTTTATAAGGCTCTTCTATTTAGGTCTTCTCAACCTATTTGATTTGTCCTTCCCTTCCGCCTTTGCTTCTTGAATAAAGCTTATATTTATCACAAAAAACCAAGCACCCCGTTTTTTGATACATAAAACCCTCAAAACACCATGTGTCACACTCTTTCCTGCTCACTCATTTTGGCCATGCTTTGGTGGACCCACACACCAACATTAGCCTGATTGGTGATTTCTAGCCATTGGATTTGAGCATGTTTTATCATAGGCTTCATGAACAGTCATATGAATGGGTTCCAAGCCCATGATGAAGAAGTGCTTGAACAACAAGGCTTGAAATCACCAAACAGGTTGACTTTTGGTGTCTAGGACCTTAAGACAATTGTTAGAGTTACGAGAAAGTTGATAGAGCTTGCTGCAATCATTGAAAAAAAGAAAGTTCAAGGAAAGAGACTAGGGTTTAAAAAAGGATGTAAATTAAGGATTTATCGAGTGGGTAGTATAATAGGAAGGGCTGGGCTTTATTGAGTGTTATCCCAGCATGGCCCTTATTTAGAAGGGTTTTACATATTTGGGCCTAACCCGACCCTAAGGGCTTGAAACTTATCGAAGAAAAAAACAAACCTTATTTTAGGGCTTTCAAAGGGTTGGACTAGGCTGAGCCACCTTAGAAGAGGACCAGATTGACACCCCTACCATACCTTAATGAACAATCTTATAATTGTTTCTTGGACACCACATTTTAGCATCTTTTTCATCAAGGACTTCTGTTTACAAATGGTGTTTTCCTGCGCACATATTGTGTTGGCCCGACGACCTGTTGGTATACATAGTTGTTTTGCCTTTTCGCAACAAGTCAATCTTTTGAGGTAAATGATTGTTTAACATGGTATCAGAGCCTTAAGGCTTAGGAGGTTGCAGGTTCAAGTTTCCAGCGGAGTATATTCTCCTTGATGGGCATTTAGCAAATGGTGTTTTCCCGCTCGTAAGCATTGTGTTGGCCCGACGACCTGTGTATAGTCGTTTCGCCTTTCCTCAACATGGCGATCTTTTGGGGTAAATGGCTGTTTAACAACTTCTGATAAGACCTGTGTGTATACATAGTCGTTTCGCCTTTCCTCAACATGACGATCTTTTGGGGTAAATGGCTGTTTACCAACTTCTGATAAGATTTTGTACGCAGTTGGTAGTGGAAGTGGCTTGCTCCAAGCTTTGAAAAGCCTTTGAATGGTGAAGGAGTGACTTCCATTTTCCAGAGAATTGAATCCCTAATTCCAAGCGGAGGTTCTTGCAGACCCTCGAGTTCGATTCCATCGAAACCATCATTGTTCTAGGATCAATGACTGAGCAAGGTGTTCAATATATATTTCTAAGGTTGACATGAGGTTTGGGGAATTGTCTGAATCAATAGAAACTTATGGATGGGTGTTTGCAAATATTTGCCCATCCATTTGATTGGAATTCAGTCTTATATTATAGAGGGAGCTCCATATGCTAATTTGCTAAGTTAGATGTGATACAAAGGTAGTTCTAACTTTGCAGTGAAATTATAAATGTTTATGCTTCATATATGTGTGTAAGATTTTGCAAGACAACACACCCACACCCACACACGACCTTCTACCAAAATTTCATGTACTTGCAATCAAAACTCTGACTACATATCTTCTCATCCTCACAATATATACATGATACAAAAGAAAATCCTAACTAAGAAAAGAGGGGGAAAAAACAAAAATTGTAAAATTTTCTCAATAATTTGGAGATTGAGAAGCAGAGGGGAAACAAGAATCCGAGGGCAGACATGAAGGCATAGAGTTCCAAGATGCTTCAGCAAGAGAAAGAAGAAGGTAGAGGAGAAAAATAAGGGATAAAGCAAAAACAAGCCAACCTTCATGACTGAAGAGCTCCATTGACAAAAGATAGAAAGAACCGGGGAGAGAACTTGAACGAGCTGAGGAATGAGGAGAGAACCCCCAGGCCCCAAGACATTGAAATAGTAAAGAGCAGGTGAGAGAAAAAGTTTCAGTTCCATTGAATGGGGACGGACTATTATTATCTTTCTTTTTCTACAGTACATTCATGAATATGTTCTTGTCAGCTATTAGGCACCATTACTGGTAAAAATTCTTGATGCAGAGGACTCTCGATGTAGTCGGTAAGTGACCCTACGTAACACATTTTTTGGGCCCACTGACCGTATTGATGTTTATTACACACTTTGCTCGATATACACACCAAAAATCAGCCTCATCGGTTATACCTAGCCATTAGAATTTCAGCACTTTTTAGGTGTGATTTTAACCATTGGATTCAAGCATCCATTTTTGGATATGTATCCAACTGTTGTTGGATACATCAATCAACCTGATTCTTTCTCCGGGTGTATATCGATCAAGGGTGGGCTAAACATCCATGCGGTCAGTAGGACCAACAAAATGCTATACGTAGGCCCACTCATCGACTGTGTCAAGATTTCTATGCATGAAAAGAAATTTCCGTAACGAGGGAATAAATGGATACCCATTATGCGCAATGAAATTACAAAAGAGCCCTTGTTCCATTCTTTTCAGTTTTGAGGATGTTAAAGCACGCAGTGGGTGCACTCTGAATGTAGTCTACCATCTCCGTGCGGGGACATGCAGCGTATGTGAATCTAAGGAGTAAAACTTGCATGACCGCCGGTCACAATATGAGCCACATGGCACATTTTTATAGGACACTAACCGTATGGATGTTTGGGCAATCAGACCAAAAATCAACCTGATTAGTGATTTCTAAGCGTTGGATTGGAGTCATTTTCATGAGTTGATTTTAACCGTGTGAATTTGAGCATTATTGGACTACAAGATCAAAAGGTTTGATAATCTAAGGGATATTGAACTAGGGCATGAAATGGGTTGGATACAGATTGGATCTAGCTAGATGCTGATCCGGGTTCAACATTGAATAATGCGACACATATCCGGGTCCGAATCTAAGTTGGATCCATAACATGAGATCTGAATCCAAACCTTGGATCCATATGAAGAAGATCTAGATCCAACCCATATATGGAATACAGGTTGGATCCACTAGAAAATATGGGTTCTGATCGGAGTAGATCTGGGGACTGAACCGCCCCATTTCATGCCCTAGGAGATCTCCTTGATGTAATGAGGCCCACTAACTTTCAAAAAAATATGAGGCCCACTTGATGCCCTATATGGGATCCATCAAGTGGGCCTCATAACCGGACAAAAAAGTATTCGGGTTGAGGTATCTACAAGGCAACAACTGCAAAAGGGAAAAGATGTAATAAGGTAAAACTGAAACTTTTTCAAATGCGGAAGCGCATTATTCCCCACTGAAAGCATGGAAGCTTATTCCAACCTATCACACCAAAACTCAGATTGTTTGGTGATTTTTTCCGTATGAATATCTACTACGGGGTGGGCTAAACCAAGGTTCAAAAGGGGCCGTTATAACGGTATAACAGATTAGGGGTGTTACTGTTTTTTCCATTATAACGGATTGTAACACAGTGGCAAAAACAGAAATAAAGGGGAAAATAGCGGGCGATATTTTTAACAATTTTTTTCAAAATAACAATCATTATTTTCGCTATAACGGCCGTTATTTTGTGCGTTAAAGTGTTACATAACATATGACGATCATTATTTCCGCTATTTTCTGTGTTCAAATGGTACATAACGCATTATAAAAAATAACGGAAATAACAATGGTTATTTTTGTTATATCGGCTTTTATTTTGTGTTAAAATGGTACATAACGTAGTGGGTGAGGTCCGAATCCGTTATAACGGTATAACAGACTAGGGGCGTAACCGTTTTTTCTGTTATGACGGATTGTAACACAGTGGCAAAAACAGAAATAAAGGGGAAAATAACAGAGAAAAATGGAAAAAAAAAAACGGCACTAAAATTCAATTTTAAAATTTTAATGAAATTTGTAACAAAAAATAATGGGCGTTATTTTAAACAATTTTTTTTCAAAATGACGGAAATAACAATCATTATTTTCACTATAACAGCCGTTATTTTGTGTGTTAAAGTGGTTCGTAACGTATAACGATCATTATTTCCATTATTTTATGTGTTAAAATGGTACATAACGTAACGGGTGAGGTCCGAATCCATTATAATGTCCGTTGTTTCGTTATAATGGCCATTTTTTAAACCATGGGCTAAAGATCCATGCGGTCAGTGAGCCCAGAGGGCAGAGGTGAGCAACAAAAATTGCAAAGGTTCACGCATTTGTCGTGAGATCTACATCTACTCCTGGGTGGAATCCATCAAATCATGAATTCCATCCTAATGCATGACCATGCATAGCATCTACTGGGTCATCACCACATGTTACAGAAACCGAAAAGCTATTTTCAAAGATAAATCAGAGATGCTTTGAAGTTTGAAGTTTGAACCATTGGACTGGGCAAAGACCAAAAGTGTTCGGATGTTGGAGAAGATACAGAACGGTTTATACCTCAGCTTCCGATGAGATAAAGGGATAAGTAGTGGAAGTCTGGAAGAACATTAGCGCCACCATCTTTGATTCAAAGTAAGCTTCATCGATCAAACCATCTACTTGGTTCAGTTGCTTGCTTTCACGATCAACTAGTCAAAAAGTTCGAAAAAAAAAAAAAAAAAAGATGAGACAAGAGGTTGAATCCATTTGGGTCAAAGACTAGATTTTTAGAGCTAAAGAACAAAAAAGTTGATAAGGTTTCCTCGATGGCTAGGTGGGAAATTCAAAATTTTTCCCCCTTTTCTAGGAATTGTCAAAAGCTTGAGCTTCTAGAAATGCTGTTTTGCAAGGTTGGAAAATTTTCCAACTCACCACAACCCAGTTGTCAATCTTGACTTCCCATTGTTGAAGACTTGGTGAGTTTGATGCTCCGCTCCCCAACCCTTTCGGGCCCACTGACCATGAATGTCTGGCCCACCCACTGATCGACCTACACATCTTCAGTCTGATTAGTGATTTCTAGTTGTTGGATTTGAGCATTTTTCATTATGGGCTTGGAATTCCCATGGGCCTCTTCATGAAGCCCATGCTTAAAAATGCTTGGATCAATGGCATTGGCTGGAAATCATCAATCACATTGATTTTGAAATTGAACCAGTGAGTAAGAGGCTTTACGCATCGGTGGTTTGCTTTGGCAAAAATTGATTGCCAGCTCAGTGCTATCACAACCATTGGGTTCTCGAAGTCCACGCCCGACAAGGCCTATCACGAGAGCCCGACCCAATTTTTAATATTAGCTGTTAAATTTTGTTCTCACTTTTTTTTTTTGGGTAGAGACATTATTGAAGCTTATTGTTAATGGGGTTGTCATAATTTTTGTGTCTTTTAGTCCACCAAGCATTGACGCATATATTAATCGGCATGTGCGACGGTTCGATGCACCTAATTGACGGAAAAAAAATAGGCCTTCAATAAATTGATATTAAAAAAATCTACCTGATTGGATATGGACTAGTGTGGCTATTTAATAAATATCGGATAATTCTATCCCGCTCATCTTAATTTGATATTAGAGCATAAAATAAATCAAAATTAAGTTGATTTTGATGAATTTACTCTATGAATATGGAAAACACTACTCGAACCGAGGTCTATAGTATCATCACCAACTGAGCAAGCTGGTACCTTGCTTCTTGGTTGTGTACTTTTATACATGGTTTTTAAAACGGCCGTTTTGCCCCAAGCCCATTTCCATTAAAACCGTTTAAACATGTTTCAACGTTTTCAAATTTAATGGTCATTTTTTTGTTTTAACGGCTGTTAAAATCATTTAAATGGCTGTTAAATTGTTTAAACAACCGTTAAATTATGAACAAATTTGTGAAAAAAACGACCGTTAAATCCATTAAATTCCATTTTTTATTTTTATTTTTTTCCATTTTTTCCCATGGCCGTTTAAACGGTAACGCCTCCAGGCCGTTTAACTGTTAAAACGGCCTCCTTTAAACCTTGTTTTTATACTTTAAAAAATGACCGTTTAAACATGTTTTGACGCTTTGAATTTAACGGACGTTTTTTTAATCTAACGGCTTTTAAAATCATTTAAACGGCCATTAAAATCATTTTAAGAGCCGTTAAATTCTGAAAATTTTGTGAAAAAAAAAAAACATCCGTTAAATCCTTTTTTTTTTTTTAATTTTCAAAATTTGAATTTCAGCACCCCTTTTTTCCTTTTCTTGTTAAAATCGTAAAAATCTGTTAAATTCAGTTAAATTCCATTTTTTTTTCATTTTTTCCATTTTTGCCCCTGGCCTTTTCAATTTGTTTTAACGGTTTTAAAACGCCCCCAGTCCGTTAAATCGTTAAAACGGCCTCCTTTAAACCTTGCTTTTATAAACTAAATTAATTACCCACATTTTATATTTATAAAATGAGGGATTTAGTGAGACAAGTGTCTTTTTCCAATTCATTACAACAACTTCATTTATTTAAGTATTTCCCTTATCAAGCTGGCATGCACATTTGTTATGAAGTCAGTAGGGGCATGCTTAGTTTTCTTTTCTTCAAAAATACAAAATTGCATTCAATAATTAATGATGAAGTTTGACTTTTAACCAAAAGTCTTACTGCAAGAATCATTAATTAAAGTGTAATATTATTACGAAGGGTCGTGATGTAACAAGGTATACCTGAGTCTTTTCTTTTGCGGAAGCGGCATTTTTGGTAGTCACCACTGCCATCTGGGCCCACTGACCGCATGGATGTTTAGCCCACCCTTTAATAGACATTCATACCAAAAATCAGCTTGTTTAATGATTTTTAGCCGTTGGTTTTAGTACTCAAAAAATGGTTGTATTCAACGTCTATAAGAACGCCTTAAATGGTGCTAAAAGTTTTAAAATCTAATGGTTATAGATTACCGATCAAGGTGATTTTTGGTATGTATATCCACCAAGGGGTGGGATAAACATCCAAGCGGTCAGTGGGTCCAGATAGCAGCGGTGACTACCAAAAATGCCCCTTCCGCAAATGAACAGTTTCAGGCATACCTTGTTACATCTTTTTCCTATTAGGAATATATATATATAGTTGTTATGATTAATACCAAATTTTAGCACATGACTTAAAATCATTGAGGGGTTGTTTTGTTCTCAACCCGTATAAAGTAGATAGATTGCGCATGCCATGCTATATTGCACATGGTGCATCTCTATCAATACAATAAGAGGGCCCATCATGTGCAATGAGGGACTGGCACCTATACATGAGGTGTGGTTGTTGGGCATGTACATATAGGACTCTCAATGGATCGGTTCGAATCGGGGTAGGTCCACACCCGATGTAATAATTCATCGGATCACGACTTCAGATCCAGGCCTGATTCGATAAGCTAGGAATTTATCGGATCGGATCGAGGCGAGCAAATATCGAGTTCATCTGATCAATAAAGTTGTTAAATTTGTTTTTTTTTTTTTTAAATAAAATTCTTAAGTCAAATAACAAATAATAGAAGATTTTATCAACATATATTCATTAATATAATTTATTTTATTAATAATAATATTTTTTATATAATATCATATCTATTAATTTTGCTAATAATATCGTATTGGGTCGTTATCAGATTAGATCAAGGTAGATTTAGAACTGATCTGATAGCTTACTGGATCATGATTCTTAGGTCTAGACCCGATGTTATCAGATAGGTTTGGATTGGATCGAGTTGTCGGGGTGATCCGATCCATTGACAGCCCCTAGGCACATAGCAACTGTATAATTTTTATGAACTTTTGAAATAAAAGGACAAAATTTGAATAATATTATTTTTATATAATATTCTTTATATTAATTTCACTAATGTGGATCGGCTCATTATCAGATCATGATTAATCCTACGTTCAGACATGATGTTGTTGGATTGGAGCGGATTGACTTGTCGGGACGATACGTTCCATTTACAGCCCCTGGCACATAGCAAGTTCTTGTATTATACATGATTTTTAGGAATTTTTGAAAAAAATAATTAATATAGGCATGAGTCATATTATTTCGAATTACTGAAAAATAAACTTTAAATGCATAAAATTATTTTCGATGCAAAAAATAATTATTTTTTATGTTAATTTTTGCCAATTTTTTAGCGAATTTTTGAATGATTAACCCGAACTATACTTGCCGTATGCCGAATTACTAACTATGGTTGGGCATGGTTGGGCATGGGACCTCGAGATCGACCCACCCCCAGTAAGCAGATTGGTCTTGTTGTATGACAATACCCAATTAGATTACTGGAATCCAATTAGATAGAGATTGGATGGTGATAAAAGAGACCCAATAATGTGAACGTGCATGGTGAGTCCACACCCATCAACCTGATCAATGGGTGCTCGTTCAACCAATCACCAACCACTATGATATCTAAGTAAAGTTATTCTTCACGGTTCGTAGAATAAACAAAAATGGATCGAGATGATACATCGGGTCATAGTCATGGGTTGTTTGCCCATGTGATCTTGTTGACTTCTATATCTAAATGATATAGTTGACAAGTCAACAACTACATGTTCGGTGGAAGCGGCTTTGAAAAAGTTTCTCTCCTCTTTCAGGTTTTCTCTAAAATACTTATTGTAATTAAATAAGCCTGTATTGTTACATTTTTTTAAGCCTTCTATTTTTGGGACTTGCCTTGATGAATGAAGAACACCAAATGTGTTTGGACCCTGGACCCTGGACCCTAGTTAGCAATTCGGCATATGGCAAAAAATATGTTACCACTACAGGAAAATGGGGTATTAGCGGCGGAAAGGCGATGGTGGCACGGTGGAGAGAAAAGGGTTTCATGTGCGTGCGCGAGAGAGAAGTGATGGTTTTGGCCAAAAAAAAGTAAGGTTTTTAAGTGAGAGTCACAAGCTAGCCACCGCTAAAAGTCTGTCACTAAACCTAGTTTTCTTGTAGTGACTTTTTCCGGTAGTGTCTTAACCGACCGATGCTATAGAGGTTATTAGCTGCACTCGGATACCTGGCCGGCGGCCAGTTAAAAATTCGCCGCTATAGGGACTACTAAGTACCGCAAAAATATTCCTTCCAAATTTATTAGCAGTGGGATATTTGTGGTCGCCTCTAAATCTTACATATAGTGGCGGTTTTTCCTGGCTGTCGCAGAAGCTACATTTTCTTGTAATGTACAAGAAAAGTTCGAGTATAATTTGGATTCTTCATTCGAAAATATGTTAAAAATTCAAGAAAGAATAAAATAAAGGGAATTTTTGACAAACCCCCCCATGTTATCTTTAAAATTTGACATAACCCCCACAATTTGAAAAAGCTGACATACCTCCCTATGACTCGGTCCACTGTCATTTTACCAGTGTTGACCCAAGTTGACTACCAAATTTTGTTTTAAATGGCAAAAATGCCCTTTTCTTCAACCTTAGAACAAGGGTTTGGGCCAAACCCCAAATCAAATGGCTGTGGTGGACGGTCGGCCAAGTGATTTCAATGGGTTGGCCGCCCATCACCAGCGACCAACCCACCGGAGTCTCATGGCCGGCTGGCCACCACTTCGGCAATAATTTAAAACCCGAGGTTAAAAAAAAAAAAAAAAACACATAGCATACAATTTTAGTTTTAAATTTTTCATTAACAAAAATGAAAAATAAGACAAAGCAATTTATATTTTAAGCTTTTGAGATGTGGATTTTGGAAAGATGGGTTCTCCCAATTTTAAAATTTTATTCTACAATAAAATCCATAAAAGAATCCCATTCATTCATGAGTTTTTTTTTTTTTTTTTTCTTCTCAATATTTGTTTAATTCATCAAAAAACCAAAAAAAAAAAATCTCAAGTTTACCAACACGGGTTTTAATTTTTATTTTTAATCTCCTCCTTTCATGCTTGATTTGGGGTATGGGTTTTGGCCTAAACCCAAACCCTTGATCTAATGTTGAAGACAAGGGCACTTTCGTCCTTTAATACAAAATTAGGTAGTCAACTCGGGTCAACACTGGTCAAATAACAGTGGACCGAGTCATAGGGGGGTATGTCAGATTTTAAAGATAACATGGGGGGGTATGTCAAAAATTCCCTAAAATAAAATAAAAAGTATTAAAAGTAACGGATTGTTGCATTTTTCATGTATAAATTAAACTTTCAATAACTTGGAAATAATCCGCATTTTTAATACGGATATAATACAATTCCTTCTAAAAATGTGAATTTTACCGAATCTTCAAATACTACGATAGTATAATATGTTTTGTTAAAAATGCATCAAATACACATATTAAACGGAAAATTGCTAACTAGGGATATTCTGCCGAATTGAAAATAAAATTTTCTTTTCTGCACAAACAACATAAACAATATATACGAAATCCATAAAAAGCAACATATCAAGATATTTCAATAAATTGTCATTTCGAAAAGTGCTTCATTCCAAACATAGCATGTAGATTTAATAGAGAGCAAAAGGACTCATGTCGCTGACCCCAAATATTTGGGATAAGGCATGATAAGGATGATGATGATGATAGCACACAATTTTAGTTATACATGTAAACCCCTTAGGGCATGTTTGAGTGCCAATTGGAAAAATTGCATTTTCGTTGGAAAAACACAATTGTCCATTGTTAGATAGCTATTTTAAATCTGTATAATTTTTCCTACTAAGCCCGGAATTCATTTCACATCCAGGTGAGAATTCATTCCCACCTGAAAATAAGCCTTCATTTTCCCAAATGATTGAAATATGTGCTCTCTGTTGCAATCAGTCAACCATTTAAAGCATTTTCCAGATATATTTTCTCAGAAATTTTTTTATCTTCAATCAAACAAACCCTTAATAACACAAATTTAAGAATGGGTAGGGACCGGCAAATACGAACCCCACCGTGCGAGCAGCCATCCGATCATCAATCTTAGAGGTAGTCGGATAGCCATCAACATTGGCTTTGGGCTGATTTGGCGTTCGGGGTCTCAGACTCGATTGGACTGCATGTTTCTTGGCATTGAGATAGAGATACTAAATTTCAACTTCTTAATTAAATTTGGAAATTACTTCAAAGAAAATCAATTGAACATAGAAAAATTTCTTAAAAAATTGCCAATATATATATAGAAAATTTTGAAAATTTACGAATAGTATAGGAACCTGACAGTAATAGACCTTGCAAGCAACCGTCTGATCATCAATCTTAGAGGTAGTCGGATGACCATCATCGTTGACTATTTTTTAGGTTGGGGGATATGAATATATTTTAGATGTATGAAAAACATGAAATTGTAGAAAAATAATATTTTTATTGATGAAACTTGAAAATATGAAACCTGATGATGAGTATTCGATATAAGCTTTTTTAATTTGAAAATTCTTGATGGACTGATCTTTTTCACCTAAAGTAAGAAAATAAAAAATAAAAAATAAATAAACGGGGATAAATGTGTTTTAAACACTAGTCTTCTATTTTAAAGTTTCGATCTTGAATAGTAAAATCACCAAAATTTACATGTAATTTTTACTTTGACAAATCACGAATGGAAAGACTTTATCAAATCTTCAACCAATTTTAATACCATGATTGAGATCTGTATTCCTAGTCATTTAATATTTAAGGACTCTCCCCTTGGTTAATGAATTAGGTGCAATGGATTGAACTTCTTGATCAATTGGAGTAGGTTAAATTGAGGGTTTTGAAGTTAAATTTGTGTTTTGAACCCACCTGCTTTAATCGTTACTCAACGAATTGAGCTTCTTAGACTCTTTTTGGTCCAAGTTTGATGATAGAATATACATTGGAAAGCCTTAGAGCCAAAATTTGATGTTCCTTTGTTCCAAGGGTCTGAACAAGTTGGCTATGTGGATGAGCGCGCTTTGACAATGGAGTCGACCTAAAATGTGTTGCATGGATTGCCATTTTTGGACTTCTTGTTGTGTTAGGTATCTTGTATTCTATATGAAGTATTGTTCTGCAGTGATTTTACTTTTAATTAAGTTATAGTTTTTTTGACATTTTTTGTTCATGTAATTTGTATTGGAGTACAACTTGTATTTGGAGTACTTCGAGTACTTTATTATACCAGAGATTATATATACATTCTTTAAAGAGGTGTTGAGATTTCACTTGTACATTGAGAGAGTAATTAAGAGAGTGATAAAACTATTGTAACCCTAATTCTTTAGAGATAATGAAAGAGGTCTTCTCACCAGTGGACGTAGGCACACTGTCGAACTATGTAAATTTGTTGTGACTTTGTGATTGATCTTTTCGATTCTCTCTACTTATTTCTGGTTTGTGGAAGGTCGATTTTCAACACTCCCATTGATTTAAAATTAGCACCATGGGATCTGTTGGGGAGTCTAAATTTGATTCAAGCTTTATAGACCCTTAAGTAGCCATGCAATTTGATTCAGTTGAAAAGTTAGACAATGTTAGTGCATTGCGCAGACAAGTCAATTCAACCAAAAGTTTTGTTCAATGAAGCCTTTTAGAGCTTCTCTTAACTTAAACTTCTTGATGGGGATTGTGTAAAGCATCTTGGAGTATGATTTGAGTTCCCACAGCCTACTTTAGGATAAAAAAAATTATTTACTTCATTAAAGATTTGGGTGGATGATTAAGCCTCTTAAGATGTCCACACTAAAATGGATATAACTTTGCAATATGAAACTATGATTGAGACGATTAAAGAGGACGATGAACCCTTTGGAAAGTGATCAAAGTTCGTTCAATCCCACTCAAAATTGTGGTCGTAGTAAAACTTTTTCCTTACAGAAATTTAGGCCCGTGAAAATTTATTATCTCTATCGATTTCACTTTCAGTAGAAAGTTTAATACAGTTGTAATGTCAGAAAGGGGAAGAGAAATATCGAAAATGACATGGATGGAAGTAGTAAGAAAAGATCTGAATACTTATATTTTTACAGAATATATACCTTTAAAAAAGTCTAATGGTGAAATATGATTCGTATTCGCAGCTCCAAACATTTGAGATAAGGCGTAGATGTTGATAATACTTGTAAAAAAAAAACTTGGCTCATGTTGGGTCCATTTTTATTCCATGGGAGTGATGTTAGATTTTACACTAAATTCAAACCAAGAGAAAAGGAGAGGACTAGATTTGGTCATGAATGCATTCTTCCAATAAGCATGGCTAAGAAGAGAGCCAGCAACCCCACTTGTTATGTGGTTGATAGGAAGAGGGGGTTCCTCCTCTACAGTGACATGTCCTACGGATTTGCTAGGGCATCCCACTTGTACTGCCCTTAAGTGGCACCTCTAGAAGAGAGGACCCCTAATGCATGTACCCTTTAGTGCTGTAGATGACTGGTGGAACTGGGCCACCTTCTCTCCCTACTCCAGGGACAGCTTCAATCCTTTGTGTTCTTCGTTCCATGTGTTCATGCACATACATACCGACATACACACATCAATACTTCCACGCGAGGGAGAGAGGAGGCACGTGTGTTGGGCAGCAAGTTGTGTTGTCGGTGACATTAATACGTATGATGGGGTGAGATTGAATTCAACTAAAAATGGCATTGATCGTGTGCTTCTCTGAGCATCTATTGAACATCCAGGAGCATCGGTTTAGTTTGGTTTCAGGTTTTAGTCCACTGATTGTACAACCTGGATTGATAGGAGTGTGTAAGGACTCTAGGTATTTTGGGTAGAGATGGGTGCATCACCACACTATAGTCTATGGTCATTTACTGCACCGTATACAGGTGGACAAGAAGATTCATACATACATTATGATGCCTATTGGCATTAAGGGAGTAAAACTATGCTGACTGCCCGCAATATGAGCCACGTGGCATTCTTTTAGCGGACATTAACCGTGTGGATCTTTGTCCAATCCCTAGGTGGAGCTACAAACTAAAAATTAGGCTCATTAGTGATTTCAAACCTTTGGATCCTTGTACCCAAATAATGGTCAATAATGCTCAAATACTCACGGTTAATATCAACCCATGCAAATGACTCCAATACAACGCCTAGAAATCATTAATGAGGTTGTGTTTTGGCTTGTAGGTCCACGTAGGGATTGACTAAACATCCATACGGTCAGTGTCCTCTAAAAACGAGTCACGTGGCTCATATTGTGGGCGGTTAGCGACTTCGATGACCATTGACAGAAAGAGAAGTTTTACTCGCATCAAAGGAAGGGTATATCGAGCATTGGGTCCCACAAAAAAAAAAAAAAAAAGCAAAAAAGTTTGGCCGAGAATGGTCTGACATGGCATGTTTCAACTGGCAACACGTGTCACATGATGGAACTTGGGAAGGTTGCTAAGTCGCCATCACTCGGTATCTAAAAGCTAAAAAAGCCTCCAAACCTATGTGGCTGTGCATTCAATTGATCCCGCCTACAGCGACCCTCACGTTAGTTTGGATTTGGTCCTAGATAAGTAAATTGATTAAAGCTACGAATATCGACGGCCTAAGTCGTTCAAATCCTTCACCAACGGCTAACATTCAACCAACGAGACAAAAAAGCGGGCCCCACGAGAGAATCGTAGTAGGGAACAAACCTCACATGGGAGAACGTGCCATTCCCGATTAACGCCCAAGTCAGCAAATTGACGGATAGTACGGCCCCAACCGCGGCCCATATGTCGGTTGCGGTGCGGACCGACCCGTTATTGCTAAAGTGGGCCACCCGTGCCAGGTCAGCACGGTGGATATGATAATTTTCATTTTTATTTGGCGGGAAATCCCGGCGCGGTTTGCGGTTAAGGAAGAAGAAAAAAAAGAAAAAAGAAGCAAAGCATGTGATCGCACAGAGAATTTTCGGCTCTATTAATTATTATTATATATTTAATTAATAATTTATTCATTATTGCAAAATTGCAACAAATAATGATTTTTTTTTGAATAATTAAAGAGACTTTCTGTTTCTGCAGATAAGTTAAGGTACAGTATGTAGGTCCCACATGAGAAATATATATATTATTATAATATTAATAAATATTAAAAAGAATTAATTGTAAAAAGGAAAAAAAAATGGGACTTTAATAAAAGATGAACTCTGTCCTAACTTCTAACGGCCTTAACTAAATGTAGTGACGAATTTACTTTGATTGAGAGAGAGAGAGAAAAGGAAAGAAAAGGTGGAGAGAGAACGCATAAGAAAACAAAACACAAGGTTTGTTTTCAACACCGACGAAAATATCATTTATTAGTGTCAGTATTATAGCTGATTTATTTACCTAAATAGTCATAACTCCTTTATTGTTCTAGTTAGAGCTGAGCTCACAAAAAGATCGAATCGGGAGTCAAGCGAGTCGACTCGATGACTCGACAAAGCAAAACTCACTAAATTGGATTTTAAAGTCTCGAAGAATAATGTTGGGTATGCTCCCCAAGGTCGTGAGTTCAAGACTGTGCCCCTTGAAGGCCACCCTGCCGGGATTTAACTTAGAAATGTTCGGTGCATGTCAAAGGGTTCGACACGCACTCGAGGGATTTAGTTGGGTCTTGAAGAGATCCGGACACCCTTGTCATTAAGTAAAAAAAAAGTCACGAAGAATAATGTTGTGTTAATATATACCGTCATGTTTCCATTGGTAATGTCCTCAGTAGCTTATTGTGTGATCCATGTAGTCTTTTCCACTGACGACTTTCAATCTAGTCTATTTCCCCCCAGTTTCAATGGTCGAAGTAGCCCTAATTTCCACATAGTGGCTCTTATTCTAGTTGGAGTTGGCTTTGATACCAAATGTTAAGACCTAAATTAATACACCAAAAGCACATAGGTGATAAAGATACGTAAAGCTCAAGTCTTAACCATTAGAATCCTAATATAATACTGTTATGCTTCCACAGCCAATGTCCTTAACAACTTATTCTCTGTGGTTTAGGTAGCCTTTTCTATTGGTGCCTTTCACTTTGGTCTCTTTTACACAAGTTTCTATGGTCCAAGTAGCCCTAACTTCCACATAGTGGCTCTTACTCTAGTCTGCATTGGCTTTGATACCAAATGTTTAGACCTAAACTAAAACACCAAAAGCACCTAGGTAATAAAGATATGTAAAGCTTAGGTCTTAACCATTGGAATCCTAATATAATAACATTATGCTTCCACAGCCGATGTCCTCATCAACTTACTCTGTGGTCTAGGTAGCCTTTTCTATTAGTGCCTTTCATTTTGGTCTTTTTTCCACAAGTTTCTATGGTCGAAGTAGTCCTAATTTCCACATAATGGCTCCTATTCTAACGTGAGTTGGATTTGATACCAAATATTAAGACCTAAACCAATACACCAAAAGTACCTAGGTGAAAGGTATGTAAAGCTTAGATCTTAACCATTAGGATCTTAATATAATACCCTTATGCTTCTACAGCCGATATCCTTAACAACTTATTATGTTGTCTAGGTAACATTTTCTATTGACGGCTTTCACTCTGGTCTCTTTTCCACAAGTTTTTGTGATCCAAGTAACCCTTATTTCCATATGGGTGCTCTTACTCTGGCCTGGGTTGGCTATTTTACCAAATGTTACGGACTAAACCAATACACCAAAAGCACATAGGTGATAGAGGTACGTAAAGCTTAGGTCTTAACCATTACGATCCTAACACTGAGTCACTTGAATTTTGAGTTGACAAGACTCACTCGACTCGTGCCTTTCGATCTACCCGGACCAAAAGAATTTTCCTTTTTAGTGGAGAATTTTCCTTTTTAGTGGACATGTGATACCAAACAGGAGGTCGCTAGCTCTACATGGTAGAGTGAAATTTTCTGGACTTGACCACACCCAAGGTGAGATAAAAACGGGATTTTGTGGTTGGTGTAACACGAACCTGCTTTATTTTACTTTTGAATTATTGATAATTAAGTAGGGCCCATATGGATATATTCATGAGAAATATTGAGAGAGAGAGAGAGAGAGAGAGAGACTTGAATCAAAAGCAAAGAAGAAGATAATGGATTGCTTAACGGCCCAAACTACCAACAGGGAATCCCGTAAAACCAGAAATCACGTAGCAGGTGGGCCCACATGTTTAGTTTAATCACGCCCTTTCTCCCGGCTTTAGCTCTTTATAACCCCCTCTCCATCTCTCAGCTTTCTTACACCTCTCTCCTCTCTATTCTTCTTTCTCCAAAGAGAGAAAGAAAAAAATGGCTACTCTCTCATTCTCTCTTCTCTTCCTCTTTTCTCTTCTTGCTCCAACCCTCATTTCCTCCTCACCAGTTCAACACCCTGATCAAGTGGTACAAGAAGTAGAGAGGTAATTAAGCTACTCATTCTCGATCTTCTCCACCTGCTACTTGATAGTAGAGTACTAGGTAGTTACTACTTTGCATGTTAAGCTAATAATGTGTTTGCATTTTTCATTTTTTTTTGTCAGGAGCATCAATACTTCTAGAAGAAATTTGGGCTACCTTTCTTGTGGAACTGGCAACCCGATCGACGATTGCTGGCGGTGTGATCCTAATTGGGAAAAGAACCGACAAAGGCTGGCAGATTGCGCCATTGGGTTCGGTAAGCAGGCGATCGGTGGAAGGGATGGTCGGATTTACGTTGTTACAGACTCAGGTGATGATGATCCAGTGAACCCCAAGCCAGGCACTCTTCGATATGCTGTTATCCAAGATGAGCCCTTATGGATAATCTTTGCTCGTGACATGGTCATTAAGCTGAAAGAAGAGCTGATCATGAATTCATTTAAGACGATCGACGGTAGAGGTGCAAGCGTTCACATTGCTGGTGGGCCCTGCATTACTGTACAATATGTAACGAATATAATCATACATGGACTCAACATACATGACTGCAAGCAAGGTGGGAATACTAATGTGAGAGACTCCCCTAGCCATTATGGGTGGAGGACCATTTCCGATGGTGATGGGGTCTCCATCTTTGGAGGTAGCCATGTATGGGTGGACCATTGTTCTCTCTCTAACTGCAATGATGGACTCATTGATGCTATCCATGGATCAACGGCCATCACTATATCAAACAACTACATGACCCACCATGATAAAGTCATGCTCTTGGGTCACAGTGATTCCTACTCTCAAGACAAGAACATGCAAGTCACTATAGCCTTCAATCACTTTGGAGAAGGACTTGTGCAAAGGATGCCAAGGTAAAGGCAAAAAAAAGGTTTTCAAATGGGTCTATCTCTTTTCTTCAAGTTTTCAAATAGCTAGGAATGATAATGTGCATTGATCATACACAAAGTAGACGGGTATAGTCGATCACCCACCATCCATTTTCAAGAATGGATATGATGTGTGGTGGATTACTAATTTTATTTTTTCCTCTAAGTGGGTCCTGGTCTTGATTCTCTAGCATTTGTTCTTCTTCACTTGCAGATGTAGACATGGATACTTCCATGTGGTGAACAATGACTACACCCATTGGGAAATGTATGCTATTGGTGGAAGTGCTTCACCCACCATCAACAGTCAAGGGAATAGATTTCTTGCCCCCAATGACAGATTCAGCAAAGAGGTGAGAACCCATTTAGTTAAATTTCATTTTTTTATTTTTTTTACTTTATTATATAAAATTTTAATTTAAATGACAAAAATACCCTTGCAAAAAGATGTAAAGACCTTCATCACTTATTAATTTTTTTTGTTTAATAATTGATGCAGGTGACCAAACATGAGGATGCACCAGAGAGTGAATGGAAGAATTGGAATTGGAGATCAGAAGGAGACTTGTATTTGAATGGGGCATTCTTCACAGCATCCGGTGCCGGAGCATCGTCTAGCTACGCCAAGGCTTCGAGCTTGGGTGCAAGGCCGTCGTCGCTAGTGGGTTCGATCACAACGGCAGCAGGTGCCCTTAATTGCAAGAAGGGTTCGCGATGCTGATCGTAATCGAACGGCATTGCTTAATAGGTGAATTTGAGGTTGTTCATCACCTATAATTAGCTAGAAAAATAAGATTGAAATGAAAGAAGGGAAGAAAAGAAAAATGAATATATAGAGGAAGGGGTTGGGAGGGGTATTACATTTGTATTTATAAGCACTTAGTTTTTTAACCTCTAGTTTTTTTTTTGGGTTCCATGATTACAACCTCGGCCTGTTGCCCTGAGAACCATTGGATTCGATTGAGAATCTTGGTGGGGTTAGAGAAAACAAGTGCGGAAGTGTTGATAGATTGAATTTTCTATGTATTGAAATGAAATTTGGCTTCATACATCAAAGCTTTCTTGATCGTTTTGATCACTCTGATGAAGACAAAACACAACAAAAGCAAACATGAAGACAAAAGTGAAGTTTTACTCTTTCCACACTTAAATTTTAAAAAAAATAATGGAAGATCTTGTACTATTATTAAAATGGATTCATGAAGAGATTAGGGTAAAGATAAACTACTAATATAATAATAATAATTAAAAGGAGGAGTAGAAAAGAACAAGATCTAGAAATCATGAACAGTACTACTGGACTCTGTTCTTAAAAAAAAATACAAAAATTCAAGAATATGATTCTGAAATATGAAAAGTAGAGTCCACAATCACTGTTCCCACCCTCCTAGAAAACCTGCACGACTTTTCATCCTTCAACTTTCTCAAAGAATGTAATAAATTCCCCCTTAATTAATATTTTACTACAATAATATCCTCTCTCTCTCTCTCTCTCTCTCTCTCTCTCTCTCTCTCTCTCTTATGTTTGACCCACACTATGATAAAGCTACACACAAAAAATCAGCGTGATTGGTGATTCTACCAAGGTTTAAAGGAGGCTGTTTTAACGGTGTAATGGACTGGGGGCGTTACCGTTAAAACGGATTGAAACGGACAGCGGCAAAAATGGAAAAAAATGGAATTTAAGGGATTTTAACGAAAAAACGGAAAAATTGGCGCTGAAATTCAAATTTTGAAATTTAAAAAAAAAAAAAATGGAATTTAAAGAAAATTTAAGGGCCCTTTTTTTTTTTTTTTCACAAAAAATTTCAGAATTTAAGGACTTTTAAAACGATTTTAACGGCCGTTAAAATGAAAAAAAATACCATTTTTATCAAAGCGTCAAAACGCGTTTTAACAATTTTAACCGAAAACGGGCTTGGGCGTTAATGTTTAAATGGCCGCAAAAACAATTTAAACGTCCATTTTTAAAACCATGATTTCTACCATCGCATTTGAGCACTTTTTCATCATGGTTATGAACAGGCCTATGAGTTAGTTCGAAGCCCATAATGAAAAGTACTCAAATCCAATGGCTATGAATCACTAATCATACTTATTTTTTGTGTGTGGGTCCATCAAGATGTAGGCCTAACATTCAGAGGGAAAATGTCCCCGAAAGAATTTATTACGTGGCAAATTGAGGGACTTCTGCATCAAAATTTGATAGAGAAGTGGGTATCATGAATTTTTCCCTCTCTTTCATGGGTTGGGCCCACTTGGGTATATTGCACATAAGAGTGGTGATGGGACAGAAAGGGAGAGCACATGCCTTTGGTTATCTTTTTAATGGAGCAATATATTTTGTGGACAAAAAATACAACTGACATGTTTGACAAAAAACGCATCTGACAACCATTTCTTTGCTTGACTTGATATTAGTAATCACCCCCCCCCCCCCCCCCCCCCCCCCCCCCCCCCCATACCCGCACCCATCGCCTGTTAAGCCCATTTATAAGAGCCCGTCTCCGACAATTCGAGTTGCTATAAAACAAACCACCAACCCTCATTATGACTACACCCCCCTATCCATATAATTAGTATGCATAGGGCCTCCCTCTAACATGCGCCATGGTGAGTACTTAATACTTATATTAGAGTGGACCCATCTTGGCATCTGCCACATTCTTCAGGAGTTGGCTTGGACCACCGTCTGATATTGCGTTGGACTTTTTGCATGTAAGTGATGTCGATGTCTGGAACCCCACCACGTGGTGAACACCAATGGTTGAACCCATTTGCCACAAAAGCAAAATTAACTTGAGAACGTGCACCACATGACATGCTTGGCCCCACGTATTTGACTTAGAGGTTTCTTAAGTAACCAAGGTTAATGGTTAGTGGTTAGCTATACTACCAAATGTGATAGTTAGGGTCTGAACTCTCAACCATAGTTCCATTAAGTGGTGGGTATATGTTGATCCAGGGAGGTATGCCATGTCCAAAATCTCGGGATCAGATGCCAGATCGGTAGACTCTGATCCTGATCCATCCAGATTGTTTGTTAAACAACCATTTACTCTAAAAGATTGACTTATTAAGGAAAGGTGAAACAACTATGTATACTAACAGGTCGTCGGGCCAACACAACACATATTGTAGAAAGGCGCCTCCTTAATAGGAATACTATGTTGGAGACTTGAACTCCAACCTTCCAGGCCTTAAGGTTTTGATACCATGTTAAACAACTACTTACCCTAAAAGATCGACCTATTGGAGAAAGGCGAAACAACTATATAAATACCAACGGGTCGTCGGACTAACACAACACATATGTGGGAACACAACATCTACCAACATTGCCCAATCAAAAATAGGATCGGCCGAGGCCCCAGACTTCGAAGTATGGGTATGGGGATGTTGATGGATGCATCTGGGGGTTTAAAACTCTAAAGATGAGAATTACTTGTATGAGGATGACTGGACCTAAGAAATCTTGTCAGCTGACAAATAATTCATGCAACGTGGATGGGGTCCACCATTTAATGGGGCCCCTCCAATTTTTGATAATCAATCAAATCATATGATATGTAACATCTTGATGTACCATCCTTTTATGATTTCTATTCTGACTTCTAAAACAAGCAGTCAGGTCCCTAAGATCATCCCTTCTGAACGTGTATGGTACAGGTTGGTCTGCGCAGATTCTTAATTACTGGCTATCCAATAAGAGAACTTAGAATCAAGCCATACAAATCCCGTTATAATTGTCTTTGGTTGTGACACTGAGGGACGAATGAAAAATGTCACGTGTACACCAAAAAGTATATTGACTCCGGTTAACTCATCTGACCTGAGTTAAATATGACTTATTCGTGTCTACGTTGCATGTTTTTATTGATCCAACAATGCCACGACGAAAGACAACTTCAATAAAAATTTACTGTACATACCCTTCGTATCTCATTTTCATTGGATAAACTGTATGTTGGGCCCATTGAATCATCACTGGTTTCTAACAAGGTTTAAAAGGGGCCGTTATAATGGTATAACGGACTGGCGTTACCGTTTTCTGTTATAATGGCGCCATTATAACGCTCAAGAGCCAAAAATGGAAAATAACGGAAATAATGGCCCTGAACTTCAAATTTTAAATTTTGAATTTCAAAAACACAAAAAAAATGGAAAATAACAGAAAATAGCGGAAATAATGGCCTTTTTCACAAATTTTCCAGAAAATAATGGCCGTTATTTTTAAAGTGTTATAATGGTACATAACATAACAGGGGAGGTCCAAATCCGTTACAACGGCCGTTATTTTCGTTATAAGGGCCATATTTTAAACCATGGTTTCTAATACCCTTCCAAAAAATGTGGTATTTTAGTAAACGCCCCCTGAAATTTGAAAGTAATTAGTAATACCCTTTTATCCTTCCAACTTTTAGGATTACACCCTTCACAAAGCATGAGTGCATGACATGCATCATGCGGGGCCTATTAATGCATCTATGAAATTATAAAATTAAGGACCATAATATTGCAAGTACAATGCTAATGACGTGTGATTCAAGTCCATTTTAACTTAGGTCGACCGTGTTAAACTAGATCAAGGGGGCTAATTCTAAAGTTTAAAAGTCTAAGAGGCTATTATTAATTACTTTCAAATTTGAGGGGGGTGTAGTAACAAAAACCATGGGTCCAAGCAGGTTTTATGTGGGTCTGATGAAGCCCAACCACATTACATAAGTACAGTAAGTACATACTTGACTGGAATCATAATTTGTTTGTCCTCTAATTAGTAATTGCAAAGAAAAACCTTAGGGCCCATTTGGATTGCCATTTTTCACAAAAAAAAAAAAAACTTCATTTAAGATAAAAATTTGAAAATGTTTTCTTCTTGAAAATGTCATTTGGATCATCATTAATGCAAAATGTCTTTTATGTTCTCATAATGGGGTACGTCGCTACAATTTATGAGAGCGATCTGTTATAATGGTCATAACGGTAATCTTAGGGTCCGTTATACCGGACCAGATCATTTAAAAGCTAGATAAGAGGCCACCGGCATCTCTTAAAGGTTCCTCATCATTTAGCCTTCAAAAACAGGTACTGATTCAATTCCCCGCAGCTCTTAATGTGGGAAGCAATGTTAGTACATGAAGGGAAATTTGTTTTGTTCTCCCACGTACAAGCATGCAACTCGTGCAGGGACAGAGAGAGAGAGAGAGAGATGTTCTACGTACAAGCATACAACTCCTGCTGTGTGTGTGTTTGAGAGAGAGAGAGATGTTCTCCTAGGTACGAGCATGCAGCTCGATCTAAGAGAGAGAATCACAATTGACTAAAGCCATGAGGCAGACTTTTTACTGCCCCACCAACGGTTGTATGGTTGACTCACCTCTCGGCAAACCTAACCCCCAAAAATCAGTGATTGATGATTTTTTCTTGGATTTGAACATTTTAAAGGGGTGATTTCTAGCTGTTGCCTGTTGGATTTTAGCCTTTTTTTTAGATGCTCAAACTAACCGCTAGAAATCATCCATCAAGCTGATTTTTTGTGTAGGCCCACCAAGGTGTGGGCCAAACATCCATAGGATGGACCTCAAAGACTGTTCCCCGTGGCTTTTTGAGAGGCGCAACTTCAACCTTCGGGGGCCAGATCGGTGGGCCCAATCCCAATCCGGGTCAGTCCGATCCAGAATGGGACAGTGAGACTTCTTTGGAAAACAGTGATCCATCCCACTGATCCCGATCCAAATCACCCAATCTAGAACGGGATCAGCCGAGACTTCGAACTAGCTCGAAATAAAAATGTGATCTTAACATCTCGAATTCAGTATAATTCCATACATCAAACCATTTTTTTTTTTAAGGGTCGGGCTCAAGGGACCCCCATTTCTGACCCCCATCTTGGCGTACCCACGTAGAAGATGAATCAATGGCTGATTTTTGCCCGACCCTTTTTTAATTAGTAATCAAGCCTTGGAATTTCTAAATCAGTACACCCACTTTCCATTAACGTCATCGAAACAAGCTGTAGACAGATTAGACAGACTTAACATTTTAGACCCGTTACAAGACATTGTTGTGACCCAAGGTGACCCAAGACGATCAACTGCCTTTCAATAGTCATTGAAAGTAACCTTCAATGAAGGAAACTGTAGATCAAGCTTGGTAACCTTGGCTCTTCAAGGGCTGTTTGATGTCGGTCCTCACGGCCATTAACACCCAACACTCTAGCACCTCTCCCGGGAGGGAAAGGTGCATCTCCATTTTTACCTGCAAATCGTGGACAGCATGAAATTAGCCATTGAGGCCATTCAGCAGCTAATTTTTGAAGGTCTCCATTATTCATTATTCATGGAGACGAATACTGGAGTCTAATCCTCGTAGTTGCTAGCATTCCCTTGTGTACAAACATTTTATAAAGGTTAAACAGATACTCGAAAGGACTTTGAGATACATAAATAGCAAAGATTGTAATTATTTTCGGAGCCCTCCATTAATCATTGTTCATGGAGACAACACTTTCTCCACAATATCCGACTCCTATACCCGTCGTTGCTAGCATATCTTTGTGCACAAACATCCTAAAAAAGATTTTACAGATACTAGAAAGGGCTTTGAGATGCATAAACAGCAAAGATTGTAAATATTTTGTCGCTACTGTGTATTCTATCCGTGTTGTTTTCTGCAACTTAGGTAACTGTCTAGCAATTTTATGACTAGTAATTTCTCCATGCCCGGAATGAGTAGTTTCCATTTCCCATGCTGAAGCACAGCAATGGAAACACCAAAAATTTTGCATCCAAAAAAAAAAAAATCCAAAACACTCCCAAGAAATGCTCAAACGTTTTCCAAGAAAAGAGTGCAAAAGCAAACATCTGTTAAACACAACACGAGCCACACTACAAACCACATAATTCAGTCTAGTTTCCATAAGCAACAAGCTTCCTCTTGTCAAAATAAGACCTCTTAGTAACTCAAGGCAATAACATGAACCAAAATCACGGCAGTCAGATCATCAAACTCGGCCAACGAGTATATACATGATGAACATAAATCTCGTGGATGCTTTCCAGGCAACACAAAATTTTGAATTGGAGACCAAGGCCACTACCTGATCAATCAGTAATCTGATGGAGAGATTACATCGTCAATCTTGAGAATCATCTTGACTACCTGTGTGGCCAGCAGGATCTGCTGTTGCTTCCCAATCAGAGTCTCAAAGACATCCTGTTTGCGCATATCGTTTGTCCCAACATCATTGCAGTCAATCCCGCAGAATGGGTTGCTCTCCTGTGCACACCATTCAAAATGCATAGAGAAAGTTCATTATGAAGTAAGGAAAAAGAATACCACGCGACCAGAAGACCGGGGGGGGGGGGGGAGCCATCTTTTTTACCTTGATCTGCTGAGATTTGACTGCAGACAGTGTTTCGATGGGTTGAAGTCCACTGTTCTCCGCCAACGCCATGGGAATGGAATCCAAAGCATCTGCAAACGCCCTGATAGCATACTGCAAGTAGAAAAAAATGAAGAAAAGTTTGTTGAAATATACAATTACTCAAGAAGGGGAGAGAGGACCAAAAGCAACCAGCTGTTGTACCTGCTCAACTCCAGGATATCTATCAGCAGCTTCCTCTACAGCAATTGAGCAAGAAATCTCAGCTGATCCACCACCATATACAATAGAGTTGTTGCGGATTAGATTCCTTGCCACACATAAGGCATCATGGATACTACGCTTGGTCTCCTCTATCATCATTTTGTTACCTACAGAATCATCAAGAATCAAATTGTTGTATCATACAACTCATGCTTTCTTTCTTTCTTTCGTTATCTAATACAATCATGCTTAAGTGTGCTATAATGCAAATAGAAAAGCTAATCAAATGCACTTTAGAACAGATACTAATAGAAAAACAAGGATTTTTTTTTGTTTAATGTCTATAGATATGCATGACCTTAAATGTAATAAATTTCTTTCTCTAATAATTTCAAACACATTAATGATGCTTAGAATAGTCATACACGTCATATTTTACACCTGCACCTGGACATAACATAATTAGTAGTAAGATTATGAATATCCAAAACCTCATCCTTTTTGGCTATATAAATCTCACTCCAATCACTCAAATGGTAATTATGCTGATACTTGAAGGTGTGAACTCAGATAAAGTTTAAATCAAAGTTATACGCGCCCAAAAAGGGAGAATGACTCGCATTTCCAAGTCACCAGTTTGAACCTTTACTCCCATAGCAATTTAGAGGAGATTCCCATAACCAACAGGGGGCTAACATTAGGAAAGAACCAATTAATATGTTGCCCACCATGATATTTGTAATACTTTCTACCGGTGTGACGGTGTCCATCTCAAACCCAACCTACTTCCCCAAGTTAATCCAGAGCCACGACACAGCTTCAAAGCACCTTAGGATAGACCTTAAATTTCAAGCTTGCTTTAAGGGATTAACGGAAAGAAACAAAGAACAGTCTGTAAATTAAAGATGTAATATAGATTATAGAAAGGTCCCAATACCCAAACTTTGAGACCCTCAAAAAGGTCCGTCAAATATCCTTTGGAATAGCCTACCAAAACCCCTAAAGCTCTTGACACGGCTTGTGAGAAGTACCACTGATGTCAAAATAGCCTTTGGAGTAGCCTACCAAAACCCCTAAAGCTCTTAACACGGCTTTTGAGAAGTACCACTGACTAAGAAACGTCCTTCCTCCATAGAGTCCATACTGCTCCAAAGCCAAACACATATGGCATAGAATCCAAAAGGGCACACAATCTCAATGGCTGTAAGCTTTTTTGAAGTCACACTTACATAAACGGGAAGTCAGCATTTGCTCTTGTATTCAGGAATCACTAGTCACCAAAACCCATTTGAAGTCACACTTGCATAAACGGGCAGTCAGCATTTGCTCTTGTATTCAGGAATCACTAGTCACAAAAACCCATTTGAAGTCACACTTGCATAAACGGGCAGTCAGCATTTGCTCTTGTGTTCAGGAATCACTAGTCACCAAAACACCATTTGAAGTCACACTTGCATAAACGGGCAGTCAGCATTTGCTCTTGTATTCAGGAATCACTAGTCACCAAATCTTCTTCTTCTTCCTTTTACTCGGAGGAGAAAGGACTGCCACAATAGGAACACTTTATTTTTTTTCATTTACGACCATGTCAACACGAGTATCTGTGTCGACACGGCCAAAAACCCTAAAAGAGCCGTGTCAATGTTACATAGGTTGCCACATATGCAAAACCTTTTACTGTTTCAACTGGGGTATCTCACGATTCTCACCAACTTCCTAAAGCAAGATCAAATGATAAAATGGGGTCGAGATTGAACTGCAGTCTTACCACACTCAGCAAAATAAAAAAATCATTATACAAAATGCACCTCCTTGTACTATGCTCATAAAGGTTGCCACATATGCACATGTCCTGTTTCAACTTGGGTATCACCAACCTAAAGCATGACCAAATAAAGGTTGATTCAAATATGTTTTTCTCCTCCCGATATGGAGAACATCAATCCCATTTATTGTCTAATCAAATTCATAGAAGTATACAAAAGCAAGTCTGCATAAAAATAAGATACGTAGCTTAAAAGACGCAGCCAAGCAGCTAAAAGAAAAAATGTGATGAAAATGAAATTATTTTGGCAGTGGGCGGATAGATAAGGGTGTTAAGCTCTATGCCAAATGTTTTTTTTTCTGATAAGGAGCTCTATGCCAAATGTTAACATGATGTACATCAATCATGCTAAATTCAAAACATGCCAGTATAAACTGTGCACAAAAAGAATAAAATAACATGATGGTAAACTAATTCACATGCATTTGACTCAAATAGTATAAACTGTCTTTTCAGATTTGACATATTGTACCAAAATCTACCATTGAAGCTACACTTCTTCGCATTGTAAGGGAAATGAATGGTCTGGTGGGTCACAAACTTGAAGCATTATCTAGCAATTCGACGAGTCAAAACAAAAGTCTCCAATCAGGTGTCCAGAATGAATCTCATGGCTTCCATCAATAACTATGATTTTTCTTAAAAATGCAGAAATAGGAAAAAGCATAAACATACCACCACGAATGAATATAGTAACGGCCCTTGAATTCGCGCATTGCTCAATGTACAGCATTCGATCTTTTGTTGTTCCAAATGATTTTTCTCGTACTAAACCAGCCTGAATGGATTGAAAATAAATAAATAAATTGTACTAAAACAAATTTTGCATGAACAAAGCTTATAACCAAAACAGTATGCGACCAATAATTTTCTAATGAGCAAAAATTGACCAGAATTGACCACTATATTCACAAAGTAAGAAATCCCCCTCATTGTGTCGAGTTGACGGTTCAAAGTGAAACTACTGACACACAACATAAGTTGCATCATTCACGTGATATAAATAAGCAACAACCTTTGCTCAATAGAACTATAATTAACAAAATCTCTCTTTGGTAGTATTTAACCCAATAAGTCTATCTGATGTTATAATGGTTTTCCAATTTCTGAATTATAATCATCATCCTGCGAATAAGGCCATCTTCATTACTGAAGCAGTGTAGGCAGTGTAGGCTTGTGATTCCACGGTCCAAAGTTTTACTCCATTCTTGAAGATACAAGAGGATGAATCCAAGACAATTTTTTAATCACAGAAGAGTTTTGTTTACATTACTTAAGGGTTTCAGAGGATGAAACCAATCTTTAATCAACCACAGAAGAGTTCTGCCTAGAATACTTTCCACTTATGCAAGCGTTAAACCAGAAAATTGCTTAAATACAGATTCAACATAGATTAGATCAAACACAATGTAGAAAGGAAGTCTTTACTTCTTAGGATGAGAATCTCCTATTCATTCAATTTTTGAAGCAGGAAGCACGGAAATTTGCTGCAAAAGCTACCTGAACATTTGGAGGACAGTACTGATGTGGTGGTGGAAAGAAGAATTCTGAAAGAGGGCCCTAGACACTTTGGTTTTAAGAAGGGTAAGAATCATTGGTCTACTAACACAATGTTGCAGTGACAACTACTGAGAAATAGCAGACAGAGAAACTAAAACAACTATATCTTCACCAAAAGGCAAAGCGAACACCAGGAAGACTAAACATACCTTCCCCAGCTTTTCTGGTGTCAACTCTTGGAACCTTGGCACAATCCTCCCACCTACAGAAAGAGCCAGACCACTAGCAAATGACTAAGTGCAAAAAGTAGACTCATTTTCCAGCTTCAAAATCCTGTGTAGTATTAAGGAACAGCTGAGTTTACACAAACCTGTAGCTATAGCAATCAGCTCCAATTCTACTCCACCGACCCACCGAACGGCAGGCAAGTTTCGGTGCATTAACAAATGATTTGCTTCATCATCAAACCCCCATTGACAGATAACCAGGGTTGCACCAACATCCTGCAAATTATCGAAATATGTAGGTTCTGAAGAATCAGTCATTCAATCCACAAAAGTATAAGGAGCTGTAGAGATGCTTTCTCAGATAGAGAACATTTAAATATTTGAAATGGCAGGAAAAAAAATCCCAGTACTATTCAACCTTAATATCGGCTTACTGACAAGAAAAGAAGGTTAATTTGACATTCACGAGGGAAAAAAAATCAGTGGACACCAACAAACAAGACATCAGAGACAGAATTTGAAAAGAAGGTTCCATATTACGTCAAAAGAATTACTTCATTTTATCCATGGCTAAAAAAATCTATTCAATACTCTATTTCATAGATCTAATATTACATCCTTACCTTGCATTGTTGAACCATGTCATCAAAGTATTTCTGCTCTTGTAGACGTAAAGTCTGGAACTTTTCCACGGTGTCAATGTCAACCTTATGCTTGGTCTTGGGCTTAGGTGGCTCAAACGGGCAAGTCAAAATAGCAATTTTTGCATTTTCAATTTGCTTTGGCATCTGCGGGTGGCTCATATCCTTGTCAACAACAATTCCATAAATTAGCTCAGTATCTTCCAACTTCCCCCCTACTTTTCCCTCTACTTTAATCAGATCTAAATTGACATCCTTCCTCTCCAAATCTGCGACAGCCAGAACCGCTTTAACAGCAATCTCAGCTAAAGAGCGTTTGCATCGATTCACACTGCAAGACAATGCTGAAAGGTCATACTTTATATTCATAGCAAAAGAGACATGTAAGAAGTACAAACATCCACTGGATATGCTGCCTCCTAATACAGCAGATTCAACGAACATGTAGTCTGAAACGCAACTAGGATTCACGACCTCGCCTAATAACTTTTTCTTCAAGTTTAGCCCTTGTACATTGCAATAGCAGTTACACAATTTATTTCTTTGTCAGATTTTACAACCATCAGTGTAGCATGAAGAAGGCAGAAATTTTCTTGATTTATAAATCACAATAATATAAATTAAATATCAAATTATTATTTCCATCTCTTCTTTAAACTTATTTCATTATAAAATAAAACCTCCTATTCAATGAAAAATGATAAAGAAACACTACTTTATAAAAAGACCAATAAACAACAATTAATTGACATTTACTCAGTTTCTGTATCAGTGTTGGATTAGCTATCTAGGCGCCACTAAAAATGAGCAGCTCATGTTTATGGTTTATATAAAGTTCAATACGAGAAAACTCAGGCTAACATGAAAGTACAGCATCGGTGGTTCTTCCGAATGTTTGTTTTCGGGAAACATACATTCTGAAATCTAAAAGATATGTATAAGTTGCATTTCATGGAAACAATCTGCAGATGGGTTGGAAATGTCATTCATTTTTTTATATTAAAGCATCAATGTCACTTATTAATTAATATTAGCAGTACCATTACTACGATAAAAGTTGCAAGTTACATTTTGATATTACCAAGGACATCTTTATAAACTCTGCTTTACAAAAAGATGGGACCCTAACTCCTAAGTTTCCACCAGCATTACACAGGATACTCAAAACACCTCAAGCAGGATAAAACCTCTACAAGAACGGCAATGAATATGGAATATCATTTTTAAAATAAAGCTCAATAAAGTGGATTCAAACAAAGCATAAGATGGCAACACCAATTTAAAAGTTTTTCCAAGTGAACAATACATTGATCGAAGTAGAAAATAAATGATGCAACTTTACTAGGCATTGAAACGGAAAAATAATATGATGCTAAAAAGAACAATTGTAGACCATGGTGTTGCACCAAAAGAGCAAACTTACATCTTTGAGGATAAAGTCGTCATGCAAGGCTGAACCAGAGGTTCTATGTTCGTCGCACCAAAATCGAACTTCTGAGCAATACGCTCCAAATGTTCAAAGGCCATCCTAGAAGCCATCTCATAACCCTCTGCAATGCGAATAGGATGAATTCCACGCTCTAATAGTAGCTCAGCCTGCTCTAGAAGTGCTCCAGCCAAAACAACAACTCCAGTTGTTCCATCACCAATTTCATAGTCCTGACTCCGAGACAGTTCAACCATCAGCTTTGCTATTTGATTGTCAACATCCATCTGTTCCAAGATTGTTGCACCATCATTTGCTGACAACACAAAACAGGTGAGGATTGTCAGCAATTAAAGAATCGAAATTCTGTTCATATAGACTTACAAAGAATTGGAAGTGTTGGATTAGAAAGCAATCCTACATCTTAACCGGACTAAGCAAATAACTTGATAACAACGGTAGCACCAAGCACATCAATACAAAGATGAGCAGATGAACAAAGAAAACATTGAAGTTAGAAAAAAAATACTCATCAAAGATAATAACTCCATAAGGCTTGGAAGTTTCCATCTTTTACACCGCCCAACTTTCCAATTTGCTTAGCCTCCATATGAAGAATACAAACATCAGGTCCCAAGATAGCAGTCAGCGGGTTCAAAAGTGGGGGTAAGTTTTCGAGTTTTGCATTACATGGGGGAGTTGATTGATTCTTGCGCAAGAGTTTACTGCAAGTCAAATGAATCTTCCAAGATAAACGAATCTTGATCAACATTGTGAGCTGGTTCAGTATCTTGGCAAAAAATGAATATTCCTAGAGAAATGTTAACAAAATATTTTGTCACTTAGCAATAGATTAAAATAAATGGAAACAAGGTCAGGGGAAATCCATCACAATGAGCACAATAATTAGTGATGGAAGAGCTTCTGTGAGGTTAAATACATTCTTCAGCATCAGCAAAAAACTTGTTTAGCTGACAAAGTCTAAGCCGAACTGAAGGGGTAAACATTGTCCAGTATTTAAGGTGATGTATCCTTTTTTTGCTGAATAAGGAAATTGTATTAATAGAAGCAGAAGGACAAAGATTACAATAGAGACATTAGGGAGAGGGCTACATCACCATAAGGGGAGGCATCCCAACTATGTTGGCACCCCACTCCTCATCAATCATCTGCACAACTCATCCCAAAAAAGAAACGCCAAACAATTATGCGAATCTGAAGTATAGCTTTATAGGTTCCTCAATGCTAGTAATAAAATCTGGTTTACCACTCTATGGATGAACCGTACCATGAGGAAGGGTAGTTCCTCGCTTGGCGCACAAATCAGCACTAAACTTAACCCCTCTCCAAGTCGCCGAAATGCAAACTGTAAAAATTTGTGAATTACCCTTTCCCAATCGGCTTTCACCCTCCAAGGGATGGTTCCTTGCAAGAACACATAAACTACTGCTTTGAGTTAGACAAAATCCAGATATTTTTCCATCCTTTAGATACGGCCCAAGTGGCCCCTCCCATAATCGCCACTCTTCCACAATGTAATTAGTAACAGTTCCAATACTCTCCACTAGGGCCCCAAGTATTCTACCATTATTATCATGAAAAAATGCACCCATGCCTCCCCTACCGGGATTCCCGATAGTTGCCCCATCACAATTAATTTTAATCACACCATGCAGTAGGGGGACCTACCTACAGTCTTTGATCTGAGGGGCTTTCCTTGACTTCGGTCCAAATCCAAGCTTCTTTAGAATCAGCGGGTCAGATACCAAATTTTGCATTGCTTCTTTGGGTTTTAGGTGATGTTTAAGGTGATGTTTTCACCCACCACTACAGTGCGTGGAAATCAATCAGACCCTTTAATATGTTCCCACACAAAATCCTATAGTTTCTATCGCCCAACATGCTCCGCCCGCTCGCTTTGACTCTACTACTCTAGTTGTTCACTATGAGAATCTTGTCATGCATCACCATCCAAACAAAGAAAGCCACCTTGGACAGAAAGGGGAGATGCCCATACAAAACCCACAAGAAATATAGATGGTGACAAGCATGACAATGCTGAGAAGAAGCAGTGGACTAAGAAACAACATTTAGAGTCCCATTTCTAAATCATCTTACCGTCCACATCATCAAACCCGAGTACTGTATCAAGCCTGTTGAGAAGCACAGTAATGTAATCCCAATTCCCAATTCCCAATCCTTGATGTCCCTTCTCAGGACCAATTCCAAGAGACATTATCATCCCCCTTGATGATAAATCTCTTCATCTCTTAGAGGGCATAAACTCAAGATTATGCATATAATGAACTAAGTACAAACTACATGAGGAATGCTAGCAAGCAATGCATTAACTGGGTCACATAGGCGCAATGGAGTAAAAGAGGAAAAAATATTTTTTAATTCAAGGTGTGGGTTTCTAGCTAATTTTTCTTGTCTTTAATTGAATTGCATATGTGCAACACACTAAATGTGTTGCTTGCTAGCATTCCTCAAACTAAAATAAATCAACAAAATATTACAACGAACATCCCAGTTAGCCAATTTATAGTAAACGTTAGATGTGTGATCAAAACTAGATGGAATAGACACCCATAAATGTTCCTCAAAGAAGTTCAACTTCCAAGTATAACTTTTCAGAATCCCTACAAATCACAGTTACCACTCTCCATATGAAGTTATGAACCATATATACTGGCTATCAAAAACCAGGAGAATCCACCGCCACCAGTAGTCGGTAAGAAACCCAGATCCAGTGAACCGACAGATTCAAGTCATCGAGCGACCAAGAAAGGACAATTAATAAAACAAGAAACAAGTTTCACTATTTATAATACCAATCGAGAGTTAAACTACGAATGCTGTAATTGAGATCGAAGAAAGTGAAGAAAAAGTTTTTTTTTTTTTTTGGGAGTGATTGGGGAATGGAGTTGGAGAATAAAAGAAATAAGGAACTCACTGATAGTGACATCGCCATCGGGGCTCTGAAGCATCTTGTCCATGCCCTTAGGGCCGAGGGAGGTGCGGAGGATGCGAGCGACGGCCCTTCCAGCAGAAATGTTAGCCTTCTGAGCATCTAAACCCCTTAATCTGCTCTTCTGTTCCTGCTCCTTTATGAGGATGAACGGCCGCCCGAAATCATCGAAGGCCAACGCCATTTTCTTCTTCAACTGAGACAACACAGAGGAAGAGATTGGTTGAGAAAGCGTAAAATCGAATCGGTGAAGAGAAGAAAACGAAGAGAAGTTGCAGACGAGGGTGAAGCGCTCGAACCTTTGAGTAGTAGAAACTAGAAACCACAAAAGTATGGGAGCCCTAAATGTTCGGTTCCTTTTAAGTAGCGAGTAAAAGTGTAAAACTTCTGTCACAACGGGTTGGGACCGAAGCAGGTCAAAACCCACAATATGAGCCACGTGACACACTATTAGAGGGTACTGACCGTATGGATGTTTGGCCAGTCTCTTGGTGGACCTGTAAACCAAAAATCAGCTGGATTAGTGATTTAGAACCTTTGGATCTTTGCACCCAAATAACGCTCAATAATGCTCAAAATCCTATGGTTAAAATCAACCCATGAAAATAACTTCAATCCCCGCTTAGAAATCACTGATTATGCTGAATTTTGGTTTACAGGTCCACCGAGGGACTGGCAAACATCCATATGGTCAGCACCCTCTAAGGGCCCGTTTGGCAACACCGAATTAAGTTACTTTTTTGCTTTGGGAAGCAAAAAAGTAGAAAAGTTTGTTTGGGTATCCATTTTGAAATTGCTTCTTAAAAGTCAAAAACTTACTTTTTGTAGAAGTAAATATTTTTTGCTTCTTGCTTTTGGTGGAAGCAAGTCTAAATTTTTTTTTGTAGAACCGATGTTTCTAATTTTGAGTGAATCTTTCCCAATGTCAGTTTTATCCTTGTAAACCTCACATTATGAAGTGTGGATAGACCATCTCTTTTTTGAAAAAATAATTACCCATGGAATGACTCACTTGGTGTGTCGTTTATTATTGACCTTTTATAATTAAAAAAATTTTAAAAAAAATAACATATGTGATATTGGTTTATAATATTTATTAATGATTTATTAGAATATAATATGTATATAAAATTATAAGAAAATGACTTTTTGACTCAATTCAAGCCAAACTAACTTTTTCACTTTTTGACTTATAAGTCGGTGTTTCACCAAACAAACTTTTGCTTCTAGATGACAACTTTTAAATTCAACAACTTAATTTAGAAGTTACTTTTTGCTTCCACTAGTTTGCCAAACAGGCCCTAAGAGTGCGCTATGTGGCTCGTATTGTTGGTTGTGACCAAAAATCAGCATAACTAATGGTTTCAAACCATTAGATCTTTGTACCCCCAAATAATGCTCGTTAATGTACAAATTTCATGGTTAAAAATCAATCTATGAAAGCGACTCCAATCCAATGCTTAGAAGTCACTAATCAGACTAATTTTTTGTTTATATGTCCATCTAGGGTTGAGCCAAACATTTATATGGTCAGAGATCTATAAGAACATGCCACGTGGCTCATATTGTAGCCAGTTCCATGGTTTAAAAAAGGTCGTTACAACGGATTCGGACCTCCTCCAAAGCTCTAAGAAAATAACGATCATTATTTTCATTATAACGGCTGTTATTTCCATTATTTTTCATTTTTGAAATTCAAATTTCAAATTTTGAATTACGACGACATTTTTTTGGTTATTTTCCATTCTTGCCCCTGAGCGTTACAATTCATTAAAACAGCCATTATAACAGAAAAAAACTGTAACGCCCCCAGTCTATTATATTGTCGTAAGGGCCCCTTTTAAACCTTGGCCGGTTATACTCAATTGATTGCCCCCCTTTGAAAAAAATCCTGGCTCTGCCGCTGCACGTACAGGATGTTGAACCATCTGTGTTTCAAAATTCTCTGATGTTAAGGAGTTCAAATGTTCAATAATTAAATTAATCAACCACCAAATTAACAAATAAATCAAAACATACGAGTTGATCTAAACCCCACCCCACCCCACCCCACCAACCAAAAAAATTGAAGTAAAACTAGAAACTCCCCTCACCCATGCCTTTCGGCGTCTTTGCAAACACAGGAAGAACAAAATCATAAATAAATAGAACTTGACTCAGAGAACTATCTGATCTTTTGAGTTTGATTCAGTTGTGTTCTTAAAAAAAAAAGAACATGAATTGAAATTTGGAATTTCTATTTCGAAGATAAGAAAAAGACTTGAACCATAAATAAGACAATCTTCTCTACCAGTTTCCAGAAACCTAATTTACATTCAAGAAACTTGGAAACACCATAAGATCGGCAAAAGTTAGAGAAATGAGAGAAAATTTTTGAAGCAGTGGCCAATCACATGGCGCCACAATCTCTGTTGCAGCAGATTGTGGCACCAAGAAGAGAAAAATTTTGAAGCAGCGAAGCAGTAGCCAATCACATGGCACCACAATCTCTGTCGCTTTTGTACAAACCCAAAAATGCTTTTTGAACAGCAGATTGTGGCACGTGTGAATTGGCCACTGCTTCGCCGCTTCAAAATTTTTTTGGAGAAATGAACTCCAGCTCCTTTTTCCAAGGGATATGAGAGTTTAGCATCTTTCCCATCCTTGAAAATAGCTTAAACTAGGACTCTCCGAGCATCAATTTCCTTCACAAAATCTGCAGCCCATGTACACACATTTATATATCACATGTGTCAAACTGAATGGCATGGTAAGTAGGTATTATTTTCATTATAACAGAAAAATAACAGCCGCTATAACGAAAATAATGAAACATAACGGAAGGGCCATCTCGATACGACTTGAGGCCTAAGGCGAAAACTCTATATAAGGCCTTTTTAATATGAGTCCGTCTAGAGCTACACCCATTTCTTACATCCAGTTCCTACACCCAGGGGTGGGGCCCTCATAGAGATCATGTTGGACAATCCAACCATACATTGAATTGCTCTTGCCATGATGATCATCATCACCAAAAATCAGTTCAGTTCGACACTGCTAACCATTTAAAAAATTGACCCAAAATTAGCGGTTTAATTGGATGGTCTGGATTTTTCAAATTAAAGTCTATTTTTCATGAGGTTAGGAATGTTGAATTTTCCTGATCTTTTGTGAGGAGGGTAACCATAGCATGATAAACTCATTGTGCGGTTGGATTATCCAACATGATCTCCACGTGGGCTCCACCCTCGGGTGTAAGAACTGGATGTAATGGGTGTAGCTCTAGACACTCTTTTAATATATATAATATATTAATATATATGATATTATTTAAAAAAAAAAAAAAAAAAACTAAACTCTATATATACTTGAAAATCTTTATATAAAAACTATTCTTGATAATAAAAAAAATGTTGATGTAGAGGACTCCCATTACAGTCGATGAAGAAGACTCTCGTGGCCCCACATTGATCATTTTTTGGCCCTAATGACTGTGGATGTTCAACCCACCTATTGGTTGATAAACACACTAAAAATCAGCTTGATTGATGATTTCTAGCTATTGGATTTACTACCCAAAAAACATGCTTGAATCCAACGGCTAGAATCATGTTCTAAAAAGTATTAAATCTATGGCTAGAGATAATTAATCAGGTTGATTTTTGGTTTGTATATGCAATAAGGGGTGGGATAAAAATTCATGGGGTTCGTTAGTGGGACCTGGTTGGGGCCTTCTCCCACCAAGGGGCCTTAGGTGACCGCCTTAATGGCCTTAAGGTAGATCCGCCCCTGCGTAACAGGGGGAGGTCCAAATCCGTTACAAGGACCGTTATTTTTGTTATCGCGGCCGTTTTTTAAAACCATGAATATTCCAATACAGTCCACTAGCTTAAATTAATTTTGACATGTAAAGATATTTTATAAAAACAAGTTAAAAAAGTCAAGATTTAAGTAAATGAAATTCTATTTACACGGATAGGATTTATTTTCGTTAGCTGTATTTCTTGTTAGTTCTGCAACGATTCAGCAGCTATTACGTTTTCGAGACTATATATAGCCATTAATGGAGATAAGTAAAGGCAGAGAGAGATAGAGAGTTCAGATATGAACCTGTTCCGCCGCGATCGAGAGCTCGAGCTGAAAGGAAGCAAAAAAGCTTCGGCATAAACAAATTCGGAAGAGAAGGAGAATTGGTAGCCTTAACCGAGATCCAAGTGGCGGCGGTGGTAGTTATAAGGATAGCAACGGTGGCCTTGGTCGTAGCCGTGGCGGAAGAGGCGGACGGAGAGTGAGAGACTGGAAGAGAGAAAGCCTAGTGAGACAGGAGATGAGTAAAAATTCGCTGACCGGCGATGGTCAGAGAGGCCGTGACCACCCACAATATGAGCCATGTGGCACACTCTTAGAGGACGCTGATCGTATGGATTTTTTGGCCAATCCCTAGGTGGACTTGTAAACCAAAAGCAGCCTGATTAGTGATTTCAAACCTTTGGATCTTTGTACTCGAAACAGTGGTCAAAAATGCTCAAATTCAACGGTTAAAATCCACCCATGAAAATAACTCCAGTCAACGCTTAAATCACTAATCAGGTTGTTTTTTGGTTTGTGGGTTCACTTAGGGTTTGGACAAATATCAATACGGTTAGCATCCTATAAGAGTATGTCACGTGGCGCATATTGTGAGCGGCATCGGCTTCGCTGACCACCGATTAGCGAAGTTTTACTAGAGAAAGAGACAGATGCGAGAGATGAGCTCAGGAAAGGAGGCTTGCGACAGGCCCACAAGTCCCATTGACCTTTGTTCCAAAACAATTTTCGGATACCACGACGACACGCTCCTGCACCGACTGATACGGTCAACACAAACCAGCGGTCCCCTTCTAGGCTTCTCCACACCCCACACAAATAAGATAACCGTTTTAACTGAAACAAACCGTCCAGTCTTGTCCGTACTCCACGGCAACGGTCTTCCCCCTCCTCCTGGCTCCTACATATGAACACCACCCCGCCTCTCCTCATCCTCCACAATTCTTTTTCATTGCAGTAGTTCTCTATTTACGTAGAGAAGTGCTGCATTAAAAGAATCCAGCGGCGCTCATCTCATCTCGCACCAATGGCACGACAGGTCATCGTTCTCGCTCTTATCTTCATTGCCATTGTAGGGTCAGTCTCTGCCCAGGCACCCGCCCCATCCGCATCCCCATCACCGAAATCCGCACCTTCTGGTGAAAAAACTTCGCCTGCATTGTCACCCTCCGCTTTCGCCACCGCCCCAAGGGCCTCCGCTACTACCCCTGCAGCATCCACCCCTGAGGCCTCCGCCACTACCCCTACTGCCAGTAAGAGCGACGTGTCGCCACCTGCTTCATCTCCCACCGACTCCTCAGACTCGTCCCCAGCTGGTGATGCCACGCCGCCCCCCACCCCGACCCCCGAAAGCATGACACCCTCTGCCGATGGACCTGATATACCTTTCTACGCTTTGCCTCCTGGCCGTGATGGTGAGAACAGTGGATGCGCTTTGAAGGTCTCAGCAGTAGCCGGTGTTGCTGCTGTCGCCAGTTTCTTCTTCTGAGCTGCACACGTACTGTGAGATGTACTATTGGGTGGTTGTCCCTCTATTTGTGTTTGATATGTACTTTAGGAAGAAGTCTAGCCCTGTTAGAGATTGAGAGCCATTAATGGCTGGGTCCTCTTCAGCTTGTTCATGATTTTTCATGTGTTTTATTTTTGGGGTGCATATGTATTGTTCCGATTTTTTTTCTGATTAATCTCAATTATCTATTCTGATTAATATTATCATCTATTTTAGTGTATTTTACTTGGGTTCCATTCAGCATGATGATATGAGATGAATAAAAAAAAAAAGGCAAAATCTGGAACATTTTTGCCCATTTAATCCGCTAAATCTGTTAACAAATGTACGGCGTACAACAATGTTTCATACCCGGACTGGACCGGTTCACTGGCAGTTGGAATTAGGGAATTGGTTTTTTCAGAGTAATAATTACGTTTTTTTAGAGAACGTAGTGCTTCGAGACCATTACGTTATGTGCCAAAAAAAAGGCTAAACCTGAAAAAAAATAGATCACTTAACGATATAATGGCGTTAATTCTCTGTTAAAAAAAGGGAATTTTTGACATACCCCCCATGTTTTTATCGATATTTGACATACCCCCACAATTTGGAAAATGCTGACTTACCCCCATATGACCTGGTCCACCGTTATTGACCGTCATTAACTTAGATTGACTAAAATTTTTTGTTAAAAAGGACAAAATGTCCCTTAAACTTTACAAAAAAACCAGCCCCAAATCAAACACCTATGGCTGTCGACCGGCCATGAGATTCCGGCAAGTTGGTTGCCTATTACCGGTGACCAACCTACCGGAGTTTCATAGCCGTCCGACCATGACACCGGCGAACAATTTAAGATGTGTAAAGATGAAGATATGACAGAAATCGGACAGTGTGATGAGAAAGAAAATCACCTATTGTGTCTATCGCCATGAAATGAGAGCCAACAAACAAGCTCCTCTTCTCTTCCTCCGAATTGCCTCAACAAGTAAACCAGAAAACCCATGAAATAATTTCAATAAAACGATGTTCAACCAGCGGAAATCCAATTTCTTTTCTTTTTGTTTTTCAACTTTTTGTTCTCTTTGGTCTTTTAGGAACTCCGATGCAGCGGTGATGCTTTGATCGAGTGCAAACGAGAATCTAAAACCTCAGTCATATTCACCACACCAGAGGAGGACCGGTACTATATATACGACAAGAGGGTCGTGAAGATAGTTTTTTCTAATATTTTTGTTTTTAACGTTTGAATTTTTTTCACTCCTCTTTTATGGGTGGTAGTTTGTGGGTTTGTGCAGTTGGTGAGTTCTAGAGCGTGGCTCTCTATCTTTGCCAAGAGAGGTATGAAGTTAGGGAGAAGACTTCATTTATATGTTGGATTTGATCTGTTGGGTTTTTTCTGTTTTTTCCCTCCTTTGCATATATTGATTGGTTACAGATTTGTTAAGAGGGTCTCTATTTCTGTTTGATGTAGACCAAGAGGATTGAAAGCTATAGGAAGTATTTATGGTGTACAAGATTGAACTATTGATAATGCAAAACAGGACTTATTGTGCAGCGATTGCGCACAATGTGTCCACAAGAAAGAGGAAAGATTTTGTTGAGCTGCTCAGCTTGACAATGATGTGGAAAACAGAGACTAGATAGCTAGTGTTGGACTAGGTGGGGCTGGGCACCATATAACACTTTGTTCACATCTTGCCTTAAAACTGAACCCAATGCTGGGATGCAAGAGATAAGCCACCCATTTGTAAAGTCCGGTTTGACCCAACACTGGAATCTTGTGTTTTGATTTTGGGAATTTCTAAAAGTATGGGTATTTTGTCATTTTAACATTTTTGAGAAAAGAAATGTTGGTCAACCACAGTCATTGATGGTGGAAAAATTCCCTAAAAAAAATCAAAATAATATAATTTTGACCCTTTTTTTAACCATGACGTGACCCTTATAATGGACGTAACAGTAATATTAAATGCCGATTAACAATTTAAGGATGGGCAGTTAGAATTAACTAACCTAGTATAAGGTTTGACATCATGTTAGGCTGCATGCATGCAGGGTCCCAAGGAATAGAGGTCTCAATCGACTTGTTTTCTGTAATGTTTTGTGCCTTTTCGCAATTCATCTGCAAAGTTGAGGGATGTGTTGCATTCGAACACCCTTGAGAAAATTAGTTATGATACATGGACATGGGTAGGGGTGTCAACGGGTCGGTTCTAGGTCAAGTTGGTTCCAATCTTAATAATATGTCAATTTTAGCACCATATTAATACAATTAACAATGTATTATATATTGGTTCAGTTCCAATATCAAACTATCCATAACCAAAATTGTTATTATCAATTATGTTTCGCTTCCAATTATTGCTTGGGGTGTGCCTCGTTTCTAGAAGAATGTTCTCTCAACTGAATATATAAGAAAGCCCTGATGGTTAAGATTGTTTCTTGAAGAACCTTCGTTTCTTCTAAAGACACTCTTATTTCTCTTCATCCAAAGACCCCAAAGGATCGCAAATGGTACTATCCTCAAAAGAACTTTCTCTCTCGGAGAACTAGAAATCTGTAGCCACCCACCCAATAAAGCTCCAGTCGACTCCAACATGGCTTAATGAAGGCCTACCTATGGTTAAAAAAAATGATCAAATCTAATAGGCAAAGTCACAATGTAATAACAAATAATTTTTATATTCTCACCATCAGACTTACACATAGCACAGATTCACCAATGTACATATCCTAGTTATCAAATTCTCAAAAGTGAGTAGTTTGTTCAAAGATGCAACCCATACAAAGAAGTGTGTTCCAATACCATAATTATATTTTCTAATCATACGTCTTGAGAAGTGCATGTGGGTCACATTCTTTTCAAGCAGTGTCCAACAAATGGGATCACATAAAAGATCTTGTGGATAAGATATCAAAATTGATCATATGATCTTGACCATTTGATAAATGGACTTCTTTATTTACTGCTATAATTGTTAATTTTGTCCATCTTTTTTTTGGGTCTATGCAGATCTCTTACACGGGGCCCACCAGTTCAGTGGCCCTGGTCGAGAAGAGTACTGTGCACCTGCGCACCAATTGTAAGGTAAAGACCCATAGTATTACAGGTATATTAATACCAGGACTATCCCATAATTCTCCTCAAATATTATAGCTTAAACAATACAGTTTGAAAGTCAAAGTGTTGATCTAGAAAACGTTTTATGACATTTAGGCTCTGTATGGTTGCACTCAATAAGTTTCCTACAAATGTATTTTAAACATGTGTATTAGGGGCAGTATGGATCCCATGTTTGCATCATAAAGATATTTTTAAAGGTTTTTCGTGCAATTTTTTTTTTCTGGCGCAAAAAAACATACCTCTCCTTACAATGTTATGTTCTAGCTCTACTATCTACTGTTTCTCCTTTTGAGAGTTTCATTAAACCTTACTTCTAAATGCCTCTCTATTTTAAAGCCTAAACTTGGGATGGGGTACCCCGTCGCTCATGAGGGACCATAGTATAAGCCATGTGACGCACTCTTAGAGACCATTGACCGTATGGATGTTTGTCCCATCCCAATGTGGACCTATATACCAAATACCAGCCTGATATTAGATCTGACTACCCCAAATAATGCTCAAAAACTACGGTTAAAAATCAACCAATAAAAACTACTTCAATCAAATCCTTAAAAATCACTCTTATCAGGCTGATTTTTTGCATGTCGGTCCACCTAGGGATGGGCCAAACATCGATATGATCAGTGACCTCTAAGAGTGTGCCACGTGTAAGGTGCACATGTATCGCACATGGCGCTCCCCTAGTCAATATAACGAAATTAGGTTCGTGATTAGTCGGTTCAATTAGCTATTTGATTCACTAAATCGATTGGGAGCTTAGAGAGTGCTATTTAGGTTCTAAACAGGAGACAAAGGCCAAAAAGAACATCAATCGAGGTAGCAAGAATGGATTTGAATGCAAACTCTAGACCCTGCTTGGAACCCAAAATATGAGGCCAGCCAAGTTGTTTAGGACTGTGTTTGCAAACTATCCCACTTTTTAGATCTCCCCTTTAAAATAGGACCAGATTTGACTTTTTGAAAAGAAGTTGCAACATTGAACCAGTTCTTCTTCCATCCATAAACTAGCTAGGCCCTGAAAACATTCGCTTTCCAAATACATTCCTACGACAGTAAACAGGAAAACCCTATTTCGAGTTGTGAGGAAACCGGGCACGTCCCAACAAATTGGGACCTCCTTGGTAGTGCAACACTTCATTCCAAGGAAGACCCTAGGTTTAAGCCATGGAAGCTAAAGCCACTAATATTAGCCACCATGGCTTAAAACCTAGGGTTTATCCTAGACCTGACGTGGCAATCAACTGAGCAAGGTCCCAAGACTCAGCCTGGTTCTAAATCATTATTCATACATTATAAACAGATCGGTTTGAAAGACAAAGCCATTGCGGAGTATAAGGCTCTGTATGGTGATCAACGAAAAGTTTTACAGAAAAAGGATTTGCATGTTAGAGGGGGCGGATACAGAAAAAGTTTTATGACAGTCATATGCAAAAATCATTTCTAGAAAATTTATTCAGGACAACCATACAGAGCCTGAGAGTAAATCATTCGTCCTTCAACAAAACAATTTTCTTTCTCAAAAATATAACTCAATATCAATCTAATCAGAAGCAATAGAAAACAGACGGGGCTCGCAGTTTACAATTACCACATGTATCTAAAGTTCTTTAACACACTTCAAAACAGAAATATAAACGAGGATTAACCAAACAAGCACATTTCTACCTACTCATTACCGCGGCTAATACACGATAAAGCTCAAGACCCCACAGTAAGAAACCCAAACTGAGAACATCATGGTAAACCCGAAACAAGGGTAGTGATATATGACTTAAATCTATACATGATTGCAAATCATACAAAGAACAAGAAGAAACAAAAGTACATCAAGCGAAAACATAACCGACGCATAAAGAAACCCCCAACAACCAGAACCACAACAACAATATAACTGACAATACAAAACCCCATTTCATGCAACAATATAACTGTAGCGGATGGAATTCGGAGTGGTCCTTGGGAGCAACAGATATAAGACCATCTTCTTTATATGCAAGGGGACATGAGTATGCAAGTATAGCAAAATAGTTGTTCAATTTCCCTATCAACCAAGTAGTACCCATCAGAACAACAATGCAGGAAAGCACATATAGCCGAAATTTCAGCACCTCCATCAAGTACGCAGCCTTGTAACCAGTGAAACTTGGAAGCTGGCCCTTAGATTCAGATAAAACATGACCAAACCCGAAAAACTCTTACATTGTGTGACCGACAGAATATTGAAAAAACAAATGTGGTCTGATCTATTGATTAAACCTTCTCGACAAACATGACCTATTACAAATGAATCCGGCTGAGAAAAACAGTAGATAAGAGACAACATAGTAGATCTCCACCAAGAGGAAAGCAAAAACATTGCAGCCAGATTCTGCAAACCCCAACAACCCATATGCAGCAGCAACCTTTGGTACTTCAAACTCCCGAAGAAGAATACACCCAATAGTTTACATCTTATTGAAAGAGAATACATCTGAAAAGTACGATATTTATTCTCAGAGAAGTTGCTTCAACAGAAACTGAGTTCTTTGAATCGTGTTATTGCCAATTACATACGGACGGTAAACTCCATTGTTACAATATATTAACAGCTCACTGCCGAGATAAAGAGGTAACATGACTGAATACAACTTGAACAAGTATAAACCTCTGAAGACAAAGCAATACAAGACTTTTACAAACTCACTGATGAGGAAACAGAAAAAGACTCGTTACATATTTTAAGCCTAATGAAAAAAATCAAGCTTTTACATAAAACACAGTCGTGCTTTACATACAGACAGATGGACATGGTGGGTGGGTACAAAACTTATCTCCAATATCCCTTCAACACTTTATAACTCCATGATGTTTGACTCATTTCTAGACGTGTTCTCACAGGAGCACAGAGTTGCCATACGTTACATACTGTTTGAAAAAAATAAGGATGAATGCTAGATTTTCTTTGCTGTAAGGTAGCATGGGCCAACATCATTGAAAGTACTTTAAACTTAGCAGAAACCATAGCCACCATCTAGTTGAGGCACCCAATCCAAACTCATGTTCCTCGGGTAACCATAATAGGCTGATTCAGTAATGGTTGTAAAGAATCGCCTGCTTCACACCCCTGGATATGACGATAAAAAAGAAAAATCCCATGTTAAAATATGTGTAAATGACTCTGCCAAAGGAGAGCATCCTACAATCTGTCTACTACTCACTATCACTGACACTAATAAACATTAGACAGGCCGTGTTTATATATACAACAAGCCGAGACCCCCTTAGAGTATTATTAACACAATTGCAGGCCAACTTGGCCAAACCCATAATAGCCGATGGATCTCATAAGCTCTCTGACAAATTACACAATTCTATGACCATTATACTGGCATACTGCTATAGTTACTGCTATAGTACACAAATTACAAGTACACACAACAGGTCTACTTTATAACACATTAACATACTCCAGTTAACTTTGTAACTTATAACAGTCTAAGACAAATATAATTAACTAAAGGGTACTAGAGGCGGTGCAATTATTTCCTGAGGAAGACTGATTGTCCAAAAATGTGAAGGGAAAAATGGCTATCTTATAGTATCACAAGAAATGATTGAAACTTTTAAGATAAAAGATCTTTCAGTACAATGAATTCCAGAGCACAAGTGGACTTCTCTAAAGCGAAAGGCATTTTTATCCTCTTCATTCTCTTCACCATTGGTTGTTATTTACGATTTACACCTTTTTGTTTTCAGATGACACCAATTTTCAAGATCGCACACAACAAACAAACAAAAAAAATAAACATAAAAGATGGGTACAAGAGGGCTAGATTGATGAAAACTTTTACCAAAGGATAAGTGAGATCGACAAGGGTATTTGTAGAGGATGAAGCATCCCGAAGTAGGACCACACCATAGCCTTAATAGATCGCTATAGGTTTGTTGAATGGCAACAAAACTTCTTAAACACATCACCGAAGTCAAAAAGAGTGAAGAAAAGAGCTGCTGGTCTGCAAAGACAGCGGTATTCCTCTTCAGTTAGAGAAGAAACAAGCCCAAAGGAAACCCCAGAAGAGCCGTACAATCACTTCAAGGACCTGATTAAGTATTTCTCTACCGTGGTTTAAAATTTTGCTAAAATTTGCCCAAAATTCAGGTAAGCTAAATCTGAGTTTTTACAAGCTGAACTGAAGTTAACAGGAGTAAAGAATTACAAAAAATGCCTAATATTCGACTAAAAATCATTTAAACTTGGTGACATTCACACTTTTTTGAAAATTTCCATATAAATCTCTAAATACAGAATTAATTCAGGGAATTTTTGCAAAAATATTGGAAATTAGGGAAGTTTTACAAAAACATAAGAAACAAGCATTGATATTTCATATAAAGATAAAACAAGCATAAAACACACTCAATTTATTATGTGATAAAAACCAAACATCTGTAATAACAAATGCAATCAATAGGATTCAGTACATACAAACTCAAGTATCTAAAATACAATAATTTTGCTCAAAATCATGTCATCTAAGTAGATAAAAGCCCCAAAAAGCTTACCTATAACCTAAGGAGGTGATAATCACGTTGATCTACGACGCCCCTAATCGTCTCCACCTTGAAGGCCTTGATAAAACTGTAGTGCAATGTTGCTACAGTACCAGGCTAAAAAATAATGAAAACATACCAGTTGGTGTAGTCACAGTGATATTGCTCATATAGTCAAACATACATAGTCCTTGGCATCTGGAATGGGAACCTGAGGTTATGAACCGCATCCCATCTGCCATAAGCAATATGTCTATAACTACACCAACTGATACAATACCATCATGTTGTAGGTCCAATGTTGCAGGCTGCAGCTATATTGCACAACAGTTTTTATCAAGCCCCTAGCCAGGATGGAGATGATGAGGGTCATACATCAATGTGGTTATGACCTCCACAAGTCCAATGTAAGCTGTTTTTTGGCTTTTATGCTTAGATGACATCATTTTGAGAAATTAACAATGTAATTTTGGGTCTAAGAGTTTAAAATTTCAGATCCCTGCGTCAGTATATACCGAGTGCTGTTAATGTTGCATTTGTTACTTCACATGGTTATGTGCTGTGATATAATGAGTCTTTCGTGCTTTTCTTTTTTATCATTTCCTGAAATAAAAGGGTGTGTTATCTTATGCTTTTACAATAATTCCCCCAGCTTCCCTAATTACCGAACTATTTGCAAAACTTTCCAGAACTTCCTTGAATGAATTGTGAATTTTTACCAACTGAATTTACAGAGAAGTCAAAGTTTAATACCTTGCTCTCTATAACTAACAAATGAAACTTCATTGATTCAAAAGCTGTCTGGAAGCAATACACTATTAGTACCCATATATCTCCTTTCTATACACTCTACATTTTGAAATCTGACCAAACTTTATGAGCAAGTAAATATGTTTCCTAATTATAAGCAAAACTCCAATGACAACCTTGATTCATTTTAGAAACTTCCAACACCAATTTAACCTTTTCTAATTCAATACCAAACTCAAATAAGAAAATTTCAGACAAATAAATGACTAAAGAGAGTTGGTGACGTCAGCAACTCATTGTACCCATGGGGCCACTCATCCTCTCTTATGGGGAAGCTAATAAAGTGTGATAGTACTGTACTGAATTGTTACACCCTATGGAATCTTCAGCTGCATCAGTTCCCCTGGGACAGTTGTCTATTAACAGCTCTACCAAAAAAAATGTCCAGATGAAAGTCAAATGTTTCCCGCTTGCCACCAGAAAATCTGTGTTAAATCCTAAAGGTAGAGACTTTGGTGCTAATCACAAGAAGCCTTTGCACAAATTCTATACAGAACAACGCCAGTTGCACCTAGGAAAAAAACATGGCCACCAGAGATGTCACTGGAGGAACGAAACTACTTGCTAACAAACCGTGTCAAGGAATTCTCCCAATGAAAAACTTTATAAAGAAAGCATACTACAATAGAAATTACTAAACAATTGATCAAGCAAGAATCATTGCAACCAACATACTGCAAACAATACCAACCAGCTAAGACATAGTCTTCATGAGACCATCAGATTTATGCACTTCTTATCAGTCGGTTATTTGACATATTTGGATCCAAGATCAGCAATATAAAAATAATATAGGTTGACTCCAGCTGCAACAGGTGTACACAGCTACCGACTTGTCCCAATATCAACCAAATTATGTGCTGTAATCGTACTTTTTGGCAGTCTACTCTAAATAGTTGAATGCAAGATCGGCAATATAAGACGACATCTTCTTCACTCTTCAGACACAACAGATCCAAACGGGAACTATGCATACCATACTTGTTCTCGCAACCTCCTCAAGATCATGCAACCATTAATATCTCTATAACAAACAGGATATCCTAGAAGCCATCTCAGTCCCACTTTTCTATCAATTTCCAATAACCCAGAATTAACTATCGCTGGACATTTTTAAGTACTCATTTAAACTTTTGATTCTTGGAACCAAAATGACTATAGCAGTATTTCATCTTTTTACTTGATCTCATAGAAATAATCCTCAACAGCCACTGTCAAATCCTGCCTTGAGATTGGCAACCTATCTTGATAGCTTTCGTTCCACTGTTAGAGAAAGTAGGGTTATTGGTTCAGCTCTACGCCCCTAACAGGTAAGCCACTAGAGGTCCAAAGTAGAAAAAAAGATTCCTCCAGATTTGCACGTAATTCCAATTGGATCTGTATTCTCCTGTAAGAGTGTCTATGTGTGCTCGGGTTTGTAGAGTCGGGATAGGTTCACACATTTTTTCGACACACGATGGACACCATTGGGTCCACATGGAGATAAGTCAAAGGCTAAGTTTTGGTGAGGATGATCTTCTCATCATCCTCACAAAAAAGCATCCTCATTCCAAAGTTTCTAGCCTTATGAAAAGTGGATTAGAAGTTGAAAATTTCTGGGTTATAAGTTTCAGAAAGGGCTGATTTTTTTGTAAGATCAATGACACAATTGTGGGGCCCTCATGGAATGATTCAGGGGCTGATGTTTTGTGAGGACACGATCGTGTGTCATGTCTCAAAAAGGTTCGTCGACCTATTCAAGCGAGTCTGAAGTCACTTGAGTGACTGAAACCAGTACCTGCCAAACCTGAGTTTCTCTGGATGTATGAGTTAGATGGATTTCCTGACATAACAAGCAGAAGGTATTGAATTCGCCAAACTACCATATACTTCCCTAAAGTTTTTCCCATCAAATTTCAGCACGGTCCAGCAGGACCAGCATTTGGAATTCTTCAGAGAGCACCAAAGAATTATCAGGAAGTCCTAAAGAACAAAAATGCAAATTAGATGCAATAGAAGCCATCAGGCCCTTAAAAATGGAACTTACTTTTGGTTAGTGCCAGAAAAACCAAAAGAGCATGACCAATGGCACTTCATGGACATTTAGACCCTAGGAAACAAGTCAAACAACACCTTCCCCTTTCAATGCCTCCAAACATATGCAAATGTCAGACGCAATAGAAGCCATCGGACCCTTAAAGATGGAACTTACTTGTTTACTGTCAAAAAAACCACCCAAAGAACAAAATCACTGGCACTTCATGGAGATAGAGACCCCTAGGAAACAGCACCTTCCCCTTTCAATTCCTTAAAAGAGCTTTCCTTACATCTGTGGACTCCCACAAGCTCAAGCAAAAATTGCAATTTATTTAGGCTTAACGCTCTTTTTTCTTTTTTTCCTGACAGCAAGTTAAAAGCTAAGCTGAACTCTAACCACAAAAGATCTAATTGCACTTACTTCTTCCCTTGAGCACATCTTTTTTTTCCCTTTTCTCATCTCCATAACTCTGGGGAAAGCCACTTATCAAAAAAGAACTCTGGGGAAAGACAGCGAACAATTACAACAAATATCACTTATAAAAAAAATACTATGAATATTGAAATGCATTATCTTATAACCAATATATAATCATACTTTAAAAGTTATTTAGAAATATAAAAAATGACTGGTCACTAGATTGAGTTTGTATGGAAACAAAAGATAAGACTAATTTCAAAAGTACAAACCCACTTGGAGACATGATTCGAGTTTTCTAGAAAAGGCTAATGAAAGAAACCCAGTATAGCAACTTCTCAACTCCACTGGATCAAATCACACGATATGAAACTCTAGCTAGATTAACTTTGTCAATTCCAAGTATAACAGAAAGATAAGCAAAGAGGAATCTGGCCTAATAGTGATGATATATTTCATCGTATGAGGACTTACAGCAAAATAGAAATGTCATTGCTAGACACTGTTGACCTTTAGCTACAAAATTCTAGGAATAATGATATGCAACACGTGAAAAGGACTAAAGCAAATGCACTGATCAGACATACAAGCACAATAAAAAATATCAAATATAAATTTCCATTCACTCTGCATCTAATAATATCGAAAGGTTTTGCTCAACGGGCAAGTGAAGAAATTGTGTTGATAAAAAAGCTACAGATACTTATTGCACACATTCATATAAAACAAGAAAGAAGGTTTCAAGCGTGTCTAGGTCGCATTCCCCGCACTCGCCTCAGATAAAAAAGGACAGGTAGGACCCAAGGTAAAACCAGTGAAAAAAAATCCAGGCTGCAGGATACCAAAAATCCAGTCCCCCACAGAGAAAATCCACGTGGTTATGCTACTAAAAGCTACTAATTGTTTTTAACCAAACACGTTTCAATTCTTGCATCTAATGACGTTCTGTATGAAGCAATACGAAAGCAGAGGAAAGATATTCTTCCCTCCAATACCACACGAGTGAAAAACTTACTCTTTCCATCCTGAAGCCACACTCCAGCTTGTGGGCCCAAAATAACCAGAAAGAGTAATGATAGCTGTAGTTGTAGCCACCCAATGAAGAGCGACCCCGAGAAAGTGAGCCAAAAGACCTGTTAAAATACTTTCCATAAGAAAAGGATGACGGAGAGGCACAAGATTGTCACTCCGACGGTAGGCGTCGTCTCTTCCCATAATCCGCATCCCTTGATCGAGACCTGTGATCATCTTCTGGCATTATACGAGACTTACTACGAGACCTTGAAGAGGACTGCCCCCTATCCCAGTCATCCCCGTTATCCAAGTCACGCTCTTTCTGTCGATGGTCCCTGTACCCATCTTTTTCTTCCCTGTACCGGTGGTCCTTTTCAGACCTGTCCCAGTCCTGTTCCCTCTCGTCACGATGTCTCCTCTCAGAGTTCCCAGACCAGTCACGCTCAGAAACCCTGTCCTTCTCCCTGGAGGCAGCATTTGACCTTCCTCCTCTTTCAAGGCTTGCTTCTCCATACCCATAATCAGATGCTCCATCATCACCACCATAACTCGACTCCCTTGTCCTTCGCCCATGTTCGTCTCCTCCCCATCCACCCATGCTTGTATCAGTCCACATTCCAGCATGATGTCCATCCATCCCAGTGCTACCCATTATTCCCATTCCGTTTGCAGGCACTCCCCGACCAAAGAAAGCTGGATTGACATGGGGTGCCACACCGGGAAGTGCCATTGTGTTAACACCTGGAAATGAAGGAATCATTCCAGGAAAAGCAGCACCAGCAAACCCTCCATAACCACCTCCTCGACCCATATATGTTGGATCAAATCCCGCACCCATCATACCATGGGGATGCATCAACCCACCAGCAGGACCCCCCATTGCAGGACCAGCAAGGCCTTGCCCATAAGGGCCTCCTCCACTGGCACCACTTCCGAAGCCCCCAGTGCCACCGACCATGCTCTTTGCTCCGATAGCCCCTCCTCTTCCCCTCATTGGTCCTCCACCCCCTTGACCTCTGTTGAGGATTCCCTGCCCACCTCGACCCCAACCAACCTTGCCATAGTTCCTCCCGGTGTCTCCACCTGGGTAATTCATTCCACCACCTCTCCCAACCCCATCATTCATAAGCCTCCTTCCCTGTGACTGAGACTGGGCCTGTCCTTGGGTTTTGTTCAGATAAGCAGCCCCCATCTGCTTATGAGTTTGTGCAGAAGCAAAAGCCACCACACAAGCTCGCCCATTGAAAATGTAGCCATTCATACCTTCTTTGCAAGCAGATGCAGCAGCTGGGTCATAGAACTCAACTTGACAGTAGCCTTTGGATTTCCCACTAGCTCTCTCATCAAAAAACTTGATTTCTTTGACTCTACCATACTGAGACAGCACACTTTCGAGCTCCGCATCAGTAGTCCACCAATGTAGTTCTCCCACAAAAAGCATGGTCGCACCATTCTCCACAGCAGGCCGACTCACATTTTCGTTCACCATTGGACGATTCACAGTTGTGCCCATTCGATTAATCGGCATCTGTGGGGCACCTTTGGGACCATCAGAGCCCAAATCTGGCAACGAAGAAGACCCACTGGCAAACTTTCCTGACATCTGACTAGGATCGACCCCAATTTTGGGAGGCATGGGTGCTGATCCTCGAAACCCAACAATTCCTACTTGAGCAGCTGGAGCCATCTCCAACGCTCTCCCTTTTTGTGAAACCCCATCTTGGAAATCACCAGCTCCCAAGCCCTTGCCAGGTAAAAACCCTCCCTTGTTCTGCTCAGGGAAGCTGGGTCCAATGTTTGAGTCCTTCCCTTCCACTCCAACTCCAGGAATGCTTACCTCATGCGAGGAAGCAGGTTCGAGGACCCTAGACCCAGGACCATCAGTCTTCTGAGCTTGGAGTCCCCCATTCCCCACACCCCCTAATGAGACCGTTTCAGACCGATGCAGCTGCAGGAAACCCTCACCAACATTCACGTCATTGTAAAGATCATCATACTCATCATCTTCCCCCATCAGCTCCTCCTCTGCGAGTGCAGAAATTGCTCCACCTCCCTGATACTGCATCTTCTGACCACCTCCGTACTCTTCGTCTTCATAATCCAATTGCTCTTCGGCCACTGGATCCATTTATTCGGGCTCCAAATGAACCAAACAACAGAAATCTCTAATATCCACCTAATTAAAAAGAAAAGGAAAATAAAGAAAGAAAACATCTTATATCCACCAGCAATAAAAGGAAAACCAGGGAAACTCAAGAATCCATTTAATATTAAACAGGAAAAAAACACAGAAATATATATAGTCGTCGTCATCATCATCGTAAGCCTTATACTATATGGGGGCCTGCACACAGAAATATAGTAATAACCCAAAAAATAATAAGAACAACAACAACGGATAAAAATATGGAAATTTCTACAACCCGCTAAAAGCAATAAAGAGAGATCTAATACCCATCGAAGGAAAACAGAAAATGGGAGACCTTTTCGCAACCCAGCTCAGGGGAGGAAGAGAGAGATCCAACCACCCCAGAAAAAAAATGGTAACTGCAAAATCTCCAATACCCACATCGTAAAATCATCAGAAACAGAGGTATCTCCCAGTACCCACATCGTGAAACCATAAGAAACAGAGAAATCTCCAATACCCACCCCGTAAAATCGCAAGAAACAAAGAAATCTTTCATACCCTCCTCGTAAATTCATACATAAACACATGGAAATTACGAGTACCCACTAGAGGATTACAAAAACTAAAGATTATACCTAAATGTCAAACAACAAACCTACTCAGAAGAAACAAAAAAAAAAAAAAAACATCGATCTAATAGCGCAAAAGAAGATTTCTTACCAGGAAATACAACCACCATACAGAGTAGCAATTTGGGAAATTTTCGGATGTCTGGGATAGACAGATAGGATCGAGCGAAGATTGTTAGAGAAACACCCTTATTCTTCTGCTGTGTCTAGGCTCTTACACGCCTGGGTTTTACAAACACAAATACTGTCCTTTTTAGTTTTTACCTTCAATTCAGCTATCCTTTTGGATCAAATCCCAGAAACTTCTTCTAAATTCATGTCTTAGTCTAAAAATTGAAAAGCGTAATTACCAATACAATCAATCAATCTATATATTTCTCTCTGAAATCATCTCTCTTCTCTATTTAATTGCGTGATCAAGTAAATCATCTAGGTTAGTTAAGTCAAGGCAAATATTCTGTGTTACAAAAATGGGCCTTCAATTATGTCTAATGACTGAGAAGGTCATTGGATCTATATCTACTGTTTGGCTTGAAACTTGGCACGGTTTCTTTTGGTTTAGGTTGATGACTTGCAGGTCGGATACAAGAGTAGGGTATGGTTCCATTTAGATCAACCAATAGCGAAACCATGGTATACAAAACGGCCGTTATAATGGATTCGGACCTCCCCCGTTATATTATGTACCCTTTTAACTCTCAGAAAATAACAGCCGTTGTTTTCAATTATTTTCGCTTATTTTTCTGTTATAACGACTTGGAAAATTTTGTTAAAAAGTCCGTTATTTCCATTATTTTCCGTTGGAAACTCAAATTTTGATTTTTTTTTATTAGTTGTATCGTTTTTTTTCCCGATATTTTAGGTTATTTTCTCCTTTTTAGCTTCTGTCCGCATGTTATAACGGAAAAAACGATAACACCCTCAGTGTGATATACCATTATAACAGCCCCTTTTAAACCTTGAGCTAAACAACAAGATCAATCCAACCCAGCCTGCCTAACTAGGGTTTTGATCTATGGGATCGGAGTTGGGTTGGGTTGACCCATCGCAGCCCAATTCAGCACCAGTCGAGGCGACAATTGATAAGGATAGGGTTGAACTTTTGTTAACCTGACCTGATCCAACACATTGCTACCCCTAGAGATGCTTTTTTGAAGCCAACTCCTCTATCTCTATTAGAGTAACTACAACTGACGTCTCCAAATTTTGGCTGCAAAAAGTGTTGAACTCCCACCGTCTCATTTCCAAAAAAGAATCTTTTCCATAGGTTAGTGACCCCCAAGACTGTCCTATAACATTTTAGAAGATAAATATCAAAAGATTTGAAAAATGTCACAAAAGGCATTTTAAATTTGTTGGTAATAAAAATTATATGCTTTTTAAAAATGATACAAAATAAATTAAATGTATTCAAAAGATTATTAAAAGGATAAAGATAGAAATTCATAAGAACAAAAAAAAACATATCTCTGTATTTGGAGCCAGAGAATATAAATCTCATATTTGGAGTAAGAAATAAAGATAAAGGCGTTGACTTTTAAATTTGGAGCCAAATGTAAAGATAGGTTAGTGTTGGATTTCAAAAAAGCATCTCTATATTTGAAGTTGCTTTTTTGTGATTCCAAATATTGAGATCTTTATTCTCTTACCTCCAAATATGGAGATGTTTTTTGCTTTTTTGAATTTTCATTTTCATCATTTTAGTAATCATTGGAACAAATTTAATTCATTTTATTTCATTTTTATATACATTTGTGTCCTTTTTAACATCAAAGATGTTTTTTTGAAGATAGGTTGGTTGGAGTTCAACACTTTTTGAAAGGTGTTCCGTCTTTAAATTTGAAGAAAATTTATTTTTGAAGGGAGGTATTATTTGTAAGATTTTTTTTTTTTTGCCTAGCCCCTTCTTGGCTCTGCGACTAAGCACAACCACGACAGAAAAAACCAAGCAAGAAAAAGAGCTTTATATGGACAACCCTTGAGAACACAAATTATTCATCCTCCAACGTTTAGAATTCATTTTCGCATGTTTGGACCAAGGAAGCTATTTTAGAAAACATTGTTTACACGGATAGTGTTTGATAAGCAAAATTAATGCTATTAAAATTTTACTATTGTAAGTTCGTTGAGAGCATGTAGGGCTGCATTTGTATACTGCACGTTCAATGTACAGTTCTGACAATGCCCGCACATCTTGATTTGTGCAAGAGTAAAGTTGTGCATCTTCTAACGCGATTAATTTTGCTGAACTACCATAAAAAATTATAACATACATTTATGCATTGAGACCGATGAACGATACTTTAAAAACAAACATGTGGCTCATTTGTGTGGCCCTAAAGTGTATCAATTTGATCACACATACTAAGTAGGCCCCACATAATCAATGTTTCATAATATGTTGGTCCAACATACGCATGTGGACCCTATGTATTATATCAATCAAATATCAAGTGGATTTCATATACCACGTGGGTCTCACATGTCATGTAATCCACCGTCAGGTGGACCGTACATGTCAAGTAGACTCCTACATATTGTATGGTCCAAAAATCATGTGTTGTGTGGGACCACGTATCCTACTTGCCATGTGTCAATATATTAAGGTCCAATGTAGTATGATGCGTAACAATAGCATGTGTGCACATACACACATGATATGCTAATCACGTGCAACTTGGTCCAACCTTAATGTAGGAAAATTGACGAAGTTGTGTACATTCACATCAATGCCAGCGCGTTTTGGGGTAAACAAACACACCCTAAAAAGGAAGTGCTCAATGTGCAGAACTTCAACAGATGTGAAAATCCTTACCTAATTCACAATTTTACCCTAGCTAAGATCAAGTCCAACCCAAAATGTAAAATAAAATTCTGCTCCACTAAAATTATTTTGATACACGACGTAGCTCTCTAACCAAACACGCCCCCCTGTTCTAAATCTATTCTACGAGCTATTCCTGCAAACAAACATCCTTATTGTGTTGTTCTATTTTGTTTGTATGCCATAATTACCGTCTACAACACCTAGAACAGATCACACAGTAGGAGGAGAAGTAACACAGGCTGCAATCTCTGCAGAGTAAAAATGGCGGACGACTCCGCGAAAAGCTTCTCCTCGTACGGCAATGGCGGGAGAACGGTAGAGGAATGCCAAGACATGATCCAAAGAAGCCTCAGAAGTAAATCCGTCTTTCTCTCTATCTCTAATGGTTTAGGTTTGGGGTTTAAGGCTTTAAGATTTTGAGGGTTTTTCTTCCTGCACTATTTTCCATGGATTTATTTTTGTTTGATTTTAAAGATCCGACGGTGAGATTTCTGAGAGAGCATCTGGATAAAGCTGGGTGCGCTTTGGGGGACAATTTCATCAAGGCTGTCCATTGCGACAAGAAGATCAGTGGCGGTTATTCTCGCGGCGAAGGGGTAACGACCTTCGTTTGCTTCTTATTAAATCTATTTGTTTGGTTATGTCCCTGATTTATTGCTTAAAATCTCATAGGTTTTGTTGTATAAATTTGACTTCAAAGTGGCCAAGAAGGAAATTATAGATAACCAGAATCTTCAATTTTAGCTGAAACGTACAAAGAAACTATCGAAGTTTTATTTTTTTATTATTTATTAGAACTCATAAGCACAGAATTAGGACCAGATGAGCTGAGAAGTAATACCCATGTTCTGTTTTCTTGATTGACGAGTTCTGATTAATAATTCTTTCATTTTTTTTTTCTTTTCTTTACGTGCGTACGTCAGATAATGGTATGTAGTAACCACATGAACATTCAAGATGAGGTGGACCAAGTGGTTATCCATGAGCTGATTCATGCTTACGACGATTGTCGGGCTGCGAACTTGGATTGGGCAAATTGTGCTCATCATGCTTGCAGTGAGGTACACTTTTAGTTTTTTATTTCTTAAACATATAACCCAGAGGTTGGAGTTTCTTTTATCTCTAAATTTGCTTTTTTTTCCTCCTTTGTTTATGTGTTCAGATTCGTGCTGGCCATCTAAGTGGTGATTGCCACTTTAAACGTGAATTGTTGCGGGGGTACATGAAAATACGGGGTCATGAACAAGTGAGTTTTGTTTCTTTAGGAATTCAAGATATACCGCAGCTTTTTTGTTTGTGTTGCTTGATGCGTGTAATGGAATCAGGGTACTAAACTTTGACTTTGCCTTAAACTTCACTCAGCTAAAATTTGGAATTATTTTGAGGAAGTTTAATTCAACATGGAGAATTTTTGTAAATATTCGCTCACTTAGAGATGTTTTGAGATGTGATGCATTTACACATTTCTAATACTAATGTAGCTTAAACACATGAAAGAAACATAAAATTACAGAGAGATATATTTACCGAAGAACAACTTCAAAATACACAATCCAAGGAGTATCTTATCTTGAGTTCAATCCTACCCTACAAGTTGCGTATGACTTGATAACCCTTAATGAAGTAGTTGTTTTCACTTAGGAACCTCCCGAAAGCAAGGAAATGTGGACAAAATAGGGATAAAAATGTTCTTAAATACTTCAAGCCTGTTTTAAAGTTTTGGTCTTAAAACTGAAATTCACCAAAATATTATAAGTAAACTTCACTTCGCCATGCCAAAAATCGACAAAATTGCCAAAAAGTTCAGCTAATTTTAATATTATGAACAGAATTTAAACTAGTGTCAATTTAATTAAAAGTCTTTCCTAGACCATATTGATGTTGTGGGCACAGAAATCTTATGAAGACAAATAATTACTTTGACTTTGTTGAAGATAGAGAGTGAGCTGTCCTGCCCACTTCAGAGGATTAACGGCTTCTTTCCCATCTTTCTAGAAAACGGCATAGTTTGAGATCTTATGACACTGTTTATATCTGTTGAGTTGTGAATATGTTACAGTAATCATAAGATAAATGTCTAGTTGTTTCTCTTTTCCCATATCTTTATTAATCTATTTCATGCGAGAACCACTGAATTAAATAAAAAGTAAATATTTGAAATTTCCACCAAGGAGAAAACTAGATGCTTGCAAACCTCTTAGAAGACTTGACACCAGGCCGAAACCAGCCAAATGTGAAGCAATATACAACAATTAGTCCATGATTGCTCGTTTCCAGAGTTGAGCCTGTGGCTCAAGTGGATCTGTGTTGGATCCACAAGATCATGAGTTCAATCCTGTACCCCCTCCAAGAAACAAAAGGAAAAAGATGGTTGGGTAAGCTGCACTTCAATTTACTTCCCCTGAATGTGGAGCAAGCTAAACAATTTCAATGAGTCATATTGGGAATTTTCATAGTTTCACATCACTGCTTGATTTGATTGCTTGAACAAGGGGACTGCTCAGATTTGCTTTGGCAAGCAAGGCATCTTTATCCTCCATTCCTTGATAGATGGGGGTGAATCAACTCTATCTGCACTGATACTGCATCCTACTTGTAGGTATCAAGGTCCAGCTATCTCTTATTTGGGGATATTCCCCAATTGCAAGTTGAGTTGGGAGTCTTGTTGGCTGACAGAACTTATTAGGTTCCCTTATTATAAATGTAGAAATATCTGACAACATTGTTGTTGTGGTTCTAGAAGTAACCAAATGGGACAGAAAACGTTTTAAAGGTTTGGTGGACATTCCTGCTAGCAGTTCTACATTGAAAGTGAATACTCACAAACAAAAGAAAAGAGAACAAAGAAAAGAAAAAAAAGGGGGGGAGCTGATGAACGTAATCATTTCAGTGCGCTCAATATGAGAACCAGTTTATAAGGCCTCATAAATGCCCACAAGCCATTAGGTTTTGAGGTGAACCCCATTTCTGGCTTCAATGTGCTTTTTAGTGGCTGGACTCGTCTGTTTGCATCTTTCTTCTTCTTTGACAATGTTACAGATGAAATTCTATTTTATATAAACTTAAAGACTAATCCCGAATGTTGAAGTTGCTCTAATTTTTGGTGTTCTTTATGTTTTGATATTTGAAGGAGTGTGTGAGAAGAAGAGTTATGAAGTCAGTCATTGCTAACCCATACTGCTCGGAAGCGGCTGCAAGGGATGCCATGGAAGCTGTCTGGGATGTTTGTTACAACGATACAAAGCCTTTTGACAGAGCTCCCTAAGAACATGGCTATTACCCACATGCATTTTTGTTTCCTCTTTAATGGAAATCTGATCATATAGAAGAACCTATTTCTGCTTCTGAAGATATGGGAATTGGTCCCATCCTCACCATTTTTGAGCTATTTATGATCGTTGGATCAAAAGGCCCTCCCTATCAAATTGTGGCCTTCTCTTTTTTTTGGATTTTCTCATTGAGATGTTACTTCCAAGCAGGAGTAACTATCTTATCTATTGTAGGTGTTGTGCTGAGTGTACACATATCAACAGTTTATGTAACATTTGAGATCTCATTCAAATAAGAATTCCTTTGTTGTTCTTCTACTGAGTATTCATTCTTTGGCATTTGAGGAAGATTAATACGCAGCACACCAGAGATTAACCCTGCTCCTTTGTTGATTCATTTTTTTGGGATCAGTTCATTGACCTTAATATGGATCTTAGGCAATGATGAAAATGATAGTGGATGAGCAGATTTTGTGAACGGAGATCAGTCCACTTCTGGTGGGGCTTTTACCTTTTCTTGAAAATGAACGCAATTACTTGAAGCACTTGTCCATGGTTGGGATTTTATGTATAGAGTTGGTTATGACTCAGCAGTGTTCCTAAAATGATAATGCTTGAAATCTCTTCCTTCCAGATGTGGCAGAAAACCTGATCAAGAAGACGAAGGTGAACTGACAAAAGAAAAAAAACAATCTCTTGTTCAATTCACTAGAATCATAAGTAGCACCAGTTTGATTAGGCTAGGGTGAAATCAGAAATCCAAATTGCAATTTAGCTTCAACTAATGCAATCTTGTTTAGTAGTCATTTTCAAGAAAGGAAATTCCCTTGTAAAACTACTGTTTCTACTATTGTTGAAGGTCAGTTACTTTGGGCCAGAATAGAATTTGCTGATGCCATACAGGATGGCGACGACAAGGATGAATCCAAAGCTCATGATGAGGACAGTGCTTGGTGGTGCTACCTTGCGACCAGCAGCATTGTCTGTGTAAAACTGAAGGATGGTGTTGGAGTCCGGCTCAGCACCTGCACCACCACTACTGCTGACAGTGCCTCTTCTCCGACGCAAAGCTGTCATTGCTGCCGCACTGCCCCTGCCGGGTGCTTCACCATTTGCAACCATTTTCCATTAAATCTGCAGAATTTGAGTATGATCAGCGAACTCAAATTCTTTGGCATGAGAGAGTGCTACAATTTGTACTGCATTAATTGTTTTAGCTAAAAATGGCCGAGTTTTCTGCAGTATTGCAATGAAGATCATTAAGAAGATGGGGAATTTTCAAATTGAATTAGAAAGGGTAAGTAGCAGGATTTAGTAATTCAATACAAATGGGTTTGAGAAAAATAAGAATAGGTGTATCATTCTAATGTAGTTCTACTTTTTAACTTTCTGTCAGGGCAAAGGGTGGCGTTATTTGCACACACCTTTTTTTTTGAGTGACACCCACCTCTTGGTGTGTGCAAATAAGTTACAACACAAAAAAAAATTAAAAAAAATACCCAACCACCGAGAGAGAAGAAGAAGAGGAGGAGGCGTCCTCCTCTTCTTCTTCTTCTTCTCCGAGCGGCTTCTTCTTCTTCCTCCTCCTCTTCTTAATCTCCAAGCGGCCTCCTCTTCTTCTCCAAGAGGGAGAGGGAGGGAGGGGGAGAGAGAGAGAGGAAGAAGAGGAGGGAGGGAGAGATCTCTTTCTCCCCCTCTCCCTTAATTTTTTTTTTTTCGCTCATATTGGTAACACAGGGTGGACACGGCCAACAGTTGGCTACCGATATGGCCAAAGCCATGTCCACCCTATGTTACTGATACGGGGTGAATTTTTTTTTTTAAAGAGAGAGAGAGAGAGAGAGAGAGAGAGAGAGAGAGAGAGAGAGAGAGGAGGCCGCCCGGAGAAGAAGAAGAGGAAGAGGAGGCTGCCCGGAGAAGAAGAGGAGGAGGCCACCGCCCACCACTAGGTAAGAGAGAGAGAGGGAGGGAGTGGTGGTGGTGGTGGTGTAGTGGTGGTGAAGAAGAAGAGGATGGTGGTGGTGAGTTCCTCTTTGTTCATTTTTTTTTTTCACACAACTTTGGGTATGTGCAGATAAGAGGTGGGTGTCACTCAAAAAAATGTGTGTGCAAATAATGCCACCCAGTACAAATTGATCGCACTTCCACAATAACCAATTGACAAAACAATTATTCCAGCTTGCATGTTTTAAGTTGAGGATCAAGAAGGCAGTCGAGAGTAAATGGATAACTAGATATAAAGGGAAAATTAGGATAGAAACATGACATGAGCAATTCAGGCCTGTAATTAAATAGGTCTCCCTTTTGGTTTGGTGAATGGAAATATAACAATGGAGTCCCTTCAATTCCACTTGCAACTCCTATGTACCATTATATTCTTGCTGTCAATTCCAAATTACAACAGCAGCTTCCTTTTCAGCTCTATATAACAGCTTATAGCCAAGTAATGATCGCTTTCTGCAAGCTAGACCACCTAGGACTTTTGCCTCCAAAGCCTAGGACTTTTGCCTCCAAAATGCATCCTCCAGTTGCACCATTGAAGCATTCGGAACAACTACATGGACGTGGTCATTGGGCACATGATCGTTGTTTCAAAAATCCCACTGCTTCAAAAATTTTCTCTTGTATTCGATTACTGATTACTGACCAGTCACGAGCTGAATTATTTCAGGTTGTGTTCATATCCTGATAACAGATGGAACCAAATCGATTTGGCTGTATCCAGGAACCCTGGTATACAAGATCTGTTCATATCCTGATAACAGATGGAACCAAATCGATTTGGCTGTATCCAGGCCCCTCTTTCAGACATGATTGATAATTGGGTCGAACCCAACCCTATACATAAATATTTTACTGTCAAGAACGCAATTAGACAAATGGTTACGACCATCAATTCAGAGCCTTATTTAGCCAAGCAGATCCACTGGTACCCTTAGATCAATGGGTACAACTACCACCTCCTTTCTGTAGCAATGGTCACTGTAAACCAAATTCAAGTATAAACATGGGCCACCTTGAATCACCCTAAAATAATTTTTAGGGCATAAGACAGGACCTTATTTCGGGTGCAAAAGCAATTTGATGAACAGAGATTATAATCAAGTTCAACTCTTGTAGATTGTATAATTCTTCATACATTAAAACCTGTCTAAAAGCAAGTCTCTTCCAACAAAAAAAAGAAAAGAAAAGGCCCATCACTTCAAGAAGGATAAACTGTACAAGAAGAAAAAAAAGAAAGAAATAAATAGAGTGACGCAGACATGGTTAGTTGATTTTAGACAAGGAACAAGAAAGATTATAATTGAAATTATAAAATTTTCCACTCCAATGGGAGCCAAAGAAATAAAGCTTCCTAAATGAAAATTATACTTGATGAAATAATCACTACCAAAAGAAAAAGAAAATTGTTTATGGACTCTCACTAAGCTGAATACTGAAAATACCATTCAGCTTAGTTCATGTCATACAAATCCAATGCTTCTATCTCAAACAGAACTCGCTGCTGGGTGTACAAGTAGTTATGTCTCTTTGGCTCTGAAGACAAAGACCTGCTTCCGAGCAAAAGAATACGGCTGCAATTGACAGCATCAAACCCATTTGTTTACAGATGAGAGACTAGCACCTATTATACAGCATCTCTCGCACATGAAGATACGACCGGAGAAATGCATATGGGGCCAGATAAAAGGTGAGGAATGACTGGTCAGATCATTGAACATTTCAGTCAGGAGCCCAGGAAATCAGTGGCAAGAAATTGGATCCCCAGATCAATACATTCCCTTGAAGACAGGATTTGTACGGCATATGCTCGCTCCATACTCCTCGTATTCTGCTTTTGTATGGCAAGCCTGTGCAAAGAACACTTACTTTTAGCTTTACTTTCAAAATTCAAACCTCTAATACATCCTGTTAACGTAAATGATACGACTAATAACAACAAACGTAGCACTCATGAAAATGACAACTACAATGGCAGTAATATTCTTCAATGTTTCCCACCAGGGAAATCTCCTAGGTCAAAGACCAATGTGCTTGACCTTAACTACCAACCAATCACATTCTTTTGGCTGAAAAAATATATCTGTCAAATGGCCACGAAATAAAAACAAAACAGATGGTTGCAATAATACAATCAGGTTAATTTTGGCCTAGAAGATCTAGGTGGGGCTCAATGGTGGATCCTGACCCCCCTGCAAATGCCATCTGCCCTTATATTCCATTTAAAGAGGGTAAATACTGAGTATTAGACACAGATTATTGATTACCAAGTTCAATTACGGGACCACAAAATAAGGAAACCACCAAACTTATGGTTCTAACTAAAAGGATACACTTGTTGTCAAAGAACCAGTCCCTCAGCCCCATTCCAAACCCCCAAAAAGTTCGTTAGTCTGATTCACAGTGTCATCCAAAAGATGTGGAATATCCAAGAGGATGACATTGTTTTGACAATGTCCAAGGCCTTGGTTATATAAGAAAGCCACTGTTGATGGTCAAACTTCATCTATACAATAGAAATAACAATAAGAACAATATACTAGCACAAGCTTTGTAGTTCTTCATGCATGCATGATTTTATGTTCAATGTCTTACATTGTCATATCACTTGGTGATTTAATTTTTAAGTCAGTTTTGGACCCAGGAGGCAGCTAGTTCTGTTTCAATGTATTAAACTTTCAGGTTTAGATTTAGGGTTCATCGTTGAAGCAAGCTTTGAGGAGGGGGAAATTTGACATCCAAGGAAGAAGTTCTGAATTCCAGTTTCATCTATAGCAGTACAGAACTTGTGATGTGAATTTTCTTTATGATGTGGTCATCAACTATGAACCTTTAATCTATTGAGACAATTGAGAATGGATAAATATGGTTTTTGAATTGGTGGGAAAGAACATACGGCATAGAACTCGGGTGTTGATGCAAGTACAGAACCTCCGAACCAAACTGCAAACCTCTGGATGGGATGGCTGACTACATTGACTTCCACTGGCTGCGTCTGGAGGCAAAAAGAATCTGATGTCAGACCTTTCTAGTGACAAGGAACCATTTTGTAATAAGAATACCTACTTTTACTTCACCGCCAAGCCGGGTGTCAGATGCTTGAACCCGAGCATCCACAATCTTCTTTAGATCCCGTTGCAACCTTCTGTGGAAGTCCTTAATCATAGTTGATCCTCCAGATAACACTATATTCTGAAACGAGAGCAAAATCTCAAAAGTTGTGAAAAGGAACCCACAAATATAGAAACAGGAGAAACCCAAGTAGATTCACAACATGGGAAGCTCCTATTGTTGGGTAATAATTTATGGCCTGCAGGGGATTCAACTCACCACTTGATGATTCCCACCTAGGAGATCTCCTTAGGTCAAAACTCCAGAGTCAATGACCTTCCATGACCATAAGCTTTGTAACCATCCGATATCCCATTTTTAGACGGCCAAAAAAATGGGAAATAGTTCAGCAAAAGTCAGTACATTGGATGGCTACAATCATTGGTTGGGATTGATTCTTGACCTAGGAAATTCCCCTCAGAGTCATCAAGTAGTGGTTCCAAAACCCCAGCATGGGCATCACTTGTCCTCCACAGTACCCAACATGGGAAATCCTATATGTGAATTTATCTAAGGTTTTCTCTGAAACAGAAATCATAATATCATCCTCAGTGTAACTAATTGACCTTATAAAGAGCCCTTCTTGTGTCAATTGGTGCTGACTGAATGCACTTATCTATTACAGCAGGTAAAGGAGTGGTGAAGTCGCTGCTGTAAATCTCAGGACTAAACAAAATCTGCATGAAAAAATCAGACAATCATCAGAAAAAGTTCTGCAGAATATAGAAACAGAGAAACCAATCACGGGAGAAAACAAAAGTACATAGTAAGAAGGAATACAATCAACCCAGTAAGATGATTGTAACCATCCAAGACCTTTTTCTGGTGTGTGTGTGTGTGGGCGGTTGGTTAGCCATGTTTTTCCATGGTCCAAAAGGCATGTGATAACCCAGATAGTTAGGATTAGCCGATCAGATAAAGTCGGGGGCAATCATATGGTGGGTGCCAACCTCCAGCATATATGCCACACATACGACACAAGGAGGGAAGGGAGCGCCTTCCCATTATCTTTTTGGTAAATAGCTTCTTCCTGTTATTCTGTCATGAACCAAGTATTCCTCGTTAAAGATATTATGTTAAGAAAAATGGATAATCTAATGTAAGAAACTATTGTTGCCCTTTTTTTTTTCTCTTTCTCCAAATTAGCAAACATTAAACAACCCAAAGGATGCTCACGTTTTTTAACAAAATTATCATCATGCTAATGATAAAACCAATTCTCTTATTACAGAAGATGCCCAAAGGACTGTATTATAAATAGGGAACAGTTTTTCATATCTTGTTTCTTCTTTATTTAGTGAAACTTTTCATCTTCTGACTTCTACTTTTTCAAACTTCTCTATTTAATAAAGCCTTGCTTTGTCGATCCAGAGAGAAAAGCAGCAAATCACGAGTAATGTTAATGTTGTCAATCTCTGAGGCCAAATTTCCTTTTAATCTTTTGCTTCATTGCAAGAGGTTAAATGGTAATGTTGTCAATCTCTTTGAGGCCAAATTGAAGATCTGGTTTTCTAAAATCTTAGATATACATTGTCTATGTGAAGCGAGCATTGAGCCATATCCATGCCCAAGATGAGACCACTTCCTAAGGGGCACAAAATTTTTTTCCTGAAAGAATTCTCCGTCTTCCTAAAGGAGAGTAAAATTAGGTAACTTACACGTGCAACTACTGTAGATGCTATATAAGAGTATTTCAAACACTATTACATAATTACCAGCTTTTGAGTAATGGCATCACCATGGTTAAAACAGCATTGGATGGGGGTTTTCTATTATCAGATGCGTATTTTATACGTATTTCTATGTTCTAGGGGTAGTATTGTAATTACTCCCCTTGAGGGACATACTTGTCTTTTCTTTTTTATATAAATAACATTTATGGAGTCATTGTGACCTAAACGCAATAGACATCCATTTCTCCTTCTTCTCTCTTCTCTCTCTCTCTCTCTCTCTCTCTCTCTCTCATACTGTGGAACCCTAATTCTATAATTCAACTTGGTATTAGAGCAAGGTTGCAGGGCTGATAGAAGGGTGTCTTCTCCGACTTCATCCAGGAAGGTGATGACGTCATCCAGGCCATAGGCTGACGTCAGCATCGTACGGACAGGTCTCCTCCTTTTCTCCCCAAACTTTACCATTAGTTAGATCTCCTTTTTAAAGGATTTTTGGTTATTTTTTTACAATTTTTTGGATCCATCTCAAGGGTTTTCGAGCCATTTTCCTCGAAAAATCATGAAAAACTAATTTTCGAACCAGCGGGTTTTTTTAACCCTTAATGACCTTTTTGGGGGGGGGGTTTGTTGCATCGATCTAATCCCCCCCAACCTCCTCTACATGTGGATAGTCTACTCGAGTAGATCCACGAAGAATTGAAGGTTGTGGACCCTTCTCTATCTGCTGTACATACTGCCGACGTCGTTTTTGGGTCTTTTTGACCATCGGCTGATCTCTAAAATCCCCATAAGAACTCTAAACCTCTTTCCCAGTGGTTTGATAGTCCTATGAAGCTTTACTACTCTTGTATATTGCTTACCTCCTCCATTTGGTTCTTAATATCCTATTTTCGGGGTTCGTATGGACATTAATTGGTTCTCATTCTTCTTTTAGTTTTTTTTTTTATTACTTAGGAGGATTATTGAGTCCTAAAATGCCTATTAGGACCTATTTAGATGATTGTGGACCCTATATGCTTTCCTGTGATGTGTTTTTTGCTCTGTGGTATGGTTCTTTAGCCTTATTCTGAGCCTCGAGTGATTATTTGTGACTCTTCGATACTCCGATATCGTCTTGTTGGCTCTAGTTCGTCATGGCAGATCCTCCACCTCCTGTGGTCACACCTTTGGTCACTCCGCCTTCCTTGGCTTCTCCTTCCACGTCTGAAGTGAGCACGGAAACTCCCCCCTACTGGTAGTGGAGGCCCTATGGTGCAACACTTGGCGTATGAGAACCCTAGTTTACAGATCACCTCAGTGAAGTTAGATGGCAAGAATTACCTTCGCTGGGCTCAGGCTGCATGGCTGTTCATTGGGGGCCGTGGGAAACTTTGCCATACTATGGGAGATACAGTTGAGCCTCCCAGGACTGATCCTTTGTATCATCAGTGGGAGACAGATGATCTTACTGTTATGTATGGCTGCTCAACTCTATGGAGCTGGACATTAGCCAGAGTTTTTATTCATGCGCACAACTCGAGAGGTTTGGGAGATTACACGGAAGACCTTCTCCAAACAGCAGAATGCCGGCAAGGCTTTTCAGTTGCGGCAGAGTATCTTTCACTTTCGACAGGGGGAGAAATCCCTTTCTCAGTACTATACCGCTCTTCGCACTATGTGGCAGGAGCCGGATCATTACTATTCCTATCAGCCTCTTCATCCAGAAGAGATAGCCCCTACCAGCGGTATATGGAGAAGGGTCGTATTTTTTATTTCCTTGCTGGACTCCATCCATCTTATGAGCTTGCTCGTGTTCAGATCTTAAGCAGCAGGATGGATCTTCCCTTCTCTCAGCGAGGTATATGTATATCTTCAGAGCGAGGAGTCGCCGGAGTTCCCTCCAGGTTGAGCATCCAGTTTCCAAGCGATCAGCGCTTGCCAGTTCTTCTACTCCTCCTACCTTCCAGTAGCAGCAGTCTCAGAGGGGTCGCTCTTCTCAGCCTTCTTCTCCGGCTGTGACTTATGCTCCTACTGGCACGACTTCCGGGAAGTCTTCTACGAGGAACGACCCAAGTGTGATTATTATGGTAAGCTGGGACATATGCGAGATCGGTGTTGGAAGCTTCATGGTCGTCCTAGCCAGCCACCCTCCTCTGGAGCTCATGCTGCTCAGTTGGATGCTTCTGTGCCTCTTCAGGATTCACTGCCGAGTCCTTTGGAAGCTCCAGCTGGTATTTCTACTGCTGAGATTGCGGTTTTCCGACGCTTGCTGAGTCAACTGGATGGTCATTCTGCCTCACTTCGACCTCCTTTGCCCAGTCAGGTAACATTAGACCCGTCCATCATGTGTCCATATCCTCTTCTAGTTCCCCTTGGATCATTGATTCAGGGGCTTCGGAACACATGACGGGTATGTCTTCCCTTTTTCCACATACACTATTTGTTCTGGTAGACATAAGGTTAAAACTGCAGATGGTACTTTATCTTCTATCTTTGGGAAATGGAATATCCTTCCCTCCCCTCATTTACCTTTATCCTCTGTTTTGCATGTTCCTACTTTTACTTCTAACCTATTGTCTGTGAGTTCCCTTACCCGTCAGCTAAACTGCAGTGTGACATTTTTTCCTTCCTCATGTGTCTTTCAGGACTTGGAAACGAGGAGGACGATTGGCACTGGACGTGAAGCCGATGGACTCTATCTTCTAGATGGACGTATCTCTGAGCCCACAGCACTTCAGTCTCATAGTAGTCTTAGTAGTAGTTTATCTTCTGTTCTATGTTGGCATGCCCGTCTGGGGCATCTCTTTTCAGTACTTGAAACACTTATTTCCTGCTTTGTTTAGTTCTGTTTCTTTTTCTGAGTTACACTGTGAGACATGTGAGCTCTCCAAACATTGTAGATCCACTTATCCATCCAGAGGTAATAAAAGCTCAAGTTCTTTTGATATTGTGCATTCTGATGTGTGGGGTCCTTCCCCTGTTACCTCTATTTTTGGCTTCCGCTAATTTGTTTCTTTAGTTGATGACTATACACAGTGTACTTGGGTCTTTCTCATAAAAACCAAAGATGAAGTCTATTCCATCTTCAAGGGTTTTCATAAGATGATCCACACCCAGTATGGTGCCTCCATCAAGGTCGTTCGATCTGACCAAGGTGGAGAGTACATGCTTGGAGGTTTCAAGCAGTATTTTTTTGATCAAGGATTTGCCATTAGAATTCTCGCAGCTACACACCTCAACAGAATGGTGTAGCTGAACGAAAAATGCGTCATCTGACAGAGGTCGCTCGATCTCTTTTGAGCGGAGCCCACGTCCCAAGCACTTATTGGTCCGATGCTGTTTTGACCGCTGTTTACTTGACTAACCGGATGCCTTCACGTGCGCTCAACTTCAAGTCTCCGGTTCAGGTTCTTGCCCCTAGCTTCTCTTTATTCCCTATCACACCTCACATCTTTGGGTTTGTCTACTTTGTTCACATTCTGGGTCCACACCGTAACAAGTTGGATCCTAAAGCGCTTAAATGTGTCTTCCTTGGTTACTCTTCTTCTCACAAGGGGTACAAGTGTTATCACCCCTCGATAGGCAAGAAGTTTGTTTCCATGGATGTCACCTTTCGGGAGGAGACATTCTTTCTCTCCCCTCCCTCTCTTTAGGGGGAGAGACGTAGTGAAGAGAAGTCGTCTGATCTTTGTCCTCTTCCTACTTTATCTATGTCTCCTCCACTCCCGTTGGTTGTCGAGCAACCTACTCAGCCTACTATGGTGTCTGATAGTGCTCCTGGAGCACAGGGAGAGCTTCAGTTCTATCGTAGAAGAGGGAAGGCCATTGCTGATCCAGTACTAGTAGTTCCATCCCCGGATCCAGGTAACCTATCTTCCACCTCTATTCCTGTCATTCCTTCTTCCACTGATGTGTGTGCTCTTGATCTTTCCATTGCTTTACAGAAGGGCACTCGGAGTTGTACTCAACATCCCTTGAGTAACTTTGTCTCCTACAGTGCCTCGTCACCTTCCTACAAGGCGTTCATTTCTTCTGTGGACACTATCTCTATTCCCACTTCTGTGGCAGAAGGATTGGCACATCCCAAATAAAAAACTGCTATGGTCGAGGAGATGCGTGCCTTAGACAAGAATAAGACATGGGAGCTTGTTGATTTGCCAAGAGGCAAGAAGCCAGTTGGGTGTAGATGGGTATTCACAGTAAAGTACCAGGCAAATGGGTCAGTTCAGAAGTACAAGGCTAGATTGGTAGCTAAGGGGTATACTCAGACCTACGGGATTGACTACGTGGAGACCTTTGCACCTGTGACGAAGATGAACTCCATCAGGGTGTTGTTGTCGTTAGCAGCAAACCAAGCATGACCTTTGCATCAGCTGGATGTAAAGAATGATTTCCTTCATGGTGATCTACATGAAGAAGTCTATATGGTACCTCCGCCAGGATTCAGTTCCATAGGGGATGGCAGCAAGGTATGTCGACTGAGAAAAGCCCTCTATGGGCTGAAGCAGTTTCCCAGAGCTTGGTTCGAGAGGTTCGCTCTAGCAGTAAAGAAGCTGGGGTATACTCAAAGCCAAGCCGATCACACCCTTTTTGTGAAGCATCTAGGGAAGAGCACTACTGCTCTCATCGTTTATGTGGATGACATCATTCTGACAGGGAATGATGCAGAAGAGGTGTCCAAGTTAAAGAATCATCTGAAAGGGGAATTTGAGACTAAGGATCTGGGGCCCCTCAAGTACTTTCTCGGCATAGAGGTTGCAAGATCCAGTCAAGGGATCTTCATCTCACATCGGAAGTACATCCTAGACCTATTTCACGACTCTGACAAGCTGGGAGCTAAGCCAGTTGAGACTCCCATAGAGCAGAATCACCAGTTGGCTGACTCGACCAGTGAGCCTTTGCAGGATGTGGGAGGCTTTCAGCGACTAGTTGGGAGATTGATCTATCTCTCCCTGACTCGACCAGACATTGCCTATGCGGTCAGCGTCATCAGCCAATACATGCATTCTCCTAGAGAGATCCATTTAGAGGCAGCACACAGGATTCTGAGATATCTCAAATCTGCCCCTGGCAGAGGTCTTCTCTTCCAGAAGAATGACCACATGAGGGTTGAGTCATACACTGATGCAGATTGGGCAGGGGCCAAGGATGATAGGAGGTCTACTTCAGGCTATTGCACATTTGTTGGGGGTAATTTGGTTACTTGGAAGAGCAAAAAGCAACCTGTCGTTGCCAGATCTACTGCAGAGGCAGAATTCAGGGCAATGGCCCATGGCCTATGCGAGATGCTCTGGTCGAAAATGTTGGTGGTCGAGCTTGGTTTTCCAGTCTTGGGGTCTGTGAGCTTGTATTGCGATAACAAGGCTGCTATCAGTATTGCTCATAACCCGGTACAGCATGATCGGGCTAAGCACATTGAAGTGGATCGTCACTTCATAAGGGAGAAAATTGTATCTGGAGAAGTCTGCACTCCATTTGTGAAGACCGATGAGCAAGTAGCGGATGTCTTCATTAAAGGAGTTCCCAGTTGGCAGCTTCACAGATGTTTATGCAAGTTGGGCATGCAGGATATCTATGCACCAACTTGAGGGGGAGTATTATCAGATGCGTATTTTATATGTATTTCTATGTTTTAGGGGTAGTATTGTAATTACTCCCCTTGAGGGACATACTTGTCTTTTCTTTTTTATATAAATAACATTTATGGAGTCATTGTGACCTAAGCACAATAGACATCCATTTTTTTTCCTCTTCTCTCTTCTCACTTTCTCTCTCTCTCTCTCTCTCTCTCTCTCATACTATGGAACCCTAATTCTATAATTCAACTTTTTCAAGATTCAATAATATTGGTTAAAAGATGTATCAGACTATCAGCTTCCTCTAGATAACCTCAAATCATTTAACCTAAACATTTGAATTCTAAATAAATTTCCTTTGGATAAATGATAAGCTAAACCTGTTGGTTAATGTGATGAATTATAATACCCTGATAAATAAGAAGATATGGTAATAGCAAAGCGAACCTCGGGGCCAAGAAAGCGTTCATAGCCGATGTCACAAGAGTATGGTGCCCCTGTCTTTGGTTTGATCCCTCTCCAATGCTTGATGTACTTAGATGGTTCTCGGTCATGCTTGTTATATTCCTGAAACCATGAAAGAATTATGAATTGTCATGATGCAATCTCTTATCTCGATCTAGTATTTCTTACTTTATGCATAAAATACTGAAAGATATATGATGGAGTTGAAAATTTCTAATGCCTTGATTAAGTTGTTACAAACCAACAAAAGCAAAAGAACATGCATTCCTCTGTGAACAATAAAAAGATTTTGCTTAATGATTAACATTAGAGAGTAAAAGATTACCTTGACTATATCTGAACAAGTGTAGCAATACATCTCTTTAACCTTTCGAGCTACTTCAAACGAGTCTTCTGGTGGTACATGCTCTCCTCTTTCCTATATGAAACGTCAAAAATACAAGCAACCATGAATAACTAATCATGACACCATGCTACTCTAGACTCCATAGATCATAGTTTCCAAAATTACTATGCATGTTCAATCTCCATACTACCTGCAAACTTCAACACACTCAGCAAAAGTAACACGATATGATACCACTACCACTACTTGGTATTGCATGGATGCTTCTAAGATAAACTCTCATTTCCTATTCTTCTAATGGTTATTTTCTTAACTCCTAATAACCTCCTTGTTTGCTTTGTCAACAAAAATATATTAGTATACTACAGTAACAAAACTTACATTAAAAGAACTTTGCAAATATTAGAAGTTTAATTACATTTGGCATAATGTGCGTGACACAGGACACTTAACCAATACTCCCAAAAGCCACGACTGATGGGGCATGAGATTAAATCCTTTATCTCATAGCCCAGATCTAGGCTCTCGGCTGAACTCCCCTCGAGTGTGCCTCTCGTCTCTCACGCAGGTCAACCCACTCGAGCCCGGTATGAAAATGCCCCTGCATTAGTTTGATACTAAAGAATGGTATATAGCTTGGAAAAATTGTGGTATCAATGTATTGGATGGGATGCCCAAATCCATATCAATGTCTTGGATTTTGGCAAATGACAAGTCATATCCCCATTTCGTATCAGTGCCTGTATCTAGCATCTTAGTTTGATGGTTCTAGGTGCTTAGCATTGGCAAAATCAACTCCATCAAATTCAAATTTAAGATGCATTCAGCCTCACAAAACAATAGTCAGAAAAACTTCAATTACCAGAAACTCATATGGCGCGCAAAAACCCCGCTGGTTTAGTTCAATCAATTGAGGGTGGTTTTGCAGTGGGCAATAGATAGCTAACTCATATGAAGTGCAAAAACCCTGTTGGTTTAGTTCAATGAATTGAGGGTGGTTTTGGAGTGGGCAATAGATAGCTTCACATAGTGTTTGCAATCAACAAGCGAGAATTGTCCATAAAAGCAAGTTGGGAGGACAAACAAATGTGAGCATCCATTAGGTAATGGCATAGCAGCACCAATCTTATAATCCATACCATCTGACACATAGCTATGTAACAATGACGCGGACACGTGTGCCGGTGACTGACACAACTATGAGATGTCTGAAATGGTGCCTTTAAGAAAGTTGAAATGCACACACTTTGGTACGCATGTATTATAATAAAATATTTGTTATATTTAAACCAAGAGTTTTTACATAGAAATAAGAAAATAAATATATGAAAAGTAAAATAAAACATTTTTATCTGCCATGAGGCTATCCAATAACATTATAAATATGTAAATTTATAGAGGGAAGACTATCAAACAACTATAGTTGTGTTTAACAGCTTCGCAAATTACTGCACAAAGGAAGGAATGCACCAACCCCCTTTTAAATATCATTTCTTTAATAAAAAGTCGTTAAAATAAAAGGTGACATTGTATGTGTCAAGATGTGTGTTGTGATGTGTCGACACGAAATGTGTTTGACAAGAAATAAAACCTAAGTGCTGTGTCCTTGTTACATAATGTCAAATCTACAGACCAGGCAATAGATCATGCAATATTACTAACTTCTTGTTGAGAGGGGGGTGAGAAGGTCAAATTTCCTTTTAGTAGTGTGGTTAGTGTATTGGTCCAACTTCCAAGAAAGACGTGGGGAGGGGGTATGATGCCTCAAAGTGGTCGATTGTGTGCTCTTGGGAAAATTGCAAGGCAATAATTCCGATGAGTAGCGAATATTTTGATAAAATTCTTCATTGTGGTTGAGTGTTTCTTTTCCTCACATGATCTTAAGAAGGCTAGCCTGGTGATAGATTGATGCAAACAATACATTTATAGGACTACAAACTTCTGGCCGTAGACACGTACACCCAAAAGAAGCCTTGGTGCAAAGCCCATCCATTTGGCTGCATGGTGGAGTGAGAAGCGTGGAATGGAGCCCTCAACATCAAATGACATTTAGGATAGCTTTATATTTGTTAATAGTGTTATTTTTGCGTCTTTATTTGTTCATGAAAGTTTCTATTGGTGGATAGGGTCTTTTTTTCTTTAGTAAGTAGTCTATTTTTTAGATTTTTGGTCTAGTGAGGAGATATTCTGGCTGTTGTCCAACAGCTCTCCAAAGCCCGTTGTACTCCTTTACTTGATAGTTGAAGAATAGTTTTGAGTTTGAAGAATAGTTTAGCAATGTACTATTCGAGTGGTGTGATGCCTCCTAATAATTAATAAGACCCCAACTGATGTGCCGTTAAGGAAAGTATAGACTCCTTCTAAAGGCCCTACAAATTCCCCATTCCAATCGCTCTCCTCTTTCATCTCAGCTCCTACTATTGTTTCCTTTATTTTACACATATCAATGATTCAACACACTTCCATCCAACATCAATTGTGGCCAGACCTCTTGCCCTACATCTATTTTTTGGTATTAGAGCAAGTTTGCTCTAGTTACATCCTTATGAAGTAGTTCCTTTATGCTTCTTAGTGAGACATACGAGGGTTTTCTTTCATTGCCATTCCTCTAACCATGAGAGAGTTTCCTTTGTTGCAATTTCCTATTGTGAGAGGGTCTCACTGTACTTTCTCTTTGCAATTCTTCCGCTATGAAATATGTTTTGCCATGAACTGTTAGCCAAGGAAAGAAGCTTCACCGCAAACAACCCTCACTGTTGGACTGATCACCGTGGTACTGTTAGAAGGCATTCACCGGGGGTCACTTCCACAGTGAAGTCTTATATTTGTTAATGAGTGTTGTTTTTAAGTGGTATAAAATGCTAAAAAGGGAGCAAAATAAGTGGTAAGTGAGACCAAATAATACATATGATAGTCTATATAATAAATTTGGAATAATAGAGGGTGAGAAAGATGTCTACAAGCTTGCACGAACAAGATAGATGAATGCTAGAGATATAGATCATATTAGATACATCAAGGGCAACAACCAGAGAATCTTAGTGAAAGATGAAGAAATTAAGCAAGGGTGGAAGACTTATTTCTATAATTTATTAAACGAGGATAACGTAATTAATATAAGACCAGATGAAAATACTAGGAACATACAAAACTTCGTTGAATTAGGGTATCAGAGGCGAAAGCAGCTTTAGCTACGATGAAGACAGGTAAGACCTTAGGACCAGGTGGAACAATAGAGGTGTGGAAATGCATCAGGGAATTCGATCATCTTAGTTTACTAAGTTATAACAATATCTTGAAGACAAGAAAAATGCCAGATGAATGAAGAAGTATTGTAGTGTCTCTGATCAAGAACAAAATAAACATACAGAGTTGCATAAATTACCGCGACATCAAACTTATGAGTGAGATTGAAACTATGGGAAATAGTGAGAGAGCAAAAAGATTAAGGCAAAAAAAGATATCTGAAAACCAATTTGGATTTATGCCGGCAAGGTCTACCATCGAGGCAATCTTCTTACTTAGAAAAATGATGGAAAAGTTCAGAGAAAAGAGGAAGAATCTCCACATGGTCTTTATTGACATAGAAAAAGCATATGAAAGAGTCCCCAGAGAATTAATTTGGTCGGTATTGGGAAAGAAAGGAGCCCAAAATAGATATATTGACATCATTTATATGTATGAGGAGCAATAACCAGTGTTAGAACAATTGGTTGTGAGACAGGTGTCCAATCACAGTGGGATTACACCAAAGATCAGCCTTAAGTCCATACCTATTTGCTTTAATTATAGATGAAGTAATTGCTTATATTATATCCAAGATGAGGTCCCCAGGTGTATGTTATTTGCAGATGACATAGTATTAGTTGATGAGGCTAAGGATAAGGTAAATGCAAAACTACAACTCTGAGGATGCTTTGGAGTCTAAAAGTATCAAAATAAGTCGAACCAAGACGTAAGGATGCACATAGAGATGATCCACTGATCCAAAAAACTATCGTGTTTACAGTTTCATGACTTCAACCACATTTTTAATATTTACTAGTGAATTGCTGGCTTGTCAGGAAATAAGAAGTTTAGACAATTTAGTTAAAAGGGATACAAGATTATATGCATATGTGTTAATGAAAAAAATGATGTATAAAATTAAGTCAAGCACAACCAAAGAAACTTTACAGTTTTAGAAAGGTGGAAGTCAAAAGGTGAAAGTCAAGGGACTTTTACCCGCATGAGCTGCTGAATAAAGAGTGTAACATCCTTCCCAGCAATAGGAATAGATTTGATGCTGCTTCCAATAACATAACCATCTGCAACAGGTACAACATGTGTAGCCCCATCTCCAACATCCACTACAACCCCTGTCATTTCACACTGAGGTGAAGTATTGGTCAATCTAAAAAGCAAGCGCCATTCAATGGTTGTAGATAAGACAACTGATTGACAGAAGCAACAAATAAAGCCCTCAAGTAAAACCACACACAATTATATCTTGCATAGTTTGAAATGAAAAAATCTTACATAAATGCCAAATGAATCCAGCGGGTCAGGCATTAAGTTCTAAAGTGAAATGAAAAACAAACGATAACAGAGAAATCGATTATCTATTTCAAATGGCATAAAAGCAAGAAAAGAATAGCACAATCATATGCAACAGAAAAGTCAAACAAATTCAGACACGGGAGAATTGGGAAGGCTAAATGTAAATAATCAAGATTTTGACATTATTCAATGGCGCTCCACTCGCTCTCCTCCAATACAAGAATAGGTTAAGGCAATAGCATATCACTCAAGAAAGATAAAGCTTCAGTACCAGACAGGCTCTCTCTCCTTTCTTCAATCGTTCTGGAAGACAGACAATCAGAGTTAATGCACATTATGGGGATCTTCTCCTATGCCACATAACTAAGTATGTTCTCATCTCAAGATGTTCCAGAGATTAAGGTATTTAGACCCATTATTATAAGTCATTTAGGTGGAGTATGTAAGGTTATTGCCAAGGTATTGGTTAATAGAAGTATCATGGATTCTATTATAGATCCTAATCTATGTAACTTGGGTCTTAAACAGGGACATGTGTCTTGGTCTTAATCACAATACAAGGGTAATAAACCTTGTAAGCTACACGTCCATTTATGATATATAAATTAGAATACTTCTGTTTATATATGTGCTACAACACAGAAAGAACGTATAAGAAAATCATGTCAAGTGTTGGTTAGTGTCTGACACATGGCTAAAACACAGTTGTAACAGTGTCATGAATTCTCTTATAGGTTTATAACTCCTCATCTGTGTATAGACGACCTATATCAATGTCGGTCATGGATATGAAGTCACACTAAGCACAGAAAACTCAATAAGTTGACACGTAGTCCATTCAATTTACTTCACCTATTATGAGATATGTCAGCGAAATAACTTTTCTGACATAAGCACTACAACAAAGAATTTATTTAAATATAAATGACAATCATTTACACAAGTATATAAATAAAAGTTGTATTTCATAAAATGAGATTTGTTTGAATCAGAGTATCCTTACTGTCCAACATGATTCAATTCTCAAAAATACAGTGTCCTTGTTATTTGCTCCTAATAAAAGTGGCTTTTTGACTGATAAATGAGATCATTGGCTTGGTTCATATAGCAAATTGTTATAGGATAATCAAAAAGATTAATTTAGAGAAAGCCATGACCACATCTAATGTGGATCCTTGATAAGATGCATTTATTTAAGACAGTGTGATCTAGTGGTGCACCTCCACTGTGTTCCTCAATCTTGATTCTGGAGACCAAGCCAGATTATCGGTATTCCCAATGGCTTTTGGACAAAAGAGATCTTTCACTCTCATTTTTTTTGTTTTTTGTTTTTTTGTTTAACTTTTTACCATTACCGTAGAAGCAATTTATATCCTCTTAAGTGTCCTCAGATTGCCTCGTCCTTTATGGTCTAAAAATCTCAAAGACAGTTTGCTGGTCTCCCTCCTTTAATAATTACAATCGTTCCCACTGGAGCCTCTCTCTATCAAGTTGTTCATATCAATCTCCTCTCAATTTGGGAGAAGCAACTTGTTGACGCATCAATTGTAAAAGTGTTTTAACTGTTATAAAGATCGAATGAAAATATGTGCTTCTATCTTAATTTTGTGAACATTATAAACTCCCATTTAAATGTTTGGGTCTTCGAATAAATTAGATCCTTGAGAAAGCAAAATTGGGACACCATAGGACTAAGATGAGTCCGGGAACCACTAAAATATGGGTGAATCCCATGTCGCCAACGTATAACACACACTCCCATTTGGTGTTGAGAACATGAATAGGGGTATTTTTGCATAGTTAGGATTTCCCTAAATAAGGAAAGAGATGAACCATTCTTATAATCTTTTCTCTATTAAAGAAGTAGCCTTGCGCTGGCCCTTTTATGTTTTGTGCTGCTGCTGACTGAGACATTCGTCATACCCTTGATTCAGCCTAAAATTTGGCACACTCTACTGCCTCTTGCATACAAAGTTTAAAAAGGCTAGTTCGGGAATTGAGGCGTTTTGTCTCAAAAAGGCAAGGCGTAGCCTCGAGTCGTAAGCCTCAATGTTTTTTTTAATAAGTGCTTAAAAATTCTAGAAAAAATATAATTAATTCTACAAAAATTAGAAACAGCATATCATGTGAAAAAATAACTTAAATAAGCATAAAAGTAATTGAAGCTATAACTTTTAACTTAGGAGCGACGTTATCGGGAATGCTTGAAAAAAAAAAAGTTTCTTAGAAACCCCTCTCGCCATCTTCAATCATATTATAAAAAAAAAAAAAAAAAATTAAAGAAGGAAAAATAATAAAAGTTTACATGTATTTATGAAAAATAAGGCAAAAACCCAAAATATGGTCACATACCTAAAAAATTCTTCAATGCTTTAATTTCTTGCTTGAGTTTGGTGAGATTCCTCACAAGAAAACCGTAGGAAGTGACGATTGTGACTCCGATAAGATTTGAGCTCTCTAGGAGAATATCTCTAAAATGGGAAAAACTAGGGTTCAAAGAGTAGATTTAGGATTTCTCTAAAAAAAAGAGTTTTGGACAACCCAATATAAACATTTTAGGTCGTTTTAAGCATAGAAGAGTAGTAGAGGGGGTATTTTGGAAAAAAAAAAAAAAGAAATAAGCAAAAAGAAAAAGAAAAAAATGGCCCCATAGTTTAGGGATTTACCGCCTAAATTGAGGCTTAAGCCTCAGTTGAGCCTCGAGGCTATACCTCACTCAATTGAGGCTTAAGCCTCAGCTTTGTACCTCAAGGCTATAGCCTCGAGGCATATGCCTCTTCCGCTTCTTTAAACCATGCTTGCACGAAGGCCAACGTTTATCTTGTCCGTTATTGCCTCTTGCATATGGTTCCATCCTCAGTCGTCTAAGATACTAGTGCCCAGAAGATCTGTTGAGCTACCATCGATTCTGCTGCTTCTTCTGCAAGAGCAATTGCACTAGACAACTGAGCGGTCAAGTTCTAACCCCTATCCCTTTGTTCTATTTTGCTTCATATATTTACTTTTTTTTATAAGAATTTCACTTCATAATGTAAACACCCCTCTTGGGACCTACCTTGTAGTTTGTAGTTTGGACCTCGAGTTTTTTTGTGTTTGGGGTTGTATTGTGGTTGGTGATTAGTAGAAAAACAAGCTTTAGTACATATCTCTAGCAGTTGGGATGTTTGTATTTTGTTCCCTTTGTTGTGTGCTTGGACTCTGCCACTCTGTGCATGTTGACCAGATCCACCCCTGAGCTTGGTTTGCACCACCATTGTGGAGATAATGAATCCATATTAGGAGCTTGGAAGGGTTTCTATTTACCCCTTCTAGTTTAAATCGTTCAAATAACCTACACTTTCCAACACCTCAATTTATTATGCGCCCATGTTTCCATTCCCACCTCTATAGTAGTAAAGTTAAAGGCATCCAAAAAAATTCTCGTGCAGTGTCTTCTCCAACGAGGATAAGTGCACCTAGCAGATTGGTATGTTGTTTGCACTCTCAAAAAGGATGATGGCTTGGTTTAGGAATTAGAAACTTAAGAATCCTCACTTTTCCCTCATTGTAAGGCAGTTGTGGGCAAAACGTACAGATCCAAATCCTTAAATCTGAGTATGAAAGTTGCAGGTCACCCAGGGTTTTAAATTTCGTTGAAACCACCTAATTTCCGACCTCTACTGAAATCGAAACAATAAATATTTCGATTTCGTATTAATTAGCATATTTTCTCCAATAATTCATATATTTTCTCAAATATTTAAGGAGTAAATTAAGATTTCCTTAATTTTAGGGATTGGAGAGAGAGAAAGGGGTAAGATTTGGTTCTTAAATTCCTATAAATAAGGGATTTTGATAAATCTAACTGTTTTTTCTAAGATTTTACCGAAATTTCAAAATCTGGGTTGAGTCTTTGTGAGATAATTCCCAAAGACATGGGTTCGATCCCGTTCTTACCCTAGGGGGGTTTAGGGGTTAGGAGGGGGGAATAATAAATGTTTATCTATAAAAAACAAATAGTTGGAAACCTGTTTAATGTGAGTTCAATACAACCCTCTCCTAGATTAATGGATGGTGTGGAGATTCACCTCTTTCTAAGCATAATTGCTCTATTTTTCAAAGAGCTGTTGACCAAAGGCTAAAGTTAGTGATTACTTGGATTAGATCCAGACTAATATTATTTAGAACCCAATAATTGTAATGGTCTGTCTAAAATAACCCTCAGAACCTATAAGTCATATTTGTCACCTGAACATAAACTAATTTGGACTCCCGACTTTTCTACATATTTCACTGTTTAGTTCAATTAATCTTATAAGTAACCCAATCCCTTGACCAGGTGGATTCAATGTGTCTCACTTGGAAAAAAAATTAACCAGATTTCAGTTGGACAAAAAGAAATTTTGCACGACTGATCCACGCTCATTTTGCGCTCTCTATCAAGAAATCTCGCTTCCCTTAATACATAAGGACTTATTCAGTAGATACTTAATACCTTCTACTCACTTCAATTCAACTGATTCACATCCCATTTATGGTCATCTTCTTCCTCTAATATATACACACTAAAACCTAAATCTCCTGTCCTCCTTTTCTTCTAACCACCAATGTTGCAATGAAAGAAACACTAAAAATTGTTGAATTCTGCAAAATAGATAAGAAACAAATGTGAACCAAAGATCCAACACTACCAACCTTAGAAGTTGTGTACCCAGCAGCGAGAGCAAGCACCGGCTGCACTGCAATATAAAGCCCCGGGACATTAAACGTCTCAAACATAATTTCTCCGGTGTACTCACGATTCTCGGGAGCAGTAAGCGGGCTCTCAGTCAGAAGGAAGTAGTGATCCTCTGGGTCGCACCGCAAGTAATTGAATATACACTGTTGCCAAAATCTCTCCATCGTGTCCCAATTCTCCACCTGACCGTGATGAATCGGGTAACTGAGATTATAAGTACTACTCGATCGAGATCGAGCTAATGCCTCGTCTCCGATAAAGAAATCCAGATCAGCCATCACGCCGGCGCTGTGCTGAGCGAGCCAATTGCTGCCCTTACCGGAACTCCTCGACGGGTTCAAGAAGGACTCGTTGACAGCAACAACTGTCGGGATTATGAAGCATGGCTCGACGTTACCGGCAAAGCCCATCTTAGTATACCTGAAATTTAGAAGCAAATTTTAAAAAAAAAAATCTGTTAAAGAAAGTAAAAGAGGGATTTTGTCGAACAGGTGGTGGGGTGATGTACCCGGTGCCGTTGTCGATGACCACAGCGGGACGAGATGCAGCGGCGTCCATTGGAGAAAGGATTGTGTGTGGTGGATCTGCGGTTGAGATCCGAGGAATGTTTAAGGCATGGGATCATGGTCGTGGTGGGCACCTCGGGAATCGGGAGAGAGATCTTGATAGCGATCTCGACGTCGATCCCAAGCGAAAGCGGCAAATCAACTCACATCTGAGGATTACTCCATCCATTTCAACGACGCACGGAGGGGTTGCAGAGTGAGATCGTCATCATAGCTTTCTTGGCTTCTTTTCTTAGCAATCAAACAACACAACTCTCTTTCTTCTCTAAAAGCTTAATGAAGAATTTTTCTTTAGCTTCTCAGCGTGAATGTTCCAACGCTAAGGAATATCATAGTACCCGTTCGCTTTCAAAACCGACGTACGAAAATAGAGCCGTTCTATGACACGTTGACACGGGATTCTGTATCAAAACTTCTGACTCATAAGTCCTCGAAGTACTACGTGGCAACTCTTTCGGCCCACTGATCCATGAATGTTTGCCGACACCTTCGTGGACATACACACCAAAAACCAGCCCAATAGTTGATTTTTGTAGCCGTTGGATTTGAGCAATTTTTTTTTTTTTTTTTACCGTAGTCTTCATGATTCATTCTAAGCCCACGGCGACAAAGTGCTCAAATCCAATGGCTAAAAATCAACAATCATGCTGATTTTTGGCGTGTAGGTCCACGAGTAAAACTTTGATGACAGCGGACTTATGAGTAAACTTCCGACTCATAAGTCCTCAAAGTACTACGTGGCATGTCTTTCGGGCCCACCAATCCATGAATGTTTGCCGACACATTCGTGGACCTACACACCAAAAATCAGCCCAATAGGTGATTTGATTTGAGCACTTTTTTTTACCGTGGGCTTCATGATTCATTGCAAGCCCATGACGACAAAGTTCTCAAATTCAACGGCTAAAAATCAACAACCATGCTGATTTTTGGGTGTAGGTCCACGAGAAAAACTTTGATGACAGCCGACTTATGAGTCAAAACTTCTTGTCTCATAAGTCCTCAAAGTACTATGTGGCAAGTCTTTCAGGCCCACCGATCCATGAATGTCTGCCGTGCACTCACACACCAAAAATCAGCCCGATAGGTGATTTTTTCTAGTCGTTGGATTTGATCACTTTTTTTTACCATGGGCTTCATGATTCGTTCTAAGCCCATGATGACAGTGCTCAAATCCAGTATCTAGAAATCACCAATCATCAAGTCCGATGACATCAACAATATGAGCCACGTGGCATACTCTTAGAGGATGTTGACCATATAATCTACAAATAAAAAATCAACATGATTATTGATTTCAAGTCGTTGGATTGGAGTTATTTTCATGGGTCAATTTAAACCGTGGGAATTTGAGCATTATTGACCATTATTTGGGGTACAAAGATCCAAAGGTTTGAAATCAAGAATCAGGCTTGGTTTGTAGGTCCAGCTAGGGATTGGAAAAAAACCCATACGGTCAGAGTCCTCTAAGAGTATGCCATGTGGCATAAATTGTGGGATGTCATCGAAGTTTTACTCAGGTCCACCAAAGTATGAGCCAAACATTCATGGGTTGTGGGCCTGAAAAGGTGTGCCTCTTGGATTGGGCCGTTGAACTGGCCCGGCCCATTTGCAACCTTAGTTTGACATAACTAAATACATATATAGCATTTTAAGGTTATAATAATTACATTATAGATGAGATGGTTGTACATGTTTATAATACAGTGCGGTTGACTAAGATTTAAGTCTAACCTATCTTTTTTAGTGAAAATAGGCAAACTAGGGTTGGGCCGGGCTCGGCTTTGGATTGAGCTGGCTTGAGGCCCAAATTGCTTTACTACAGCATATGACAAAAATACGGTATAGGAACAGTTCCAAGTATAATTCGGGATTGTGATTTGAAAGTTCGTTTAAAAATTCAGGAACAAATAAAATTAATTAAAAAATACTGATTTTTTCTGCACTTTTTACAATTTAAAATCACTTTTTACAATTTAGTCTTTTAAAGTGCCCTTAGATTTTAATCCTTTAAAATATAGGGCACCCACCATATACTACAAGGATTGTTCCCCCCCCCTTGAACAAAATCCTGGCTCCGTCGCTGCCCCCACACGTGTAATTAATAGACACATGTGGAGAGGAAAGATTGTGCTTGGTCCAAAGCCTCACCATGCACACACACACACACACACACACGTGCGTGTGGGCGCTTGAGGTGCATTTTACAAGTACACATCATCGCGAGGAGTTGAGGAGCAACTTGGAGCACTGGGTTCCTATTGATCATACTCAACCTGCAACTTCAAAGGCAAATCTTCTAATTTGATTTTGCTTCTTTTACTCAAGTTTCAAACTTGATCCAATATAGAGAGCCACTCCACATTCTCAAAAATGCAAAGGTTTAACTTGTCACACAGCCAAAGGTTTAGGAACCTTCTAAATACTCTAAAACTCTCAATACTTCTTCCCTTCGGCCCTTTCAAAGCTTTTAACTTCTTTTTGGAATTCTTTTGACAGGTTCTACAATTTTCCAAATGTCTCCATATTACAGGGTATTACTGTTATTATAATTAAGTTTTAGCAACACTAAAGGCCCGTTTGGCAACACCGAAACAAGTTATTTTTTTGCTTCCAAAAGTAAAAAAAGTTGAAAAGTTTGTTTGGGTATCCATTTTGGAATTGCTTATCAAAAGTCAAAATCTTGCTTTTTGTGGAAGCAAATATTTTTGCTTCTTACTTCTAGTGGAAGCAAAAGTCAAAAAAAAAATGCAGAACTAACGCTTCTAATTTTGAGTGAATCTTTCTAAATGTCAATTTTACCCTGGTAAACTTCATATTATAAAGCGTAGATAGAAAATATCTTATGAAGGAGAAAAAATAGGGATGGTTTGCTAACGAGTAGGTCAATAGACCATCTTTTTTTTTTTTTTTTAAATAATTACCCATAAAATGACTCATTTGGTGCGTTGTTTATTATTGACCATTTATAATTAAAATCTTTTAAAAATAACAACATATGTGATATTGGTTTATGATCTTTATTAATGGTTTATTAGAATATAATATGTATATAAAATTATAAGAAAATGGCTTTTTGACTTAATTCATGCCAAACTAACTGTTTCACTTTTTGACTTATAAGTCAGTGTTTCACCAAACAAACTTTTGCTTCTAAATGATAACTTTTAAATTCAACAACTTAATTAAGAAATTACTTTTTACTTCCACTGGTTTGCCCAACGGACCCTACATCTATTCTATTTATTAATGGACGAATGCCCTTTTTGCGTTACAGTCGGCTATATATTTTCATATGTTTCAGAAATGCCCCTCTTTTGATTTTTTTTCATTTTTTTATATTTTTTTTTTACTTCTTAGGGTTGTTTTGGTCATTGCACACTTTTACTTTTTAAATCTAGCTAAACACATTAAATGCATTAACGTCAACGTGCTTCAACTGCTTCTCTCCCTTCTCTCCCCTTCTTTAAATGAATAGCATTTGATGACGGATGTCCATCATCAGCGTTGATGACGGGACCACAGTGTGTGACGCGTGGCACACTATTAGAGTCCACTAACCTTATGGATGTTTGGCCCATCCCTAGATAGACTAATGCAACAAAAATCAGCATGATTAGTGATTTCTAATTAACCTTTGGATCATAATGCTTGAAATCCACGGTTAAAAATAAACCAAGAAAAAAACTCTAATTCAACGTATAGAAATTACTTATTAGGATAGTTTTAGTGTGTAGGTCCACCTAGGGATGGGCCAAACATCCATACGGTTAATGGTTTTCTAAGAGTGTGTAACGTGGCATCAACTTGGCACCAATTATTTGGTGTCAAAATTTAATTTTTGCACAAAAAGTAAAAATTAACTTAAAGTTCATGTACTTACCCCATTATTAGAAGAGTAATGATCGTATGGTCCAAAGTCCATGGACGTGCATGTGATGTCATTTTTGTCATTGGCTAAAAATGTACCTCGAGTTACATGCTAAATAGTGATGCTAAAATTCCACAGTTAAAAATCAACTCCATGAAAACGACTCCAATAGAATACTTAGAAATCACTAACCAGATTGATTTTTTTTGCATGTAGGTTCATTTAGGGATGTGCCAAGCATCCATATAGTCGGTGGTCTGTAATAGTGTGCAATTTCTTCCAAATAATGCTCAAAATCCATTGTTAAAAACAAACTATGAAAAAGACTAATCAAATAATACTAATCAAGATGAATTTTGGTACGTAGGTCCACTTAGGGATGGGTCAAACATCTATACGATCAGTGATCTCTAAGAATATGACATGTGTAAGGTGCACGTAGATCGCACGTGTCACCCCTAGTGTCTATATAATAAAAGGGGTGTAGGTGTAAGCCAAAATCTGTGTTACAATGAGGTCTCAAATATATTTGAATGGTATTGTGAACCTCAAGCTCAATACTAGTCAAAATTTAACAAAAGCAAATCCTAGCTCAATCACCCACGGGAATATTGGAAGGGGGTGATTTTTTGGCACGATATCCTAAAAAAAAATCAACCTTGATCTCTATGTAGGCTTCACATGGGCGTGTCATGGAGATTATGCTCGACAATCCAACCATACATTAAGTTATCATCGTCATCATAAAAAATCAGTCACTCCAGCATTATTAACTATTTAATTAAAAGGATATATAGTTTCCCGAGTATGGACAACTCACCATGTTATTGGAATGGGCTGATTTTTGGTGAGGATGATCTCCAACCTTGATTCATATATCCATGTGGGCCCTGCATAGGTACATCAAATGATGTGTCAAGATAAGGCATGCCAAAATATCCTAATGACTTTATGCCGGCCCACATGGGTGATTCAATTATTAATTTTATTGGTGATGAAGATCATCTTCGCATAAAAGTAGTAAATTCTGAAATTTCTAACCATATCAAATGTGGTGATGTGTGTATTTGACGCAAATCTATGCAAAATACAAGCGTGCTGCTATGGTTCCCCTTACTTTTCATAGCAAATCTTATTTGGTTGGATGATCCTTGGCTGAAGTAGGAGCAAATGAGAAAAGGATGTACACTCTATCTTCTAGGCCATTAAGAGGACAAACAATTACAAGGAAAAGATAGCATTTCCATCATTTAGTGCCATTTTTGTGAAAAGATGGACTAGCTAGAAGCCACTTAGGGAATCCATTTATTTTTTCTTTCTTTTTTTCACATGCAAAACAAAGAGGGAAAACTTGTTGACAAGGTCTCCGGGTTTTCATAAGTATATGTGGTGCAATTTTATTGGTGTTGGACCCATTTTATTGGACACTAAAATTATCATTTTTTTTGCATAGCTGGTTTTGGCGTCGGTGTGTGCCCATTCAGTACATGTCAGCATGGGCCCATATCAAGTTTATAATATTCTATTGTCTGGTAGCAGAGGAAATTATACCTCACGGTCCTCACGCGATGCTTAACACAAAGGGCATCACTTACATCAAGGACGATCCATCAATGCATTAGAATGTGGGGCGACATGATTTGACATGAGAATAATCCAAAAAGTGTTATGGGTCCACCTCCCAAAATATTAATGTTAACTTATGTGACCCTTTTTGTGTCAAGCATTGTGTGAGGCAAAATTTTACACACTTGCACCAAGATCCGCTTCACATAAAAGAAAATTTACTTAAAAACTTGGGCATGTTGTAATGGAAACGGCTATAACTGATGGTTTACCGATGTTTATCTGCGTTGGTTACAATATTGCCATCAATACTGTACGTCCCGATCAAGAGTTATATATGTATGCGAGTTGACCAAAGAAAAATAAAGAGAATTACATCCTATTCATAACATGTTATCAGCACGAGAAGCTCCAAGCTCCATTATTTTTTGTCTAGGCGTGAATTGTTTGTGAACAAGGATAAACATTTCTTTGAAAAGTATTTATCTGTTTTAGTTGTTCTGCTGTAAATTTAATTTGGTCTTCTAGGGTTTTGGATTGCAAAAGACAAGATAGATTCTGATTTTATTTTGGTTGATGGCTTGCATCTTTGAAAAGCATCAATTAGGGTTTCTCTGTTTCATTCATAATGCGATTTATATATTGGTCTTGCATGTATAAATCCCAACAACCACCAACACAAAAAACAATCTCTCCCAATCATATGGAGAAGTCACTGGTTCAATCACATGTTTTCGTGGGCCCCTATTATTGCAGTGACTATGCACCCTTGATATAGTTTTGATCCATAATTTGATCATGGTTTGTGTTTTATAATGTTTTCTATATGCATGCATTTTGCTTCAGAGAGAGCTAATTGTGTTTCACCATTATAATAACTGTTGTAATGGTATACTTATTTTCCAATTCTTTGGAACAGTCATTATTACGGGATAAGTAATGGTCGTTATATTTGTGGCCGTTATTTTACTATCCTACTTATTAATGCACGAAGGCACTTCTTGCGTTACTAACAAAATCTTCATTACTAAAAAATAATTTAATAAACTTTTAATTAATTTTTTAATAAATTTTTTTAAAAGCTTTTTAAGGGTTCTTTAGTTTTTACGTGACTTTTATTTTTTCTTCAATGTGAACTCATTTAATGTGTTCACATTGAAATGGTGGTGTGTGATCTCCTCTCCACGAGAAAAAAAATTGATGAGGGATGTCTATTATCAATGTTGACGATGGTCTATAGTGTTAGGTTGGGAATATGATGTGTCCTTGGTACACTAATTACCAGACTGATCAAAATATGATTGTTTTTGGACCCGTTTAATCATCAGGTTAGGTCTGGATGTCCTGGTTAGACTTTTTTTTTTTTCTTTACTTGATACTGATTATCTTGTAGATCCATTGACATGAGTAAAACTTCTATCACAGCCTTTTGACAGATGCTTCTATCACAATGAAAATCACAGGCCACGTGGCACACTCTTAGTGGACGCTGACCTTATGGATGTTTGGCCAGTCCCTCTGTGTACCAGAAAAAATTCGCTGGTCCCCGAGTCCTTCAAACTTTGAAGGTCCCCTTCCAAAATATTTGATACGTACCCTTTGTTAACCACCCTTAACCAACTAATCAAGGGGTTAACGTGGGTAGGGTTTAGGCCTTGAAGTACGTGTCTGACATTTTGACGGGGGACCTTCAAAGATTGAAGGACCCCGGACCAGCGAATTATTTCTCCTCAGTGGACCGCTAAACCAATGTTTAAAGGAGGCCGTTTTAATGGTTAAATGGACTGGGGGCATTACCGTTAAAACGGATTGAAACAGCCAGGGGCAAAAATAGAAAAAAATGGGATTAAACGGGTTTTAACGGAAAAAATGGCACTGAAATTCAAATTTTGAAATTTGAAAATAAAAAATAAAATGAAATTTAACAGATTTTAACAAAAATTAAACTGATTTTAACGGATCAAACGGATTTAATGGCCATTTTTTTCACAAAATTTTTCAGAATTAAACGGCTGTTTAAAAGATTTGAACTGCCATTTAAACAAAAAAAAACGGCCGTTTTTTTTAAAACCGATAAAACGTGTTTAAACAATTTTAATGGAAACAGGCTTGGCGTGTTACGGTTTAAACGGCCATTTTTAAAACCATGCTCTAAACCAATTGAAGATATTTTCATGGGTTGATTTTAACGGTAAGAAATAGAGCATTATTGAGCGTTATTTGGGTGCAAAGATCCAAAGCCCGAGCCTTCTTTCAATTTTCTGGTTCCTAAAAGAAGACACTTACCAAAGACAAATGGTCAATGGAGAAAGAGATGAAAACTTGGTGAAACTTGTTCTCCCGGTTCTCCTTTCCTACTACACTCACGTGGCATTCTCACATGCCATGGTTGGAGTTGGACAATAGTTGTCTAGCTGAGCTGGACCACATGTCCACTCTAAAAAAATGGACCTGACGTACGGTAATATGATACCAGCTCAATGGCAACGGTGGGATATTTGTATGACATATTATTCCCATATCCAATGGTTCACATTGAGATTAAACGAGCTATCCCACGCTCTGTAAACAATTGGATTCAAGAGATCTGCAGTCCACGTGGCAACGACTCAAAAGTGTAAAACAGTCATTTTAAGTATTATCAAAGTGCAGATCTCCTTAATCCGACGGTCAATTAAACGTGGGATGTCATTTCTAATTTCATTTTGGAAAATGCTGTCCCACGTGTTAGTACCGGACAAAAATATCTGCGGTTTGAGGCCATTGACCATTGGATTCAAGCGATCCATCCACGAAGTAACAAACTGCCTAAATCTCTTGAATCCAACGGTCAATGGCCTCATTACCGTACCGATCTTCCGAACTCCCACGTAATTCTGTCCAGGTAAAACTTGTGTCACAAGATGTTGTGACGGAACACGGTCACAGCACTCAATACGAGCCACGTGGTATACTATTAGAGGACAATGACTGTATGGATGTTTGGGCAGTCCCTCGGTGGACTGGTACACAAAAAATCAGCTTGATTAGTGATTTCTAACTGATTCTATTGAAGTTATTTTCATGGGTTGATTTTAACGGTAGACATTTGAGCATTATTGAGCGTTATTTGGGTGCATAAATCCAAAGGATGTAAATCACTAATCAGGCTGATTTTTGGTTTGTAGGTCCACTGAGGGACTGGTCAAACATCCATACGGTCAAAGATCTCTGATAGTGTGCCACGTGGCTCGTATTGAGTGCTGTGACCGTGTTCCATCACAACATCTTGTGACACAAGTTTTACTCAAACTCATGAGTCATGACACCCATCCCAAAAGATAAAGTGGGTTGCTCTCTTTGTGGCATTATGGTTGCCACGTGGTACACTCTTCAGGGCTATTGACCATGTGGATGTTTGGCCCACCTTTGGTGGGACCTACATACCAAAAATCAGCCGGATTAGTGATTTAGTCGTTGGATTTGAGTACCCCAAAAAATACTCGATTTCAAAAATTAACACCATAAAAAAGACTCCACGAAAAAGACTTAAATCCAACAGCTAGAAATCACCAATGAGAATGATAGTGAGTGTGTAGACCCACCTAGGGATGGACCAATAGGATTGATTTATTTTTGAGTTGTAAAATAGAAGAACAGTTTTGGAGATAAAGCCAAACAAAAAGAAAATGCATTCAATCCCGACCAAACGCGACTTGTTGAACCTTTACCTAACAAAGAGGATCTAATCATACTCGTAGTGCAGTGGTGGAAGGTTGTGCCACACTTACCAAGATGTTAAATCGATTCCACTCCACTCAAGCAAGCGTGTGAAATGGATGGATTCGGTTCGGGTTCAAATTGTACCCATTCTGATTATTAGTTGGGGTCTGAAAAGATTGGTAACCCGGTATCCATTACCCGTTCACCGACCCAATTTTTTTCCAGGTCCAAGTCCCAAATCCAACTAATCGGGTCCACATCAATTGGGTTGTCAGGTAATCAGATACCCATTGACAACTCTATTCTCAAGTCCTTATCAAATGCTTTAAAAATCAAATTTACAGATTTTAATTATTTATTGAGAAAAAAAAAAGGGAAAAACGTTTACGACCACCGAATATGAGCTTACCTAATGCATTTCCAATTTTCCAAATTTAAGTGGTGGCTAGAAAATAACAAGGCATGATCTGTCCATTTCTGTTACATAGCCTCTTGTCTCTACCGTACAAGGCGTTACAAAGCGAGATCGACACCTCCATTTCCATTTCTTATGAAAACACCAAATCATTATATGCGCCATGAAATGCCATTGTAGCCAGAGAGTGGGAGGAGCACTATGGAGAGCAAAATCACAGTCTCGAGAATTAGACAAAAGGGTATCCGTAAACGCCGTGTGTTGAATGCTAGACCACATATGAGGCATAAAACTAAACTTATGTTGAAAATTCCATATTGTTCTCTGTACCCAAGGTAAGCAAGAAAACACAATCATCGTCGTCATCATCACCGTCGACACCATTATCTCAAATGTTCGGGGTCTGCATCATAAATCCTATTTCGCTGTTTGATGGTATTATTGAAAATGATGCGCAATAATGCAACCATCTATTATTTTTAGTGATTGATTGGGGTCTAGCAGCCAAACAAGGAACAGAGAAGAAATAGACCATGTGGGAGAAACAATTAATTAGAACCATTATTAAGATTCTAACAAGGGATTTATTTTTTATTTTTTAATTTTAAGTATAAGAAGGGATTGATGGGTTTTAATGATTTTTAAGTAGATTTGTACAGTCTCAGATTTCAGGAGCACATGCGATGACCTAATTTGTTTAAGGTGCATAGTGTGACAAGGGGTGTTGTGAAGCTGGAACCTTAAATCTATACTTAGATAATCTCATCAATGAGCAATGCAGTATGATGATCAGAACCGTATGATTGGATTTTTCTTGAGAATTAAGAAAAATGTTCTAACTAATCTAAGGAGAAGTCTACAGATCACATGGTTGCAATAATTTGACCAAGTTTAAAAGATCACATTACAATGTATTACAGTATTTGCCAAAAAAAGGGAAAAAAAAAACAGAAAAAAGAAATAGGGACTTGGCTACTGTAATTGGAGTAAAACTTTGATTACAGCAGACTGTCATCCAGGCCGATGACAGCCCACAATATGAGTCACGTGGCATACTCTTAGATGACTCTAACCGTATGGATGTTATGCCAATCCTTAGCTGGATCTACAGACCAAAAATCAGCCTGATTAGTGATTTCAAACCTTTGGATCTTTGCACCCCAAATATTTGTCAATAATGCTCAAATTCCCACGGTTAAAATCAACCCCTGAAAATAACTCCAATCCAACGCCTAGAAATCACTAATAGTGTTATTTTTGGTTTGTAGGTCCACCTAGGGATTGGCCAAACATCCCTAGAAATCACTAATCATGGCATGTTATTATTGGTCAGTATCCTCTAAGATTATGCCCCGTGGCTCATATTGTGGGCTCTCCTTGGCCTGGATGACAGTCCGCTGTCATCAAAGGTTTACTCCTGTCATTGCCGTTATTTTGAAAAAAGTAAAACGTTGAAAAATAATATTATTTTGACCATGACGTGATCTATTATAACGACCATTATAATAGGCATAACCGAAACGATATATGTCGGTTACAAGGACGTATTTAAACCTTGGGTAGCAGGACCATAAAATTGTGGGTTTGTACCCCACAAGCCCTCAAATTATCTGTACCCCATCAATGAGGTGCCCCACCAATTGAACGGTCCAGATTGATTAGTTGGTGAACCACAACGAGCAATGCATTGATGTTCACCATAAAATTTGAGTAATTAAATTGTAAATGCAGATCGTACATTCCCCACATGCATTTTGTCACACAAACACACATAAAAATCACAAATCCATTTCACGAATCCTTCCAAATCCAAACTTCCCATCCATTGTTCACTAATCATTTTCATTAATGTAATTTACCTAAACACCCCCATTCAACATCGCACAACAGCAGCTCATTGAAAAGAACATTAGGGGCATGTCTGTCATTCTCTCGGAGCTTTCAATCAGTTTGTCTCGAACCAAAAGAGGGCCACGATTATTTCCCCTCAACCAACGAACCATGTCCTTCCCACTAGGGCACTCCCTGTACCCAAGAGTAAACCATTCCCTCACACCCTGATGTGATCGAAGCCGATCACAGCCCAAGGTACGAGACACGTGGAACACGGTTAGTGGATTCGGACCGTATGGATGTTTGGCCAATCACTAAGTGGACCTATAAAACAAAATTGAACCTGATCTGTGATTTTTAAGCATCGGATTGAAGTAATTTTCATGGGTTGATTTTAACCGTAGGAATTTGAGCATTATTGAGCGTTATTTGGTTGCAACGATCCAATGGTTGTAAATCACTAATCAGGATGATTTTTTATTTTCAGGTCCACCTAGTGATTGGCCAAACATCCATACGGTCATAGACCTCTAAGAGTGTGCCACGTGGCTCATACTGTGGGCTGTGATCGGTTTCGCTCACATCGGGGTGTGAGCGAAGTTTACTCCTGTACTCAAATGCGCATGTTAGCTGTCTCTACAATCATTACACTCGAAAATCAAAACAAGCCAAATACAAGAGAGTAAATGCGCCGAAGCTAACCTACGCACCCTATGGGGCTACACACACACACACTCTCTCTCTCTCTCTCTCTGTTTTTCAAACTACACTGTATTGAGTGTTCAGCGAATTTAATGGATCTGTTGTGGCATCGCGTATCTTTATCGTCTGCAGACTTAATTGCTGCAAACTGCAACAACAGCGAGTTATAACTGTCCCTCCTCTCTCATCAGAATCAAGATCGATCGTATGATCTACTTACCACAGTTCGTGGCGTATCGTTCTTATGTCATTTCCGAAAAGTTTCGGATGGGTCGCCCTTTCGATCTCCGATCGGGTGTTGTTTTCCTCGGCTGCAGAGAAGATCATTTCGAAACGAAACCTTCTCGAATCTAGGGTTTATATCTTTCCCTCTCGAGGGAGATCCCTCAGAGATCGGTTTCTTCAGCTTCAGCCTTTCGAAAGAGAATCAAATGCGATGAGATCGATCGAGGTTTGAGGCTTTGAGCTTTGTTCTTGCTATTTTGGCCGCTCGATTTGTTTGTTTGAGTTGGATTGATTGAAATTTGTTTCTTGAGATGAATCCTCTGTGCTGCATTGCTCCGGTTTCCATCGATCGGGACCGAAGTAACCCTGCTGTGGTTAAATCTTCGTCGCAGTCTTCGTTAGGGTTTGATAACTCCGTTAGAAATGTTGGGTTTGGATCGAACAAGCAGAGTTTTTCTACTCAGGTTTCATCAGTGGGTACTGATTTGGATTTTGGGGTGTCTGGTGCTGCAAATCATGAGTCGGAAGAGACTGTGACTGAAAGAAGAGATTCGAAGGGTTGTTGTAGTAACGGTGTTGTGAGTGGCAGTATAGCTGGGATTCTTTATAAATGGGTGAATTACGGAAAGGGTTGGAGGTCTCGGTGGTTCATGCTTGAAGATGGAGTTCTTTCATATTATAAAATTCATGGGCCGGACAAAATTTCAATGAGTCCTGCGAGAGAGAAGGGTGTTAAGGTGATCGGGGAGGAGTCCCTGAGGTACATTAGGAAGGCCAACTCGGGCAATGGTTTATGTCGGTCGGCGAAACGGTGGAAGCCATTTGGAGAGATCCATTTAAAGGTTTGATTTTTATTTCTTTCCTTTTTAACTGTTTTTAGTTGAGTAATTTTGTTATAGTTCGACTATAGTGTAGATGCAATGCACTACAGAGAATTGGTTTTATAGAGAATTGTTATAGTTCAACAATGAGTGTTAATTTTTTTTTTTGAACTAAAGAGAATTGGTTTTATAAGCATTTTCAGCTAATTAAGCTGATTTTATGTGTATAAATCTATAATTCTATAGGCATTGTTAGATTGTCATTGTTCACTGGGTATGGCAGAGACTACGTTACCCGGGTATGGCAGAGATGACCCACTAAAATCAAGTCGGACTCAAACACCCACACAATGTTTACCCCATTTAAATTTTTTCGCCACACAACTTAAAATTTACTACCAAACACAAGCACCTCTTTAATGAAATTTCAATGAGAAGTTACATGTTTTTACTTGCAAAAAAATGAAACTGAAAAGTTAAAGAGTTTTCTCTCTGACACTTTCTCTCAAGCTGGTGATGCCACTGATACATCAAGAGCTTGTTGGAAGATGTTGGTCCGGCTATGAGATATTGGTCAATTTCCTCTAATCTTTTGGCAGTGTATTAATTGGTTGTTTGTTTTAGCTAAGACAGTCTCTCTGATCAAGCGATGGTCAAGTTTCGGTTTTTTTTTTTATTCAATGAAGAAAATCACAATGGGTCAAAGAAAATAGAAGTGATAGTGAGTATTTGTATATCTTTTATCTCATCTTCTCCTCTTCTGAAGAGGTCAATAAGCTTTAGAGAATATGGCTGACAGGTTTCTTCAATTCGTGCGAGCAAGTCAGATGATAAAAGGCTTTCCATATTCACTGGCACTAAAACTCTTCACTTGCGGTGCGTATCTAGAGAGGACAGGGCTTCATGGATTGAGGCATTGCTGGCTGCTAAAGATCTTTTTCCTAGGGTTCTGACGAGCAGTGACTTTGCACTTGCTGAAGACATTGTTGTCTCAACCGAGAAGCTACGATCACGATTACTACAGGAAGGATTGAGTGAAGGGGTCATTAAAGACTGTGAATCTATCATGCTGTTGGAACTCTCTGAGATGCAAAATCAGTTGAATACTCTTCAACGTAAACATATTGTCCTGCTTGATACATTGAGGCAGTTAGAGGTATTGCACCTTGTTTCACTTTTCCTTCATTTAATTTTAAACTTCAGGGAACCAATCAATAAATATAGATAGGAAGACGAATAACATGGCATGATTTTCAAAGAAGGGATTTGCACAGACTGTGTTCACTCATTCAAATTTTGTTTAGATCCAAATCTGTCATATTCTCAGTTTAAGTCTTCATATTTGTTCGTACTTCGTAGATCTTAGTCTCCAGATCTGTTTCCCCACATTTTACGCATCACTGTACAAATATCTGTCTGTTTCTTTTTTCTTTTAGGTTGTTCATCAACGATTATAGAACTAAGGTTGTGAAATTTCAATGAGAAAGTTTTTACTGGATTTGTGGGTAATTGCTTTAGTTAGTTTTTTTTATATAAGGACTGCTTTATTTAGTTTGAAGTAAAGAGTTGTATCGTAGCCAACTGTTTTTCAATTACTTCTTGTTACTTTGAGGAGTAAATTTCTGCATATTAACTGTTCTAAACTTGGTTGGTAATTTCATATCACCAAAAATATTTTCAACGTCAGTATGTGAAGACATTTTTAACTCTGATGTCGGTTTTAGATGTTGGATATAAAACTGCGATCAATCATAAATGTGGAAACACCAATTCATCTAAAATGGTTACTGTTTAATGAAATCTGTGGATTGGCATGGAGAGATTCTGCTTGCCAATTTATCTTAATTCTTTTACATGCAATGATTGTTTCATACATATCAAATGGACTTCTAACTACTCTGATTGTTGTTTGGTTGGTACTTGCACTGTCTATAATAAATGTAAGCATGTTGATAATATCTTAGTCTGCTGGCTTCCTTCCAAACTTCATCATTGGTTTGAAAGTACTAAGCGCGAGGCTGCAGTTTCTCTTCATGGTACACTTGAGTTAAAGATGTTATTCTATAACCCACATGTAAGACTGCTAAGTGCTGATATCACTTGGTTGATTGGATGGACCTATATTCTGTTTCACTATTTCCATCTTGTGTGAATTACATCAAGTCCTTGCCACATTATGTGCTCATTGGTTTCTCCTATTTGTATCCCGCAAGCGCAGGGCGAAGAAGATCCATTATTAGGAGGGAATCATTTTGTCCTTATATTTTTGTTTTGCAGACGGAGAAAGTAGAGCTGGAAACTACTGTAGTGGATGAAACTAAGGAGCGTAAATCATATAGTGGACAAGTGAATGGAAGATTCAGTGGTTAGTAATGCTTTTAATATCTATTGATTTCCTGATTTATTTATCTGTGAACTTATTTTTTAACTTCTTGAAGCTTTAAGAATTTATCAGAAAGAAATGTGATTATTTCAGTAATTTAGTTGGAGAATTTGACTGGGTACTTCAGCAGTTTAAGTAGTTAGGACAATGTGTTTGATGCTTAACTTTCTTCACTGTTGCTCATTCTTGCAGCTGAGGTTTCTCTTGATAAACAGCATAATGTTCTCAGGAGCTGCATAGGATCTTAGTTGACAATTTTTATTTTATTTTTGTCAATCAAGCACTAGACAGGACAATTTGCAAATTGTACATATAATGCCATCTTGTAATATTTTTAACTGATATTTTCTCCTTCTGTTCAAATTGTTTCTTCTTCTAAAAATTTCGAGATTCCTCAAAATGGTAGTCTTCAGTATCTTTTATATTACAAGAAGATGCTGTCTTCTGTCTGTGAGATTGCTCGTGAAAGTGTTATTTTCATGCTCTTCTGCTTAAAATATTCTTCTAAAAGAAACAGTAAAATGTTCTTCGTGGTTTAATTGAGAGTTTAGCGGTTCCCTCAATCTCCTTTCTTTTAATGTCACAGATTTCTATTCAATTATGTCAGAGGGAAGTGCAAGTGATTCTGATGCCGATAATGAAAGTCAATATGGAGTGGATGTTGAAACAGATGAGGATGATGGAATATTTTTCGATACCAAGGATTTTTTGTCTTCGGAGTCTCTTAGAAGTGCTTCCTATCGTAGTAGGGAGACTATGGGAAATGCCTATAGTGCTTTAACATATGATAAGGATTCTTTCTTTTCTGACCATATGCATGAAGTTGATATGGAGATCAAGACCATTGAATATCCCTACGTCAAAAGAAGGGAGAGGCTGCCTGAACCAAAGGAAAAAGAGCAGCCAGTTGGCCTATGGTCAATAATAAAAGAAAATATTGGAAAGGACCTATCTGGAGTTTGTCTCCCTGTCTACTTTAATGAGCCACTCTCTTCGCTGCAAAAGTGCTTTGAAGATTTGGAGTATTCGTACTTGGTTGATCGAGCATTGGAATGGGGCAAGCAGGTCAGGTCCTCAGCTGTGCTTTAATTTGTCGCAAAGCAGTTCCTTAAATCATGATCTACTTGTTTCATTTTAACCCGGGTAGTTGGTTTGCTGGCTTTAGTCTGGAGGCACACATGTTTCTGTAAACTTAGTCTTAGACATTTATGTAGGTTTCCTATTCACTTGAGCAGATTACTTGGCATCTAAGCAGAGTTTATTCTCAGACATTGATTTATTTTCTGTTGCTTTATATCACCATTCTTTTGATTTAGTTTTTAAGTAATGCCCATTTCGATTTGTTAACCTTTAAAGAATTTTCATGTTATAAATGTGAAATTAACTGTTTTGCACTTTCAGCATAGTGGTGACCAGTTTTATAGATAGCAGCAACACATGAAGGTTTTATGAAATCTGAAGAAATGTTACAACTATGGGTAAGACTTTTTTTATTTTTTTGATAAAATGAAAGCTAATGATAAACAGGAAATAGAAATGGATACAACAATATGTTCATTAACTGAAGAATAAGAACCACCTTATATTGACCGAAGGATGGGGTCTTTTTAGATGACTAACTTCAGTATGCAATTAGAGCCGCACTATTTTCAGGGTCTTGGCTTGGGAGGCTAAGTAGGACAGGTTCATCCTTTTTTATGTAGGAAAGGACTAGATGAGAAGCGTGTGACTGTACACATCCAAATGAGATAAACTTTTGCGTAATGGCAGTACATACACAACTGATGAACACGCTAAATGTATCTTAATATGTTGGGAATTAATTCATTGAAATATATGCTTTTGATAGGTTAATGAGACATAATGAAAGGAAATAATGTGACTATACCTTATAAAAAAAATAAAGAAAATAATGTGACTATATCTACATTCAAATCCAAGGAGATGGAAATGATTGCCATGGCTACCTCCATCCTCATTCATCATCCAGAGATGGTTAATCCTCAGCGGGATTGACCAATTTCCATCCACTAAGCTTATCTGATACCAAAATCCTGAAGAGTGCTGACAACATTTATTGTAGAACTTCCACCTCGCATACTTGTGAGCCCTGGTAGCTGCATCCTTCAGCTCCGTGCCAGTTCTTCCACCGTGTAGCGAACAACTGAAGGACTTGTGATGGAAAGCACACCAGAACATAGATGTTGTCTCTGATGGAAATCTAAGTTTGATGAATGGCCCAAAAGTTGAACCAATTAGTAAATTTTGACCAAAAAACCAACCAAATGGTTGTAAATCCTTTATCTGAAACCTGCAGAACAAGATCCTTGGGAAAAAAATTTAACCCATACAGCCACAAATCTCCTGTAATCTAATCTGGAATTGACTGATTTACAATGTCATGGAAACTGGATTCTATTGTACAACAGTAGAAAAGGCCATAGCGAATCTACTATGTTAACCTTTTTTTTAATATTATAATACTAATGAGAGTATAAGATATATCTAAAATGTGGATAATCAAAGCATCAACAATTCAACTATGTTGTCAAATTTTACATCCGGAGTTTATAACCACTGGCATTCCATGTCATTATTATGCAGTGCTGCACTGTGAAGAGTTTCAGAACCAGTTATACATGGGAACAAGGATAGAGGTCTCAGTTTCGTTTTGGTGTTGAACTGTTGATCTAACTGAATTTTTTGTATAATTGACTCCTAGCCATAGCCCCTTATACAGTTACAAGTTGGCCGAGTTGCATCTGACTTGAGTGATAGTTCAAAACCCTGCATGGGGAAGAATTCAGTGTTACAATTCAGTGTTACCGTGTTAGCAGCAATTTTATATTAGCATCCATCATTCTATGGGATTAAATTAACTCTGAAGCCGTTAGCAACTGTGGAAATTTTATGTTGTCCCCCCTTTTTCAGATAAATATGATCTTTTGCTTTTCAATGTAATGCTTTATGCAGATCCATTTTCTTATACTGTTTGAATCATGGTTTAAAGGCTCGGAATCGATACTTTAAAATCAGTAGATTGAACTGGTATTCCCAAGGAATGATGTCCAAGTACATAGCCCTTTTGAAAACTTGGCTAGGCACTCAAAACTCTTGTCGCCAATACTTGATCCAGTTTGGATTTTGTTTTATTTTTTCAAACCCTGCTTTTGATTATGTATTTAACTGGTAGAAGCAGAAATTTCTTTGAAATCTGAATTGAATCAATTCAAAATCATAGTATTTTCTAGGTGGATCATAGTTTTGGAGTGAGCTGAGCTGACATTGTCCGAATTTTATGATTTATAACTTCGGGTTATACATGGTGCAGGGGAACAGCTTGATGAGAATTCTAAATATTGCAGCTTTTGCTGTGTCTGGCTATGCTTCAACAGAAGGTCGGCAGTGCAAGCCTTTTAACCCTCTCCTTGGAGAGACATACGAGGCCGACTATCCAGACAAAGGTCTCCGTTTCTTCTCTGAAAAGGTTATACATAATTCCTTCTCTTTCCACAGTAATTTGTTAGACATCACTAAACTTCTGAGCTATATTAGTTTGGCGCTTGAACATGGACCAACTACCCGTTTATGACTGACAATGTAGAAAAATCAAAATGGATGTCATTTTCTTGTTTTTCTCTTCGCTCTGTCAAGAAGTTAAGACAGAACCATCTTTTTATAAGAAATGCAAGACTTTGATTGTTCCACAGAATCTGTTGATAAGCATTTTACTCTAAAAGCTTAAGTTGTTAGGGGGAGGCTTAACAATGTGTATCAAAGGATCCTCGGCACACACACGGACCTCACGAGTCAAGCGCACACGTGCAACAACATCCTCTCTCACATGCGCGACTCACAGGGCACCACACAGGGCACATGTCCACAGGGGATCGAACCCAGGACCTCCTGCTCTGATACCATTTATTAAAAAAAAACCACTTTACTCTAAAAAGCTTAAGCTGTTAGAGGGAGGCTTAACAATGTATACCAAAGGATCGTCGCCACACACACAGACTGCACAAGTCCAGTGCACACGCGCAACAACAGAATCAAAATGTGACATTTACCATGGGCATGTGCATTAAACTGTTGGCCGTGTAACATTCAGACGTGTAACATTCAGTGGCTTTGATTCAGGTGAGCCACCACCCTATGATTGTTGCTTGTCACTGTGATGGAAGAGGCTGGAAATTCTGGGCAGATTCTAATTTGAAGGGCAAGTTTTGGGGGCGTTCTATCCAGCTTGATCCTGTTGGAGTTCTCACCCTGCAGTTTGAAGATGGAGAGAAGTTTCAGTGGAGTAAGGTCACCACTTCCATCTACAACATCATAATTGGTAAAATCTACTGTGACCATTATGGCACCATGCGTATCAGGGGCAGTGGCAATTATTCCTGCAAGCTCAAGTTCAAGGAGCAGTCTATCATTGACCGAAATCCTCACCAGGTATGTGAGTAGTTGTAAGTGAGATAATAAAGGACAAATTCCTATAATTTTTTCCTCAGGACTATTGTAATTGCTTAAAGCTTAGGCTGATAATCCCAATCTTTTTTATATATTATTCTTGTCTCTTTTTAGATCTTTCGCTTCGTCTAGGCAGAAACCCTAATTTTCCAACAGTTGAGAAGAACTCACGATTTGTCATATAGACCTTAATTTTTTTTTTATTTTTAAAATTTACTTTTCCTGAAATTCTAATATTCCAAGACATTATAGTCCACCTTTTGCACTGGATGAATGGAGAACTCAAAGATCAGGACCCTCTTGTTTTTTCTGTGAACTATCATGAACTTTCATATGAATTCGAATGGGAATTTATTGGGTTATTGAAGAAAATGTTTATCATTACCCAAACAAGTCAAACTGTGAACTCAAAGATCAGGTGTTATGTCTGTTTTACTAAATTTGTGGAGTATTATTGCCTTCCTTGGCATAAACCTCTATGCCTGAAAAGGGACTTGGTGTCGTTGCCCCAAAAATCACTTCCTTCACTTTTCAGGATGTGTGTTGTACATGTGCTCATAAAATCTGGACTTTCCAGGTCGTTAGGCCACTCCTTGGATGAGGCATAACCTGAAAACTATGCTTCTGGATGATCCTAACCATATGACTAGTTTACAATAGCATTTTGTTGCCTCCCTGGACAAATAAATAGCTGAACGTATCTATCAACATGCAGGTGCAGGGATTTGTGCAAGACAATAGAACTGGAAACAAGGTAGCGATGTTGGTGGGTAAGTGGGATGAAGCAGTGTATTATGTGCTGGGAGATCCAACTACAAAGCCAAAGGGGTATGATCCCATGTCGGAAGCTGTGCTGCTTTGGGAACGAGACAAATCTGTTTCCCAGACACGATACAACCTCACACCTTTTGCAATCTCCTTGAACGAATTGACACCCGGTCTACAGGAGAAGTTGCCTCCAACTGACTCAAGGCTGAGGCCAGATCAGAGACACTTAGAGAATGGCGAATATGAGCTGGCAAATGCAGAGAAGCTCAGGCTTGAACAGTTACAGAGACAGGTATGCTCCAACTGATACTTTTTCACATTCTCTAAGTTGTAGTCATTTGCTCAGGCTTTTCTTTAATGCTTGTCTTTTGTTTGTGGATTTGCCCATCTTTCTGACTTGGCCATGGACTAGTTTTCTAGTTTTCATACACCTAGTTTAGATTAGATTCTCTAAGAAACTATTCAAGCTTTAAGGTAAAGGGAAACATTGTGGACATATCTTCTCCAGTTTGTCTCTGTACTTGGATAAACAAATTTCAGCTTGCTGTCTATTGTGAATCCAAATTGAACTTGAATAGAGAGTACTGGGAGGGACTGTAAAACCCCATAAATTTTACTTGATAAGCAACGATGCTCTATTAAGAAAGAGGAACTAGGAGAGAGAGTTCTAATGTTTCCTTGCCAAAACGAGCCATTGTTGATGTTCAGTTGTAAATAGTCTATCTGATTTCTTCAACACAAAGGACTGGGAAGCCTCATGAACCTTTGTAGGAGAATATAGATTTTCGGCTTCTTGCTTACAAGCCTACTTATGGTGGGCTTAAGATGAACACAGTAACCCTGTAAACCAGGTGACAGACTAGTATTTTTGAGGTCAGTTGTGGGCCATCATCAGAAGAGCATGAATCCACCATCATACCACACGGCCTTGGAAATAAACTTAAAGGTTGATATTATATTTATTGTTTGTATAGTGCAAGCATAACATAATGTAGCTCATTGTAACTGTTCATACTCAGAGAATGCAATATAAAACATTTACCTAAGTCTGTTTTACTGCAATGTCTTAATTGTTACCCATTGAATCAGAAAAGATTAAAGTGAAAATGAGTTGGGCATGGGGAGTCTCACCTCATGGCCATTTACTGTGTTTTATCGAAATTCAGGTTGAATTCTTTTGAAAGGTAAAGATTAATTTGAACAAATTTTGGTGTCGTTTGTGGCCAGGCTAGGAAATTGCAGGAGAGAGGATGGCAGCCAAGATGGTTCAGGAAGGACAAGGAGGATGATTGTTACCGTTATGCAGGCGGATACTGGGAAGCAAGAGAGAAGAGGAAATGGGATGGGATTTCGGATATATTTGGCCAGAGCAGCGATGCTTCTCCATGTGTAGAGGAAAAGTAAGATCTCTTTCAGTCCAACTTGATGCAACTTTTTTAGTTTCCGTCTGTATTTTGATCACGACTGATTTGGGAACTAGGAGTTGCTAAGATTTAGCCTGCCGTTTGTAAGTTATAAAGAAGAGGTTACATGATAGGGATTTATGCCTGATGTTCTGGTGGTCAGGTTTATGTAAAACGAGTTCTTTTACTCGAATTCAGCCATATGCTTAGTGTGAAATAGTGATAGTTCATGCCTGATGTTGCCAAGAGATTGTGTTTTCCTCATTTGTATCCTTTACACATCAAAGAAAAGAATTGTGGCATACGTACGTGCAGGAGGTTGCACCCAGGGTCGTCTCGAAGCAAGTTGAGGCCTATTCATGACAAGCAAAAGCTATGGAAAAATTTAGATGCGCAGGACTCCTGTAGTCCCATTGCAGTCCATGCATGGGACTCTCGTGGCTCTACACAGATCACGTTTTGGGCCTAATGACTACGAGGATGTTCAGCCCACCTATTGGTGGATAAACACACAAAATCAGTTTGATTGATGATTTCTAGCCATTGGATTTACTACCCAAAAAACATGCTTGAATCCAATGGCTAGAATCAATCCTAAAAAGCTAGTACTAAAATCTATGGCTAGAGATAATCAATCTGGTTAATTTTGGTTTGTATATCCAACAATAGGTGGGCTAAACATCCATGTGGTTAGTGACTTAGAGGGGAGGGGGCCTTCTCTCGAGAAAAAATTTGCTCGTCCCGTGGGAACTTCAGTTTGAAGGTCCCCTCCCAAAATGTTTGACAAGTACCCTTTGTTAACCACCCTTAACAAACTAACCAAGGGATTAATGTGGGTTGGGTTTAGGCCTTGACGTTGTGTCAAACATTTTGAGTAAAACTTGTGTCACAAAATGTTGTAACGGAAGCCGGTCACAGCACTCAATACGAGCCACGTGTCATACTATTAGAGGATGATCACCGTATGGATGTTTGGCAAGTCACTAGGTGGACCGGCACACAAAAAAATCAGCCTGATTTGTAATTTCTAACCGATTCCATTGAAGTTATTTTCGTGGGTTGATTTTAACGGTAGGAATTTGAGCATTATTGAGCGTTATTTGGGTGCACAAATCCAAAGGTTGTAAATCACTAATTAGGCTGATTTTTGGTTGTAGGTCCACCGAGGGACTGGTCAAACATCCATACGGTCAGCACTCTCTGATCGTGTGCCACGTGGCTCGTATTGAGTGCTGTGACCGGATTCCGTCACAACATCTTGTGACACAAGTCTTACTCAAACATTTTGGCAGGGGGACCTTCCGGGACCAGGGAATTTCTTCTTCGCCTTCTCTTTCCTGGGTTGGGGCCTTATGGTAGAGACGGCCCATCGTCCAATGGACAGCTAATGGAGGGTGACCTGCTAACATGTTTGTACATCTATATAACAAGGGAGCTCAGTTGTCTCTCCCTCATATTGGCTTCATCAGAGAAGGGCCGAGATCTTATCCCCCAACAGGATGGTAGATCTCAGCCACTCACACCCTATTTTGGCAAATGCTTTGTCAGAGAGTGCATATACATATAAATATCATCCTCCAAGCCTGGGTCGAAGTGGAGGAGCATGTATGCTGCCTTTATTAATTCTTTGAACCATGGTTTAAAAACGTCTACTATAGCGAAAATAACGGCCGTTATAACGGATTCAGACCTCCCCCGTTACATTATGAACCATTAAAACGCTGAAAAAATAACGGCCGCTATAACAAAAATAACGACTGTTATTTTCTGGAAAAAAGTGTGAAAAAATGGCTGTGTGTTTGGACAGTTTAAAATAACATTAATGTCTACCCATACATAACATGGTGTTGTGATATGATCCACCTTGGGGTCACTATCATCAACGGGCCAATGCTACCTATCATGTATGACAAACTGGTGAGACACAGACCACCAGATCATGAGATCTCAACCTTTGCTGCTAGGCCTGCAGCTGGCATTCCGGTTACTGGAAATCATCTATCCAAACTACGAATAATTTAAAAATTAACCTAAGAAACACGCATGAGCACAACTCAACAATTTATGTGGTTCACCCGCAAAGGTGCTACATCTATGGATAACACTGTCAAAATAGAGATTCCAAATATTAGGAGTTTAACTTCCTAAGATTCTCAACATTGTTGCTCAACCGTGCAGTTACACCGTCAACGCGCCATTATTGGAAACCCGACCAACACCGTGAAAGTACCAAAACACTTTGGGCTCTAGGATCTTGAAGGAAAAAAGAATAAAGTTTGTAGAGAAAAACCCCAACTCTACACAAGAAGCTCTCACATTTTCATACTCTTATGCTCTTCTAGACCATACTCATATCTTTTCTTATTTGACATACCTTGTGCAAACCTGCTGACTCTAAGGCCCTACTTGGTTCACAGCAAATTGAGTGCAATGCACTCACTTGCCACAATTTTGGGATTGAAAGTGATTGGTTGGAGGAGTGCAAATGACTGCCGGTGCAAGTGGTTAACAATGGCTGACCCTCATAGAAGATGAATCAATGGCTGATTTTTGGTGAGGATGATCTCTATGGTGAGGAGATCATCCTCACAAAAATTCAAATCATTCTGATATTCATAGACTGGTTTAGAAGTTGAAGAATTATGGACTGTCTATTTTTACCGTGTAACTTGAAAACCACATTTGAGGGGGTTAGAAATTTCAGAATGTGCTGATTTTTTGTGGGGGTGATCTATATGGTGAGGAGATCATCCTCGCCAAAAACTAGCCATTGATTCATCTTCTATGTGGGTACACGAAAATGGTTGTCAAAAGTGGTTGTCCCTAGACCCTTTTTGATATAGCTGGTTGGGGTCCCCTAACCCCAAGCTTTCCCCTCCAAAGTAATAATAATAATAATAACAATGACAATAAAGTAATAACAATATTAATTATAATCAAGGTTTAAAAGGGGCCACTATAATGGTATACCAGACTTGGGGTGTCATCATTTTGTTAGTTATAAGGGCCGTTATAACGAATTTTAATGCTGGGGCAAAAATTGAAAATAACGGGAAAAAGGGAAAAAAATGGCACTGAAATTCAAAATTTGAAATTATTAGTACAGGAAGGCTTGGGTAAACCTTCCTCATTGCGTAATTTTTAAAATTATAATTATAATTTTCAAATGCCCCCTTGCGTAAACCGTGCTGTGTGCACAGGAAGGCTTGGGTAAGCACACACAACCGTAGGACTAGTCCCATCACCAATGTGTGTAGGGACACCTGCGATATCAAAAAAAAAAAAATATTACAATAGTAATTTTATTGTGCATTTTTTTTGTAAAATCAAAAATAAAATATCCATTGCATTCATTTGCAATGCATTGCCAACCAATCAGCTAAACTTCTTTTGCATCCATTTACATGGCGCGAACCAAACAGTTGTAAGTGAGTTAAATCGCAAGTGATTGCTACACAATTCATTGTATTTGCACTAAAGTGCAAAATGAACCCAAGTGCAGGGAACCAAGCAGTAGCAATACACCCACTTGCCATGATTTTTGGGCTGCACTTGCTTGCATCTAGTTTGTTAAGGAGTTTGCAAGGGCTTGACAACCACTTGCACGCCAGCTCATTTACACCCCGCCAACCAATCATGTATGTGCATTACAAAATTGTGGCAAGTGAGTGCATTTGCATTGCAGTGAACCAAGCAAGGCCTCAAAAATACCCTAGAAACAATACCAAATAAAGATCCAAAAGATGATTTTGTGTCACACATACTCAACGAACTTTGTCGTCCTATCGATTAAGATGATATCCTAGTGTTACGCTAGTTCCTTTAATGGGCCATAGCCCAAACTGCTTAGCTCAGCTGGTTACTGGTTAGTGTGTACGAGGTGGTGGGTTCAATCGTCTACAAGGCAAGTTTCCTCCATTGAGCGGTTGGCCATCGAGTCGCAATCCCCTTTTTCAGCTAGGATACATCCCCGGTCTTGTGGTGACGGTAAAGGCCCAAGGTCCCCAACCCTGTTATTTTTTATTTTTAGAAAATAACACCTAAAACTGAAAATATAGGCTTAGCATTATAACAGCCGTTATTTACCATTACTGAGGTTGTCTTGAAAAAAAAATTATTTTGACCATTTTGACTTAGATGTGACCCATTTTGACGCTCTACATTTTGAGTCGGGGGATTTTATTCCCCATTATAATGCATTGGATTTTAACTGGGGAATGCAGAGGCGCAACATTCATTTACGGTGGTCTCACTTTCCAGTTGGTAATTAAGCGCCAAAAAATGTGGGACCACCGTAAACAAATGCAAATGCATGCATTAGTTTGCAGTGTACCAAGCGAATCCTTGGTTACAAATCCTTGCGTGTGACTCCGTGAATTTTGAACCACTAGGTCATTCAAATCTTAAGTTATGCACCATCGTATGCTTCATTGTGAAACATTGGTCAAATTGGTTTTGTATGTTGCAGATTTTGAGATCAATTTAGATGGAAGGCAGATTGGCGTTTGGATTGACGGAGCTTGATCCAACTCAGTAGAATCTTGTAGCTTCTCCTTTTCATTTTGCTAGTCAAGACCCTTTATCTTAAGGATCTGTTCGGTAACCTGGAGTTGAGCCGGAATTGGATTTGTGATTTCTTGACCCACAAATCTCTAAAGTCAGTTCGGATCATGTGCAAATCTGGTGTGGAAACAATTGTGCGCACAGATTACATTTTCCGAGCATTTGTAAATAATTTCTCGCCTCATTCCTTGGAAATTATGTCCACCATTTTAAGTCTTTGTGGACAAATTTTATTCGCATAGACAAACGAAAAAGGGCAAACCGTAAAGGTGGGGCCCACTTTTTGACTGCATCATTTGAATGAAAAACAATCAAAACTATAATATTTTCACGCGCAAATAATTTTATTTGAAAACAAAAACTCAAAAATCCACATCTTAACATCTCCACTTGCTATTTAGGTAATCTATCACAACATCTGAATCAATTAGTTGGTGGGCCAAGTCTTTCAGGTAGCGTTCACTGTTAATGATTATTTTGGGAGAAAACCTGATCTAGAAAATTTTTCACATACATGAATTCAAAGTTTATTTCTCATACTTATTTTTATTTTTCGTTAGGACTTTTTATTTTTCCTCGGTGGTCAAACGGACAAGGTTGAATCTCTTTAGGGACACTCAAAATGGATCTCAAAGGAGAGAGAATCTCTCTCTCTCTCTCTCTCTCTTACCATGAAGTTGTAGAGTACAACTTTGCTGACCACCTACAATATGAGCCACATGGCACACTCTTAGAAGATGCTAACCGTATGGATATTTAGCCAATCCCTAGAAATGGACCTATAAACCAAAAATCAGCCTCATTAGTGATTTCAAACCCTTAGATATCTATGTACCCCAAATAATGGTCAATAATGCTCAAATTCCAGGTTTTAAAATAAACCCATGAAAACGACTCCAATCAAACGCTTAGAAGTCACTAATCAGGCTAATTTTTCGTCCGTATGTTCATCTAGAGTTGGGCCGAACATCCATACAGTCAGAAATCTCTAAGAATATACCGCGTGGCTTTTATTGTGGGTGGCCAGTAACTTTGCTGACTGGTTCTACTCATAACATAGGCACGGAGGTAACGGTAAACAAACAAAATCATAGTTAGCCGTGTCAACTGTCAACCACGAGTCATGAAAGAATCGACATGAACAAAACAGTGTGGTACATTGCACGGCCAACAATAATGGTGCCAACACATATCTACAGGCAAATCAATGCAAAAGCATACATTGAATCTTAGCCCCAAATCTGTATTTATGGACAATTCTAAATTCCTCACTGTCCGATCAATTAAATGGTTATGGATGGTCCATCAAAGCATGTGAGGTTTTCTTAAGAAAATTTATTCCGCTTATTAACGAACGAAGGCCCTTCATGCGTTATGCACCCTAATCCCCAATAGTGCCACATGGGAGACAAAAAGTTTAGCTCGACCTGCAATATTAGTAGGAGCCACACAGTTGGCCTTGCTTGGTTCAATGCATATCGGATGCGATGCACTCACTTGTTACATTTTTGGGATTACTAGTGATGGGTTGGAGGCGTGCAAATGAGCTGGCGCGCAAATAGTTGCCAAATCCTTGCAAACTCTTTAAAAAACATGGATGCAAGCATGTGCAGCCCCAAAACTGTGGCAAGTGACTGCAATGCAACTCACCATATTTGCACTGGAGTGCAAACTGTATCCCAGTGCAGCCAACTACCCGTCTAGAATATTAAAAAGGGAAAGTAGAGAGAGGAGGAAAGATCCAAAATGCGTCCACAAACATTTGTAGAAAACCAACCAGCTTCAGAAGATCTTTTCTACAGGACTTCCACCAACCCTTTGGTATCTGATCCACCACAATATGGTCAAGATTGGCTTGGTGAGCAATAAACGGACCTGTAAGATAGCCGACCTAAGCTACCTGTAGATATTAACATAAAAGGAATGATCGTGGAAGCAACTCGAGCGTCACTAAGGGTGTTAATAGATAGCCGAATTGAATCCGAATCTAAATCTGTATTCGAATAACATGATATTATAAAAAAAAATTGAATATTGGAATTGGATAATTTTTGATATTCGAATACTTTTCAGATACATATTCAGATGTTGATATATCAGATCCGATATATTATCTTTGATATTTGACATAACCTCTACAATTTGAGGATGGTCAACGGAGTATATATGGACAACTTACAATGTGGTTGGATTGTCCAAAATAATCTCTAAGTGGGCCCCACCATTGGGTGTAAGAAACGGGTGTAGCTCTAGATGAACTCTATTTTAAATACGTTATTTGTTCAAATATACATTACATACTTATTTTAATATTTGTTTACATTCTAAATTTATATATTTATGCTATATTAAATATATTTTTAAATACGAAATTTATTTATTTAATGTAATATAAATATGTTATATATTCGTTTAAATACATACGACATGTTTAAATACACTACATACTACGTTTTAAATTTTAATTAATTATTAATTTAATTATGAAATTTTAATAAACATACTAATTTAGAATAACGGTGTCACGCCTCTATTGGACCTGACTCGTGACAAGATTAGTCTGATCTGATGCCCGCGTTAAAGGCCAAAGGACAAATGGATGAGGTTAAGAAAATAATGTAAATAAAATAGGGATATGGATCCAACCACACCTACGAGGGCTAAGCCTCGGCTTGAGATCTTGATTTACAGCATGGGCCGGTCCGACCCGTTTAAATCTCGGCCGCCAGCGGCTGGTCCTGGCCGAGGAGTTGGCCCTAAGAAATCAAATCAACGGAGAAAGGAAGGAGATGTGTCGTGTCGCGAGAAAACCTTCGTTCACACTTGTGTGTGAGCAAAGCTGATCACACATCACAATATGAGCCACGGGGCACATTCTTAGAGGACGATGACCGTATGGATGTTTATCTAGACCCTCGATGAACTTGTAAACCAAAAAGTATCTAGATTAGTGATTTCTAAGAGTTGGATTGGAGGCATTTGCATGGGTTGTTTTTAATCGTAGAATTTAGAGCATTATTGACCATTATTTGGGGTACTAGATACAAAGGTCTGACATAACTAATCAGGCTGATTTTTGGTTTTCAGATCCAACGAGGGACTGGCCAAACATCCATACGGGCATCGTCCTCTAAGAGTGTGCCACGTGGCTCAAATTGTGGTGTTTGATCGGCTTTGCTCACACAGGTGTGTCGCTGCCTAACGCCGACCAATTTGTTAACGTCATATGCAGTTTCATCTCCGCAATCGTTGCGGTCAATCCACCTTAATAATAACTGCATAGCAAGACTTGCCCGACCACCCGTGGTCAGGTAGCTATCTGACCACCTACAATATAAGCCACGTGGAAATTTATTAAAGGACACTGACCGTATAGATGTTTGACCAATCTGTAAGTGGACCTACAAACCAAAAATCAGCCTGATTACTGATTACTGATTTCAAAACAGTTGGATCTTTATACTGAAATAATGGTAAATAATTCTCAAATTCCTACGGCTAAGATCAACCAACGAAAATGACTTCAACTTACGCTTAAAAATCACTGATCAGGTTGATTTTGGATTTGTAGGTCCACCTAGGGATTGGCCAAACATCTATACGGTCGGTGTCCTCTAATAAATTTCCACGTGGCTTATATTGTGAGTGGTCACGTAGCGACCTGACCACGCGTGGTCAGGCAAGTCTTGCTCATAACTGCAATGGAGAAATAGTTCTTGCCTCGTGGATCCTTGAATCCAACGGTCAATGGCCTGGATCCTACGTACGGATAGAATCACGTGGAAATTACGTTAATTATGGGCTACCATCTTGTGGACGAGATTGAGTTGAACTTTACCGACGGACCATAATATGAGCAAGTGGCACACTCGTCCGTATGGATGTTTGGCCCAATCCATATACCCAACCCTAGGTGGACCTACATACCGAAAATTAGCCTCATTAGTGATTTCTAAGCGTTGGATTGGAGACGTTTCCATGGGTTGATTTTTAACCGTGGAATTTTATCATTATTTGGGGAACAGATATCCAAAGGTTTGAAATCACTAATCAGCTAACTTTTGGTACGTAGAATGAGCCAAACATCTATACGGCTAGTGGTCTCTAAGAGTGTGCCACGTGACGCATATTGTGGTCCGTCTATCAGAAAGTTCTACTTGACGGAGTAAAACTTGTGTCACAAGATGTTGTGACGGAAGCCGGTCACAGCACTCAACACGAGCCACGTGGCACACGATCAGAGGGCGCTGACCGTATGGATGTTTGGCCAGTCCCTTGGTGGACCTACAAACAAAAAATAAGCCTGATTAGTAATTTACAACCTTTGGATTTTTGCACCCAAATAACGCTCAATAATGTTCAGATTCCTACCGTTAAAATCAACCCATGAAAATAACTTCAACCGAATCGGTTAGAAATCACTAATCAAGCTGATTTTTTGTGTACCGGTCAACCGAGGGACTGGCCAAACATCCATACGGTCATCGTCCTCTAATAATATTCCACGTATCTCTTATTGAATGCTGTGATCGGCTTCCGTCACAACATCTTGTGACACAAGTTTTACTCAGCTGCAAGGGGAAAAACTTCGATGTTCATAATTGTGCACGACGTGTCCAAGTTTTTCCCTCGCACGTGCACACTCTTTTGGGATCACAGACTCGTGATGTTTGGCCCACACTTTGGTAGATATACACACCAAGGTTTAAAGGGGACCGTTATAACGGACTGGGGCGTTACCATTTTTTCCTCGTTATATCGAAAAAACGCTCGGGCAAAAACGGAAAATAAGGGAAAAAATGGGGCGGAATCAAAAACAGAAAAAATAGAAAAAACGGCCTTTCTTTTACAATTTTTCCAAAAAATAATGGTCCTTATTTTCGTTGCAACAGAAAAATAACAAAAGATAACAGCCGTTTTTTTTGTTATAACGGCCATTAATTTTTGGAAATGGGGAGGTCCGAATCAGTTATAACGGCTGTTATTTTCGTTACAAGGGCCGTTTTTTAAACCTTGATACACACCAATAATCAGCTTGATTCATGACTTCTATCCGTTGGGATTCAATACCCAAAAAATGTTTAAACTCAACTACTAGAATCGCCCCATGAAAGATGTTCAAATCCGACGACTAGAAATTACCATTCAGGCTGATTTTTGATAGGTAGATTCACCCAGGGTCCAAGGGGTGGGCCAAACATCCATAGGTTAGTGGGCCCAAATATGGCATTTTGGAAGGGGAAAATATGGACACACGGGGCAATTTGCACATCCAAAATTTTTGCTGCGTGATACGCTGGATTCAGTTTTACATGTTGCTAACGAAGGCCACGTCAGCCCAAAATTATTTTATAAAAAGACGGACTAAAAGGGTCACAAATACTGCTAAGGTATTTTATAATGCTCAGGCTCCGTTGACAGCCCTGCAATGACATGATTCTGTACAGGACACAATATATGCCACGTGGTACACTCTTGGAGGACTCTAACCGTATGGATGCTTGGCCAATCCATAGTTGAACCTATAAACCAACATTCAGACTGATATTTATTTATAGTTGTTGGATTGGACTTCTTTTCATGGGTTGATCTCAACTGTGGGAATTCTAGCAGTATTTGAGATACAAAGATCCAACACCTAGAAATCATTAATCAGGCTGAATATTGGTTTGTAAGTCCACCTAGGGATTGGCCAAACATCCATACGGTTAGATTCCTCCACGCGTGTTCTACTTGTCATTTTAGGGCTGTCAATGGAGCCCGACTCATTTTATAATTGTTCCCGTGGTCCAGCACTCCAGGTCAGCCAGAACATTTTGGTTGGCCTGTGCAATGAGGTACATTTTGCAGACCGGTTAATTCTGAATCAAAATTTGATTCCAAAATCCCTGGCAATGCCAGGCCGTACACTCCTTGAGCCTATTGACCCATTTACGCTTGGACCTACACCCCCAAAAAGACAAAAATCAACCTGATTAATGATTTTCAGTCATGGATTGGATCACTTTTCATCATGGGCTTTATGACTGGCCTTTGGATGGGTTCCAAGCCCATGATAAAAATGTTCGAATCACATGGTTCGACCGTTGGGAATCATTACCAGACTGATTTTCGGTGTGTAGGTCCATTAAGGTATGATCAAAACATTCACGGGCCATTGGCCCCAAGTAGATTGCGACGTGGAATTGAGAGGTATTTTTGTATCAAACTTTTGATACAGATTACTGTATCAAGTATTTTCCCATTTAGCATGCGAGGACACTGCGGCTGGACCAATCCTCGACCAGTACAGCCGAACCAAACATAAGTTCTTGAGTAAACCTTCGATGACAGTGCAGTCAGGGACGCCGCTGAATGCAGCCAATATTAGCCACGTGCAACATTCTTAAGAGGACACTGACCGTATGGATGGTTGGCCAATCACTAGGTGGACCTACAAGACAAAAATAGTCCTGATTAGTGATTTAAAAGCTTTAGATCTTTGTACACAAATAAGGCTCAAATTCATACGGTTAAAATCACATGAAAATAACTTCAATCCAACGCTTAGAAATCACTGATCAAGTTTATTTTGTTGCAGTCAGCTATGCTGCTGACTGCAGGTGTCAAGGTTTACTCATAAATTCTTGGACATTTCATTCTAGTTACCGTCGTTTGTCTGTAAATGCCGAAACAACCTCATATACTGAATCAGTGATACCTCATAGTAAGAGATCACTAAAAACTCTGATGGAAGAAAAGCAGACCCGAACCATGACCATCTCCCCGCCCAAGTTTCCAGCCGATTTGTACGGATTTCGTCTGTTGCCGTCCGGAACTGATAAAAAATCTGTCCGAACACCTATCACCGATGTTCGAATTCTCACCTCCGGCGGATTAAGCATCCATGCACATTCTAGCGTTCTGGTATTTTAATAAGATCTTCTAGATTCGATTGTGTTTTTTGTTACTATTTTGTTTGAACTTGAAACAGAAATGTCGCTTTTTGATCGATCAAAGCACCTATCGGGGGATTTCTTCGTTTTTGAAGGAAAATCAATAGGAATAATGGATTCAGAGGATCTAGGTGTTCTGCTTTTATCGTTTTTGCTCTGTTTTTTCTATTTTATCGAATTATAAAGGATTTCGATCTCAATCAATTATACGTCGTTTATAAATATATAAAGATCAAATCTATAGCTGTTATCGAAGCGATTCCGTTGCCGAGTTCTGATTTAATTTCTTGAAATTGAAGGCTTTGGCTTCTAGAGTGTTGGCGAATATCTTAGATCAGCCTCGTAAGCGTCGGAGTACTGAGAAGATCGTCCCCATTCTCGGCGTTCCGTGCGATGCTGTCGTCGCGTTTATTCAATTTTTATATTCCTCGAGGTAAGTCATTCATTTCCCGTGTATAACACTATAACCTAGCAATTTCAGATTGCTAAAATGCGCCTGCGGTTTCTGTAATAAACCGGAATCAAATTACCTCAGCCAATGGATTCAAAATCTATGTATTGCTGGTGATCTTCTTAACGTCCAAGATCTTTTGGATCTGATTACCTGTAAAGTCTATATTCTTTACTTTAAGAGAAGAAAATGAAGAGTGCTTCAGCCGTGTTCTCCGTTTCCGAAGAAACAACAGTCCAAAGTCGAAGAATTCCAAACTGTCTTAATTTACCAAAATACCCCTGTAAATTACGATCAACAATAACCATTTTGTTTGATCAACGATTAGATGATGAGGCCATTTTCGTCAGCTGATTTAGTAGGAGCAGTTTTATACTTCAGTTCAGACAACTAATGAAAATACTAAAATCCCCTTGCTTTATAGATGCGCAGAGGAGGAGATGGAGAGATACGGGATCCACCTACTGGCCTTATCTCACGTTTTCTCGGTATCCCATCTGAAGCAGAGATGCACGAGAGGGTTAGCTGGATGGTTGACGGTGGAGAACGTAGTGGACGTGCTCCAGCTTGCGAGGCTCTGCGACGCACCAAATCTTTACCTCAAATGCATGAAGGTAGTATTGAACGACTTCAAGGGCGTCGAGAAGACAGAAGGGTGGAAGTTCTTACAAGATCACGACCCATCGTTTGAGCTGGAGATTCTACAATTCCTTGATGAAGCCGAATCGGTAAATATCATAAATATTTTTCGCTCATTTTTTACTTAAGAAGGTTTTTCCTTTTTAATAGTAAATAAATATAAAACAGAGGCGGAAGCGAATGAATAGGAACAGAGAGGAGCAGAATTTGTATCTGCAGCTAAGCGATGCAATGGAGTGCCTGGAGCACATATATACAGTTGGGTGCACGAGTGTGGGACCGAACGATAAAGAGTTCACCAAGAACAAGGGGCCCTGCGACAAGTTTTCCACGTGTCGGGGCCTCCAGCTCTTGATTCGCCACTTCGCCACTTGTAACAAGAGGATCAACGGCAAGTGCTGCCGCTGCAAGCGAATGTGGCAACTCCTCCAACTCCACTCCTCTATCTGTGAGCAACCCGATACCTGCAAGGTTCCTTTACGCAGGTACTTAAGCTCAACCATCCGATATATTCTGATTAACGGTGATCAGTGATTCGGAGTCGTCACATCCTCTACCTGATAAAATAATAATAAAATTTACTACAATCAATGAAAATGAAAATAGTTTTCACTTCTTCCATGGAAATTTTTACGGAAAATTGCAGAAAAGAAAATAAAATTTAAATAAATTACAAAATAGAATACAACTTTTCTCAAATCCCAAAAAAGAAAACTAAACGCCTTTTAAAAGGTGTTTCATTATGTGTCACATGTTTATCAAAAAAACGTCATTTTAAAGGGCGTTAGTCAATAAAAAACACCCTTTAAAAGGTCTGTCAGATACTGAGTGATGTCTCAGATACTGAGTGATGTCTGACAACTGACATACGTTGTTTTAAAGGGCATTTATTACTGAAAAACGCCATTTAAAAGGGCGTTCAGCCGTTGAATGCAACCATTTTTTGAGAACTAAAATCAACGGCTAAAAATCATTAAACAAGCTGATTTTTTGTATGAATGTCTATTAAGGGGTGGGCTAAACATCCATGCGGTCTGTGAGCCCAGATGAAAGTGGTGACTACCAAAAATGCAGCTTCAGCAAATGAAAAGATCTCAGGTACTAAAACCTCTCAAATTCTCACGGTTGAGATCAACCCATGAAAATAAGTCTAATCCAATGCCTATAAATCACTAATCAAGATGAGTTTTGATTTGTAGGTCCACTTAGGGATTGGCCAAACATCCATACGGTCAGAGTCCTCTAAGAATGTGCCACATGGCTAATATTGTGTCTTGTAACATTGGAGCCTGAGCCCAAAAAAATAGGGAACCCCAATTTTTACGCCCATTTTGGCGTACCCAAAAGATGAATCAATGGCTGATTTTTGGTGAGGATGATCTCTACGGTGAGGAGGATGATCTCTACGGTGAGGAGATCATCCCCACAAAAATTCAAATCATTCGAATATTCGTAGATTGGTTTAGTAGTTGAGGAATTATGGGCCGTCGATTTTTACTGTGTAGGCCAAAATGGTGGTCTCCCAAGCCCCACCAAAAATAAAAAAAAACTAAAAAAAAAAAATAAATAAACATACCTGAGTTTTAATCGTAGGAGGCCGCTTCGATCGGAGCAAGGAGGTCGCGAGGACACCGCCGGAGAGAGAGAGGGGAGAGTTCGCAGGAGGAGAACACAGAGAGAGGAGAGGCAGGAGAATAGATGAAATGACTTAAGCGGAATTTAAGTCGTTGCCTGGCAGACACCCTTTGAAAGGCGTTTTTTCATAAAAACATTTTTTAAAAAACCATTTCTCAGGAATAAACGCCCTTTAAAAGGGCGTCTGTCAAGCGTGTCAACCATCAGTCATTCGTTAGTCAGTCGGCGACTGATTCGACTGACAGTTGACGAAATCGTTTTCTTTTTTGGGATTTGAGAAAAGTTGTATTCTTTTTTGTAAATTATTTAAATTTTATTTTCGTTTCTGCAATTTTCCGAAATTTTTATCATCGATTGTCTTGTTTTTTTCATAATCGATCAACAAAAATATGCATATTTTGTTCGAAAAAAGATTAAACAAGGTATACCTCATGTTTTTTGGCAACGAGGAAGCACGATATTTATTGCTCACCGCTGCCATCTGGTCCCACTGACTGCATGGATGTTTAGCCCACTCCTTGGTGGATATAGAGACCCAAAATCACCCTGATCGGTAATCTAGCTATAACCATTAGATTTTATTACTTTTTAAGGCATGATTATAGCCGTTGGATTCAACCATTTTGTGTCCGACATGTGGGGCCATGCTGAGTTGTCAACTATCCTAGATTCCCGAAGGGTAGTAGGTACTAGGTAGTCACGAGCATAACGTGACTTGAATGCAAGCTTACAAGGGAAACGTGACATTTTTTTTTGTAGTCACCATCGTGGGAGCCCTCCCACGGATTGGCAGGTGAAAACTTGTACGGACCGGTCAAGCCGGTAAAGGGAATTTCTACACCTTAAGGCCATTAAGGCGGTCACCTAAGGCTCTTAGCCCAGGTCCCACTAACTAATTTACCACGTGGATTTTCAGCCCAATCCGTATTGCATATACAAACCAAAAACCAGCCTGATTGGTTATCTCTAGCCATAGATTTTAGTGCTATTTAGGACACGATTCTAGCCGTTGGATTCAAGCAAGTTTATTGGGTAGTAAATTCCAATGGCTAGAAATCATCAAACAAGTTGATTTTTAGTGTGTTTATCCACCATTAGGTAGGCTCAACATCCACGCAGTCATTGGGCCCAAAAACCGATCTATGTAGGGCCACATGAGTCCTCTATATCAACTCCAACGATAGAATCCTCTGCATCTAATTTTTTTTTCATAGTTGATAATCAATTTTTCTCTGTTTTTTATTATCAAGAATAGTTTTTAAATAAAAATTTCTAATAATCTAAAGAGTTTAATTTTTAATTAATACCATACATATATATTAATATATTAAAAATAAAAAGGCCTTATATAGAGTTTTTGCCTTAGGCCTCAACTTGTATCGAGACGGCTCTGCCCAACTTATTATATCTTTGGATTGTGTATGTGGTTCTTGTACAAGTCTTTTGCATGGTTAATCCTCATTCACCTAGGCTCTTGGCTATCTTTGTACCTAAGAGGTCTTTGATGAGAGATTTCTTTATGTAGGATTTTATTTGTAGAATAAATATTTGATTACGGACATCCGACGACCCACAATGAACCACGTGGCACACTATTAAAGAGTGGACCTACATACCAAAACTAAGCTTGATTAGTGATTTTTATCTTTTGGATTGAGTACCACAAATAAAGTTCCAACCCCACCGTTAAAAGTAAACCCATGAAAAAGACTCAAATCCAACGGTTAAAAATACTATTCAAGGTGATATTTGGTCTGTAGGTCCACTTAAGGATGTTTACATTGGCAGGAGAATATTTTAAAGTGTTAGAATATTCCACTCTGTCTTATACCATCCACAGCTCGTTTAAAAAACATCAAATTATCTATTCAACTTGTTAACAGGAGATCTTATAGCACTGCCAACGCTATCTGATTTTTTATATTTTAAAAAATGCCATTGTTTTTAGTTTTTTCTTTTCTTTTAATTATTTACTTAACAGGCGTTCTTTCGTCTTTTGCTGTTAAAGTACATGTTACCTCAGTAAGCACATATCACCCGTCTAAGATAAAATAAAAAACTTTTTTTCTTTTTTTGAAAATGTCCATATTATGTTTCTTTAATTTTTAAAACTTTTTAAGAGTAACGGGCCTCTCAAATTGTTATTTTTTGAAATATAATAAAATAATAATATTTTGAGTTATTTATTTGCTCAGACATAACTGATGTGATTATATGTTTTATAGGTCATAATGATTAAGGGTCGGTTATACAGTTATTAAGAGGCCATTTACAAGGAACAGGGTCCGAGGACATAAATTTTCACCGATTGAAGAGAATCCAATGGTGGTTTTGTTTTGCCCAAATTGAATGCCATCTCAGCACTGCCAACCACCGTTGTATTCTCGGAATCCATGGATGAGAGTTTTGGTGAAAATTTATGTCAAAATATTTAGGTCGGCCGGTCGGACCGTTGAAATTAAAACATTGGTCTCCTTACGAGTCGCGAGCGCCAGAAAATTTATAAGATAGCGGCCAAAACTGTTTTCCTACAAATACTTTTTCGTCGGTTGAAAGATAAACGCTTGGGCGCCTGACGAGCACGGGTTATTGATTCCGCACTCTATTTTTTATGGTCCGTTTGCAAGGACCACGATGTTTGAAAGCTTTGGGCTTCAGCACACGATGGTCATGTTTGACTGCCATTTTCCATTAAAATCTTTTGAAAATATCTTTCCAAAGTAGTGCGTATTGTACTGTGGGGAGGTAACAAAAGATCGGTTGCAATCAACCCATCCTCTAACCCATGTTCCTAAAAATATCACAAACAGCGGTCGCCTGTAGTGGGCCTCACCCAACAGCAAATTGATGCTTGGGTCCCACTTTGTGATCATCATCAAACTTAGCGGTGAATATTGCACAGTACGCTGGCTGAACAATTTTCATGTTTTTGTATATATCTAATTTTCATTTTTTTTTGTGTGGCTTTGCTGGGTATGTTACAGGCATTTCAAACTGAAAACGCAACTTGATAGAAAGGGAGATGGTATGAGGTGGAGGCTACTTGTAAGGAAGGTGGTGTCTACTAAAGTCATGTCTTCCTCGTCTTTGGCCAGGACAAAGACAGAAGACGAAACCAGAGAGGCAAGGGAGGTATAAATTGGAGATGTAGTTCTGTGGTGCCCATTTGTAAATGAGCTAGTGTATTGTTGGGCATGTTCATTTCCATCATCCCAAAAATGAGTGTATTGTAGTTCTGTGGTGCTCATTTGTAGTGAAACCCCAACGCCCATTTAGAGAATATATAGACATCTCGGGTACAATGAAATACTTGAAGTACACCCAATACAAGTTATACCCTAACAAAGTTTGTACGAACTTGTACGGACAACCAACATCACGAAGGGGTTGCGCATGCCATGCCCTTACAAACTCTTTAAGAAAATAGATGCAAGTACGTGCAGCCCAAAAATCGCAGTAAGTGACTACAATGCAACTCACCGCAGTGCACATGCTTCCCAGTGCAGCAAACCAAGTCTTGTCTCTATTTTTGAATGACAGTTAACTACTTGCACCATCTCGCATGGCACGTTCCGAAGGCACTCCTCGACAGTTAACCTTACAGTCAAAATCAGCTTAAGATAGGTTTGTGGCCTTTGCTACATTACTAGCCTTGTGTTTTTGTAATGGCCAAGTTGCAAATACACCCCATCAACTATAGTTTGAAAAAAAAAAAAAAAACTGTTTATAATAGCGTTATAACAGCAGTTACAATGATATTGCTCCAACCCCATTACATTATTTGGTACTTAACGCAAGTAAATTTTATTACGGCCGTTAATTGTTAATTACGTTTAGCTGAAAAATGAACTCAAAAAAAAAAAGTGGATATCAATTAATACTGCTTCAAGATCTTCTTTATGAGATTATAATAATAAATAGGGTCGTAATGTAACAAGGTATACCTGAAACTTTTTGGTGTCCCGGGAAGCAGCATTTTTGTTACTCACCGCCGCCATATTGGCCCACTGACCGCATGGATGTTAAGCCCACCTCTTGGTAGACATTGATACAAAAAATCAGATTGTTTAATGATTTTTAGCCGTTAGTTTTAATTAGTACTAAAAAATAATGGTTAAATTAAACGGTTAGAATCATATCTTAAAAAGTACTAAAATCTAATGGCTCTTGAGATTACTAATCATGCATGGTTATTATCTCTTTGTGGGCATGAGTGGGACTCGTAGGATGGTGGTTCTTGAAAGAAATGATCCTTCCAACTCATCTTCCTCCGTTTCTATATCTCTTATCCTCTTATAAGGAGGTCGCTTTCTAGGGTTAGGAAGTGGTAAAATAATTGGGAGTAGATGCTTCTTTTTTTGAACTGAAGTAAATAAGTGAAAATCTTAGTCCCCTTACCTAACTAGTGTTCTACGTGGCATATATTCTGTCCTGTACAGAAATCCTGTCATTTTAGGGCTGTCAATGAGCCCGACCCATTTTATAATTGTGCGCCCGTGGTCCAGCACTCCAGGTCAGCCAGAATATTTTGGTTGGCCTGCGCATTGAGGTACATTTTGCAGCCCGGTTAATCCCTGGCAATGCCAGGCCGTACACTCATTGAGCCTATTGACCCATTTACGCTTGGACCTACACCCCCAAAAAGACAAAAATCAACCTGATTGATGGTTTTCAGTCATGGATTGGATCACTTTTCATCGAGGGCTTTATGACTGGCCTATGGATGGGTTCCAAGCCCATGATAAAAATGTTCCAATCACATGGTTGGACCGTTGGGCATCATTACAAGACTGAGTTTCGGTGTGTAGGTCCATTAAGGTATGATCAAAACATTCACGGGCCATTGGCCCCAAGTAGATTGCGACGTGGCATTGAGAGGTATTTTGTATCAAACTTTTGATACAGATTACTGTATCATAGTATTTTCCCATTTAGCATACGAGGACACTGCGGCTGGACCAATCCTCGACCAGTACAGCCGAACCAAACATAAGTTCTTGAGTAAACCTTCGATGACACTGCAGTCAGGGACGCCGCTGAATGCAGCCAATATTAGCCACGTGCAACATTCTTAAGAGGACACTGACCGTATGGATGGTTGGCCAATCACTAGGTGGACCTACAAGACAAAAATAGTCCTGATTAGTGATTTAAAAGCTTTAGATCTTTGTACACAAATAATGCTCAAATTCATACGGTTAAAATCACATGAAAATAACTTCAATCCAACGCTTAGAAATCACTGATCAAGTTTATTTTGTTGCAGTCAGCTATGCTGCTGACTGCAGGTCTCATCGAAGGTTTACTCATAAATTCTTGGACATTTCATTCTATTTACCGTCGTTTGTCTATAAATGCCGAAACAACCTCATATAGTGAATCAGTGATACCTCATAGTAAGAGATCACTAAAAACTCTGATGGAAGAAAAGCAGACCCGAACCATGACCATCTCCCCGCCCAAGTTTCCAGCCGATTTGTACGGATTTCGTCTGTTACCGGCCGGAACTGACCAAAAATCTGCCGGAACACCAATCGCCAATGTTCGAATTCTCACTTCCGGCGGATTAAGCATCCTTGCACATTCTAGCGTTCTGGTATTTTAATAAGATCTTCTAGATTCGATTGTGTTTTTTGTTACTATTTTGTTTGAACTTGAAACAGAAATGTCGCTTTTTGATCGATCAAAGCACCTATCGGGGGATTTCTTCGTTTTTGAAGGAAAATCGATAGGAATAATGGATTCAGAGGATCTAGGTGTTCTGCTTTTATCGTTTTTGCTCTGTTTTTTCTATTTTATCGAATTATAAAGGATTTCGATCTCAATCAATTATACGTCGTTTATAAATATATAAAGATCAAATCTATAGCTGATATCGAAGCGATTCCGTTGCCGAGTTCTGATTTAATTTCTTGAAATTGAAGGCTTTGTCTTCTAGAGTGTTGGCGAATATCTTAGATCAGCCTCGTAAGCGTCGGAGTACTGAGAAGATCGTCCCCATTCTCGGCGTTCCATGCGATGCTGTCGTCGTGTTTATTCAATTTTTATATTCCTCGAGGTAAGTCGTTCATTTCCCGTGTATAACACTATAACCTAGCAATTTCAGGTTGCTAAAATGCGCCGCGGTTTCTGTAATAAACCGGAACCAGATTACCTCAGCCAATGGATTCAAAATCTATGTATTGCTGGTGATCTTCTTAACGTCCAAGATCTTTTGGATCTGATTACCTGTAAAGTCTATATTCTTTACTTTAAGAGAAGAAAATGAAAAGTGCTTCAGCCGTGAGGACGGAAGAACCTGAAAGTTTCCGTTCTCCGTTTCCGAAAAAACAACAGTCCAAAGTCGAAGAATTCCAAACTGTCTTAAGTTACCAAAATGCCCCTGTAAATTACGATCAACAATAATCATTTATTTTGATCAACTATTAGATGATGAGGGCATTTTCGTCAGTTGATTTAGAAAGAGCAGTTTTATACATTAGTTCAGAGTCTTCAGAGTTCAGACAACTAATGAAAATACTAAAATCCCCTTGATTTATAGATGCGCAGAGGAGGAGATGGAGAGATACGGGATCCACCTACTGGCCTTATCTCACGTTTTCTCGGTATCCCATCTGAAGCAGAGATGCACAAGAGGGTTAGCTGGATGGTTGACGGTGGAGAACGTAGTGGACGTGCTCCAGCTTGCGAGGCTCTGCGACGCACCAAATCTTTACCTCAAATGCATGAAGGTAGTATTGAACGACTTCAAGGGCGTCGAGAAGACAGAAGGGTGGAAGTTCTTACAAGATCACGACCCTTCGTTTGAGCTGGAGATTCTACAATTCCTTGATGAAGCCGAATCGGTAAATATCATAAATATTTTTCGTTCATTTTTTACTTAAGAAGGTTTTTCCTTTTTAATAGTAAATAAATATAAAACAGAGGCGGAAGCGAATGAATAGGAACAGAGAGGAGCAGAATTTGTATCTGCAGCTAAGCGATGCAATGGAGTGCCTGGAGCACATATATACAGTTGGGTGCACGAGTGTGGGACCGAACGATAAAGAGTTCACCAAGAACAAGGGGCCCTGCGACAAGTTTTCCACGTGTCGGGGCCTCCAGCTCTTGATTCGCCACTTCGCCACTTGTAACAAGAGGATCAACGGCAAGTGCTGCCGCTGCAAGCGAATGTGGCAGCTCCTCCAACTCCACTCCTCTATCTGTGAGCAACCCGATACCTGCAGGGTTCCTTTATGCAGGTACTTAAGCTCAACCATCCGATATATTCTGATTTACGGTGATCAGTGATTCGGAGTCGTCACAAACTCTACCTGATCAAATAATAATAAAATTTACTACAACCAATGAAGATGATAATAGTTTTCACTTCTTCCATGGAATTTTTTGTCATCGATTGTCTTTTCTTTTAATAATCGATCAACAAAAATATGCAAATTTTGTTTGAAAAAAGATTAAACTCATGGTTTTTGGCAATGCGGAAGTACGATATTTGTTGCTCACCGCTTCCATCTGGGCCCACTAACCGCATGGATGTTTAGCCTGGATATATACACCAGAAATTACCCTGATCGATAATCTCTAACCTTTCCATTTTAGTACTTTTAAGGCGTGATTATTACCGTTAGATTCAACCATTTTGTTTTAGTACAAAAAGCAGCGGCTAAAAATCATCAAACAAGCTGATTCTGATATGAATGTCTGGGCTAAACATCCATTCGATTAGTGGGCCCAGATGACGAGTCTTTCACTTATCAGTTATTTTGTGGCCATCCCACGTGTGAAGGTGTTCGCTCATTGGCCACTTGGGACTTTTCGGCCTTCTCAGTCGGTACGGCGGCGAAGATGTCAAACTCTAGTCCACATATAAATTATGGGTTGGAATCGGGGGACAACAATTTTTGACAACTATTTTTGACATCCATTTTAGCGGACCCACATGGAAGATGAATCAATGGATGATTTTTGGTGAGGATGATCTCCTCACTATATAGATTACCCCAACAAAAAATCAGCCCATTATGAAATTTCTAACCCTATCAAATGTGGTTTTCAAGTTACACAGTAAAAATAGACGGTCCATAATTCTTTAACTTCTAAATCAGTTTACAGATATTGGAATGATTTGAATTTTTGTGAGGATGATCTCCTCACCTTAGAGATCCTGTCACCAAAAATAAGCCATTGATTCATCTTCTACGTGGGCCCGCCAAATGGTTGTCAAAAATAGTTGTTAAAAGTGGTTTTGTCCCCCGATCCCGACCCATAATTGATAGGGCTACCCACCGAAAGACTAGTCTAGACTGTTGATCTTCCTTCAACGGTCCAAGTTCCTTTGTGTCCCACATGTGGGGCCATGCTGAGTTGTCAGCCATTCTAGATTCCCAAAGGGTAGTAGGTAGTAAGTTAGTGTCGAAAATCACGAGCATAATGTGACTTGAATGCAAGCTTACAAAGCAAAAACGTGACATGAAATAGGAAACTGTCGTTGAAGTTTTTTAATTCGAGGATTCTTCTTTGAAGATATTGGTCGGGGGGTCGTAATCGCTCATTTACTTCCCATCTTTAGGGCCGGCTCAACCTTAAGGCCATTAAGGCGGTCAGTTAAGGCTCTTAGCCCAGGTCCCACTAACTAATTAACCACGTGGATTTTTAGCCCAACACGTATTGCATATACAAACCAAAAACCAACGTGATTGATTAACTCTAGCCATAGATTTTAGTACTATTTAGGACATGATTCTAACAGTTTGATTCAGGCATGTGTTTTGGGTAGTAAATTCCAATGGCTAGAAATCATCAAACAAGCTGATTTTTAGTGTGTTTATCTAGCATTAGGTGGGCTGAAAATCCATGCAGTCATCGGGTCCAAAAACTGATCGATGTAGGGCCAGTAGAGTCCTGTGTATCAACTGAAACCAGAGTCCTCTTTATCTAAATTTTTTCATAGTTGATAATCAATTTTTCGTTATTTTTTATTATCAAGAATAGTTTTAATATAAAGATTTCTAATAATATAAAGAGTTTAATTTTTTAATTAATACCATATATATATATATATATATTAATATATTAAAGATAAAAAGGCCTTATATAGAGTTTTTGCCTTAGGCCTCAACTTGTATCGAAACGGCCTGCCATCTTATTATATCTTTGGATTGTGTATGTGGTTCTTGTACAAGTCTTTTGCATGGTTAATCCTCATTCTCTTAGGCTCTTGGCTATCTTTGTGCATAAGAGGTCTTTGATGAGAGATTAATTTATGTAGGATTTTATATTTGGTTACAGACATCTGACAACCCACAGTGAACCACGTTGCACACTATTAAAGAGTGGACCTACATACCAAAACTAAACTTGATTCCGCACTCTATTTTTTGTGGTCCGTTTGCAAGGACCACGATGTTTGAAAGCTTTGGGCTGCAGCACACGATGGTCATGTTTGACAGCCATTTTCCATTAAAATCTTGTGAAAATATCTTTCAATAGTGCGTATTGTGCTGTGGGGAGGTAACAAGAGATCGGTTGCAATCAACCCATCTCTAACCCATGTTCCTAAAAATATCACAAACAGCGGTCGCCGGTAGTGGGCCTCACCCAACAGCAAATTGATGCTTGGGTCTCACTTTGTGATCGTCATCAAACTTAGCGGTGAATATTGCACCGTACGCTGGCTGAATAATTTTCATGTTAGTATCTAATTTTCATTTTTTTTTTTTTTTTGTGTGTGGCTTTGCTGGGTATGTTACAGGCATTTCAAACTGAAAACGCAACTTGATAGAAAGGGAGATGATATGAGGTGGAGGCTACTTGTAAGGAAGGTGGTGTCTGCTAAAGTCATGTCTTCCTTGTCTTTGGCCAGGACAAAGACAGAAGATGAAACCAGAGAGGCCAGGGAGGTATAACCATAATTTACTATTCTGATTCCCTTTTTTTTTTTTTTATCAAATAGAAAGAGGAAAATAAAAAATAAATTGGAGATGTAATTCTGTGGTTCCCATTTGTAAATGAGCTAGTGTATTGTTGGGCATGTTCATTTCCATCATCTGAGCTTAGGGTTTTTAAGGTTAGTGGTGAAGAACCCTAAATATTGTTTAGGGTGAACTAATTGTATAATATGAAAGGTAGGTTGGTTCCTGGTAATGGGTTGGTTGGCTGTCCAAGTGCAAATGAAAAAAGGTTGAATTGAGACATTTCTTCATATTTGCAGTTGTTTTATACTTTCATCTAATTACCTTGCATTGAGCATGGTTTGAAAAACGGCGTTGGGAACCGTTTTAACGCTCAGAAAATAATGACCATTATTTTAATTATTACGGCCGTTATTTTCCTTCATTTTTCTGTTATTACGAAAATAATGACTGTTATTTTCTGAATTTTTTTTTTGTTAAAAATCGTCTTTTATTTCTGTTATAAAATTTATTGAAAATTTGAAATTCAAAATTTGAATTTTAGTGGCATTTTTTCCATTTTTGCCCCTGTGCATTACAATTCGTTATAACAGAAAAGTCTGTAACGCCCCCAGTCCATTATACCGTTATAATGGCCCCTTTTAAACCTTGTTCTAAATGTAGAAGTGATATAATGAGGTAGTTTTAAGCTTTCACTCAAAATATATATTTCCTTCTTTCTTTGCTTATTTTTCTGCTAAATCTAGAGGTGATAATGGACGAGGAAGAAGCAGACGAGTACTTGTTCAAAACGGTGAGAATCGAATTGGTCCGGGCCTGGGTATACCCAGGCCCAGTTCACAAACTATTAGCATAGGCCACAGTCTGACCCAGGCCGTGATGGGCCTAAGAAGCTTTGCCCAGGCACATCCATTATAATATTACAAGCATTAACCTGGTCCTAGTCCGGAGCGTCAACTTATTTTGGGCCACGCCCAACACCATGATTGTGATTTAGTTTGACTTTCAATTAATTTCAGAAATAGGGTTTTAATAAAATATCTGATCAAAAGAATAGGAGATCTCACAAGGCAAGGGATAGTGTCGGCCTCACTCTTAGCTATATACTTAGGGCCAATTGACTTAATTAGCATACTTGTCAGGCTCGAGCTCAGCCTGATTAGTTAATGGGCCCAAAATTCAAACCCAAGCCTGGCCTGTCATGAGCCTGGCCAAGCGGGCCCATTAACACCCCTAATAGAGGGTTTCACTTGACAAAAGTGCTCCACCAACTCGGCTACAAGACCGAATTTATAGATTAAAGTCATAGATTCGTTACTCTTATCAATCAAAAGCAATGAGTTTATTTTCCAGTTTGAAACCCCAAAAACAAGACCAGCGGAGGTCAGACTAGGTCCAGTTCTGGCCAGTGGTACCTGTGTGGGCCTCGCTTTTTATCATTTTGTCCTCAAAACGGGACCAGACTTAGCTTGTTGAAAAGAGGTTACAACATCAAGCCAGTTCTATCTTGAACTGGGGTAGGACTCTAGTGGACCTGAGAATAAGAGCTTTCCAAACAGGCCCTAAAGATTTCATGATCTTCTTGGCACCTACCCCACCTTTCTAAACCTGGTTGGCATATCTGTGTAGATGAACGGGCCTTATGCAGGGCCATCTCGATGCAAGTTGAGGCCTAAGGTGAAAATTCTCTATGAGGCCTTTTAATATTTAATATAGGATCGGGATAGAGGGACAACCATTTGAAGGACCCACTTAGAAGATGAATCAACGGCTGATTTTTGGTGAGGATGATCTCTATGGTGAGGAGATTATCCTCACAAAAATTCAAATCATTCCGATATTCGTAGACTGGTTTAGAAGTTGAAGAATTATGGACCGTTTAATTTTACCGTGTAAATTGAAAACCACATTTGATGAGGTTAGAAATTTTAGAATGGGCTGATTTTTTTGTGGGGTGATCTATATGGTGAGGAGATCATCCTCACCAAAAATCAGCTATTGATTCATCTTCTATGTGGGTCCACCAAAATGGTTGTCAAAAATGGTTGTCCACTGATCCGGACCTATTAATATATGATATTAATTAAAAATTTTAACTCTCTATGTGGTAGAAATTCTTATTTGACAACTATTCTTCTTAATCAAAAGCTATTGAAAAAATTTTAGATGAATAGGACTTCCATTGCAGTCCATGTAGAGGACTCTCACGGCCCTACATAGTTCATTCTTTGTGCCTATTGACTGTGTGGATGTTCAACCCACATATTGGTGGATAAAGACACTAAAAATCAGCTTGATTGATGATTTTTAGTCATTGGATTTACTACTCAAAAATCATGCTTGAATCCAATGGCTAGAATCATATCCTAAAAAGTACTAAAATCTATGGTTAGAGATGACCAATCAAATTAATTTTTGGTTTGTATGTCCAATAAGGGGTGGGCTAAACATCCATGTGGTCAGTGGATTGGGGCCTTCTCTCATTGGGCTGGGGGCCTTCTCTCACATGGGGCCTATGGAGTAAGACTTCTCAACTAAGCTCTGATTTATGTGGCTGTTTGCAGTTACACTAAGAATTAGGGTTATAATAGTTGTCTCTCTCACTCTTCAAGTGAAACCCCATCGCCCATTTAGAGAATATATAGACATCTCGGGTACAATGAAATACCTGAAGTACCCCCAATACAAGTTGTACCCTAACAAAGATTGTATGAACTTGTACAGACAAACAACACCATGAAGTGGTTGCCAAGCCCTTGCAAACTCTTTAAGAAAATAAATGCAAGTATGTGCAGCACAAAAACTGCGGTAAGTGACTGCAATGCAACTCACCGCAGTACAAATGCTTCCCTGTGCAGCAAACCAAACAGGATCTTATCTTGTCTCTATTTTTGAATGACAGTTAACTACTTGCACCATCTTTCTTGACCCGTTCCTAAGGTACTCTCCGACAGTTAACCTTATAGTCAAAATCAGCTTAAGATAGGTTTGTGGCCTTTGCTACATTACTAGCCTTGTGATTTTTGTAATGACCAAGTTGCAAATACACCGCATCAACTATAGTTTGAAAAAAAAAAAAAAAACCGTCTATACTTGCATTATAACAGCAGTTACAATGATATTGCTCCAACCCCATTACATTATTTGGTACTTAACGCAAGTAAATTTTATTATGGCCGTTAATTGTTATTTACGTTTAGCTGAAAAATGAACTCAAAAAAAAAAGTGGATATCAATTAATACGGCTTCAAGATCTTCTTTATGAGACTGTAATAATAAATAGGGTTGTGATGTAACAAGGTATAATAATAAATATACCTGAAACTTTTTGGTGTCCGGGGAAGCAGCATTTTTGTTACTCGTCGCCGCCATATTGGCCAACTGACCGCTTGGATGTTAAGCCCACCTCTTGGTAGACATTGATACAAAAAATCAGCTTGTTTAATGATTTTTAGCCGTTGGTTTTAATTAGTACTAAAAAATAATGGTTAAATTAAACGGCTAGAATCATATCTTAAAAACTACTAAAATCTAATGGCTAGAGATTACTAATCATGCATGGTTATTATCTCTTTGTGGGCATGAGTGGGACTCATAGGATGGTGGTTCTTGAAAGAAATGATCCTTCCAACTCATCTTCCTCCATCTCTATCTCTCTTATCCTCTTAAGGAGGTGGCTTTCTAGGGTTAGGAAGTGGTAAAATAATTGGGAGTAGAAGCAAAAATCTTAGCCCCCTTACCTAACTAGTACTTATCCTTGCATTTAACCCCCCATTTTGTCTCAACCAACATTTCTATTTTTAATTATTTCTCTTGATTCTAGGGTTAAATCTTAATTAATTAGTAATTAACGCGACACATAATTGTGGACTAAAGCTGCTTCGAATCTCATTCTAGAATAAGAAAATGGCCCATGAATCCATCTCCCAACACAAGTCGCCTGCGAACGATTCGCCACATTGTGATCGAACCCGACAAGGTCCATTTCCGGGACACATGTTCCTAAATCATATTGGGTCGTCGAAGCTAAATAAATTCGCGACGCCGGCATGCTGACAGCTCCCGTTTTTGTGGCACAGCCACAAGCGTAAGTGGAGGGCAGCATTCCGGTAACAAGGGGAGGCAAGTGTGGATGGTCCCATGCCCTTCCTGTCGATTATTATATGTTGTATGCTCAAAAGCTATTGAAACTAATTTACTAACATTTTTTAAAAAAAGGGAGGGGGAGGGAGGGAGAGTAAAACTTTGATGACAGGGTGCAATAGGAGCCACGTGGCATCCTCTTAGAGGACTCTGAACGTATGGATGTTTTTCCAATCCCTGTATGGACCTACAAACAAAAAATCAGCTTGATTTGTGATTTCACACCTTTGGTTCTTTGTAACTTGCTTTTAAAAATGGCCGTTTAAACGGTAACACCCCAAGTCTGTTTCCATTAAAACCGTTTAAACACGTTTTAACGGTTTTGAATAAAATGGCCATTTTTTTTTTTGTTTTAACAGCTGTTAAAATCGTTTAAACATCTGTTTAATTCTGAAAAATTTTGTGAAAAAAACGGCTGTTATATCCGTTTAATTTCCGTTAAATTCTTTTTTTTTTTTTTTTTTTCAAATTTCAAAATTTGAATTTCAGCGCCATTTTTCTCTGTTTTTTTTTTCCGTTAAAACTGTTTAATTCCGTTATAATCCATTTTTTTTTCTATTTTTGCCCCTGGCCGTTTCAATCCGTTTTAACGGCCATCTAAAAGGTAACGCCCCCAGTCCATTTAACCGTTAAAACGGCCTCCTTTAAACCTTGCTTTGTACCTCAAATAATGTTCAATAAGGCTTAAATTTCCCACGGTTAATATCAACACATGAAAACAATGGGTGGTGATGTATAAAGGTATACCCCAGATCTTTTCATTTGCAGAAGCGGCATTTTTGATGGTCACCACTGCCATCTGGGCCAACTGACGGCATGGATGTTTAGCCCAACCTTTAATAGACATTCATACAAAAAATCAGCTTGTTTAATGATTTTTAGCCGTTGGTTTTAGTACTCAAAAGATGGTTGTATTCAACGGCTATAAGAACGCCTTAAATGGCGCTAAAAAGTGTTAACATCTAATGGTTATAGATTACCAATCAAGTGATTTTTGGTATGTATATCCACGAAGGGGTGAGATAAACATCCAAACGGTCAGTGGGCCCAGATGGCAGTGGTGACTACCAAAAATGCCGCCTCCGCAAATGAACAGTTTCAGGTAGACCTTGTTACATCTTTTTCCGAAAACAATTCCAATCCAATGCCTAGAAATCATTAATCGGGCTGTTATCTGGTTTGTAGGTCCACCTAATTAATGATTGGCCAAACATCTATACGGTCGGAGTCCTCTAAGAGTGTTCCACGTGGCTCATATTGAGCCCTGTCATCGGGTTTGATGACAGGGCCTTGTCATCAAAGTTTTACTCAAGGAGGAAGGATAGGGAAGAGACATCACTTTCAATAACTTTTGTAGGTCATGAAAAGGGGCTCCTATGACTCTATGAGAGGGAGAATAAAGAGTGAAAATATAGCCTGAACTGTGGGCCCCATGATTTTATGTGACAAAAGTTGGGAACACAACAACATAAGCTAGCTACTTTGTGGAAGGGTTGCATACCATGTAACATGTAGAAATATAAACACAGGGGCAATATGAGCCACGTGGCATACTCTTAGATGACTATGCTGTATGGATGTTTGGCCAATCCCAAGTTGGACCACAAACCAAAAATCAGTCTTGATTAGTGATTTTAAACCTTTGGATCTTTGTATCTCATATAATGGTCAATAATACTCAAATTTCCCACAGTTAAAATCAACCCATGAACGTAACTCCAATCCAACGCGTAGAAACCACTAATCGGGCTGATTTTAGGTTTGTAGGTCAACCTAGAGATTGGCTAAACATCCATACAGTCAGAGTCCTCTAAGAGTATGCCATGTGGCTTGTATTACTTGCTGTCATTAAAGTTTTACTCGGGGAAAGGTACTCTGGGAAGACATTGTAGACTTCATACCTTGTTATGATGAGCCATGTGGGATGCTGACTGGGCAAATCTGACTGCCTAGGTAATAGTATTTTTTTTTTGCAGCAGGTGTATGTCTCTTGTTGTGGCATAGAGGGTCGAATAAAAACATGCCACGTGAACAGGAAAAAAGTATAATTAACACAGATTAGATTTGTATGCACGTGGCATGTTTTTATTTGACCCTCAATTCCATAACGTAGTAACTTCAGCAGAAAAAACAGAAAATAAATTCTGACCCTTATTGTATGTGGAGCTGTAGAGGCCTTTGTGCATCAGTAGTCATGGCAGAGTGGTATATTCTAGCTTTTAGGAATATTCTCTATCAAATTATGTAGGTCCCACTCATACAGATGGGTGGGCTCCATAAAAAAAAAGTTTCATCTTAATGGATAATGAACATCTGGATTAGGCAGGTAGACCACGGTTTCCATGTCTCTCTTTTTATTGCATGAATAGCAGCAGCCTGTTAATATTTCTTTAATTTCTAAAGAAAGGGGAAGGAAACCTCCCTTTGTTTTTAAGGGAAGATATTCTGCTGAAGCACAGTTTTGAAAATTGTCAATCAAGACCGCATGAATGTTCAGTCATCTGTACATAGCAGAGTGGGACCCAGATGGCAGCGTGGGACCCATAAAGGATTTCCCCCATAATGGTGGATTTGCACACCCGAGATAACAAAAGCTATTTCTAACCATTAGATTGTAGCACTTTTTTTTAGAAGTTATTCTCTTTAGATTCAATTATGTTTTTGGGTCAATCAAGTTGATTTCTTTTTATTTATTTTTCATTCATTGACCGAAATACCCTTTTAATAAACTGTCCTATCTGTTCAAAATTTAATGATGAAGGGAGAGGGCATTTCTTTTAGATTTGATAAAAATTTGAATGCAGGATTTAAAAGCTCCACCCTCCCTAATAGCGTGTTTGACTGCACAGGAAATTTTCTTTTTTCCTTAAAAAACTTCCTGCAAAAACAAGTCTGATAGGGATGTTTGATTGCGCCTGAGAAATTGTGCCGGACAAAAAAAAAAATTGAATTTCCAATTATGAGAGAAAATAAGCACTTATTTGATAGGCAACTCGGCGGAAAAATAAAATATTTGCGCGCACTGATATTCTTCATTTATGCTAAATATTTAGCTGGGCCCGAAAGTTTGTCTGCCGCGGTGGAAAAATATTTGATCACTTACCTTTTGATTAAATATTTTCACACCATATAAGTCTTGGTGGAAAAATTTTACTTTATCGCGGGATAATTATTATTTTCAATAAAAATAAATTTTTCAATATATAAAAAAGATAAAAATAAGATTATTTGGATCCTAGGACCTAATATGTGGGTCCCATACTTATCTAGTCCATTTTTAATTTTTATATATAGGCCCCATCCAAATTAAAAGCAAATAAAGTAAACTTGTTAATACAAGTACCAAATGTTGTCAAATATTGACATGAATAAATATTTAGTCAAGATAATATTCGTCTAGTTAAGTATTTGCCCTCGAAACTCTTTTCCTCATGTACCAAATAGGCCAAAATTAGCTAAATTATATTTTTCCGAGAAAATGTGATCTATCCACAGGGAAAATTGGCAATCAAACACGGGTCACAATATAACAATGGAAAGAAAAGAAAAAGAAAATAGATGAGGACAAGTGAGGACGTGGAAGGGAGACAAGAGCGTGCGATTAACGAAGAAAACCCATTGTTTAAGCTGGTCTTTGGAAATCCCATGTCGGACGAGACTTTAGAGACAACCGCGCACGTGTGCTGGTTGTGGAGCTAAAGCAAGAGCTGAATGGCTTTGGGGGTAGTGGGTGTGGTGCATAGTCATACAAGCGTACACGATAGCTGCGACGCGTATGCGGAGCGGGTCGTACCCGTTTTATCTCGGATCATTTTTTTTTTCTTTTTCGCACTGAGATTTCTTTGATAAACAAAGAAAGTGTCCTTTAAAGGTCTGGGAAATTACAGAAATGCGTCCGTCGTGCAAAAAGAAGAGCTCCACAGGAAAACAATAGTGTCTCAATGAAAATGTGGTTTTGTCGTTTTGCGATAAATTTGAAGGGTATTTATGACATTCCAGTTTAGTGCTTTTGAGTTTTGACCGTACTTTAAATGCTTTTCCTTTCTTTATCAAAAAAAATAAGGGAATTTTTGACATAACCCCCCGTGTTATCTTTAAAATTAGACATACCCCTAGAATTTGAAAAAGCTGACATACCCCTATGACTCGGTCCACTGTCATTTGACCAGTGTTGACTACCAAAATTTACAATGATAGACAAAAGTGCCCTTGTCTTTGACCAAACCACAATTTAAACACGAAAAGAGAAAATCAAAAATAAAAACCCTTGTTGAAAACCTGAGATTTTTTATTTTTTTAATGAATTAGACAAAGATTGAGAAGAAAAAATCCCATAAAAATAAGTAAAACTCATGAGGGAATGAGATTTCTTTTTACGAAGATTTAAAATTTAAAATTAAGAGAACCCATCTTTCCAAAATCCATGTCTCAAAATCTAATTGCTCTTATTCATATTTTTCATTTTTGTTAAAGAAAATTTTAGAAATAAAATTATATGTTTAGGTATTTTATTTTTAACCTTGGGTTTTAAATTATTGCCGGAGTAGTGGTCAGCCGGCCATGAAACTCCGATGGGTTGGTTGCCGATGATGGGTGACCAACCCATTGGAATCTCTTAGCCGGCCGTCCATCACAGCCGTTTGATTTGGAGTTTGGCCTCAACCCAAACCCTTGTTCTAAGGTTGAAGACAAGGGCACTTTTGTCATTTATTGTAAAATATGGTAGTCAACTCGGGTCAACACTGGTCAAATGACTGTGGACCGAGTCATAGGGGTATGTCAGCTTTTTCAAATTGTAGGGGGGTATGTCTAATTTTAAAGATAACATGGGTGGTATGTCAAAAATTCCCAAATATGAAAAAGTAAGTAAATACTCTGTAGAATAGAAAAAAATAGACCAGAGTACACGTATGGAGTGCCAACCAGGCTCCGGTTCCTGTTGCTGCATGTTTTTTTACAAGAAACAGCTGAGATATGTGGGCATCATATAGGTGTACAAATGAGTAACCTTTGCTCACCCATGCTGTGGACAAAGTCGATCACAGCCCACAATACGAGCCACGTGGTACACTCTTAGAGAGCGCTGACCGTATGGATGTTTGCCACTTCTTCGGTGGACCTGCAAACCAAAAATCAACCTGATTAGTGATTTACAACATTTGGATCTTTGCAGCCAAATAACACTCAAATTCTTGCTATTAAAATTAACATCAATCCAACGGTTAGAAATCATTGATCAGGTTTATTTTTGGTTTGTAGGTCCACGTAGTGATTGGCCAAACATCCATATGGTTAGCGTCCACTAGGAATGTACCACGTGGCACATATTGTTGGCTGTGATCGGCTTCGTTCACATCAGCATGGCGTGAGAGACGGTTTACTCTGGATAAATCTATTCTGCATACTTTGCAGACTTAAAAGTATCCCAGCATTGTCAGCACTAGCCGTTGGATATCCATTGAAAAGCGTGTTATTTTCAAGGAGAATTCAACAGTGGATACAATGTATACATACTTTTAAGTCTGTAGCTATATGCAGACTAGATTTCTCCCATATAGGTGCCGCTCTCCTCGTGGCAAGTATTAGAGCAACATGCAGCAGCCATCTACGTGGCAAAAAGAGACACGCTATAGAGTACAGACCCTATTTTTAATTGTCAAAGAACAATAAAATATTGAACACCTACTATGTGGGTATATTTTGGATCACGTCATTGTCCAGGTGGCTAATCTAGATGGATGATTGGCTTTGCCATGTCAGCACTGCACCTTGAAGGAAAACTCCATCCTAGGCTCATAGCAGGGATAAATTCTGGTGTGACGATATAGGAAGCGTTTCCTATCCGAAGATGCCCAATATCTCTCGGCGACGTTTCATTCTGCTTCTGGATCAGTCCCAAATGCTACGCATAGCAATTATGCTCCTATATCGTGACCCTCCAAGTGTAAGATTAGGCAATGTTGGGCAATCCCACGGTTTCTAAATCGCCGATGCTTTTAACTCTTCATCCAATGGTTGGGGTTAACCGGTCAGGGCGATTTTTCAAGCTTTTATCCCTCGAACGAGAGTGACCACTCCAGGTTTAGGGGCTATCGTACGCTGACTTTAAATGAGGGAAGCCTGTCGTATTTCTTTTCTAGAAATGGGTCAGCTGTAAGCCGGGATACGAACGATACACCTGGCAACATGCTATGAATCCAGACCGTACATAACCCAACTTCTTGGATGAAAAGTAAATCACACAAAGCAATTCTATCCATCCGATCACAAGGAACACCTTAGATTAACTAGAAAAAAAAGGTGAAAAAGACAAGGAAAAAGTACACGTATCCGACGGCTATTATGATCTGATTTTTGCAAATACGTAATTGTTAAAAAAAATTACGAAAGGTCAATTCCGTAATTTGGAGAGAAATTACTGAAGGGTCAATTTCGTAATTTTGATGACATTTGCAGACCGACCCATTTTGAGCAAAAATTCGGCTTTTTTTTCCTTGAAAAGGAAGAAAGATAAGCAAAGACTGATTTGTGCTTTTAGTTCCTCGAGAGTGAGAAGCGACAGAGAGAGATGGACGAAGAAGGGATTGTTACTTGGGAAGGAGGAGCTGGCCTTTAACGTGCGCCGGCAAACCGTCTGCGCATTAATGCGCCAGACTTGACGCGTTGGCGCTTCGTCGGGAAACCGCTTTTCGGTACGACAGCGGTTTCAAGCGACGATAAAGACAGGAGCGAAAAGAATAATAAGAAGGGTAAAAGCTTGGGTGGGGGGAAAGTAATTTTTTCTGGTTTACCGGCGGTTGAAGATACCCCAAACCGCCATGGACGAAACGTTAATCAGGTTTCCGGGATACTTAGACCCTCGAGCGCAGGAGTTCCGACCGAGAAACCCTTCTCCCCAAAACCAGGTTACCCTCCTTCAACCCCAAATTTACTGTCCATACCCTGCATCATACCCATGTACTGGAGTGCAAGTGATGCCCTACTACGATGGGGTCATGGGTTACCAATCTGCACCGTCAACGGCGTATGTTAGACCGACAGGCGCAGCACCAACTCCTCCGCCACAGTTGCCGCCGCCTTCTTCAGCGGCGACACGGGTGCTGCTTCTGAGCTCAGTCCCAAAGGACGTGACTGAAGAAACAGTGAGGAGAGAATTGGAGGTGTTTGGAGACGTCAGAGCGATTCAGATGGAGAGGTTGCAGGATGGAATCGTGACTGTTCATTTCTATGACCTGAGGCATGCAGAGGCGGCGATGGCGGAGATACGAGACAAGCACATGCAGCAGCAAAGCAGGTTGAGGCAGCATTACAACGCGTTGTTGATGCTCAATTTAGGGGTCGAGTGGGACAATTCGGCGGTTCCGTTGCCTCCACCGGGTCCTGGGCTTATCGCCGGTCGGGCTATTTGGGCGCAGTTTACGGTACCGGCGACGTTCGTTGGGCCAGAAGGGCATAATCAAGGGACACTAGTGGTTTTCAATTTGGATTCTGGAGTTTCTACGAGCAAGCTTAAAGAAATCTTCCAAGTTTTTGGTATGAGAAACTATTAAACAAGTGTTTCTCTCTCTATCTCCACTTCTGTTCCTCGAATTGTTCATGTAGTTTCTGCTCAGAACTTCTTTTTTCATCTTCATGAGTTTATCTGGGACGATTAGTTTTAGGTTCTTTTGAGTTTATTTTCATATTTTTTTTTTCTATTGGGTCCATGATTTTCGTCAGATTGAGTTTATTTTTCATTTTTGGTAGAAAGATCTTCAAAGAGGAACAAGAATAGTAGAATCTCTTTTGGTTATCCTTTAGTGTTGTTGTTTCTACGTTTATGGTATGTAACCATATATGTCGGGCCGCTTTTTTGCTGGGATTTTGCTTCATGTGGGTGTGGTGGGGCACCTGTTTTAGGACTTATTTGCTTCATTCCCATGCATTCAATTCCTTGTTTCCTTCCTTCTCTACTCTTCGTCTTGTTTTTCTCTGGGTCTTATATATATTTTGTTTTAAATTTCAGGGCCTGTAAAGGAATTGAGAGAGACTCCATTGAAACGGCACCAACGATTCGTGGAGTTCTTCGACATTAGAGATGCTGCTCGAGCACTCTCAGAGATGAACGGAAAGGAAATTCATGGGAAGCGTGTCATAATAGAATTCAGTCGCCCTGGTGGTCATAGCAGGAGGTTTTTTAACGCCACTACCACCTACTCTAACATCAATTCTGTCAATAACAGCCCCACTAGAAGCAGCTATTACACAAGAATTAATAATTACCCACAACCGCCTTCACCACCACCACCACCACAACCAATTCCTCCAAGATTATTTGATCGCTCCACCACCAATGCTCCTCCATCTAATTCCTTTCAACCCCAATACTCCGCAAAGAAATCCGGTTTTGGTAGGGGAAATGCTAATTGGAATAACAACCGGAGATCGAATTATGGAGCAGCAATAGCGACTCCAATGGCTTCGTTGTCTCTGGTTGTTGCCGGAAATGACATTGAAGGTGGTGAAAGGAATAATAACAATGGTTCATCGAGGAGGCATGCGAAGAACCCATCAGCAGGAGGTACGATTCAGCAAGGGAAGCTACTGAGAAGTCGGTCATGGAAGGGGAGACAGAAGAGGTTGGATGCTCATTTCTTGATCAACGAAGATGCGATGATGGTGGAATCGAATTGCATCAGAGATACCAGAACCACTGTCATGATCAAGAACATACCCAACAAGTACAGGTGTGCTTTTGCTCCCTCCATTTCTCTCTAGGTATTATATAATAATTTGCTTCCTATATTTTATTTGGATTTTGATTTTCTCTATCTGAGTATATTTTTGGAATCGGGGTGCAGTCAGAAGTTGCTTTTGAATATGCTGGACAACCACTGTATCCACTGCAACGAGCAGATTGCCGACGGCGACAATCAGCCATTGTCCTCCTACGACTTTCTCTATCTCCCCATCGATTTCAAGTAATAATCTGCTCTCTCTCGCTCATTTTTTTTTTCTTTCCTAGATATCATTTTGATTATTTAGTTTATTAAGAAGTTAATCTGGGTATTTGTTTGCTGTAATTTTAGTAACAAGTGCAATGTCGGATATGGGTTCGTGAACCTAACGTCTCCCCAGGCGGCATGGAGACTCTACAAAGCCTTCCACTTGCAGCCATGGGAGGTCTTCAACTCCCGAAAAATTTGTGAGGTCACTTACGCTCGCTTGCAGGTATTTAATTCAAAATCATTTATCATTTTTTTTCTTCGATTTCTGGTAAATTTTTATAAAATAATATTGTGGGTGTGGACTGGGGATGGGGGGGATTGATTAGGGTTTGGAAGCGTTGAAGGAGCACTTCAAGAACTCAAAGTTTGCGTGTGAGACGGACGAGTATCTCCCCGTTGTGTTCTCTCCCCCTCGGGACGGGAAGCAGTTGCCGGAGCCTGTGGCCATCGGTGGGCACGCGAATGTGGTCGGCAAGAAACAAGTTCTTATTGGTTGCATTAGTAATGGGATAGACGGTGAGGATGGGCTGGGTGACCATGACAACGTTGATGACGATGACTGCTCCAACGGCGGCGACGGTAATGATGATGGTGATGACGACGAAGATTATGATGTCTCGCCTCTGCTTCCGGAGGTTCTGTTCTCTACCACCACCACCACCACCACCACCATCACCCACAACAACAACACCGCTACCGGCGCTGCGTCTATAACTGCTGCAACTACACCACCCAACGGGTGCTTGTTGAGCACCGAGCCCCAGAAGCAGCAGCCCAAAGCTTTGAGTTGTGCTCAGGTCAATTGACCCCTCCGTTTCTTGCACCGTCAAAACTCTCTCTCTCTACCTTGTAATTCAGAAAAAAAAAAGAAAAGAAATCGACAGGCAATTTGCATATATCGAGAATGTTTGATGGAGGTTTTACACATTGGAAACATAGAAGTAGCTCTTCGTCCCCCCTCAGCCTCTCTCTCTCTCTCTCCGCATGTGTCTCTCTCCCTTTCTCTTTCAATAAGACTGAGATGTTTCCACAGCCGGTTCATGGTGGGCAGATGGCTGCGACCCACTTCCACTGTACGTCCTTGCGATAGTAGTTATATCATATGTGAGTCAAACTTTGATGAGAGGGCGCTATGTAAGCCACGTGGCACACTCTTAGTGGATTGTGACCGTATGGATGTTTTTCCAATGCCCAGGTGGACCTACATGCCAAAAGCTGCTTGATTAGTGATTTCAAACCTTTGGATCTTTGTACCAAAAGGCTCAAATAATGGTCAATAATGCATAATTTTTTTTTTGATAGGTAAGCCTGTTTTTTAAAGAGATCAGTGACTTGGTGAAGGCGGGTTTTGAACCCAGGTCTATGGTATCATGAATCACCCCCAGACCTTACCAACTGAGCAAGCTGGCACGTTCAATAATGCATAAATTCCCACTGTTAAAATCAACCCATGAAAATAATTATCAATTCAACGCCCAGAAATCTCTTATCGGGATGATTCTTGGTTTGTAGGTCCACATACCGTCAGTGTCTTCTAAAAATTTGCCACATGGCTCGTATTGTTGACGGGTCAGCGAAGTTTTACTCGTGTGAGAAGTGCAGCAAGTTTGGCGCACGTACTGCTGCCTTTGTGTAGAGGCGCACGTTAGCTTATTGAGGATGGTCTTGTCTTACTAACATAACGACTAAAACTTTTTTTTTTTTGATCCAGGGACCTGTCATCGAGGCCGATTACAGGGCGCAATATGAGCCACATGGCACTCTAGTATGAATCTGACCGTATGATGTTTGGCAGGTGGACCTACAAACAAAAAATCAACCTAATTAGTGATTTCTAAGCATTGGATTGCAATAATTTTCATGGGTTGATTTTAACTATGAAATTTGAGCATTATGGACTATTAGATGTTTGGCCAATCCTTAGGTGGACCTACAAACAAAAAATCAACCCGATTAGTGATTTCTAAGCGTTGGATTGCAATAATTTTCATGGATTGATTTTAACCGTTGAATTTGAGCATTATGGACTATTATTTGGGGTAGAAGATCAAAGGTATGAAATGACTAACAGGCTGATTTTTTGTGTGTAGGCCGGACAGGCCAACCAAACATCCATACTGTCAGCGTTCTTTAAGAGATGCCACGTGGTCGGCGGCGGTCAGCGAAGTTTTACTCGCAGCATTACGGTACCATATATTTTGTGATCACGTGCAAATCGCACGTGACTCGTTACTAATTCAAGTTATGATTAGAAAGCCAAAGACAGTTCAGTATGTAAGGAGTATGTATGCACTTTGGAGACGACGACGTCTACAGGTGCACGTTAGAGTGTTAAGACTCCTACGTATTCTATTCAAATTCAGATCCTGTACTACAGGGTCATAAGGAGTTGTACGTAGCAAACAAAAATGTGCGGCGACGGACAACAGTATGAGGCACGTGGCATACTCTTAGAGACGACTGATCATATGGATGTTTAGCTCGTCCTAGGTGAGCCTACATCCCGAAATCAGTCTGAGTAGCGATTTCTAACGGTTGAACTAGTCTTTTTCATGGTTTATTTTTTACCCTTGAATTTTGTGCATTATTTGGGATACTCGGATCCAAAGGTTAGAAATTACTAATCAGGATGATTTGGTATGTAGGTCCACCCAATGATGGGCAAAACATTCATACTGTATGTGGTCTCTAAGAGTGTCCCACATGGCACATACTGCGGTCCGTCGTCCGTCATCCGTCACCCGTCATCAAAGACTGGATATTTCGATTTTCGATATCGCCATACTTTTTTCCATACAAAAGGGTGTTGGTCTATCTAGACCGTCAGGATATTTCGACGCGTCAAGCCAGAGCAGCATCAGGCTTGATCAACTTGCGTCACAAGAGGTTGTGACGGAAGCCGGTCACAGCACTCAATACAAGCCACGTGGTATGCTATTAGAGGACGATGACCTTATGGATGTTTGGCCAGTTCCTCGGTGGACCGGTACACAAAAAATCAGCGTGATTAATGATTTCTATCCGATTTGATTGAAGTTATTTTCATGGGTTGATTTTAACGGTAGGGATTTGAGCATTATTGAGCGTTATTTCGGTGCAAATATCCAAAGGTTGTAAATCACTAATCAGGCTGATTTTTGGTTTGTAGGTCCACCTGAGGGACAGGCCAAACATCCATACGGTCAGCGCCTACTGATCGTGTGCCACGTGGCTCGTATTGAGTTCTGTGACCGGCTTCCGTCACAAAATCTCGTGACACAAGTTTTACTCGCATCAGGCCATCGGAAATATTTGTTGGAGGCTCGACATCCACTTTTAATTCATAATCATATTGCCAGACGCGTTTTAGGTAGACGCGCATTTGGGACATTTTTCAGCTGAACCTCAAAAAAGCGGTTACGGCCACGGAGGAAACTTATGCGTACCTGGCATAACTCCTCAAGTAAATGAGTTTGACTTTGACCGTGGCCGTACTGGCAGCAGGCTAGCAGCAGCGTAAGTGCGTCGGGGGACTCTCGAGTAGATCTTACTTGACGACCGCTGGTCCGGTAGCTACCTGACCACCCACAATATTAGCCACGTGGCACTCTTTGAGGACACTGACCGTAAATGTGTTTGTCCAATCCCTAGGTGGTCCTATAAGCACAAAATCAACCTGATCAGAGATTTCTAAGGGTTAGTTGAAGTCATTTTCATGGTTGATTTTAGCCGTAAAAATTTGAGCATTATTTACCATTATTTGGGTACAAAGATCCAAAGGTTTGAAATCACTAATCTAGCTGTTTTTTGGTTGGTAGGTTCCCTTAGGGATTTTCCAAACATCCATATGGCCAGTGTCCTCTAAAAGTGTACCACGTGGCTCATATTATGGATGGCCAGGGCTTCCCTAACTGTCGGTGGTCAGGCAAGTTTTCCTCGGGGGCTCTCCCTCTCATTACTTTCTCAGTCTTCCACGTCATCGGATGGTTTCTCTCTCTCTCCACTACTTCCATGTCTTTGCGCCGTGACCCATTTAATGCTCCGCTCTGCATCGTCCTGCATCTACTTTCTGTGATGTGACTCGATAGACACGAAAGCAGATGTATGCCACGTCAGAGCGTGTCAAGACCATCTTTGTTCCGGTTTGTTTGTGGTGCACAACCTCGTATTGTTGGTGTCAAATTGCCAATGATAACAGCTATAGATGCCATTCACCAGTCATACGGGACATATCAGAGTCCGTTTTGGCTCAAAGACGTCCTTTGAGCAGAAATGCTCACTGTGTCTATATGAGTTTGAGATCACTGACGATATGGATGCGTTGGAAATCAGCCTTATTAGTGATTTCCAGTCGTTAGATCTGAGTCCCCCAAATAATGGTCGATTCCATAGAAATCACCAATTGGTGCTGATTTCTTCGTCTGTAGGTTTGAGCCAAATATCCAAAAGATCAGTGGTCTCCAAAGAACCTTTGCTACGTGGCTCATACTATATCTTTGAGCATTACAGGTCTTGGAGCAAAAACGGAGTCAACCTGAGTGGAACATAGTTCTCTCTTCCTCCAAAGAACCTGGCGGGTATTACGCCACTCAAGGTGGTTCTTCTCCCCATCACCTAGCTAGGACGAGGACCATGCGCAGATTAGGATTTGGCTCAATTGGAGACAGTGGTTGGTGAGCTCATGACGTGTCTATCAATGGCACGTGATGGGACTCACACGTATGTAATTCCCCATCATATTATATTCGTCTACTTTCCTAGGGTCCCACGAATCTGGTCCTTATTGCCATCGTGATCCAACAAACAGACAGTGAAATAATTTTCCTTTGTGTTGGGGGTCAATAATGCCGCTCCCTAGTGTGGTAAGGCCCGCAGGTGCGAGGTCGATCGCCGGTAGTTAGAGCCAAAGGATCATAGGAATGAATCGCTGAACGGACGTGAGTGCGTTGTCGATCATGGTAAAATGGCTAAAGTTAGTCCCCTTCTGATCTTTTTGGGAGGAATGACGGCTTGAGGTCTGGTTAAAAGTTTTGGCACCCAGTTGGAAGTTGTTAAATAACCATTTACCCCAAAAGATAAGCGGGTTAAAGAAAGGCGAAACAACTATACATGATAACGGGTCATCGGGCGAACCCGACATGTGCGTGGGAACACATCATCCACTAACAAAAGTTAACATAATCTCATCAAATTATAAGATGCAACGAAATCATCAGAAATTTTGATCATCCGCTTGTCGACCAAACTGGATGGATTGGCAAAAGCATTCCAACCGTGTATTACAGATCACTTACACTACTAGCTTGTCTTATTAAACCACATACGGTCAATAAACAGTACAAACACAGAGAGAGAAAGTGGTGTGCAGTAATAATTGATATCCGACGGTCAGTAATATTGGTGTTGATGTTGGTAATTATCACGTTGTTATTTGACCAAAAGACGAGTCTCCGTTTTCTGGATTTGCAGTTCTCGTCCAGATCTTGTTCTCTGCTCCTATGGGATCTCCTGACACAATTAAAAAATATACTTACTTGATCATCAATCGGGATCCTATTGTTGAGACAAATGCTAACCGCTTGATTAACTGACACTTCCATCAAGGCATTCAAAAGGAAAAAAAATTGTGCACGTGTTGTGTAATCAATTTTCTCATCCTTTGCAGGGGACGAATTGGGGAGTACTTCCTTTAACTTTGATGGAAGTTGATGCCAAAAAAGTTTCTCATCAATAGGAGAAGAAAGTTGTGGCAAAACAGGCAATACTATGGGAGCTTTCGTTGAGGATGCATCTTAGCCGTCGAATTCAGGTCAATAAAGCATCGACTCCTCAGTACGTGGCGCTAACTAATGTACGTGAGTGATAGTAGGGCCTCTTGGAATAAATATGATAAATTAAGTATTTAAGTTGTTATTAAGGAATTGTTTTGATTTTAATCATGGGCATTTATGGAACTAAGAGGTGCTTGGTGAATGCTGCGTGATGTGAGCGGCGTGTGCGGGTTTGCTTGCACAGGATTAACATGTAAATTATTAAGATGTATTTTTTGTATTGAATTTTATAGTTAAGCGTGCATAGTTGCTTTGTTAATCTCCATTCAAGTTGTTCCGAGGGATAATTGGATTCAAGAGATCTATCCATGGTCCACGAAGCAACAACTGCAAAGAGTAAAATAGTTGTTGCCTCGTTGACCGTGGACCATTGATCTTTTGGATCCAACAGTCAAAGGTCTAACCGCACATATTTTTGAAGTGTTGTCCACGGGTAGCACGACTCAAGAAATTAAGTAGTTAAAAGGACTTTGTTATGAAAATATGGATAAAATGGCATGAGATATAATTAAGAGGCTAAACGGGTTCTATTGAAAATGTTATTAATATTTTTTTGTTGTTAGCCACATGTTATAACTAAAAAAAACCAACATCATCCAATGGCTTGGAGCAGACACGTATCCTTTAGTGTATCAATTAGTCAAGTAGGAGGAGATGCCATCCAAACCATAGGTGAAACCAAGTGTCTAGCCTGACGGGCAATAGTATGAGCAGTAAAGTTAGTTACACGTCCAAAAATTGAAAGGATAAAGGGGAGGACAAAGAGGAAATGACCAAAATATGGGTACAAGCTCGTTATAGGTTATAGGGAGTTGTTTGAGAAATGTATCTTAATGTGTTCGTTGAATTAATATCCACGTTGAGGAGAATATCATCACCAAAACTCAGTCCTTAATGCATCTGCATGTGGGCCTCATGTCAATTAATCATTATATTAGTCACAAAAGTACCAGTCAGTATTCCAGCCTATATATATTAAGGAGTTTTTTGAGAATATGGAAGAAATGGAATAGAAAGTAATTAAGTTATTATTTAGGAACGGTTTTGAAGTGTGGAAATAGTGGCATTATAAGTAATTAAGTGGTTATCAAGGAGCAGTAGTGTAATAAGAATGATGGTATAGAAATTAAGTATTTATCAGATACTACATTGAAAATATAACTAATGGCATGAGATTGGAAGAGAACCTTAAAAGGGCATTTAATAAACTTTTGGTAGAGTGGCGATTAATGAACTGATGATAGTACTGCTTAGGTTTTCTTGACAGATAATATGGATAGATAGATTGTATTGAAGTGAATAAGTACTATTCTAGGAGTAGAATTTTGCTTAAGGGCGACGTCAGACCACAATATGAGCCACATGGCACACTCTTGAAGATCTTTGATTGTATAAATGTTTGGCTGAACCCTAGTTAGACCTACAAACCAAAAAAATAGCCTAGTTAGTGATTTCTAAGCAGTGGATAAGAGTCATTTTCATGGGTTGATTTTTAACATTGGAATTTGAGCATTATTTGGGGTACAAATATTCAAAGGTTTGAAATCACTAATAAGGCTGATTTTTTGCTATGTAGGCCCACCTACGGATGGGCAAAACATCCATATGATCAGTAGTCTCCAACAGTCTGGCATGTGGTTCATACTGTTGTTTGTCATCAACATTGATGACGGACATCCGTCAGCGAAGTGTATATCGAATTGCTAAATATAGTTTGGACCTAGAGACAACGAAATTACAACACCAACCTACTATTTCCAAATTATCTTAATATATTGTTTACAACCTTTTTAACTTTTTTCGAAATGCCCCATTCATTTCCATTGCTTATTTCAATATGTTTATGTTATTTTCGACTTTAAACTTTTATATCAAATCACTTCCAGGGGTGGCAATTTGGTCTGTTAGTTTAGGCTTGACCTAGGTAGGTTGAGGATTGATGGACCGAGCCCGAGATAAATGGCCACGTCGCTCGGCCCGGCCCGGCCCTACCCGTGAATGTCTCTTCACGGGTCAGGCCTTGGGCCAAATTGCCACCCATGAATGCTGTTATCAAAAAATACAAGATCAATAGAGGTATCAAGAGATATGATGTTTATATTTTTCAAAAATATTACTTCAACATTAAATAAAATTTTAGTAAAATTGAAGGATTTTAGTTTTTTAATCTACATACATTATTACAATGCTTTCGAAACTGCCTCTTATATTTTCACATTTAATAAAATCGCCCCCTTTTTTGAATATTTTATTCTTCCAAAAATATGTTGATTATAAACATTGTAATTTTGGTTACAGTATAATTTTTTTTTACCATTTTTCCTTTTAATTAGACAGATTCATTGCTCTCGTGCCTTTCTATGAGCCTATATAAATAATTTTTTTTTCAAACGGGCTCCTTAATCGTCAAAATTTACAAAATAGCCCCCAACCTTTATAATAACTAAGGAAATAAATTTTACAAAATTGTCGAATTATTTTGATTTTCTATGTTATTCATAGGAAAGAATACATACATGAAAAATGTTACATTTCACAAAATATTTTGATTCATGTTGAAATATTTCGCGAGAACAATAAATTTCGATTAATTGACAACGTAGATATGTATTATTTCGCTCAAAATGTTTGGACATGTATAAAAATATTTTGATCAAAGGTTGAAATCATCTCATTTGAGCTTAAAACTTTCACAAATTCTATATTTGATCCATTTAAATTCTTTTCATATATATATATTATAGAAAAGACCAATCCATTATATGGTTCACAGATTGATCGGGAAGATGAATTGAATCTCATTTTAGGGTTTTTTTCAAATTCAAAATGCACACAAGTATAAAATTAATTTCTTGCTATCTTTTCTTACTACAGTTAGATAGATTAGGTGCAAATTCATCAAATCTATAATCTATTTACACTGGATTAATATTTGTGTACAGATTGAAAATTGTTTATAGTATAAATTTAAGTTTTGGAGAAAACTCCAATTTCATTGGTAATTGCCATAAATATTCATGATTATGGATAAATAGATTATATGTTGCATAACTTAACCCGTTCTTCAAGTTGGTTGGGCTATAGAAAATTTGATCGTTAGAAAGTAGATATTGGTTAATTATTTTGATATGTCTAAGGCTAACGACGAGAATACAAACCATCTTCTACTAAATTGTGAGTTTGCCAAACAGGTTTGGACATATTTCTAGGATAAGTGGGCCTCCTTTGGGTCTAACCGAAGTTTCTTTGGCACTATACAGAGAGGATGACCCAAGAGTTGCATCAGTTAGAGGGCTTTTTCTATAGAAGATAGTGTCGTTTGCAGTTATTTGTAACTTATGGATGGAGAGAAACAAAACATCTTTAAAGGAGAGGAAAGTACAGTTTAGAAGACCAATTTAACCATCAAGGCTTATTTATTTGTTGGAGTAGCATTTCATAAGATAGAGAGGCACTTTCTTGTCGATATGCTATTCAGGTTTGATACCCTCTTAGAGAGATACAGAGTACCTTAGTAGCCCCCCTCGTTCAGTCTCCCATGAGAAGAAATCAAGAAATGATCTAAGATGCGCGTGGTGCGCAATAAGCTTTAACGATAATAGTATATTTGTATGAGGCATCTGTTTTTATCAAGAGATCGAAAATGGAAATAAATTATTAAGAAAAGCCGGGGTTGTTGATGATTCAACCATCACCATCTGATTAATGGACCTTTCTGTCCATAGTTGGACACCCGGAGCTCAAAAACGATGAAGAGGCCGACAAGGTATGGGTTTGGAACTTATTTTAAACGACCAAAAAAACCGACAACGACCATATTAATTCATAAGCCCATCACTAAAAATAAAAATTAAAAAGCCCACTAGCTCATTAATGAGCTTCTCTCTCATCCTTGTCTTTCCCAAGTCGTTGTGGTCATCGAGAGAGACAAATCGTACAGTTTGGTCCTCAGTTTTGTCTTGTGTTGTAGTTTTTATGATTTTCGTTGTTCGAGTGGTTAAGGGTCAAAGATTTTGTAGGTGAGGAGGGCACGACGCCCACCATCGGAACCGCAGCATGCGTGCGCTCTTTCGTGTTAATCAAGGCCACACGGTTTGCCACTGGGCTATCATATTAATTTACATACATAATACTATGGAGTATGGATGAATGTGAACTTCGGAAGCCACGTGTACGGCTCTTTGTCTTCTTTGGGGTGCCGTGTAGTTTAACCCTAAATGCTCTGTTCCTCTCTCTCTGATTGCTTTTTGTTTGGTATGGTCACTGTTCATGTTAATGTACCATCAATTCAACTTTATTTTCTTTTAATTGGCATTATCTCCTTAAAAACTTATTTTTTGGGCCCCATAATAATAACGGAAATTTCTTAAATAAAAAAAGTTTCAACTATTTACAAAAACAAGCTTTTTTTTTGAAAATTTACAAAAAAATAAAATAGCGTCTCTTCTTGACAAAAATTAAAGCTAAATGGACGTTTGTCCATTGACGAGTAAAACTTCTTTCATGATACAATATGAGCCACGTGGCAAACTTTTAGTGGATGCTGACCATATGGCTGTTTGGCTAGTCCCTCGGTGGACCTGCAAACCAAAAATCAGCCTGATTATTGATTTACAACTTTTGGATCTTTGCACTCAAATAATGCTCAATAATGCCCAAATTCCTACAGTTGAAATCAACCCAGGAAAATAACTTCAATCCAACGCTTGGAAACCACTGATTATGTTTATTTTTGGTGTGTAGGTCCACTTTGTGATTGGCCAAACATCCATACGGTCAGCGTCCACTTAAAGTGTGCCATGTGGCTCATATTGTATTGTGAAAGAAATTTTACTCGTCAATAGACAAATGTCCTTTTAAAGGGCGTTTGTCAGATTCAGACGCCCTTTAAAAGGATGTTTATCAGGTTGAGACGCCTTATAAAAGGATGTTTGTCAGCTTTAATTTTTGTCTGGGAGAGATGCTCTTTCAAAAGGCGTCTAGTTACTTTTTTTTTTTGTAAATTTTCAAAAGTTTTTTTTCTGTTTTTGTAAATAGTTTAAACTTTTTTTTTGTTTAAGAAATTTTCCGTAATAATAATAACTTGAACTAATTAAGAAAATAATTAATAGATTAATAATCTAAGGACTGAGATGTCATATATATGGTGAGGTGCTTTTTTTAACAGTCACGATAAATAAATCTGTTATAGGGGCACTTTAGACATTGCAGTTTAGCAATATCATTTTTCCTTCGGCCTGGCCCAACCACCTAGGGGTCGACTGTTTTTCGGCTGGAACAGGTTGGGCCAAAATACCTGGGCCTAAGCCCAGCCTAAAACTCGTAGTGGTGGGCTCCGGGCCGAGTTGGGCCCAGTAGCAATTTAAAAATAATGTGGCTATGGGTGCGGGCCTGGCCAGGCCATTTTCAGGCCGAACCAAGCTGGGCTAGTCCGGCTTGGGTTTGGGCCGGGCCTCAGGGCAGGCTGGACTTCAAGGGGCCAGCCTGGCCCAGGTCGGGCGGTGGGCCAAATTTACTCCCACTTGTGAGGCATATAATGCGCCTAGCCTTATTAAAACTTTGATGACAGGGCGCTGTAGATCTTTGTACCTCAAATAATGGTCAATAATCTTCAAATTCCCACGGTTAAAATCAACCCATGAAAATAATTCCAAACCAATGCCTAGAAATCATTAATCAAGCGGATTTTTGGTTTGTAGGTCCACATATGGATTGGAAAAACATCGATACGGTTAGTCCTCTAAGAGTGTGCCATGTAGGTCATATTGCGCCTGTCATCAGCCTCAATGACAGGACCCTGTCATCAAAGTTTTACTCTCTTAACAGTACCATCTAAGTTCCCTTAGTTTATTACTAGTTGAAGGTAAGGCACGTGCATGGTTGGAGATGTCCAGGACCTCGCTTTTCTCACGTGCATTTGTTGCATGCCATTCTCATGGTTCAACAAACTCCTGTGATTTGTGATTTTTTTTTATTTGTTTTGGATAGGCCTATAATTCGTCAACGAGTATAGGGTTGACCCACGGATGGTGTAGGTCATGAAACATGGCAACATCCAAGAAGAGGGGGACTACCGATCCACTCGGTCTAATTAATTACGCCCCAATGTAGTGTTTTGAGTCTTGAACAAACAAGGTTTAACGGTATAACGGACTGGGGCATTACCGTTTTTGTCAGTTATAACGGATGTTATAATTATGGTTTTAAAAATGGCTGTTATAACAAAAATAACGTCTTTATTAATGGTAATACCCCGACCACGTTATGATATTGTAAAAGTAATATTTATAACCTAGGAAACGAGCTTAGCGTTGTTACAACAGTAGTTAATTATAGTTAAAAATTTAAAATAGGGGTTGTGATGTAACAAGGTATACCTGAGATCTTTTCAAATGTGGAAACTCATTTTTGTTACTCACTGCGCCATCTGGACCCACTGACCGCATGGATGTTTAGCCCACCCCTTAGTAGAGATTCATACCAAAAAACAGCTTTTTTGATGATTTTTAACCATTGGTTTTAGTACTCAAAAAATGGTTTAATTCAACGGCTATAAGAAGCTATAAGAATGTCTTAAAAAGTACTAAAATCTAATGGTTATATATTACCAATCAGGCTAATATTTCGTGTGTATATCCATCAAGAGGTGGGATAAACATCCATGAGGTCAGTGGGCCCATATGACAGAGGTGAATAACAATAATTTTGCTTCCCCATTTGAAAAAGTTTCAGGCATAACTCGTTTCATCCTTTTCCTTTAAAATAACTGCTTTTACTTTTGAGAGAAAAATGGGTTTTTTTTTTTTTTTTCGCGTAAGCACGAGTCGTAGCATTAAGAGACCATTATAATGGACCATTTAAAACCTATCCTATCTATGGACCTGTTTTAAGGACCTTTGCCGTGAGTAAAACTTCGGTGGACCTGCAAACCAAAACACTGTGTGATCAGTGATTTCAAAGCGTTGGATTGAAGTTATTTTCATGGGTTGGTTTTAACCGTAGGAATTTTAGCATTATTGACTGCTATTTTGGTGCAAAGATCCAAACGTTCTAAATCACTAATCAAGCTGATTTTTGGTTTGCAGGGGTGCCAACTTAGGGATTAATGTCCTCATAGTGATGCAGTTCCTCAACACCATTTGTATTTGTACCTTTTTTTTTTTTTCTCTTATTATAATTTTTTTTAACAATAATACCGCTTAATAGCACAATGCCCACTTGGTTTGGTGGCAGTTGTGGAGTAGAACTATGCTGACTGACCACAATATGAGCCACGTCGCATATTCCTAGACATTTATGACTGTATGGATGTTTGGACTAACCCTAGGTGGGATGTACATACCAATATTTAGCCAGATTAGTGATTTCTAAGCATTGGATTGGAGTCGCTTTCATAGGTTAATTTTTAACCGTGGAAATTTGAGCATATTGACCATTATATGAGGTAAAAGATACAAAGGTTTGAAATCGCTTATGTAGGTCCACCTAGGAAGGAGCATGTAACATGTTTTCCATAGCAAAGCCCATCAGACCGGCCCGAGGTCCAACCTAGGATCGGGCCATGGGCTGGTCCAAGGCTTTATTATATCAAACAGGCCCGACTCATTCTTGGCCCGCCTCAGGCCCGGCCCGACGGGCCAAATTGACATTACTCATGCACAGAATTTAAAATTCCAGAACAATTTCTAAACCTTATTTCATTCTCACACATCAAACACAATCTAAGCAGACAGATACATTAACTGCTAATAACTTAAAACCGAAATAAGCATCAAATTTGTGACACAAATTTTATGCGTTTATGCTAACAACTGGGACTGAGCGCACAGTTGAAACAACAAAGGGAGAGCTGAAAGTTCCATGGTAAAAGCTAATGGGCCTATATTTCTAGAGTTCGTCCTTAGGAGAGGCTCCTTCAGTTGGGTTAGCTGAGGCCTTGATCGGATATGACGCCTCCATGGCTATACCACACAGTCCTCCTTTCTCAGAGATGTCACGCTGCATCCTTATGTAACCTTTCTCTCCCCATTCCGGTCCCCACGAGTTCTTCACTGTCCAGTATTTCGTCCCATCCAAAGCAGTTCCATACCCCACAATTGCCACCCCATGATCCAGCTCTGTGCCACAGTCTCCAGTGAATACACCCTGCGAATGCGGAGAGAAATTTTCTCGTCATTCATCCATCATTTTGAGTCAAATTCGATGAATGATCTAACTTAAACTAGCTAAAACCGTACCTCTGAGTAGAATTGGAAATCGGAACCTCCGGCATCTATGGCGACAGATACTGGCTGGTTGGCGACAGCTTTCTTCAGGGCATCCTCATCGTTTTCAGGCACATTCTCATGCCCGTCGATCATCACCACATGCGAATTCTCCTGCAACACCAATTTATATGATCGTATTCTTAATAATTATCAGTAAGCGCGTCTTAATGTAGAAATATTTTACCTACAAAAATTATTATTAGGAACAAATTTGACAAAAATCTAATCTACCTTTAATGCGTCACAAGTCCCGTCTTCGGCTTTGTAGGGATAGTTTTGCTCTGTCGTTATCCCACCATTTTGCTTGATGAATTCAAATGCGTATTCCATTAGTCCTCCGTTACATCCTTGATTGTCGCCGTTGTCGCAATCGATCAGCTCCTGCTCAGACAATGACACTAGCTTCTTTGTTTTGATTTGGTTTAAGCCCTCCACAGCAACCACAGTTGAAAATGCCCAACAGCTACCTGCCAATATCAACGAGATCGAGTAAATCGGTCGATTATGTCCCGAGACATGAATTCACAAGTTATAGCAACACATGTACGTATCGCATATATATTACGTACCACATTGGCCTTGGTCCTTGACACTGGTGACTGCACCTTTCTTCCTCCAATCAACGGACGGCGGGAGATTGTCTGACTTCTCATGCATGAAGTTCCCAGTCCCACGTCGACTACCTCGGAGCATCCTGTGGTGGTTAACTTTAGAGCCAGCATACGAGCTCTTGAATTCATGGTTGGTCATGTCTGCGAACTTGTTCAATTTCAATTTGTAAGGCTTATCCTTCTTATTGAAGTTGTGAACGTACTTAACGTTCTCTTTAAACACATTGAAGCGCTTATGCTTCTCGTCGAGGTCGCGAGAAACTGTGTGATGGCTCCTCCATCTCTCGTACAAGTCCCAGAGACTATCTTCGGATGCTAAGTCCTTCTCATGGAAATCGAAGCTCTCCGTGAGCCCGAGAAGGAGAGCTAAAGAGAGAGCAACCAAGACAATAACCTTCCCCTTATCCATTGAATTGATCGAAGCCCACAAGATGGGAATTCAGGGACTAAGAAATAGATTTATATAGGAGAAGGGAAGAGGAAGAAATGAAGAAGATGGAGGTTCCTTATGGGCAACAAAGACGTTTGATAAGTGAGGGAAGCAAGCAAGTCCATTTATGTAAGTGGGTATGATCGGTTAGTTTGTAATGGGTGACACACAAGGATGGGTGGGGTCCTTGAGCTTTAAATGGAATAAAACAAGGCCAAAAAGGTGGTTCTTTTAGAGGTCGGTTTTGTACATTTTAGGGTCATCTCTCGACTCTCAACATGCCAAACACGCTAACTTGGTTAAACTTTGGTCACGAGTTTGTTACGTCCGTTACTGACTTTTGAGACACGATTTCATGCAAGTGGCCGGGATATAAAGTCCTTATAACCGTTCTGTTTTTTTGATTGCGCCGGCAATCCCGTTCAGCTGGACCTATTTGGTCCGGTTGCACGTCATGAGCTGCCACCTAATACATTCGAGGGCAGTATTTCTGTACGCCACGGCTGGTGCAATCCTTGAGCAGCTCAGCCAGATCAGAAATTAATTAAATTCCTGTTTGTTATTGGAAACAAAAGTTGGAGAGAAGAAAAGAGAGCCAAAAATGATCAGTTGATCGTAACCATCTATTAGAAGGAATTCTACCTAATCCGTTTTCTTATTTTCTCTGATTTCCAAAGCAATACATCGGATGGTTAGAATCATATGGCATATCTTGAATTCAAAGATGTACCCAGGCAACTGTAGATGGTTGTGATCATCCAATTATATTGATTTTTTGACTTTTAGAAATATATTGACTCCCATTCACCTATATAGGTGGGACCAAAACCAAACATCCGATATAGGTGATACATGTGCTGATGTTCTATATGCTCTCCTCATTTCATCTTATGGACATATAATATATATGTGGCAGACATTCAATTCAAGGGTGGGCACACCATTGGATAGGTCCTGTATGAGAGATCCTAGTCGTAAAATCGAACTGAACAGACAATCATAACCGTTGACTTAATGGGAAAGATATTGCTTGGAGAGCTAGTATTGCGTGTCGTCTTGGGAACTCGTTCCTTCGAAATTTACTACTACTCTTTCTACATTGCTGGAATCCCCCCTACCCGTTGGTTATTATGTATCATGTAACCCTAAGTAGCCAAATTCTTAAATCACACGCACACGCGGTAGGTGGCTGGTTTTTGGTAAGGATGATCTCCATGGTGAAAATGATTAGTCCAAATTTTTTCAACTTACATCCACTTTTCATAAGGCTACAAATTTTAGAATGGGCTGATTTATTTTTTGTGAAATTGACGTCCATGCATGTTGAGAAGAATATAATCACCAAAAATCAGCCATTAATTCATCTGTATGTAAGCCCCATGTCCATTACTCATTATACTATATACGTGGTGGACTGGGATATAATGACTCATGCTATTCTTACTAATAGATTAGTAATGGACGTGGGGCCCACATGCATGGTACGGAGATCATCTTCACAAAAAAAATCAGTAAATTTTAGACCTAACTTTAACCGTGAAAATGGATGATCCAAAAATTTTCAATTTCCAATCCACTCTTCATAAAGGCTGCATATACACGTTGGAATGGGTTGGTTTTTTTGCGTGGTATCCATGTTGAGAAGAATATCATCACAAAAAAATTAGCCGTTAACTCATATGTATGTGGGCCCCACGTCCATTATATTTGTAAGAATAGCATGAGTCATTCTATCCACACAATTCCATCTTTAAAAGTTTAAACTTATAAGTATACAATTTCAAATTTTTGAAATTTCAATTTTCAAAATCGAAAAATAACGGCAGTCTTTTTTCACAAATTTTTTTAGAGAAAATAACGTTTATTATTTTCGTTATAATGGAAAAATAACTGAAAATAACGGCCATTATTTTTTGGGCATTTTAACTGTACATACCGTAAAGGGGGACTGAGTCCATTATAACGGCCGTTTTTTTAACCATGATTTACTATATATGTGATTTTGGCACGTGTATTCTATTGATGCTTTTGTAGTAGAATTAGAATGGATGATTACTAAGATAGTACTCAAAGAGGCATCATGAATTCTATTAATGTTGAATTCCAACTTTTCTACCAAGGTTGTGAGCTTTCACGAAATTGTTCCAATGCTATAAGTAGAAATACTTGCTGAGGTATAGTTTGATAAGTGAGAGTTGTGTCTTACCTTCTTTTCTTTCCTCTCATGTGTTCCAATTATCGACCCGTTCCACTCACTGGTAGGGGTGTCAACGGGTCGGTTCCGATTCGGTTCCTAAGGTAGCCAGAACCAGAACCAACGTTCGGCTCCTTAACGGTTCCGGTTCTTAAAATGACTGATCCGGAATTAGAACCGATTATGTATTTCTATCGGTTTCGGTTCCGGGTAAATTGGGTCCAATCTTGATAATATGAGAATTTATATACAATATTTATATATTGGTTCCGGTTCTTATCGGTTCAGTTCCATATTAGACTACCCAGAATCGGAACCATTATTTTTGATTTGGTTCTGATTTCTGTTCCTTTTTAATCGGTTCCCAAAAATGTGGAATCGGAACCAGTGTTTTCGGTTTCGGTTCTGGTTCTGGTTCTGATTCCGGTTAAATGGGTAAAATTGACACCCCTACTCACTGTCGGAGTTTGTTCAAAGGGGGCAAAATCATAAAAATGTTGAAAAAAAGTCTTTTTAAAATCAAAGCCTAAACCATGGTCTAAAGAGAAGTATTGAATATCTCCTCCTATGGCATCCAGATAAGACCGATCAGTTAATAAGGCAGGGCATAGAGTCTTCCTCCTAAAGGCAGACCGGCTAGATAGAAGACTATTTAATCCCTCCCACCCATTGCTTTGTTCAATACTTGACCTGGGGTATACAACAATGTTTTGCAAAACCGGCCCCCTCAACAACAAGGGATTCTGGATTTCTGGTCCCCCTCCTGAAGTCTACTCGGGAATCACCTATGGCAACCATGGGTATATGTAGTGTGCGATCATTGGCGCCATGATCACAACTTCAAAAATCCTGCTGCTTCAAAGTTTTCTCTGCAATTTCAGAAACCAATAATTTTTTTTGGAACAAAAGGTAAAAGTTTTCTAGAAACCATCCTTGCCTATAAAGAGAAATTTTTTTTGATCCTGCAACTTTTTTTATCAGTATCTTGCCACTTATAGTTAAGTGTCACTTGTCCTGGGGTTAAGGACCTTAAGGTGGCCCATTAACTGTACTTGCTTTTTCTCCATTGTTAAGGGTAACTACAGTTAAGGGCCACCTTAACATAGGACAGGTGGCATTTTACTATAAGTGGCAGGACGCTTAGGTAAGCTAATAATCAGCTTATAGCTTATTTTTCTAGGTTTTAAGCCAATATTTCTAGTTGAGCAGAAGCCATTGAAATTCGATTTATAGCTTACAAGGAAGCAATTTCTAAAACGGTAAGTAGAACTTTTAAATACCTAAAATGCCTTTATATTCCTTCAATACAAATTTTAAATGGCCACTTAACCTTTCATTAAAAATTTAAGTGACAAAAAAATTCTACTAATCCTTTCATAACTTTTTTAAATAACCAATTCATCCTTTATTACCCAAACCCAATGTTTAACCTCTAACTATCTATATAACAAAACAGGGAAGTTGTCTCCCCCTCTTATACCCCCTCTTATCTATTTAGACAAAGAAGGGCTGAGATGTTATCCCCCAAATAGATGGTGGATCTCAGCCATTCACACCCAATTTTGACAAACACTTTGTTGGAGAGTGTCGTGGGCACCGGCCACCCACTATCTATATAACAAGTGACAGTGGTTGTCTTATACCCCTCTTATCTTATATGGTTTCAATAATGAATGGCTGAGATCCACTATGCTTCATATCGATGGCTGAGATTAACTCCCACCCGATTTTGACAAACACTTTGTCGGAAAGTACGGCGGGCACAGGCCACCCACGCATATAACAAGACAACTCAGTTGTACTCTCTTATCTTATCCATCCATCTAATGTGGACGGTTAGATAAAGAGTGGTTGAGATCAAATCCATTGATCTAACGCGGATGGTTAGATTTCAGCCAGTCAATCTGCCTCATTTGACCTCAATTTATTCAAAATTTGAATTTCAACACCGTTATTTTTTGTTATTTTTGTTATTTTACTATTTCTCCCTCTATGCGTTACAATCCATTATAACAGCCGTTGTAATGGAAAAAACAGTAATGCCCCAATCCGTTATACCGTTTGAGTGCCGAAGGCACCCAACTTTTACAAACGCTTTTGTCGGAGAGTGCCGTGGGCATGGGCCATTTACTATTCTATATAACAAAACACATTGGTTGTCTCCCTACTTATACCTCCTCTAATCCTCCCCTAAATGGACGGTGGATCTCCGCCACTCACCTGATTTTGGCAAATTCTTTGTCGAGAGTGTCGATGGCACGGGGCACCCACTAGTCTCTATAACAAAACAGGGAAGTTGTCTCCCTACTTATACCCCCTCTTATCTTTTTGATAAAGAAGGGCTGAGATCTTATCCCCCAAATAGACGGTGGATCTCAGCCACTCGCACTCGATTTTGACAAACACTTTGTTGGAGAGTGCTGTGGGCACGGGCCACTCACTATCTATATAACAAGTGATAGTGGTTGAATTATACCCCCTCTTATCTTATATGGCTTCAATAATGAGTGGCTGAGATCCACTATGCTTCATATCAATGGCTGAGATTAACTCCCATCCGAATTTGACAAACACTTTGTCGGAGAGTGCCGCGGGCACGGGCCACCCACACATATAACAAAATAACTCAGTTGTATTCTCTTATCTTATCCTGCTTCATAAGATAAAGAGTGGTTGAGATCAAATCCATCCATCTAAAGTGGACGGTTAGATTTCAGCCACTCAATCGCCCTCATTTATTCATTCACTCCCACTCATTTGATCTCAATTTATTAAAATTTTAATTCTAACACCGTTATATTTTGTTATTTATATTATTTTTTCATTTTTCCCTCCGTGCGTTACAATCTGTTATAATAGCCATCATAATGGAAAAAAGGTAACGCCCCAGTCCGTTATACCGTTTGAGTGCCGAAGGCACCCAATTTTTGCAAACGCTTTTATCGGAGAGTGCCGTGGGCACGGGCCATTTACTAGTCTATATAACAAAACAGGGAAGTTGTCTCCCCACTTATACCCCCTCTTATATGTTTCAACAAAGGATGGCCTAGATCTTATCCCCCAACTGGACGGTCAATCTTAGCCACTCACACCTGATTTTGGTAAATGCTTTGACGGGGAGTGCCGAGGGCACATGCCACCCACTATCAATATAACAAGTGATTGTGATTTTTTTATACCCGCTCTTATCTTATACGACTTCAATAATGAGTGGCTGAGATTAACTCCCACCCGATTTTGACAAATATTTTATCGGAAAGTGCCGCGGGCATGGGCGACCCACGCATATAACAAGACAATTCAATTGTATTCTCTTATCTTATCCATCCATCTAATGTGGATGGTTAGATAAAGAGTGGTTGAGATCAAATCCATCGATCAAATGTGGACGGTTAGATTTCAGCCACTCAATCCACCTCATTTGACCTCAATTTATTCAAAATTTGAATTTCAACACCGTTATTTTTTGTTATTTCTATTTTTTTCCCATTTCTCCCTCTGTGCGTTACAATCAGTTATAACAGCCGTTATAATGGAAAAAACGGTAACGCCCCAGTTCGTTATACCGTTTGAGTGCCGAATGCACCCAATTTTTGCAAACGCTTTTGTCGGAGAGTGCCGTGGGCACGGGCCATTTACTATCTATATAATAAAATAGAGTGGTTGTCTCCCCACTTATACCTCCTCTTATATGTTTCAACAAAGAAGGGCCGAGATCTTATTTCCCAAATGGACGATGGATCTCAGCCACTCACACCCGATTTTGGCAATGCTTTGTGGGTGCACTCCTCACCAAAGAACTTGCCAAAATCAGGTGAGTGGCGGAGATCCACCGTCCATTTGGGGGAGGATTAGATCTCGGCCCTTGTTTGTTGATGCTAATAAGAGGAGGTATAAGTAGGGAGACAACCAATGTGTTTTGTTATATAGAATAGTAAATGGCCCATGCCAACGGCACTTTCTGACAAAAGCGTTTGCAAAAATTGGGTGCCTTCGGTACTCAAACGGTATAATGGACTTGGGCGTTACCGCTTTTTTCATTATAACGGATTGTAACACACAGAGGGAGAAATGGAAAAATAACAGAAATAACAAAAAATAACGGTGTTGAAAAATTCAAATTTTGAATAAATTGAGGTCAAATGAGGCGGATTGAGTGGCTGAAATCTAACTGTCCACATTAGATCAATGGATTGGATCTCAACCACTCTTTATCTAACCGTCCACATTAATAGATGGATGGGTAAGATAAGGGAATACAACTAAGTTGTCTTGTTATATGCGTGGGTGGCCGCCTACGGCACTTTCCGACGAAGTGTTTGTCAAAATCAGGTGGGAGTTAATCTCAGCCATCGATATGAAGCATAGTGGATCTCAGCCACTCATTATTGAAGCCATATAAGATAAGAGGGGGGTATAAGAAAACCACGGTCACTTTTTATATAGATAGTGGGTGGCCCGTGCCCATGGCACTCCCAAAACAAAGCATTTGCCAAAATCGGGTGTGAGTAGCGGAGATCCACCGTCCATTTGGTGGCATAAGATCTCGGCCCTTATTTGTTGCAACAGATAAGAGGGGGGATAAGTTGGGAGACAACATCCCTTATTTGTTATATAGACCATGGTTTTAAAAATGGCCGTTTCAACGGTTTTAACGGCCGTTTAAACGGTAACGCCCCAAGCTTGTTTTCGTTATAACGGTTTAAACACGTTTTATCGGTTTTGAAAAAAATGGCCGTTTTTTTTGTTTTAACGGCCGTTAAAACCGTTTAAACGGCCATTAAAACCGTTTGAACAGCAGTTTAATTCTATAAAATTTTGTGAAAAAAACGGCCGTTAAATCCGTTTAATTTCTGTTAAAATCCGTGAAATTCCTTTTTTTTTTAATTTTCAAATTTCAAAATTTGAATTTCGGCGCCATTTTTTCCGTTTAATTCCGTTAAATTCCATTTTTGCTCCTGGCCTTTTCAATCCGTTTAAACAGTTTAAACGGTAACGCCCCCAGTCTGTTTAACCGTTAAAACGACCTCCTTAGTGGGTGCCCTGTGCCATCGGCACTCCTCAACAAAGAATTTGCGAAAATCAGAGAGTGGTGGAGATCAACCGTCCATTTGGGGGAGGATTAGAGGAGGTATAAGTAGGGAGACAACCAATGTGTTTTGTTATATAGAATAGTAAATGGCCCATGCCCACGGCACTCAAACAGTATAACGGACTGGGGCGTTTTTGTTTTTTCCATTATAACGGCTGTTATAACGGATTGTAATGCACAGAGGGAGAAATGGAAAAATAACAGAAATAACAAAAAATAACAGTGTTGAAATTTAAATTTTAAATAAATTGAGGTCAAATTAAGCGGATTGAGTGGCTGAAATCTAACCGTCCATATTAGATCGATGGATTTGATCTCAACCACTATTTATCTAACCGTCCACATTAGATGGATGGATAAGAGAATACAACTGAGTTGTCTTGATATATGCGTGGGTGGCCCGTGCCCTCAGCACTTTCCGACAAAGTGTTTGTCAAAATCGGGTGTGAGTTAATCTCAGCCATCGATATGAAGCATAGTGGATCTCCGCCACTCATTACTGAAGCCATATAAGATAAGAGGGGTATAAGAAAATCATTAAATTTCTGTTAAATTCTATTTTTTTTTTAATTTAAAATTTTAAATTTCACATTTTAAATTTTGAATTGCAGCACCACTTTTTTTCCATTAAAATCATTAAAATCTATTTTTTTCATTTTTGCCCCTGGCCGTTTCAATCTGTTTTAACGGTAACACCCCTCTCGAGGCATAAAAAGTGGGGCTCCTGAACCTAACCCTTGGGCTATATGTAAATCCAACCCATTTCATTCCTTATATGTAGGTAAATAGTAGGTGACCCTGTGCCCACACTCAACGACAAAGCGTTTGTCAAAATTTGGTGTGAGTGGCTGAGATCCACCGTCCATTTGCTGTGATAAGATCTCGACCATCCTTTATGAAGCCAGATAAGAGGGGGAGACAACCGTCCTATTTTGTTATATAGATGTTTAACCCCTAACTATCTATACAACAAAACAGGGAAGTTGTCTTATCTCTCATCTTATCCTGCTTAATAAGATAAAGAGTGGTTAAGATCAAATTCATCCATCTAATGTGGATGGCTAGATTTCAGCCACTCAATCTCCTCCTTATTTATTCTGTCCCTCCCATTCATTTGACCTCCCGCGCGTAGATTGAAATTTTATTGAAGGCATCCAATTTTTGCAAACGCTTTTGTCAGAGAGTGCCGTGGGCACGGGTCATTTACTAGTAAGCTATAAGCTCGGGTTAAGCCGACCCAAGCGCAACCGATATGATGAAATATAGAAGCACTATAATAAATATTTGATCCTCTTTATATAAATCTAAGTGGAATTCAAATGAAGCTGAAAAGGGGTAGAATGCATTTGATGAAAATGCTACCCCATGCACGTATAACAGGACAAAAAAGTATACGGTTGAGGCTATTGACCATTAGATTCAATAGATCCACGGTCCACAAGTCAACAACTGTAAAGGATAAAATAATTGTTGCCCCGTGGACCGTTGATCTCTTGAATCCATGGTCAATGGCCTCACTGCAGATATGAAATCTATAGATCATCCTAAATGGTTCCTTGAGGTATTAGGATCCAACCATTTAGAGGATGGTTCACAACTTTTATTCCAAAAATGCCCCTATTCATTTCATAATAACACTATAAAATTTATATTATATGAGAGACCTTTGAGTCTTTTTCTTAGTTGCTTCATTGTTTCCAACAATGATTTCACCTATCACAATCGATACAAAAACTACCCTTGACTGTAACAAGCACCGGGTTGAATGTCAACCCAACCAGCAACCAGAAACCAGAAACCAGAACCGACCCATTACCATTCAAACATAATTGCTGGACCATGTAACCCAACTAATGTTGTACAGACTACAGATAAAAAAGTAAGATTTCATGGAGAGTATTTAGTCTGTGGAGCGTTCTTCCACGTCGAGCTGTAGACTGCATAAAAATGAATCACCTGGCTCACTCTATTGGGCCTACTGACTCATGAATGATTGGCCCACTACTTGGACTTACACACCAAACATCAGCCTGACTCATGGTGATCTCTAGCTATTCATTTTGAGTATTCAAAAAAAAAATGTTCAAATCCAACGGTCAGAAATCACCCAAATGAAAAAGTTAAAACCAACGGCTAGAGATCACAAATCAGACTGATTTTTGGTGTGTCGGACCATCAAGTGGTGGACATTCAGAGGGTGGCTTACCGTAAAGTTCATGTCCTGAGAATATTCTAGTATCCTTCTGCATCTCTTTTTGTTGTGTAAAGTGTAAACTTCTATTATGTTAGTCAAATAACCAAACACATTTTTCTTTTCCTTGAGATATGCGTGGGAACTGGAACACACTACCTGCGGGTGCATGTTAACAGGATCCTTTACGATATTTTCAACCCTTTTGTACGTGTCTGCATGGTGGTTTAGCTACTAAACTTCGAGATGGATTTGAGATTTTGGGGACAAACTAACAGAGAGAGAGAGAGAGAGAGAGAGAAAGGGGCTCATAGAGTAGACCGCCAGATTTAACAGCATCCACATTGTTTCCCACGAGACGTGTCCGTCATCTCCGCCCAACTCTACCTTCTCCTTCCTTATATCTACTCCCTTTCAACCTACTTTCCCAGGACTTCTCACCCTCCATTAAAATTAACCCCGAGGGCCTCTCTCTCTCTCATATGGCTCCAGCTATGGAAGTTCCACAAAACCAGCAGTTAGAAGGGGAGGAAAGCACCACAAATACCATTGAGGACAATTCTGCCATGAGTAACAGCCATGAAGTGATCCGGAAATATAAAGTAACAGTCATCGGCAGCGGCAACTGGGGTAGTGTGGCCGCAAAGCTCATCGCATCCAACACCCTCAAACTAATCTCCTTTCATGGTTAGTCACCCCCCTTATTCTCTCCATCTTTTATTATGCACCTAAGCAAGCCACTCAATCTGGGCCAACAGATCAAAACATGCAGTGCAACTGATCCATATCATGAAATGTAGACCGACTGATTTATCACCTCTTTTGTCTTGTGTAATTCAGATGAAGTGCGGATGTGGGTGTATGAGGAGACCTTACCGACTGGTGAGAAACTCACAGACGTCATCAACCAAACGCATGTAAAGCCTCCACCCACCATCTTCTCTTTATGTGGCACCATTGCTCTTTTCCCTGCCTAAGCATTTTTTCCCCCTCGACAGGAGAATGTTAAGTATCTTCCTGGTATAAAGCTCGGAAAAAATGTCGTCGCTGATCCAGATCTTGAGCATGCTGGTACTGTTTTTGTATGATAGATTACATAATGCAGCAAAGATACCATGCAATCTGTGATAATGGCGTTTTTGCAGTTAAGGATGCAAACATGTTGGTTTTTGTGACTCCCCATCAATTCATGGAGGGTATATGCAAAAGGCTTGTCGGGAAGATAAAGAAAGATGTTGAGGCTATCTCCCTGATCAAGGGTATGGAGGTTAAGATGGAAGGCCCATGCATGATTTCCACCCTCATCTCTGAACAGCTTGGGGTTAACTGTTGTGTTCTCATGGGAGCAAACATTGCTAACGAGGTAACAACCAATATTTTTTGCTTACCTATTAAAAATGCTTCTATCAACCCATTCAACTCTTAATATTCCTTAATGTCCGCCTAAGATGATCGAAAATGCAGATTGCTGTGGAAAAGTTCAGCGAAGCAACAGTTGGATACAGAGAGGATAAAGAGGTTGCAGAGAGATGGATTCGGCTGTTCAGTACTCCCTATTTCCTATTGTCAGCTGTGAGTCTGATATAAACTTCACTCCATTCAATAAAAATCTCACTAATCTTTCAATGTAGAATATTAATTCAAATAAATCTCAAGAGAATAACAGAAAACAAATTAGATAACCCTGAGCATATTATAAGGTATGCAACATCAAAGAGATCTAACCTGAAAAAACAAACAAAACGAATAAATACTAAAGACCTTCCAAGATCTTAAGATCAAGATACCAGTTATAGACATTCATTAGTCCAATTCGAGTTTTATGAAAGAGCAGGTCCAGGATGTGGAGGGAGTCGAACTATGCGGAACACTGAAAAATGTAGTGGCCATTGGCGCAGGTATTTGAAATCTAAGGGTCTCACTTTTCTTTCTATCTTCCCCCTTTGCCATTTATTCTTAAATACTGTACAAAAAGATACTGATATCAAACAATGCCCAGGTCTTGTCGATGGCTTGGAGATGGGGAATAACACTAAGGTATAATTTCTATTGGGTAATTCTCTGTGATGAACCAGAAGATCCACCATTAAAAGTCTCTTTATCTTGTTTTGTCATATAAATTACCAGGCAGCAATAATGCGAATTGGTCTGAGAGAAATGAGAGCATTCTCAAAGCTGATGTTCTCTTCTGTTAAGGACAGCACCTTCTTCGAGAGCTGTGGGGTAGCCGATCTCATCACAACATGCTGTACGGAAGCAGATAGAATTCACTTTGTTCTTTTATATGTATTTTTTCACGACACCCAAATCATATAGCATGTGTCAGGCAATATACTAAGGATTCTTGTTATGACAGTGGGAGGAAGAAACAGGAAAGTTGCAGAGGCTTTTGCAAGGAATGGAGGGAAAAGGTCCTTTTCTTCCTTCACTGAAGTATTTGGATGCAATCATATAGAGCTCATGCTTAGTTTGAGATTTAGATATCTATATCACTTACCCATTTTTTTTGCTTATTCGAACATCCAGGTCTTTTGATGAGCTTGAGGCAGAGTTGTTGCAGGGCCAGAAACTACAGGTAGATAATAATAACCAACAGCCTTATTTTATTGATAGTATTACTTAATAAGAGTATCTATGTTCTAACTAAAAAGCATAAAATGGGGGAGAGGATGGGGATTCACGTTTTAGATGTTTTAACAGGATACTTTCAACATTTATGAATCCATACACAAAGTAGAGAGAAAAAAAAGACGACAAAAGAAGCTTTCTAACTACAGAAATCTCTAGTCATAATAATCCTTTGCAAGACACCCCCAAACTTCTCTCGTCTCTTTTCTTTCTTTCCACACATTCAACCATAGTTAGCAAATCGTGAAGTGGCAAAAATTCTCCCATTGAAAAATGTGAGTTTATTGATTTCAAAAAAACGGAGTCAAAAAAGCCGTCAAAAAGACGAGAACATCAAAAGATCCATAAGTCAGGACTGGGTTTAATACTTTTTTAGTCTAAAACTACGAACTCAATAAAAGGCATATGCCCATAACGTATATAGATTGGGTGGTATATAAGTATAATAGAACCAAAACTATATGATATTTCCTTAAATCTAAGTACTATAAGCAACAGTAATAATTTCCAAAAATATTAATCATTTATCAAGGTCTCCAAATGTAATCTTTTCTAAAATATTTTTTTAAACAAAAAATTGGTGACATATATTATAAATAATAAATATTCTTTAATTTTTAAAACAAGAATGAGTTTTATTCGTGAGATGTTTTGAAAATTTTAGAACATGCATTCAACGATACAAATGGCAAAAATCCAACTTCCGAAGACTTTATTTTCCTCATCCACCTATTGTAAACATCAATGACAAGCAGATATTGCATGATAAACAAGGAAATGACAAAAGTAATACATCCCAGTGTGACTGCAACGATTGCTTGGATTCCAAATAATTCAACACAAACCACAAATAACATCCTTGTGGTCGATAAGAATTTTTCTAATCAAAGAGCATGCAAAAAGGAATTTTTTTTTATCAGAAAGGAATTACTTGAGGTAGAGGAACACCACACAGATTAATCATAGAAGGTTGTCTTCTCAGAAACACCCATCACTTTAATAAAGAAATGCTTCTACATATGCTGCTTGATATGTATTTTCCTTGCTTACACTGTCATAATGTTTTACTTGAAGGGTGTATCAACTGCAAGAGAACTCTACGAGGTTTTAAGCCATCGTGGTTGGCAAGAGTTATTCCCACTTTTCTCAACAGTGCATGAGATCAGCATCGGCCGCCTTCCGCCATCTGCCATTGTGGAATATAGTGAGCATACGCCCAATTTTTCTCTGGTGGAAGGCTCTGCACAATATTATTGATCCTCCCAAGGACACCAAGCGTATCTTTTAGATAATCCAAAGCTAAAGTCGGTATAAGCAGTTTATTTTCACTTTGCTATAGTGCATGTAACTGAATCCCAATAGAAACACGAGACTGTCACTCCACCCAACTTTGGGTGATACTGGCATTGGCATGGTCTTGTCTTGACAAGCAACATGATGGAAGCTTAGCACTCATTCGTAAAGTTGGAGGCAGAGTGGGTTGGAAAAAACCAACTCTTTAGATGATCTTATATGTATTACCGGTATAAGTGTAGTTCTTTCTGCTAGTATCAATATCAGAACTCCGTTATATGTATCAACACTAGATAATATCAATCAACTTCCCTATGCAGAATTCATGATGATCACCTTGCTTGCTATGTGAAATTACCTTCTTAGGACTTACAACTAAGAAGTAAAGTGGATATTCCAAGACAAACTATCTTTCTGATTTCCTAGATAAACTTAAGGTTGATTCATATGATTTGAATCAAGATAAAGCCTAAATTATTCCAGTTTTATTTTTGAATCCCTCTGGGAAAAAATATTACAGTTCGCTATTTGAATCTTAACATTTCAACAAATCTTATAATTCAAGCTAAGAACAGGGATTATAGTACTGGGGATAACCATTACCTTCTCTCAGTTTTGATTAGATTTCTTTATTCTGATCTTCATTACTATAGGATACAACTATCAATAGAAACAAAAAGATATTGCTGAATAATAAGGTTCTTAGATGCAAAGGTAAGGCAGCAAAGTGTACAACCTCCAAACCCTAGGAATTTATCTTTTCAAAGTCACTGCTCCTCTTCTAAGAATGTTGGTTATTCTAAGAATCTTGGCATCCAACGTAAACTTATGAATGCATCTTGATAATCAACATTCAACCATTACAAGCAACAATTTTGAAAAAAATGGGGGTATGGCAAGGCCTAGGAATTTATTAGCTAATATTTAATGAAATATGAAAATTTATCCCTTGGCGAAGGCCATTAATGTCACTGGTGAGGAGTATATTGGTGTAGGTCAACGGCCTTTAATGAAGGAAAGGAAGTGAATACATATTTGAATATGTATGCATTATCAGAGCATGTGAGACTACATAGAATGGAAAGGCAGAATAAGATTAATGAAGCTGACCCAGTGACCCCAAATAGTTGGGAAAGGCTTGGAGCCTTGGATGATGATAATGATGACAAAGATTATCCTATTCCGTGATAGTCCTTATAGAAAATCAGAATATCTAAGTTCACAAATGATAAAAAAAAAATGCAGAATTTATGCAGAGGATTAAGAGATCTTGTCGAATTGCTGGTAGTTTTAGTTGTCCCTTGAGTTGGATAAGAAGAGGAAGCACAAGTGAAATTTCAGGTAGAAGTTTCCTGGAGCTAAGGTTTCAATTATTAATATTATAGATCCAGCTAGAGTTTGAGGACTTCCTTGTATGACATACTGTAGACGTCTCTAGAGGTTGTAAGACCACTTGCTTTCCCAAATTTCTTTAACATTAACTATGGGACTTGGGCTCCGTTTGGGAACGAGAAGTAGAAGCACTTTTACTTGAAGTAGAAGTTATTAGAAGTAGTAGTTGCCTACTAGTCAGTAGAAGTGTGTTTGGAAGGAGAAAAAGTTACTTATTTGATATGGAAGGACGAAGTGGTCATTTATGATTTGTACTAAAGGCTTAGAAAGATATTGTCATTAAAAGTGGTTGAAGTGGTCATTTCTAATTTGTACTAAAGGCTTAGAAAGACATTTTTGTCATTAAAAGTAGTTGAAGTGGTCATTTCCAATTTGTCTTGAAGGATTAGAGGGGCAAATATGGTATTACGAAAGTTCCACTTAAGTTTTCAATTCAACATGTGCTTAAATTGAACCAAAGCAAGAAATTAGAAGTGAATAAGTCAAAAAAATTTAGCTACTGTTTGTAGTCAATTTTTAACTACTGGAAGTTTAACAGAAAAAAAAAATACAAACCATTTTTTTGACTTAAATAAGTCAAAAAGTTAATTTACCTATGTTGCCAAATGCCCTTTTAAAAATTAAATGGCTGTAAATTGCACAAGGCAATGTAGTCCTTTGGATGTCCACAAAAAGCATTATTATAACACATCAAGCCCTTCTAGATTTGCATAAGTTTTATGCAAGTTATGCAACATAAGACATTTGTGTAAGAGGCATACCCTGACAAGGGAATTAAAGACACACAGAGCAGGTTAAAAGTGCAACTCATGGAGAACAGTATGACCAGCCAGATTAATCCATGACTTACTTGGTCATTCTCCTATTCTCTAGCTAAACAGTCAACAGCTATATTTGAAACCAGATTTGATGGTTTCCCAATTCAAATCAGCACAAGAAAAGCAAGCTTGCTTGAAACTAATTTTATTTAAAAATTACAATGAGTATGAATATTCAGCTCTTATAGAGACAACCACCTTATTTGAGTGTATTCTATTTGTTCCCATGCCACAAGATCCACTTTTCAGATTGATTTCAATCAAGTTCTCCAGACCATGCCTCATATCATGTGAAAGCATGTATAGAAGTGTAAAGTGCAATAACACATACAATACATACAAAGCCAAATTCAAACACTAAATATTTGAGGATATATTACTAGACATAAAGCAGTTCACAGAAGACAGCATAATTATTTTCTCAAAAGAATTCAGTTCCACATTGCAACTATGTTTTCTGAAAAATCTTTCCACATCAGAGCAGAGAACTTCAAGGAAAAGAAATACAAAATAGGATGTTCATAGATAGAACCACTGCCAAACAACGCGGGAAGCCTATGCAAGAGAATCTTTCTGTTTGGCTTGCGCCAGCAGTTCTTCTCTGACCCGTTTGATCTCCATTTCCTTTTCCAGTCTTTCTTTCTGGAATAATGAACAAATATACTCATTAAAGAGAATGAATAGAAGCTTATAGGTTGAAGCCAAATTCTCAAAAAGGCAGGTACGAGTCTACAACAAGTTGGTCTTGCACAAACCATTCAATTCTATGATCTACATTACATCAGGCCACATATGGATGAGTGGCTGGTGGTTTGCACTGTTTGACAAATTATAGATTAATTCAAGGTCAAATTTCTTCACCTTCATAGTGTTCAAAGAACAAGTAGTTCCCCATGTGCTGAGAGCATGCAAGATGAAAGCAAACTCACATGGGTATCTACAAAATATTTACCCTCGATGTTTAATGAAAGAGGTTGAAAAAAATAAATAAAGAAACAAAGCAAGAGCCAGAGAGATGAATACCCAAGCATGGGCATTTTTACAAAAGGATTTCCACCATGCATAATAAAGAAAGGTTAAAAAGAGATACAAAAGCTAGAGCCGGGGAAATATAAGTACCCAAACATGCGTATTCTACAAAATCCTTCACAGATTTAATTTGCACTAATTTGATTACTGATTAATATCTTTTATATCAAAAGTAATATTCTATATTAAACAAATTTTTTTTCATGTGCTCATATTTAAGAAAGTAAGAAACAGTACAAACCACAATCATTATGGATCTCAACTATTGCCTGTAAAGTAAAAATAAATACAAAGAAGAGAGTAAACCTTCGAAGACACCTGCAGTCAGCGACGCCGCTGACTGCATCCAATATGAGCCACGTGGCACATTCTTAAGAGGACACTAACCGTATGGATGTTTGGCCAATCACTAGGTGGACCTACAAACCAAAACAAACATGATCGGTGATTTCTAAGCATTGGATTGAAGTTATTTTCGTGGGTTGATTTTAACTGTAGGTATTTCAGTATTATTTGGGTACAAAGATCCAAAGGTTTTAAATCACTAATCAGGCTGATTTTTGGTTTGTAGGTCTACCTAGTGATCGGCCAAACATCCATATGGTCAGTCTCCTCATAAGATAGTGCCACGTGGCTCATATTGGCTGCAGTCAGAGGCATCGCTGACTGCAGGTGTCATCGAAGGTTTACTCCAAAGAAGGAACCTGATGGGTTGATCACTAATAGCTGTCATGTTGTCCTGCACGTTGGTCATGCCAAAAAGTTCCACATGGCAAAATCTTTGGTCCCACTGACCCCATAGATGTTTTTGGTCCACCCCTTGTTGAACCTAGACACCAAATATCTGCCTCGTACGTGATTCTTAGCCGTTGAATTTGAGCATTCATTAATAGGCCCTTGAGTGAAAAACATTTGAGTACCAAACCCATGATGAAAAATGCTAAAATCCAGCCTTTAGGGATCACAAATTAGCCTTATTGTTTCTGTAGGTTCACCAAGGGGAGGCTCAAACATTCATAGGTCAGTGGGCCCAAAGAGTGCCATGTGGCAATTTTTGGTGTGATCAAAACAAGGGACAAGTATTAGTGTCCAATATATGTTTCCCCAATAAAAAATAATGATCTAATAAATAAATCAAAGCACAATAAGGGATGGAGATGAAGTTTTCCTAAACATTCACATAGATTTTACCGTACAGAGCCTAAGGTACTTATTAGAAAAAAAAAAAAAAATCCTTTTTCTATAAAACATTTTTTGTTTCACCCCCGTACATTCACATTAAAATCCTTTTTCTCAAGGAAATAAATTTCCCGAAATTATCGAAATATTTCGCGAAATATTTCCATTTTCTAGGTTACCGACAGGAAATAATACTTACACGAAATATTTCTATTCATGTCGAAATATTTTGCATGAACAGTAAATTTCGATCAATTGACAATATAGATATGTATTATTTAGGTCGAAATGTTTTGACATGTATGGAAACATTTCAATCCAATGGAGGAAACATCTCATTTGAATTCATAAATGCCACAAATCCCATATTTGATCAATTTAACCCCTTTTCCATATATATATTTATAAATAAGACCAATCCATTATTATAGATTTCTTGGTTCGCGGTTTGATCATGAGGACGAATCGAATCCCGTTTTAGAGTTTTTCAAATTCAAAATGTATGTAAGTATGAAATTTCTTGTTATTGTTTCTTGCTACAACTAGATAGATTAAGTGTAAATGCATCAAATCTATGATGTATTTACACTAGATTTGTGCATGGATTGAAGATTGTTTAGGATGAAAATTTAAATTTGGGTAAAACCCCAATTTCATTGGTCTTTAACCAAAACATCCATGATCATGCATAAATTGATTATATGTTGCATGACTTAGCCTGTTCTACAATTTGGTTGGGAGAAATGTTTTCCAAAAAAAATTTAACATTCAAAAAATTAAGTAAATGTGATAATTTAATAATAGATATGTTTTTAAAAATTATATATAATATTAAGACATTAATGTAAGTGAATAATGATTTGTTATACTTTGATTTATTACTTTTTATATAATTATCAATTAAATAATAATTATCTAATTATATAATTCCTTGACTGACTATCAGATACCTGCCTCAACGTATTACAGACCGCTATGGTCATTCATTTCCACACTACACATATGGTTGTATATTATAGTTTGATAGTTTATGAGTGTGTTTTTACGCTTGTTTTACCATTTTTCAAACATTCCACAAAATTTTCCATAATATTTCCATCATTTCTACATTATTTCCATGAGAAATGTATTATTTCCACACTGGTCGAAATATTTCCATTTTCAGGTTGGTCGAAATAAACCTCGAAACCGAAATTTATTTCCTTGCTTTTTCTATAAAACTTTTTGTTGATCACCATACAGTCATACAGGACCTAAGGTACTTACTAGAAAAAAAATTGTCAATTGGTAAATCATTCACTTGATTCGACCAAAATGATGTTTGATAATGACAAACCAATTCGAATCCTCCTACCCTCACCTATCCTTAACCTAATCCCCTTATTAAAGTTGGCCCTAGGCCACCATAAAAATTAACTCTTGGTTCTAATGTGCTATCTAAGCTAACACTAAAATAGACACAGCTCATTACCAATCGGCCAAGCTTGAACCAACACAGATGAGTAGCATATATAGCAATTCATATGTCTGCTACTTAAAACTAAATAATTCAATCAAGTCAGGACCAACTAATCCAGGATTTAAAACCTTGCGTGCTATCAATCCCCTTTCCCATACCTAAATGTTTATCTAATCACCTACTCTAATTCCATTCTCCTCTTCCAATACCTCCATAACCAATTAATGAAAGCCAAATGTCAAAGTTCACCCAGTGAAAGAGAATACAAGAGACAGCCACTAACTAGATAAGGTAGACTTGATGGCACCGTTCTTATGGAGATAAACAGTGGGATCCATTTCGGGCAGGTCCAATAATTCTAGCTAGAGTTGTTTGGAGGGATGGAAGTATTTTATCATGGTGTCGGATCCCAAGTTTTTATGGATTCCTTCTTTGTTACCGGGGTCGAACAAAAGGAGTGACCTTGCCTACAAATTTCAATAAGGGTATCACAAACAGATTTTGCACGCCATTTATTGGGAGTTGTGGAAAGAATGAAACCGCCGGATTTTTGAAGATAAGGAAGCCAAGCTCGAGGAGATTGTCATGAACGTCAAAGCCACTCTGTATCACTGGGGCTCAGTCATTCCCGTGGTTAAAGGGTTCAGTTTTGAGGACTTTATCTTTCGGATCGTCTGATCATGTAGTTGCCTGTCCCCTTTGTGTGGCTCGCCCTGGTGGGTGGAGTCGGTTTTTTGTTTTTGTTTTCATGATCGGAGATGTCGTTGTATAGTCTTTTGTCTGGGCCTTCTCAGCCCCTTTAATATATTCATCTTTTACCGATAAAAAAAAAACAGATTTTGCACGCCAACAAATCCAAATGCGAGCTGGGGAGCAACTCCTTATCCTAAGGGACCCAAAAACTAAAAGAGATCCCCTACATTCACTACTTAACCTGCCAAAAATAACCATGTGAATAACTTTAGCTTCAAAACTTCATACAAACTGAGAGTCTTTCAGTTCTTTCAATGTATCTTGAAAAAAAACTAACTTTTAAGTTCATTGTATCTTCGTTACAGGCAGCTGTCAAGAACTTCATTGTGTCAACTTCCTTATTTTGAGTTCCCATCTTCCCAAAACATTTTCTGAAAACTGCGCAATTACATAATTCGACCTTACTGTTATCAAGCTCTGCACAATTTGTGTTGCCTACAAATTTGTTGGGTGAGGTGTCTTGTATTATGCAAGAAGTAAATCTTTACAAGTCATGTTTGGGTGCAACTTGTACTGGGGTACTTCGGGTATTTCTTGATACCAGAAATTATATATATATATATAGGGTCAGGATCGGGGGACAACAATTTCATACAACGTTTTTGACAACAAAAATTGGCGGGGGTTAATTTATAAATTAGAAGTATTGGAATGGGATGATTTTTGGCGAGGATGGTCTCTATGGTGAGGAGATCATCCTCACAAAAATTTAAATCATTCTAATTCTCATAGATTGGTTTACAACTTGAAGAATTGTGGACCGTTTATTTTTATCGTTAACTTTAAAACCACATTTAATGGGTTTAGAAATTTCAGAATATGCTGATTTTTTGGATGGTTGATCTGCATGATGAAGAGATCATCCTCACCAAAAATCAGCCATTGATTCATCTTCCATGTGGGTTCATCAAAATTGTTGTAAAAAATGATGTATGAAATTGTTGTCCCCCGATCCTGACCCATATATATATATCTGAAGGGGTGTTAGGGTTTGTACATTGAGAGAGTGAGAGAGAGAAACTATTGTAACCCTAATTCTTCAAAGATAGTGAAACGGCTCTTCCAACCTATGGACATAGGCACACTGCCAAACCACGTAAATTTTGCTGTGTCATTGTGATTGATTTTTTCGGTTCACTCTAGTTTTTGCTGCTTCATGAAAGGTCAATTTTCAACAAAATTTGACCCATTTGATAAGAGCTTCTATTATTCCAACCTTGACTGAGATCGCCCTCTTGGTTTTGGGAGATAAGTCTGCTCTTCCATGAAGCCTACCTTTAAATTTTTTTGCAGGTGCTCCTATCCTACACGTGAATAACATACCACTAGGAAAAGCCACTTGCCCCAGTATAATCACAGACAGCTCCACACAATCATCGAAGAAATTGAAACCAGCGATATCCATAAAATTAAGAAATTACAGATTAATTCCTCAATATGTGTGTATACTCATTGTGAGTTTGCCTAATTTTCGAACATTTTCAACTTTGGACCGATAATCTGTTTACATCTATACAACATCACTGATTTAATCTAGATCACCACGGAAGTACACACATCGAATTCGATCGTAGAAATATATTCGATTTCTAGGGTTTGTCTATGTTTTGTGCTAGAAAACCCTAAGATCGACCACAACAACAACACGAAGATCTGAAAATGTCATTCGAATTGCTGAAATCAAGCACATTGAATCGAATTCCATTATTCTTTATGGATAGAAATCCTAAAAATATTTCTATACAGCTCCGAGAAGAAATTAGAGAGAGAGAGAGCGCAAAGTACCTTCTCGTCCTGATGGAGAGCAATCCAAACGTGGACCTTGTCCATAGACTGCCAGAATACGAAGGCGCCCAGTGTCATCGCGAAGTACGTTGCTACTTTCACCATCCTCTCTTCTTCACCTGCGATGAGGCTCTTCTAAATAGACAAACAGCTTTGTTGTGGATCGACTGGTAAGGAGACTATATAAATTATGGATCGGGATCAGGGCACCAACAAAATAAACCACCAAGTTCACGTTTGTTCTTGGTCGTGAATACCGAGAATCCCTCGGTGGTTGTGCTTTTGCAAAAGTAGTTTTGCGTTTGTAAAAGTGGTGCCAGCTCAGCACTATTAACCACGGTTGGATTATCGGGATCCACGGCCGAGAACAAACGTGAAGTTGTTGGTTCACTTTTGTTGGTCCCCTCCCGTCCAATGCACCGTCCACCTACGAAAATAAGCGCGCGAATAACTCGTCGATCTAGACCGTCAATAACCCTGACCTGTTTCGGTCTTCCAAGTACATTGTTTTGGGTCGATCATCGATAGCCAACCAAGAGTAAGCTTTAAATCGATGGTTAAACTTAGACTCCAAAGACAGCTTAGATGGTAAGATTGTTCTCCTCTTACGGGAGGTCTGGGTTCAATCCCACTAGGTAGGTTTCCTCCACAGGGCCTTGGTAGGGCTGCAACTCAGGTGGGTTGGGTCAGGTTTTGGGGTCAACCCGAGCTCAACCCGATCTTCAAGGTTGTCAGCCCAAGCCCAACCTAACCTGAGGTCGGGCCTAGAATTTCCAACCCGAGCCCAACTTGATTGGGTTGATAAATTATTTTTTTTTATTTTTTATTGCTGGGAAAGGTTGGTAAATTTTTTTATATTAATTTTCAGTACAAGTATAAGAAAATTTATTTGTATCTTTACAAACATAAACCACAAAAAATAGGTTACGAAACATAAAATACATTAACAAAATATATACATTTACATTTGCTACATTAACAAAATATATACATTTACATTTGCAGTGTCTATAGTTGGGCTTGGGTTGCCCAAAGCCTCAGCCCAAGCCCAACCAATTTTGATCAGGTTCTCAAAATCTAGGCCTGAGCCCAACCTGAGTACTGAAGGGGCCAACCAAACCCGAGCCCAACATTGGGTTGAGCCCGCCCAAGTCAGAGCCCTAGGCTGAGTTGAAATCCGGGTATCACCCGGGCCAGTACCTTGGGATTGGCATTGGCCCCATGGCCCTCAATCCTAATTACTGCTCTGCAACCACTCATCATCGGTTTTCTATAAGCAACAGGGTTTCTCATGTCAAAGTCAATCTTGGAAGCACAAAATAACAGCAGCAATTAGGTAGTGAGGTTGTTGGGAATCAGAGCTTCCTTCTCTTCCGAGGAGATCATGGGACTTCATGAGGTTACTGTAAAAGGCCCCAAGAGTGTGAGCTGAAAGCAGTCTTGGTATGCAGGTCTCAGTGTTTTTGTCTCAGTTCCTAACTGCTGCTAATGCTGGCCTGGTTATTTGTGTGGAAGGACTGTTATAACATGCAAGGATCACATTTTAGAACCTCTTTTCAGACATTTTTCATTGGTGATAGTGGGATAGTTATATCAGAGGCAAGGTGAATGACATGTACTTGTTGAAGGGCACCGAAGAAGCAGTAAAATCAGTTTCCGTGATTTGGAAAGGAGAAGCAAGATGGAGCCAGAAGAACGAGAAGGGATCAAGCCAGAAAAGATATCGGGGTCAGAGAACTAAAAGAGGTGGATTTTGCTGACCCATCAAGGACTAAGTAAATGATCTTCATGAGTATAAGCTTCAAGGTTTAATCAGAGAGAACTGTTGCATTGGTTGACTAAAGTGAGTCTGGAAAATCATCCACCGTCAACGGATTGATCAAGAGATTCTATGACACATTAAAGAGATCGTTAGATGGAGTGGACATCAATTCCTATAATACGAAAGCTCTGAGGTCACAATTTGCATTGATCAGTCAAAAACTCACCCTCTTTGCAGGTAGAATCCATGAAAACAAGTAAACAACACAATGGGAAACAGAACGCAACAGAAGCTGAGATAATTGAAGCTGCAACTCATGCCAATGCCCATGAATTCAGAAGGTAATACTTGGTTCTTTCCATTGATAGTAAAACCCTTTAAGAGCCATTATATCCTCAGCCCTTTTTGGTTTATGGTGAATAAAATCTGCTTTTCATTTTTTTTTCTGTTTGTAAAGTGCTAATGTCTTTGTGCTTTTCCGTCGGTCCATTTATGACTTTGACAAGAACAGTTGCATGAACAATGAGTATGCAACCTACTGTGGAGAGCGAGATGTGCAGTTATAACTAGGGAAAAAGCAGAGAATAGCTCTTACTCAATCCATCTGGAAAAATTCTGCAATGTTTCTCTTGTTCAAGATCCAGTCGAGAAGATGATGCTTGGTAGGAAATGTTTAGTTGTAGCTCACCAACCATCCATAATTAAAAAAATGTGACTCCGTGGTGGTGATCAACAATGGGAGTATAACAGAGGAGGGTACAAAAGTCAAGTATTTGACTAAAGGAGAAAAGGGTGCACACTACGCCCTTGTTAGTTGACTTGGGTCGTCTAGAGCTCGTTCTGCCTTCATTTGGGATGAGATGGATCTTGCCAAGGTCAGTAATGGATTTGGTGAAAAGCTGGTCTGTTCTAGCTTTTTCATCTAGAGGTCAGTTGCTTTGGAAGTTTCTTCTGTTTGTGATGTCTTGGGATCTTTGGAAGAAGAGAAACAGGAGGGTTTTCGATGCCAAAGAGGAACACATCATCGTTAATATTAAAAGCCTTACTTCTTTTGGTCTAAAGCTTTTTAAAGATTTCAGGGGACATTTTTTTTTTTTTAGGATTTCAGTTTTAGATGGAATCTTGTTGTAAATGGGGGAGGGTAGATTGCTTGTGTTTGTGTAATTTGTTCCATCGTCAGTACATCTCTTGACCTCTTTGGTAGGCTGGTCCTTTGGATTTTGCTTTTCAACAAAATCTTTACTTATCCAAAAAAAAAACAGTAGGCAGAAAAACTGAATTAGTGAGCACTTGGTCATTAGGCCTACTCGCTATTCTCCGTGAGTGATTTTTTTGGATAGATAACATCCATGAATGATTGGGCGCAAATCCCAAAATGTAGTTAACTTCAATACTTTCCCTAATTGTTTTTATTGTAGGATTACACAAATAGTCAAAGAATCATTAATTCATTTTAAAGCCTATCTCAGATGCATTCAATACTAAGCAGAGTTACAACAGTTCTAGTTCTGATCAAGCATCATTCCATGTTGAAACACTATCAACCAATAGATTGGAATCTAAGTGAACAAATTCAATCATCTTTGTAACAATTTCTATAATATTGACATTAGGCAAGTAATAATAGGCACCATGAAGCAAATAAATGATCTATTGAGATAGAATGAAATATGTAAAAAAGGATTTTCTTAAATATGTTCTTTGATAAGATCCCAGTGGCCAAGGATCTGCGGTGTGGCCCAAGACCAATCTATGGTCACACCTTCCCATTGACACACAAAATATTAATAAGGAATGGTAAGTCCAAGATTTTTATAATTATTTGAATACTTTGAACCCGAACTTAGAATTGTTTATCCTTTCTTGAAATAGAACAGGCAGAAATAACCATGCCATGTGATTGATTCATAAAACTAAAAAAATCTAGAAAAATATACACGAGAAATGGGAAATCATAAATGAGAAAAGAAAATAAGTTGAACCGTAGAATGTATATGCATTGATCATGAACCTAATGTGTTTCATTTACTGATCATCTTGATAAATCATGGAATATCTCATTTATATACAATCAGCACTAACAACTTGACAGAGCTGTCTGTGTTCCCAAAATCTGTAGATAACCTGGCAATGATTTTACAATGTCAGCCTTTCTTGCTGTATTAAGCTTAGACTGAGGAAACAAGTAAGCCACACAACATATCTATGCACAAGCAAAGTGGCAAGAACACTATCACCATGCAATGTGATCTTGGGGTCAAAGCACTTGAGCAGTGGCCATCCAAAAGAGAAACCATTAGAGAGAGATCACCAGTGTAGATTCATAGAAACAGATCTCTTTTGCTAATCCATAATTAAGATATGGAGAATCAGCATGAATGAGACCCATCATGTCCATATACAAACATTTCCATTCTTATCAGCAGAGGCCAGAGGCTTTCCCAGCCCACTCCATGAACAAGAAAGGACGGGAGCAGTGTGCTCCCTTAGAGTGCTAACTACATCCGCTCTTAATCTCGACCAAATGCAAACAGAACCATCAGCAGACCCTGCTGCGACATAGTTGTCGTCTGCACTAATGCATGAACGACTCCAATTAGATGCCACTCTGTTTCCATTTGCCCTTAATGTGCCACAAACTTCCAAAGACCGCATGTCAAATAGATTGTGCAAGTTGTCCCTCCCGCTCGTCAACACTATATTGCCACTTCGAGAGCGACAGATTGATGTGATGGCATGTGAATGCGCAGCAACTGCACTAAGTAACTTCCCCGATCGAATATCCCACAAACGAAGGTTTCTGTCAATGTGACCTGAGCAAATGGTCTGTCCGTCCATGCTAAAGCAAAGAGCATTGCAGTTGCTGTGGGAGACTATCGTGCTGATGCAGTAACCTCTCTGCAGATCCCAGACTTTTATAGTCTGATCGTACGCTGCACTCACTACATGGCAGCTTGAAACTTTGCTCACATCTACAGCACAGACTTTATCTGTGTGGCCTGTCAGAGTATGATAGATCCGGCCAGACCCCACATCCCATACATACAAGTTGTTTGAGCTGCTAGCACCAATGACAGATCTGTTATCATTGGTTAGAGTGAGATCAAGAACAGATCCGAGGCAACCATGAAGAGTGTGGCTTAACATCCTGGTGTTTGTATCCCAAATTTTTATTGTGCGGTCCTGTCCACCACTAATCAACTTATTAGAGTTGTACTCAAACAATATTGAACCACAGCCTCCTTCGTGGGCATTGATCTTGTGCTTACATGCGTTGGGAATGTTTGACTCTGCAAAGTTCTCAGCACCTGCTTCAAATTGGCGGACTACACCATCAACTTGCTGCCGTGCAAGTTGTTCTATGCTACTGGGCTTGAGGCGATCCATCATGTCTTCATAAATTGCATTAGCCTACAGGTACAACAAAACTATACTTATTAATTTAACAACATAATGAGTGGCTTCTTTTACGTAAGATAGGTTGGGAAATTATTAAGTAAAGAAATGATTTCAAGGAAGGCCAACATATGATAATTTTTCTATAGGATGTAAATGAAAGGCGATTTAATGAGAGAGAACTATAAGACCAAAAATAATTGAAGGAACATGCAGAATGGGAAGGCCTGAGAAGTAGAAAGTAAACCGAGAAACCACAACGATATAATGGAGTACACATAAGTAAGTTTGTGAATTTTATGCCTCTTTTCAGGTTAGGGAGTGTAGATCTTATATCCTCACATTGCTGACCAGATCCATTTTCTTCAACACTTCCGTGAACGTATAATTAATCCAACATTCATTTTCAAGAAAATGGTTGTTGTTATGCACTGACAAAAAAATTCTAGAATAGAGTGGTTGTCAACCTTTTCTGTTTAATTTCGAAGAAAAGAATTTGGGTTTATTATTAATACAGATGAGGTGTTATCAGAACAACCAAATTTGACTAATTCCGAATTCTGTTTGGCCACACATTGTGATCACCAGAGACCTGTATAATGTGGTTTCAACAAATTTTGCAGACCTGTCCTTCCAAGATATTATAGCTGCCAACTGAAACTCAAGCGGAGTGGCAAATATCAGATTGGTAGGCAACCATTCCCCATTAGCATTTCAAATTTTTTGTACCAGATCTTCAACATAATACATACAGTTAGACTAAGCAACATTTATACAACAGATATGTTATAAAAGTCCCTTTTGGGCAACACTGTTCACAGACCAAATAGAAACACAATGACAACATAAAAGATATCATGAGACAATAATCTCTGCAACCCCTTTATTCCAAGCAAAGTAATCAAAATCACAATAATTTTAAGTTATTAAAAGGAAGGACCATTGTAGCCTATTATTGATAAGACAAATGATCCTGTAAATCTGACCACTGAAACTAAACATATTCCAACACTAACACAAAGAACTGACTTCATCTTTAACTCCAGAGGGATACCAGAAAACATTGCTATTAGTAGATGCACCCTAAATTCTTGATCTTAGATTTCTGCCAATTATATGTCAACACACAATATGCCCATAAATATATACCACCCCACGCAAGTCGTACATACCAAAATGAACGTGAATCAGGATATACAAAAGGAAAGGAGGAAATGGTACACATTCCGCTAAGGTGGCGTTTGGTAAAACTATTTTTCAGACCTTAAGTCTGAATCAGCTGAAATTAAGTGATTTAGGTGATTAAGTTGCGTTTGGTAAATGACTTAATTTCAGCACTTATCACCAAACTCAAGGAAAAAAAGACAAAAGTAAAAAGTGACCCAGCCTTCACTTTTTGCGGTAAGTGAATGAATCTTTAAAAAAGATTCTTTGATTCTTTTTTAATACCAACAATGCCCTTTTTTCAAACCTTTCTCTTTTAAAAACTTACGAAAAGTATCCTAATAAACATTTCAAAATACCCACAATGCCCTTGACTTAATTTTAAGACTTAAGACCTTAGCCAAACAACCTAATTCAGACATAAGTCATTAAGCTACCAGATCTTAAGCACTTTAAGCTTTTAGATCTGATAACTTAATTTACCAAACGCCACCTAAGTCTTTAGTCAGACAAGAAACAAAGTATTTTTGCTAAAATATAACAGAATCCGATTACTTACTATCAACCAGAACATGAAATACCTCATTAAGCCGTTCAGCATCGTGCAACTTTTGTAACATCCAGCGATCAATCAACATCTTGTTTTCAGCTTCTGCATTATTAACTTTTAGTGTCACCACTCCTAGTTGCACTTTAAGTGCTTGGTTCTCGCTTACCACTGAGTCTAGAGCTTTTGTCTTTTCTTCTAAAATCTCCTTTAATCGAGAACATTCCTCCATGCAACATGTATCTATAAGCCTCGATCATTTACACAACACCAAAAAACCTCACAAAAAATCCCCCTTCCATAGCTACAATACAAGAACAAACACAACCTTGCATGAGTAACCTCTTTTTGTAGATCAGCAATTACTGCTTCTTTCTCTTGAATCAGTGCTTTTGAGGTTCTGGCCTCCTACACTTCTACCACAAGCTGCTCTGACATTTGTGCTTGAGCTTTGTAACACTGCTGAAGCTCCAGTTCAAGGTTTTCTGCTTTCTCTTTCCATTCTGAGCCCTACAAGGACACATAAATAACTCGATCACATGGTCCATAAAAATGTTAGAAGGATCAAAGAAGACAACGTAAAATCCTGTCAACAGGCAATTTACTTCGCTGAGCCAACATATTAGCACCCATTGGGAAACACTAAAGTATATGACCAAAGAAGCAAGTTATCAATCAGAAGTGAGCTAGATTTTAAACCTTTTACTGAGGATGAGAGATGTCTTCCACATAAGTGGCCGCCAAAAACCTTATGGTGCCTCCTTGAAAATTACCAACCAGCTAGAGAAATAACACTGAGAAAAGGGGAAAAAGAGCGCTCTACAAGAATACAATGGGTTGTTGTAGAAAGACCTAGTAGGCTGCCCAAAAGCAACCTCCCACACAGGCTCCAAAACACATTACAGCCCATCATCCCTAGAATCAGTAATGAACATTAACAAACTACCATTAACATTGCATACCCATGTTGTTCTACCACAATCCCTCCGAGACACATAATTACTTAACAAGAAATGTTTTGAAATAAGGCAGACATCCAATTCTACTTATCAGTACTTTCAACTATTTATTATTAAACAAAAATATTACCCTATCATTGTGTTCTAATATTCTCAGTGTTTTAACAAGCATGCCTCATGGTGTGCAGAAATTAAGCCTTGAGGCTTAAACCTTGACTGGAATATATGTGGCTTAAGCCTTACCCAGTCGAGGCATAAGCCTCAAGGCACAAGGCAATTGGTGCAGTTGAGGCTTAAGCCTCAACCATGCACAATAATTGGGCCATTTGAAAATTTAAAAAATTAACTTATAAAAAAATCACTTCTTTCCCTATAATACCCTTCCCAATCATGTTTATTATAAAATACAATCTAAAAGAAGATGATTTAGATCATCTTTTTTAAGAAACTTCAAATTCATATCTTTTGCCCAAGTTTTCTCAATTTAAACGATATAGATTCCGTGGCTACCTATGGATTCTTTGCAACAAAACATTTCAAAATGTACATAATTTATGAAATATTCATTGTTTTCCTCTAGAATTATGGATGTATAACTATGAATTATGATTGATTGGTTATATAGAAACTAGGATTACTGTTTGGTTGTTAACTTGTTTATCCTCGGATTATATATCTATGATTTTTGAAATATGATTTGGTTTATGCCTTATTTTGTTTATCAATGAATTTATCTATATTTGATTACTTCTCATTAAATGAGTATCTTATGATATACATATGCTTTTCAACTGTCGAATGTTGATGATATTAGTTAAATATGTCACATGTTTGTCTCAAAAGTGTTACTCGTTAAGGTAAATCATCAAAAAAGACTGACATGTTGATTTTATTGTTTTTTTTATCCTTAAGTTGATTCATTTTTTTAAAAATTTGCTATCATTTTATAGAATTTTGGGAGCATTTTTGAAAAAATATTTGAGGCTTACGCCTCGCCTAATGGAGGTAAACCGCCTTGCCTCATTTTTTTTAAACCACTTAATATTTTCTTAAAATTCCATATTGTGTGCCCATCCTATTGGGAGTCTGAATCTCTAGTCTTCAAAAACAGTACTTGTGCGGTAAGTCTCAAAAGTTTTTCGATTGAATGTCATTCAATATGCACACAACTCTTTTACAAGTACTTCTCAATATGGGTGTTATGTAACTACAATAACCATGTTTGTTAAGATCCGGAATAAATCATCATCATCATCAACGCCTTATCCCAAGTGTTTGGGGTCGGCAACATGAATCCTATTTCTCCATTCAATTCTGTTTGGAGATTAATGGCCTATTCGGATAGCCATTTTTGCACCAGCAAAATTATTTTATTAAAATATCTTTTCCTTTGGCGCAAAACTGGTGATCCAAACAGGCCTTAAACCTAATTTCTAGGAATTATTAGCGTCACATATAACTACGATTTCGAGGCACGAAAAGACTTCTCTCGCGAACCTTAACTAAGTCAAAATCAGAAAGTTTGGGTCAACTTGTTTGTTCAGTTGAAATCATAGAATTGCCAACATTTAAAACTTAATTACACTTCAAATCGAACTAATAAAAAAAATTCATAATTTAAAACCCCTAATTCAACAATCGAAAGTACCTGAGTAGCTAACGGCTTCGAAAGAGCAATAAAAGCAGGAGCGTGAGCGCCTTCTTCAAGCAAATGCCGCTTTCGCAGAATCTTCAGAGCGTGTTTTATAGCTGCCTTTGCAATTTCATCTGGATTCCTGAAAATTCGACAATTTTTTTTTATCAAATTTGCCGCCAAGAACATAAAACAAAAAATTTGAAGAAGAAGAAGAAGAAACAAATGATCAAATACGCTTTTGATCTTTAGAACACTTAATTTTGATCGAATTCGATTCTTCTTCGAAGAATTTATCTAGTTCTAGGGTTTCAGATTTTATCTCCGTGATTGTTTTGGGGAGATTGAGAACAGGGTGTATCGCTTTTGAACTTTGAAGGGAAAAGTAAAATCGAAGACTTCTTAATTCCTCGGAGAAATGAGATGAGCTCGGGAGGCCATTAAAAGTTACTTGGAGGGATTTGATAAGGCATGTCACGACTCACCATATAAAACTCTACCGCAGTTTGATGTAAGAACCTGGATTGGAATCCACCATACAAGAGTCAGAAACACCAAGTTGATCCATGACCTACTTAACCTGATAAAATGATCTTAGCCACCCAATGAATATATATTTTTTCTTCTTTCTTATTGTTTATTTTCTTCCTAGTGTGCTGCTCTTATCATTTTTGACCGACGAAAAGAGTACAGTTCGGGAGATGGTTTGGATGGTCAAATTGGGATGATTATTGGTCAAGTAAATTTTCTAGATGGGGACCCACGGACTTGACCGTAAGATGGAATAGTAACAATGGGAGTAAAACTTGCCTGACCACTGACGGTCAGGGAAGCCCTGACCACCCATAATATGAGCCACGTGGTACACTCTTAGAGGACGCTGACCATATGGATGTTTGGCCAATCTCTAAGTGGACCTACAAACCAAAAATCAGCCTGATTAGTGATTTCATACCTTTGGATCTTTGTACCCAAATAATGGTAAATAATGATCAAATTCCTGGTTAAAATCAACAGGTGAAAATGACTTCAACGAACGCTTAGAAATCACTGATATATGGCCAATAAAGATTGGCCAAACATCTATACGGTCAGTGTCCTCTAAGAAATTGCAATGTGGTGAGTAAACCTTTGCTCACACCTGGCTGTGAGTGAAGCTGATCACAGCCCACAAATACGAGCCACGTGGCTCACTCAGGGTGCTGACCTGGATGTTTGGCCAGTCCTTCGGTGGACCCACAAACCAAAAATCAGCTTGATTAGTGATTTACAACCTTTGGATCTTTATTCAAATTCCTACGGTTAAAATCATCCCATGAAAATAACTTCAATTCAACGCTTAGAAATCACTTATCAAGTTTATTTTTGGTTTGTAAGTCCACCTAGTAATTGGCCAAACATCTATACAGACTATACAGGGCAACGTCCACTAAGAGTGTGCCAAGTGGCTCATATTGTGGGCTGTGATCGGCTTCGTTCACACCAGGTGTGAGCGAAGGTTTACTCCAATGTGGCTTATATTGTGGCTACCTGACCAGAAGTGGTCAGGCAAGATTTAGTCTAACAACTAGTGTTATTGGCCCGTGCTAAAGCACGGGGTAAGAAATTAAAATGAATTTCTTTATAAACAAAGAAATTCATAAAAAAATAAAAGACAAAAACTTTCATTATGATTAAATAAAAATTAAAAGGAAAATATAATTGGACCCCTTGCATATAAAAAATACCTACAAATTTAATACTATGCTCTAAATATATTTAGTAAAAATATCTAGAATAATTATGTTACCACGTCCTTTAAAACGGTAATATAATTATGTAAGACTAAAATGTGTTATTGACAACTTCATAATTAAGATCTTTAAAATAAAATAAAATAAAAACTACAATAATATACAATAAGCAAGACATCCTTATTAGTTTACAATTTTACATTATAATTCTTTACTAATACGGCCATATATATCTAATTGATCTTAAAAAAAAAAGACAATCTTTTTTTATATATCCACATTCATACGTCCATTCATTCTTAAGAGTGTTCCTCATAGCCGAGAGCAAAAATTGTCTCAATTTCTTTTTCTTTGACTTGATGCGCAACTTCTCAAAGCTCCGAGTTTTCAAAAAATATCACCCGCACTTCTGAAATTCTGATAAGTGATCATGCTACAAAGGATCAGCCGATCACATTATTCATTCTTCATTTGTTGCCTACAAAGCTCTATCAGTCTAAGTGGGTGCTAAAGAACTCGGTAATTGCTGTTAAGAATAACAGATTTACGTCGATTCATCATGCTATTTTTAATCTGTTATATACATATAGAATATAGATAAAAAAAATAAAAAGAAAATAGAAATTCAAAGAAGTGGATGAGACATGCATGCAATTTTTGTGGAGAGTTGTGTAAAAGATCACTGATGTTTTCTCCGTCTATGTACAATTTTTGTCTAATTAAACAAAAAAATAAAAAAAATAATGAAAAAATAATCTAAAAAAGAGAAAAAATATACAATGAAGCAAAAAAAATACATAATCAATAAGTTGATTAGCTCGCATCAATGTAGAGAATTTTTTTGCTCCTGCGTCTTTTGCTAGGAGACGTTTTAGCCATTAGACAATGGAGGGAGATATTTTATAAGGAAAGCAGAGATATTTTAGGAAGTTTTAGGTAAAAAAGCATAGATCGACGTTTTAGAAAAGCGTAGAGACATTTTAAGGAGAGTTTTAGAAATTTTAAGAAAACAAAGAGCCATTTTAAGAATGAAAGACGTTTTAAGAAACCAAATAAATGTTTTAGAAAAGCGTAGAGACGTTTTAATGAGAGTTTTAGAAAGTTTTAAGAAAATAAATATGTATTTTAAGAATGAAAGAGGTTTTAAGAAACCAAATAGACGTTTTAAGAGAGGAGATAGACGTTTTGGATAGTATGTAACGGTTTTGGAATAATATACATTTAATGTTACCAATTCAATTTTGATACAGTCATTAATTGTATTAATGTAGGAAGGAAGAATAAATGATAGAAAATTCGGTGTCGATGACATGGCACTTTGCATGAGGAGAGTGCCACGTCAACTTGATGTGGAGGAGAGAGAGGGACGGTGCCCACTTCTCTGCTATAATATAGATATATACATATAGATAGGCACCCCCGTATCAACGTCCAAGAGGTTTCCCCAAGGGGTTCCAACTCCAAGTATGATTTTAAAAACGGCTGTTTTAACGCTCAGAAAATAACTGATGTTATTTATGTTATAACAGCCGTTAAACAATTCAACAAACATGTGTTTAAATTAAGTCTTCACTTGAAAACACAAGAAATTTTTTTTTTACATCATCTTCAAGCAACTGCTTACATGACATCCAACAAACTTACCTATCTTTTTTAGCTTTTGGAAACAAAGAAGTTTACTTTTTATGGTGTTGCCAAACGGCCCCCTTAGTCGAATATTACTTGTCGACCAAGTAATGACAACTCTTCTACACAGAGACTACATTTCTAGAAACATAATTCAAACAAGATCCGTCAAGTCCAAACACAAACAGTTCCGTCCTCATCAGTAGAGACCAGGGGCATTCCCAGCCCACTCCAAGAACAAGAGAGAACAGGAGCAGTGTGTTCCCTTAGAGTGCTCGCTATTCGGCCCATTAATCTCGACCACACATAAACAGATCCATCAGCAGATCCTACAGCTATGTAATTGTCATCCGGACTGACACAAGACCCGCTCCAATTTGAGGCCACTCTTTTACATTTTGTTCTAAACCTCCCACAAACTTCCATAGTCCGCATGTCAACTAGATTGTGCAAATTATCCCTCCCCCTTGTAAGAACGATATTCGCATTTTGAAATGGACAGATTGAAGTAACAGATTGTGAGTGAGCAGCAATTTCTTTAATCCTCCAATACGTCCGAAGACTCCAAAATGTGATTTTCCCATCAACGTGACCCGAACAAATGGTTTCTCCATCCATGCTAATGCAAAGATCATTGCAATTGCTACCTGAGAAGGCCGAGCAGACACTATAACCTTCTTGTAGATCCCAAGTACATATAGTTCGATCAAGAGCGGCACTAACGGCATAGTGGCTCCTCGAAACCTTGCTCACATCTACAGCACAGACTTTATCTCTGTGTCCCGTAAGAGTGTGACGTACCCTACCGGACTCTGCATCCCACACATATAATTTCTGTGAGCTAAGTGCTGCAACAACAGAGCTATTATCAGTGGTAACTGCTAGATCAGTAACATAGCCATGGCAACTTTCAAGAGTGTTGGCTAACATCCCTGTGTTTGTATCCCATATTCTTAGTTTCTTACAGTGTTGTCCTTGCCGCCACTGATCAACATATTGGAGCTGTGCTGAAACAATATGGAATTGCAACCACCATCATGGGCATGGATCTTGTGTTTGAGTGCAGTGGGAACATTTGATTCACTTCGACTGCCGACACCATCGAATTTTTTTCTTTTTCCTGGGTGGCGAAACGGCACCATCGACTTGCATCTCTTCATGTTGTTCCATGCTGCTGTCTTCAAGCCTATCCATCATTTCTTCCTAAACTGTAAACCTACAAAGAAAAACCTTCAGAAAAGCGCAAATGTAAAGCTTGGTGAACTTGCCCCCCAAGCAAAACAGTCATACTTTAATTAGAAACTCTATCTTAGTCCACAAATGCTTGAATTTTTAAAAATAATTATTCTTAGTCAACTTATAAATCCACCTAACATGTTATTTATGAACTCACCTAACAAGCAATCAGTTTGGCATACAAAGTCAATGATTCCTAATCAAGGAATAGACCTGTTTGAGCAAGAAACGCGGAAGTGAAGCAGGGGCATTGAAGCTTAACAATTGATTTCATTGGTCTTTAGGGGAGAGGCATGGTTTCAATCTTTTAAAAAAGAAGTCTTTGTTTTTCTTAGTAGAAAAATCTAGGGCGTAGATGTTACTGGAGGATTAATGCATGGTTAGAATTAGTTTATGGTGTTGGGTAAGCTTTCTTACCTTCCTTTGTTGTTTTAATAGTTGATTACTCTAAGAAGAAGAAATTAAAAGCTCTAGATCTCCTCCGAACCAGGGCTGTTAATGGACTGGATCAGTTCAATACTACTAGATCCAGATCCATAAGGTCTCAATGGAGGGCTGTCAAATGGCCGGGCCAGGGTAGGGACTAGCCCAGGCCTCAATTATAAGGGTGGGGCCTTAGTTGGGCCCTAACTCTTGGAGGGCCTGAACTGGCTAGACACTGGCCCTACCCTCAAGAGTCAGAGCCTACAAGAAGAGCATTAAGAAATATAAACTTTTTACGTAAAAAACAAAGGATGCTTGAAGAATGCACTTGGTTTAGTGAACGTGTTTTCTCGGTTTAATTTATATGGATGTTTCAATGAATGATCCTAGATTTTTCGTTATAGATGTTTACCGTACTAATGTTTGAAAATAAACCTTTGTCTTTTTAAAAACTTTGATAGAAGCACAATAAAATTAAAATAATTTAAGAATATTTTTGGGAATTTAGGAACTGCTTAAAACCATTCATAATATAGGTGTCGCCAAATTTTAAGAACGGCCTAAAAGCGTTCCTAAAATGTTTAAAGCATGAACAATTTTGGACCGTTCATAATTTTGTAATGGCTCAACCATTTGGGAACGGTCCAAATTTTTCACAAATTGTATTTTAAAAAAGATGTACAACTTAATTTAATTTTGAATATACAATGCACCGAGTGTGTTGTTTGTAATTAACAAAAAAACAGATATGATTTGATGGGCCAGGCTCTACTAAATCTTACCCTAGTCCGGCCCTTATTTAGACGGCCCTTACATATTTGGGTCCAGCCCAACCCTTAGGGCTGGGCCAGGCCCCTACAAGAGGGGCCGATCGACACCCCTAAATAGCCTTGTTAAATTGATTAAAAATTAATTATACAAGCTAAAAATTCTTAAGGGAAATAACAATTAGTCTCAGAAGAATCTCAACATTCTGATGGAGATCAAACATGTTCAAGAATCAAAGAAAAAGGTTTATGGTTGTGAATCGTGAATCAAGAGTTTGTAGCAAGGTTTAAAAGGGGCCAGTATAACGATATAACAGACTGGGGGTGTTACCGTTTTTCCGTTATAACGAATTGTAATGCTCATGGGCAAAAATGGAAATAACGGAAGAAGGGAAAAAATGGCGCTGAAATTCAAATTTCAAAATCAAAAAATAATAGGGAAAAATGGAAAAATAACGGAAAATAATGGCCATTTAATTTCTTTCACAAAAATTTCCAAAAAAACTGGGAGTTAAAGCAGAAAATAACACCGTTAGTTTTTTTAGCATTTTAACGGTACATAACGTAACGTGGGAGGTCCCAATCTGTGATAACGGTTATTTTTGTTACAACGGCCGGTTTTTAAACCATGGTTTGTAGTGTCCAACAGTCTGATTATGGATTATGCACCAAACAAGAGGTAGCCCCACTGATTGAGTGGTACCGATCGAAGAATTGGTGGGACAAATGTATAGAATGAGAGTACGGAACATAGAGGATGGTGAACCTGAGTTCCATAATTTGGCAAAGACAGACCAGTGAAGCCCTTTGACCGTTCACTACTACCGTCCTGGGCCGGCTTTGCGTTATGCCCGACATTACCATTAGAGTAATAATTGCATAGAATAGGTCAATAGAATGTCATGGTGATGCAGCTCTTACACCATTTGACAGCTCTCAAATCCGATTGGATGGATGCATAACCATCGGAATATATGTATATCACATCAACGGTTATGATCATTCATTCAGATCAGTTTCTGTCAATGTGGGACCCACCAACTGGTGGATTATTTAAGCTAGGGTATTGACAGGTAGAAGTCCAAAAAAGAATGACACGTAACAAGATGCTTCAATTTGCTCTTGAGGTCACTGCTGGATCCTCCTCTCACGCCAATACAAATTACCACTAAGTTGCTTTTCTCTCATTTTCAATGTCGCGTTCATGCTGGTGTTGATTAAGACGTTTTTTCGGTACTGTTATTAAGAAATTTGTATTGGATCCTGCACTGTTATTAATAGCCACTGAGTTGCTTTTCTCTCCTTTTCAATGTCGCGTTCATGGTGACGTTAATTCAGATTTTTTTTTTGAGGGTACTGTTGATCAATAAATCTAACAGAAAAAACGAGTTTGAATATGAGTACAAATCCTGATTAGATTTGATGCCATGGGTTTGTCACATGGACAATCCCTCATCAACGTCAGTTCCCTGCTGTCCCATGTTTTGGGAGAAGCTTTTTTTTTTATGAAATTCTTCTAGAAAAATTCTGCCTCATGCAGTGCTCGACCTAAAGGGTGTTACACAAATCAAGGGCCATCCATTTATACATGTATTATTAGCCACTACTTCTGTTGGGACGATCACAAGCAAACTATAACGTAATCACTTGAGAAAGAAAATAACAGGAAGATTCAAACACAAAATCACAGATTTATGTGATTCGCTATGTTTTGAGGCAAAAGAAATATATAAACATATGGGTTGGGATATATAGAATGACTAATACTATTCTTAATAATAGAATGACTAATGGAAATGGGGCCCACATGCAGATGAGTTAACGGTAATTCTTCTCAATAATAAATATATAGATATCAACCACACAAAAAATTGGCCTATTCCAACATTTGCAGTAGTATTGTGAAAAGTGGATTGCAAATTGAAAATTTTTGAACCATCCATTTTCACTGTTAAATTTAGGTTCATATTTGATACGGTTAGAAGTTTTAAAAATTTATAGATTTTTGGTGAGATGATCAGCAAAAATCAACTCTTAACTCATCTGCACGTGTGCCCCACGCCTCATATATAAAATTTTCTGTGCTTTTGGGTAAAAGCAAGGTTTAAAAAACGGCCGTTATAATGAAAATAACGGTCGTTATAACAGATTCGGACCTACCCCGTTACGTTATGGACCGTTAAAAAGCCCAGAAAATAACGGTCGTTATTTTCCGTTATAACTAAAATAACGACTGTTATTTTCTAAAAAAATTTGTGAAAAAAAACGGCCATTTTTTCGTTTTTTTTCCGTTACATTCCGTTATTTTCCATTTTTGAAATTTTGAAATTCAAATTTTAAAATTCAAAATTTGAATTTCAGCGCCATTTTTTTCGCTTTTTTTCCGTTATTTCCGTTATTTTCCATTATTTTCCCTTTTTTCCGTTTTTGCTCCTGAGCCTTTTTTTTTTGTTATAACGGAAAAAACGGTAATGCCCCCAGTCCGTTATACCGTTATAACGGTCCCCTTTAAACCTTGGGTAAAAGTATGTAAACACCCTTAAGAAACCTCCAAAAAAAATTCTACCGCCATCCAAGAAGGAATCTCTCCCAAAGGATGCCATGTGCATGTAACATGAGTAGGAACAAGTTTAGGAATAGTGCGAGAGGGTTGGTGGGACCCTTTGCAATGATCTGCCTGTGGGTGGTCTCTATAAAAATCGCCGTCACTGGGAAATTTTTTTTGCCTCCTATCGACCCCACCTCCTCATATGTAGATTTGATTTAAAAGAAATATATTTTCCTGTCACTGTAGGTTTCAGAGTTGCAGGGACAGCACCGGAAACCCGGCTTCTTGATTCCAATAGAAGTGGAAACAAAAATGCAGAGTCCCTATCCCATATATGGTCGCAAACAAGAGAAGGTTACGGTTTGTCACCTAACTAGTTGGAAGTATGAGAAACAAACATTCCGACAGGACCAAGGCACCAAACAATGCCGGCTAATACCCACCCCCATCAATCCATTTGGCATTAGGAATGAACATTAAGACAAGGAAGGGTGGCGGCCTGCACATAATTGGAGCGATCAACCTTATATATAAGGGTGCTTGGGTTTAAGTTTTTTGATGGAATTAAAGCAAATAAGATGTTAAAGACCACGTCGTCGGTTAAGTCTTGAGTTTTTTAATTTCTTGCATGCACCCAGAGACATGGAGAGCAAAGAGAGTGTCTCGCTTTTTCAGCTTTTCCGATTCTCCGATGGCGTCGACAAGTGGCTGCTGTTCTTGGGAATTCTCGGTAGCATTGGTGATGGGATGATGAATCCCCTCACCATGGTGGTTCTCAGTGGTACTATCAATGAATATGGCTCCGCTAAAATCAATTTGTCTAATCATGGCGTTGATAAGGTCAGTTTAACTATCCGGTTGACAAGATCAGTTGGTGATGGTTTTTTCTTATAATACAATCTTATACCTTGATTGTTACTTTGAGAAAATATTCTTTCTCGGCCTTTCATGGTGATTCTATCTGATATATGTGTTAAATAACCATTTACCTCAAAAGATCAATTTTGTACGAAGGTTTTTGAACATGGGACTTTCCAAGCATTAAACCCTCTGGGAAACGTTCGCTCTCTTTACTCAACAAATCACCTTTTTTAGAGTAAATGATTGTTTAACATGGTATCAAAGCCTTAAGGCCGAGGAAGTCGCAGGTTCAAGTCTCTAGCAGAGTTTATTCTCGTTGAGGGAGTGTGTTAGCAGATGCCGTTTTCCTGTGCGTGCGTTGTATTGGCCCAACGACCCGTTAGTATATATAATTATTTCGCCTTTCCACTACAAGATCAATCTTTTGGAGTAAATGGTTGTTTAACAAAATATATACTTTTACGGCCCATAACAAGCAGTGTATCTGATGATTAGGATCATCTGATCTAGTAGATTACCGGCCGGGGTGATCTCTCAGTTGGAATGTGTCGGAGGTCGATCCACTGAATTTGCACCATGAGTTTGACCTCTAAAATCCTTCCAATAAGGATAAATCGATCTCCAAATCCAAATGAAATTCTGATAAAATCGTCTATACATGGACTTTTTTTTTTTTATCAATTAACATTGTTTATTAACTATATTAGTGTATCCATTTTGTAGTATGCACTGAGGCTACTCTACGTTGCTATAGGAGTTGGAGTTGCTGCTTTTGTTGGTAAGTACACCTCTAATAATAATCTAAACCAAGGTTTATATAAATCCATTATAACGTTATAATAGACATCTAGGGGTGTCGATTTGTACCCGGAGAACCGATACCCAATACGGACCAGAACCGTATCTGGTTCTGCGACTAGCTATTCTAGAATCATAATTATAAAAATGACTGCTTGGAACCAATACGAACCAAAACTTTCCGGTTCTCAACATATAAAAAATAACGTACAGCACCATAACAAGAAACTTATTTCCATGTACCATTTGTATACATAGCTCGATTCACCACTAACAGAGTCTGATTATGTTTCAATGAATCTATCGTTTATGCAGAAGGACTTTGTTGGACTAGAACTGCAGAGAGACAGGCTTCCCGTATGAGAAAGGAGTACCTGAAGTCCGTCCTCAGGCAAGATATTAGTTTCTTTGACATCCAAACAGGCACTTCCACAATGTTCCAGGTTGTCTCCACCATCTCCTCCGATGCTGATTCAATCCAAGATGTTATCGCCGAGAAGGTTTCTTCATTAAACATCCTCCTTTTTCTTACTATCGCGCGTCATTGAAATCAATCCTCATGATCGATCGTTTGTGGTGCATGTAGATACCCAACTGCCTCGCCCATGTCACATCATTCATCTTTTGTATCGTAGTCGCTTTCATACTTTCATGGAGACTGGCCTTGGCAGCACTCCCGTTCGCGATGATGTTCATCATTCCAGGCGTCGGGTTCGGGAACGTCTTGATGGGTCAAGGGATGAAGATGGGGGATGCTTATGGTGTCGCTGGAGGGATTGCAGAACAAGCACTCTCGTCAATCCGAACTGTGTTTTCATATGTGGGAGAGCGTCAAACACTAGAAAGGTTCAGCATTGGTCTCCAACAGAGTATGGAACTTGGTATAAAGCAAGGGTTTACAAAGGGAATGCTGATTGGGAGCATGGGAATGATTTTTGCTGCTTGGGCTTTCCTGTCTTGGTTTGGGGCTGTTCTGGTTGTCAATGGGACCGAAAAAGGTGGACATATTTTCGCCTCCGGATGCAGTGTTATCATGGGAGGAATGTGAGTTTGCTTTCTTAACTGCTCTTCTTTGTTACTTTTATGTGTTATGTTTTGCGGAGCCTCATGGTGCTAGATTACTGCCCCCAACCCGACTTTTCCTGGAAGGTTTTTTTTCCTTAAAGGTGTTTTCGTATTTTTACACAGTCACGGAAACCCTAATTTTTTCCTGGGGTTATATATATAACTCAGTTTCATGAGACGAATATGATTGTACTGTGACCAACCAAGGTCTTCGAAAAAACATTTTCTTCAACTTTGAAGATAGAGACACCCCCCCAAAAATTGTTGAACTCCAACCAGCCCTGGCTTCAAAAAGACTTTGAAAAAAAGAAGTATTTAAAAGTTTTTTAAAACGGACACAAAAAGTATTTAAAATTTGTTAGTAAAAAATAGATGTTTTTCAAAAGGATACAAAAGGTATCAAAGTTTTTATAAGGACATGAAAATGAAAAAATTGAAATTTAGAAAGTTAAAAAGTAAGGTCTCTATATTTGAAGCCAAGTATAGAGATAGAGATCGTGTCTTCAAATTTGAAGCCAAAGATAGAGCCCAGTTGGAGATGCTCTCAGAGCATAGTAGAATTGGTGCGAGTCCATGGATGTACCTCGATCTTGAGGGAACCATGCAAATTTCAGTGTTGTGTGTGATTATATCTTCATGTGCTTTATTCTTTCTTCCAACAATATGTGGGTTGCTGATAGGATTCATCTGCTAGTCTTCTCCCAATTTTTTTTCCTCAACTCACTGTCCTACTTTGGTGCTGCCACTTCAGGTCTTTAATGAGCGGACTCCCAAATATTACATTCTTCTCAATGGCAACGGCTGCTGCTACCCGAATATTCGAGATGATCGACCGCTTTCCTACCATAGACTCCGAAGATACAAAAGGAAAGGTTCTAGCATATGTGAGAGGAGAAATTGAGTTTAAGAATGTTCACTTCAGTTACCCATCGAGACCTGATACCCCCATACTGCAAGGATTGAATCTTAAAGTGCTTGCTGGTACTAGTGTAGGTCTTGTCGGAGGCAGCGGTTCCGGCAAGTCCACATGCATCTCATTGCTTGAAAGGTTTTATGATCCCATCAAGGGAGATATTCTCTTGGATGGAAATAAAATCAAGAGAATTCAGTTAAAATCGCTAAGATCCCAAATGGGTCTGGTTAATCAAGAGCCAGTCCTCTTTGCAACATCCATAAAAGAAAATATACTGTTCGGGAAAGAAGGAGCTTCTATGGATCTTGTCATTAGTGCAGCCAAGGATGCAAATGCACATGATTTCATCACTAAATTGCCCGATGGATACGAAACTCAAGTAAGCAGCAACCTTAACTTCTAATCTCTCCATCAAACAAAATGTTATCTGCTTACTGTTATTAATTTGGTGAACATCTCCAATTGACACCCCAGGTTGGGCAATTTGGAGTTCAATTGTCTGGAGGGCAAAAGCAAAGACTAGCCATTGCGAGAGCTTTAATCAGAGACCCGAAAATCCTACTGCTTGATGAAGCTACAAGTGCATTGGATGCACAGTCAGAAAGGATAGTACAGGAGGCACTAGATCAGGCTTCACTAGGGAGAACAACAATCATCGTTGCCCATCGCCTCACCACAATCCGTAAAGCCAACTCGATAGTTGTTCTTCAATCAGGGAAAGTCGTAGAATCGGGTTCTCATGATGAGCTGATGCAGATGAACAATGGAGAAGGCGGGGCCTACTCTAGAATGGTGCAATTGCAGCAAACAGCGTTGCAGAAAGAAGCTTCCAACCCTTCTTACTTTCCAACAGAAGGTAGCAATCACAATAGGTTGATGAATGCGCCAAGTCCTATGAGTTTGAGATCGAGTAGGCAAATCAGCCCAGCATACCCCTTAAGCCCAGCATGGTCTATCAGCCCCGCATACTCCTTCATCCCAAGTCAATACTTTGATAACCCAGATGAAGGAAATTTAAAACCCTCATCTTATCCTCCACCTTCACAATGGCGTTTGCTGAAAATGAATGCACCTGAGTGGAAGAGAACCTTGCTTGGGTGCCTTGGTGCTGGTGGCTTTGGAGCAGTTCAGCCTGCACACTTCTACTGCTTGGGATCAACTATCACAGTGTACTTCCTCGAAGACAAATCGCGCATTAAATCAGAAATTAAAATATATTGCTTCATCTTCTTGCTCCTGACGGTTCTCTGCCTCATCACCAATCTCCTCCAACATTACAACTTCGCAATCATGGGAGAGCGCTTAACCAAAAGAGTACGGGAGAAAATGCTTGAGAAGGTGCTGACCTTTGAGATAGGTTGGTTTGATCAAGATGAGAACACGAGTGCAGCCATTTGCGCAAGGTTAGCCACTGAGGCCAGCATTGTCCGCTCTCTTGTCGGGGAACGCATGTCCTTGCTAGTTCAAGCCATCATTGGAGCTACAATTGCTTTTGTGCTAGGATTAGTTCTCACATGGAGGCTAGCCAGTGTGATGATTGCCATGCAACCTTTACTCATCGCTGCATACTATTCGAGGAGTGTTTTGATGACAAGCATGTCTGAAGAAGCCCAGAAAGCACAAAATGAAGGAAGCCAACTAGCTAGTGAAGCAGTAGTGAACCACAGGACCATCACTGCCTTCTCTTCTCAAGGAAAAATACTGGATCTCTTCAAGGATACCATGAAAGGCCCTCAGAAGATGAGCGTCAAACAGTCCTGGTTTGCAGGCGTGGGCTTGTTCAGCTCTCAGTTTCTCACTACAGCCTCTATAGCTATGACTTACTGGTATGGAGGGAGGTTACTGGCTCAAGGAAAAGTAAGTGCGACGCACATGTTCCAAACTTTCTTCATCTTGTTGAGCACAGGTAAGAACATAGCAGATGCTGGAAGCATGACATCTGATTTAACCAAGGGTAGCAATGCCATCAGATCAGTCTTCGCAATCCTAGACAGGAAAACCGAGATTGAGCCTGATGACCCTGAAGGAATCAAGCCTAAGAAAACAATTAAGGGCCAAATTGAGCTAAAGAATGTGTTCTTCTCTTACCCATCAAGGCCCGACCAGATGATCTTCAAGGGTCTGAGTCTCAAGATCGAAGCTGGGAAAACAATGGCATTGGTAGGGCAGAGTGGTTCGGGCAAATCCACAATTATTGGGCTGGTTGAAAGATTCTACGACCCACTTAAAGGATCAGTAGAAATAGACGGACGGGACATCAAGAACTACAATTTGAGACATCTAAGGTCACATATCGCACTGGTCAGTCAGGAGCCCACTCTTTTTGCAGGAACCATCCGCGAGAACATTGTTTATGGGAAAGAGAATGCTACAGAAGCAGAGTTGAGGAAGGCTGCAGCTCAAGCCAATGCTCATGAGTTCATAAGGTATGGACCAGGACCATATGGTTCAACAGTTCATATTTATTTGCAAAGAAAGTTTCAATCCTATTCCTTGAGGGTGAACTTTTTTCTTTTTTTTGTTCTTGTTTTGGGTACATTGCAGCTCCATGAAAGATGGGTATGAAACCTACTGTGGGGAAAGAGGAGTCCAGCTATCGGGAGGTCAAAAGCAGAGGATAGCACTTGCTCGCGCGATACTGAAGAACCCAGCAATTCTGCTATTGGATGAGGCAACCAGTGCACTTGATAGTGTATCAGAGAACCTAGTTCAAGAAGCATTGGAGAAGATGATGGTTGGTCGAACATGCGTAGTTGTAGCTCACCGACTAAGCACCATACAGAAATCAGACTCCATAGCTGTGATAAAGAATGGGAAGGTCGTGGAACAAGGATCGCATTCCAATCTACTTGCCATTGGACGCAGTGGTTCGTACTACTCTCTAATAAAACTACAAGGTGGTAATTCTCCTTACCGGTGAGCCTATGCAAAAGTAAACTTCTGGATATATAGTCCGTTCATATAAGAAGAGGCTGCATGTTTTCCCAGTCCCTTCCATGAACAACTGCTCCTGTTCCTTCTTATTCTGAACATAGTATTGTATCTCATATGCACCTGAATTTTGACATCCTTCTGTAATAGCTAATCAAATAGTGAAGAAACTATCTACCCTCTTCAGTTTTCCCAGCGATCTTCAAGTCATTGTAGAGGTGGGAGAAAATGTTTGCCAAAAAGATTATAATTATTTGATTTCTTAATATAGATATCCGACTAAACCCCATAGCTGACCCACCAAAAAGAAAAAAGAAATGTGCTCCCCTAGAGTGCTCGTTACATCCCGTTAAGCTTGACCACGCCTAAGCATAACCATCAGCAGACCTCTTGGCAACATAATTGTCATCCAAGCTGTGGTTCATCACTGCCTTCTCAGAAGAACATTGGGCCTCTTCAAAGCGACCCCAAGTGCCGTTGAATTAAGAGCATCAAATAGTCTAGGTTTGCGGGCGTTGACATGTTGAGCTCCCAGTTTCTTACCAAACTAGTTTATTTATTTATTTTTTATAAGCATAAAGATTTATTGATGAGGGCTTTTGGAGGCTAAAGAAAGCCTACCAAACACCAAAGCATATACAAAGAAAAGCAAATCAACAATAAAGAGAGCAAAACTACTGTACACTTCCTCTTCACTTACTCACTACTCTCTCGTCTTCAAAGGAAATGCCTTTCCCTTCCTCATACAACTTAACCCAATAATAAATCAACGCTCTAATCTCTAGAATAAGTTGCTCCGTCTGCAATCATTTACTCTCAAACACCCCATTATTTCTCTCCATCCACAAGCCCAAAATAACCGCCAACGGTGTTAACACTCTTTCTTTTCCCTTCACTTCCCAAATCCCAATGACTTCCCTTCCCAAGCAATGAATAACTCCTTAATCAATCTAGGAGTTACCCAAGCCACCCCCAAACTTTCTGAAAAACTGTCCATATGATCCACGCACCTCTACAATCTAATAGCACATGATCTACTGATTCCCCACGACTGATTCACTCTATAACTTTGACTTAATGGCATGGAGGGAGGCTGATGAGTCGAGGACTAATATTCACAAAATGCCTATTTCAAGCTTTCTTCATCTTGAAACAACATTGCAGATGCATGAACCATGCATGACTTCTGGTTTAGCCAAGGGTGGGAATGTATTAGGTTGGAATTGGTATTTACAATCCAAGACAAAAATAGTAAGATTGAACCTGATGACACAGAAGGAATCAAGGCTAAGAAGATGATTTAAGGGCCATGTCGAACTCAAGAACATGTTCTATCCAGCGACCCCACCAGATGATATTAAAGGGTTTTAGCCTCAACATGGACGAGGCAAAGCAGTGGCATTGGAGGGCCAACCTGGTTTTGGGTAGATCCACTATTATTGGACTTATTGAGAAATTCTACAACCCACTAGGAGGATCAATAGAAATAGACAGACATCAAGAGCTATGATTTACTCCCGTCACATATTGTGTTGGTCAGTCAGGATTCCACTTTTTTAGCAGGATCATCCATGAGAACATTTTCTATGGGAAGGTGAATGCTGCAAAAGCCAAGTTGCGAAAAGCTGCATTCTCGCCAGTGCTCAAGAATTCATAATGTATGGACCATAAGGTTCAACCGCTACACATTTTCTTGCAAAGACGTTTCCTTCTTGTTGCTTGAGGGTGAAACCATGGAGAAAGAGTGGTCCCGTCCCGCTACCAAGAGATCAAAAGCAGAGCACTTGCTCGTGCATACTGAATAATCCATCAGTGGAAGGTGCAACTTATGCGCTTATAGTGTATAAAGAACTTAGTTCAAGAAGCACTAGAGAAGATGGTTGCTATGATGCGTAGTTGTAGCTCACCTACTATCCACGTTACAGAAATCAGACTCCATAACAGTTAGAAAGAATAGGAAGGTTGTAGAACAAGGATCACATTCCAGTCTACCATTTGACATGGTGGTGGATCCTGCAACTCTGAGAAAATAGTTCCCCTTACTGATGAGCTTATGCAAACATGAGTTGAAAAGTTGAGAAGGAAACGGATCTTGGAAAGAAGATTGGTCTAGACATGATCATTATAAATGAGATTAAGATTATGTTCCAATTTTAAAATGAAGAAAAACATTATCATCTAGATATTTTGATTAATTATTATGAGTTTATTTTCCTTTCAGTGAAGAAAACCAAGCATTTCAGAGTGTTTTTCTCAGAGCAATGATCAAGGAGAAATAACCACATAATAAGACCAAACCCTTCCTCATTTCATGCCATAGTTATTACCAAGCTTCCACAAACAAACTACACATCCGGAAATCATAAATAAAATGCCCAAATAACCTTTTTTTTTCAAGAAAATGAAACTCGTGCATGAATTATACATTTGGGAGAGAAAATTTACCCAGCCCGTATTCTATCCAACCGGTCAACACTCTTCCGTGCTCTCTCCAGCTGGTGGTCGATACTCTTCCGAGACTTCTCAAAGCAGTCTACACTTCTTCGAGACCTCTCCATATGGTCAAAAGAGATTCTTAACTTTTCTAGCTTGTCTACATTACTAGACTTCTTCAAGTCTAATAATATAGACTTGTCAACATTACTAGACTTGTAATCGTGACTTTTTAGTTTTTCAGGCCTGTCTGTACTCTGCCTTGGTTTCTCTCTCCGATCAGTGCTCTTCCTTGAAACCTCGAAACAATCAGTGCTCCGCCGGGACTGTTCAAACTGGTCTGTGCTCCGCCTTGAATTGTTTCTCTGGGAAGGTGATTTTTCGACCGTGTAAATGAACTTCTTGAGGTGCTTAATATACTCCGGATAGAGCTCCAAGTCACAGTGGTTCCCTCCTTTAAGCCATAAAGGTTCGTACTTCTCCTTGCACAGTTCCCAGAGCTGCTTACCATGAGAGCAGTCCACGACATCGTCAGAGGTTCCCTGCATAGTGACGTGGAAGAGATGCAGATTTGTGAATATCTGAACCACCAAAAAAAAATCATTGGGAAGGAGTATGTTTGCAATCCATACACCTACAGTTCCAGAATCTGAGAGGATCTAATCACTATCTTTCCTTAGGGTAACAGATCAATAATAAGTTCGTACCAATATCAATAACATGATTGGTGTACGTGGAAATGTCTGTAGCTTCATGAAACTATTATTCACACTATATCCTGATCCAAGGGTTTATTGAAAATGATACCCCAGTATCACCATGACTTAAAGAAGCTACAAATCCATATGGCACCATGGAATGCTAACAAATATCACAGATTTTTATATTCTCATGATATTTCACAAGACTAAAAAGACGAGTCTCGGAGCATATATAACATATCGTGAATTCAATCAACAAAGCCTGATCCCAACTATTTGGTTCAGCTATGGAACATATCATGAGTTCTTCCATAGAAAGCCCTGAGATTTTAATGTATATAGACATGAAAAGTATTCATCATCATAAACCTTATCCCAACCATACAGGGTTGGCTACATGAATCCTGTTCCCCAATTCAATTTATCTAAAGTCATGTTTATAGACTTGAAAAGTAAAAATTATTTAACTTTCTACAAATTTTATATTTATTAACTTATATACCTTTTGATAAGTAAGACTTCATTTTTATTTCCTTTCTACCACCCTAAGATTTTGAGAAAAAAGAACAGCCAAATAAAAAATATGCTCAGAATGCCCAAGGAATTTCATTTGCCGATTTCAAGGAAAAGATTTGTGACTATGCTCGATGCTAGAAGGTGAATTTGTTCAAGATAGCAAACAACACAATAAATGCTCAATTCATTAAGAAACAAGAAAAAAAGAAAATAAAATAAAAGAAAGAAAGACAAGAAATGCTCAAATGCAGATGCTAGAACTAAAAAGATGGGTGGTATAGCTACGAAAACAAAGGGAGGTGTTTCAATGCATCAGCTTTTTTTTTTTAATAAGGAATGATATTTAATTGGAAAAAGAAAGGAGAAAAGGCTAACTAATAAGGACCACTGGAGAACATGTTCTTTCCCACTGATATTCTGCTTTTGGGCTGTTTGAGAAAATCTGCTGAAAAGTTGCTAATAAATCAGTTTCCACTGTTTGGATTGTAAAAAACTATGTCAGAAAATCCCGCTTTAAATTTAATATTCCTTTTAAAATTAAGAAATAACAATGGAGTATTAAATGAATTCACCATTTCTTAAGAAATGATAGAAACATGCTTGATACAATGTTGAATAGGCCGTTTTTGTTGGCAGTAATGTTGGGTTTGGGTAAGCTTAAAGGTTATCTTAAGTGCTTCCCCAAGAGCACTAATATATGAATTGTTTGAGTTAAGCTGTTTTGGCCGTTTGGTAACCATACAAGAAAAGTGCTTCTTTTTCTTAAAGCCCCCATGGTATTTGGAAAAAGTGCTTTTTTGGTGATAAATACCTATTTTACACCTAAAAGTAGTTATGAACTTAAAAAGGTAGTTTTGCAATTACAATTTTTTTAAGGATGAACTTGTAAAGAATTTTTTTTAAGAACAGCTTCCTGCAAAAGCAATTAGCAGAAGCCATTCAGAAATGGCTCCTGCTTATGGAGATTTGGGAACTTATTGGGCTTTTAAAAAGTCCTTTTAAGTTTTACCAAACACATAGTTTTTCCGATAAGTGCTTAAAAATTGCTAAACGCAAGCTTATTGCGATTTTTTAGTTTACCATTCCTAACTCAAGCACCAAAGTTCCCTTTAGAGTAGATTGTCTCCACCAAAAGGATGGTTTATAATGATTAATGACACACCCGCTGTCCCGTTAAAATGTTATGGTCCATGATGATCTTACAGGCACACACAAACACACATACACTATAGGGAAATTCAGCAAGAGCCCCATTGCCCAAATTGTTGTTTGACATGTATTGTCTTTTGGTATTATTTTTTTCATTCAAACAAGATTATAATTGCATAGATGATTAGTTTATTTATTTACCGATCAAAAAAATGATTAGTTTATTTATAATATTGCTAAGTGAAATATCTTACTGCATTTGGCGATGGTTAACCAGTCTAGAGCCTTTGAATGAATTGAATTAATCTAGGTGCAAATCTCAGTTGGAGATTGTCCTTGGTAGAAAGTTGAGAGTAATACTGGTAAAGGAACATTTTAGAAAAATACCAACTAGGTTTACTGTTGGGTTAGGTGTCTTGTATACTGCAAAAAGTACTGTTCTGCAAGGAATATAATGTTAATGAAGCCACAGCTCAGCGCTGATCTGTCAGGGGTTGGAAGGAGCAATGAGCCCCCAGCCTCGAATTTTTCCGGCGTCTGAACTGATCCGTATGCCGTCTGTACAGTTTGTACAGCACGTGTTTGGGTCTAACTCATACTGGGGTACTTTGGGTATTTCTTTGTACATTGTACTTGTACATTGAGAGAGAGAGAAAGAGGGAGGGAGGGAGAGAGAGATTTATTGAAACCCCAATTCTTTAGAGATAGTGAAAAAGCTCTTGTCACCCGTAGACATAGGCACAGTGCTGATCCACGTAAATTTGCTGTCACTGTGTGATTGATAATTGATTCTCTTATTTTTGCTGATTAGTGAAAGATCGATTTTCAACATTTAAAACACCCTTAAGATTTTACTATAAGAGCAACAAAGTTTTATGATGGCTTTAGTCCAAATTACAAACTAGTAGATCCAAAGGAACAAGAAGTATCACAAGATTTTGTAATAATGAAATGACATATAGCATGAGGACATTTATGTAACAGGTGCTCATGGCATTACTGCTACTCATTTTTGAAGTTAAAGTATTCAACTTAAAGTGTATTTTCACTCATGAAGTTAATCTGATTCATTTCAGCAAGAAGATAGAAATGAAGTATAAGGCCAACAAAGTATATAGCAGAGCCATTGGTATGAAGCTAACTTATCTATGAAGTTGCTTCATGCTAGTTAAAGCATGATTCTTAGCTTGGAAAGAAAACTTGAAAATTTAGTCTGATGCGGAAGGTTAGAACAGAAATACTTACATGAATAATCAGTACAGGACAATTAACCAATGGGATTTTGTCAATGTTCTGCACACAATCAATGCAAAAAAATATTCAAAGACAGAGAACGTGTACGGTTACAAAACTGAACGAAAAAAGTAAGAACCGTTAGATGACCTAGAGAAGAAGAATGTAACCTTATAGATGTCAAACCAGTATGAACGCTTCACAGGATACATGACTCTTAAGCCTGAGAGAATAGGACTATGCAGAACGACAGCTCTTAATTGAGGTAAGCGAGCCGCTAGATCCAAAGTAGGGCCACTTCCAACAGATTGACCATAAAGGATAACGTCTTCCTGTTTAGCACCATAGCTCTCTTCAAGACACTTATAGGCAGCTTCAATATCTGCGTAAGTGTTCTGCTCACTTGGCTGCAAAACAGGAAATAGATGAACTTGAGAGGAAATTTTCAGATAATGTCATAATATATAGAATGGGAGAATTTTTATCAAGAAAATTCCAAACTGCAACTAACCTTTCCAGAAGACTGCCCATACCCCGAATAATCATACCTGCATGAAATTATATGTATGAGAAAAATTCCATTTCTGATACATACATATTTGGGATGCCTATATATAGCTTTTAATACATTTGTTACACTTCAATAGAAGTTAAATTTTACATGATTTTATCTGCTAATATCCATATTACAATACAACTCAATGTAGTTGAAGGCCTAAGCCACACCTGAAGCACAAGGGCATCCTAGTGCTATATATATAACACATGATATCATCTCCTCGCCCTGATTTTCTGCGAAGTGAAGTGTAGAGTAGAACGGGGTAAAGAGAGGAGAGTAAAGGTTTCCCTAAACTTTATATAACACAACTGCTCAAACAATATTAAGTTCATCATCATAATCATAAGCCTCATCCCAACTCTGTCGCTGTAGTGCTTTTACACTTCATCATGAATCCTGATCCGTTGTTTCCACAATATTTGGTTACAAACCATCTCACTAAGATGCGCATCTCATGTGCCCCTAGAGCCAAGCGCGCGTCCAGGTGCATTAGGTGTGCATCTGAGTAACTATGCCTCACCTGGGCCCAAGGAAGTGCTATAGGTGCTTCTTGTCTCACCTTGTGCCTCAGGCTCACGCTTGAATCGCCTTTGATAGTAATGATACAACTATATGGACACGTCAGCAGATAAGAGGAAAAATAAACTGACTTTAGTGACTCCATTTCAACTATGATGCTTGGACATGGGATGTCTGCCAGTGTCAGGCATTGGTAAAAGCTGTTGAACAGATTGGTGACACAGCAAACTCACTACACTAATACATCATACTATAAATGTAATAATATTAGATTACCTTTTTTTATAAGTATTATTGGATTACTAAATAAATACAAGTATGCATAAGTACAGTATGTAATAATAATGTACATCGAATCTAGATAAATACAGACATTGTAATTCATATAAATATTATATAAAACAAGAAGAATTGCATACCAATATTTGCCCTTGTAAAAATGCCAATGAGTCTGAAATGTAAGTCCCGCATACAAGCGCACATGCCCAACACATCATGTTTTAAAGAAACAAATAATTAACTTTTATGCCCATTGGTTTGTCTCTATGGAACTGAGTTTCAATAACCATTAACATATTTTTTTATTCTTCTCATCCTTGGTGAGTTTTGATTTACCGTGAGGTTCCTGTTAGAATATCTGAGAAAAGAAGACACTAAAAATGTTTATTATTAAGGGAGAGCCGGGGCACTCTAAGATAGAGTTCCCCTGTGCTTGTAGCTTTACATTGTACCAAGCATAATTTCTAGAAACTAATGGCATAAGTCTTTTACTGTGCCATAATTTCTAGAAACAAAGAGTTGAACTAATGGTGAAAAAAGGAACACAAGGATCATACAATACTAGAACACAAAAATTGTAGATATTAAAAAGAAGGAAGAAGAATACCGTTAATGGAGGAGAGAATCAAGGTTGGACGCAGACAATAAAATAGATCGTTATTGTCCTGCTCTCATACCATGTTAAAAAATTGTAGAGAAGACACAAAAATATTTATCATTAGACAGAGAGCTTGGGAACTTTAAGACAGATCTCCGAGGCGCTTGTAGCATTACTTCGTAGCAACTGCTATTTGCAGAAGCCAATGGCATAAGCCCCTCATATGAGAGGTCTTGGCAGACAATTCTACTCCTAATTAATCTGGGACTAAAGTCCCTTACACATCATTATGTCATTAATACATATCATAGTTTCCTTACAATTCTAAAGGGTGAATTACTTCCACTTGTACAACACAAAAGAAATAAAAAAAAAAACATGTATTGAGTTCATACGGGCATAATTAAATGCGCAAAAAGTACAATTCTGGATTTTTTTTATAAGGTAAAGGCTTTATTAAAAGAGAGAAAAGATACAACCTAGAGGTCGAGAAAACCTCCAAATCAAAAACGAAAGTACAATTCTGGATTATAGCTATAAATTGCAAAAAGGTAGAGCTCAGGTCACTAGAATTTCCTTAATCTTTCTATTGGAAAATCAATAAAATCCTGATCCCAAAATAAAATACTGCTTGAAAAGCAAGAAAATCATCTACCAGACTCATCCTTGACATATTCCAGAGTGTGTGTGTAGATTCTTTTATGCATGAATTCAGTTAGAAAATTAAACTGGGTAGAGCTAAATTGACCAAATTTGCCATATATCTTATATTGAAGAATCATCTTCCATCAAAAGCAAGTATTAAAACAGTAATTTTCCAATTAAATCAATAAAAGCAACAAAATATCCAAAACGGTGGACAGCTAAGTCTTAGGCAAGTACCACTAAATGCAACATTACTGTCTCATACAATAGAACTGACAGCTTAAAAGACAAATTAAACCTAAGTACTCAAATAAGAGATGAGATAGGTAGAAAGAAGTTCAAGACCATTCAGACTAACTTTCTTAAAATAAATTACGCTGCAATCCTAACCACGTGCAGCTAAGTTCACCAATTTTTTCTGAATCCCTTTGGTAAAACACACTTTTTCAATAAAGCCTAGATCTAAAGAGTAAATGTGATAATGTGAAAATCTTATCTTGGATTAATCTCCAAAATGGCGGACACTGACAGTTTTACAATACCATTTTTCCTGGTGCAGATCAACCAATTTAGCTACAATTACAAATACCAAGTAGCTTAGAGCTAAATTCAGCAGACCTTCCCAACCTCTTCAATCCAATCATTATTCTGAAATAAACCAAATGATAATCTAACCATAAAGTCCACACCTGAATGAGAAAGTAGAGATGCACAAAAGAAGGCTCAACGCCATTCTAAGACTATTCTACTTTCTTACTGTCGAACAACACAAATTGAATCAGGCAAAGAACTCAATTCACCATATAACATCATTTCCAACAAAGCTTAGAGGTTAAAACAATTCAAACTACTACCAAAATCAATCAAAATCTTTTTTCAACCGACTTCTGAAAAAGACCAAGAGGGAAAACAGAGATTTCCCTCTTATTTTGGACAAAAACAAAAATAAGCTACAAAATTCAAAATGGGTATAGCTAAATTGACCAGAATTTCATTCGCCACTCCCCCAACAAGCCAGCCCATCACTTGCAAAACAAAAAAGAACAAATCCCAAAAAAACAAGAGAAAAAAGAAACAGACCCCAAAACACCCAAAAAGTTCCCCCCCAAAAAAATCTCCAAATGAACCACAAAATTCAAACAGGGTATTGCTAAATTCGCCAAAATTTCACCATCATCCACTCCCCTAACAAACCCATCACTTGCAAAACCAAAAACACCCAAAAGATCCAAAAAAAAAATAATTATCCGAATTGCAAAGAGAGAGATGAGCAAGCAAGGAATAGAAGAATACCCCATGAGATTGACGCGTAAATGAATGCTCAATTCGATGAAGAGCTCGTACATCTGGCCGAGATCGGCAGCGTTACCGTGAGAATAAAGAAGAGTAGAGGTGGCCATGGGGTGTCGAACATAGATGGCGATAATATCGGTGCCACGACGAGTCGGCAATTTAAGGACGTCGACATTCTCTCGGTGAGGGAAAGTGTTGAGAGTGAAGAGACCAGGAACCTCATCTGTTATTAACTTGTAAGAAGGAGGATTGGGTGGAAAGAAGGCGAACTTGGCCGCCATGGATGAAGTTACCCCACCCATCTCCCTCTCTCTCTCTCTCTCAACCAATCTCTCTAATGGTGAAGAAGGAAATCTCTACTTCTCTAAATTAAAAATCAGATCGACAACATTCCTTCCTTTTCTTTCTCAGATGATTAAAGAAAAAGAGAAGACCTCTTGTTGTTCCTCTGCTTCTAGTAATTTTTAATGTCTGATCAATGTGAGGAGTCTTTACTTTTTCTTTATTGAAGATGGAAGTCATCTTTTCCGTGTTATCTTTTCGATGTTTTTTTTTATTTTTTATTTTTGAAGTTTATGGGTGGGAAGAGTAGAACTTTGCTGACCGACCAATATATGAGCCACGTGGCATATTCTTTGGGATTTCTGACCGGATGGATGTTTGGCGCAACCCTAGATGGATGTACAGACAAAAATTTGCCTGATTAGTGATTACTAAGCATTGGATTGGAGGAGTTTTCATAGGTTATTTTCAGCGTTGAGCTTTATTGACCATTATTTGGGTTGCAAATATCAAAAGGTCTGGATTCATTAATCAGGCTGATTTTTCGTATGTAGATCCACTTAGGAATTTGACAAACATCCATACGGTCAGTGTCGTCTAAGAATGCACAACGTGGCACATATTATGGTCGGTTGGAACTTTGCTGACCGGCGCCGGTCAGCAAGTCTAACGCGGTGGGAAGGAACTGGGAATTTTACTAAAGTAGCCGCATGCCGCGGAAGGTCATGGAGGGCTGGGATCCAGTGTAACAAGATCTAGTCTGAGAGAGGTAAATTACCAAATCTAGACACAAACGCACAATATCAGGAAGCATGGTACAGATGCGTGAAATCAGTACCAATGGTTTAATGAATCCCACCTAAAAGATCTCGTACATCAAATATTAATTTGATTAAATTAACATCAACCGTCCAACTTATTCCATCCTTTTGGTTGGTTGATACAAATTGATACTAATCACATACTCAAACTCTAAGATAGGAGATTAGTATATACGGATTGGATGAATGGTTATGATCACCCAATCATGTTCAATTTTCAACAATGTGGGACCTACAGTGCGCGAGTCTTTCTTACATGGAGAAAGTAACTACGACTTTTTTACGTACTTTATTTGTTTTTATTTGTTCGTTCTAATCCCCTTTGGAGATACCTAACCTAAAACTGAGAACACGTGCCCTAATTAGAGATCGATACGTTAAAAGTACGTCAAAGCAAACCAACCAGAGTAAAACTTTGCTCAGAGCCCACAATACGAGCCACGTGGCATACTTTTAGTGCACGTTGACCTATAGATGTTTGGCCAATCCCTAAGTGGACCCACAAACCAAAAATCAACATGATTTGTGATTTCTAGGCGTTGGATTGGATTTATTTTCATGGGTTGATTTTAACCGTGTGAATTTGAGCATTATTGACCATTATTTGAGGTACAAATATCCAAAGGGTTTGAAATCACTAATCAAGCTTATTGTTGGTTTGTAGGTAGAGCTAGGCAATGGAAAAACATCCATACGTTCAGAGTCCTCTAAGAGTATGCCACGTGGCTCATATTAGTGCTGTCATAGGCCTCGACGACCGGGCTCTGTCATCAAAGTTTTACTCACAAAAAACATGTTCCGCTGACCGTATATATTGATCTGTTGAACTTTGACTTAACAGTCCGTGTAGATCTGTCGTTGAACTTTGACTTAACAGTAGATCACTTAAGTGGGACCCAAAATAACGTTATCTATAAATCTCTCACCGCATATCAAATTATTTTATATGTGATTGGTACTGTTTGATTCCAGCTAGAAAACGGGTGGCCGCTGGCGCCGGTTTCTAAAATGGGCCCAGAGGCGCACGTTAGGAATAGGGCAAAGGCTAACGTAAGTGGGAAGGATGTTGGTGAAGACGAAGACACTTCCCTCTAAGAAAGCGAGACTGGCCACATGTGCCCCCGTCTTTCTTATACAGAGGATATTAGTTTAGATTATAATCTAACGAATAGAAACGATCATCAGAGACACATCAAACGGATAGTTGGGGGTGGGGGGCCCATAAAAATGAAAGAGTAGAGAATGAAAAATAGTGTGGTGGGTCCCGTAATACAGTACAATATGAACAGATGTTGATGTTATTGTGTGATGGTTGATGTTGCGAGAAGCGTCGCATTCTGCTGTTTAATTTGAAAGATTGTTGATGGAAATTGGATAATTAGGAAAAAAGCAAGCAGGTCCAAACAAAACCATGAGGGGAGGCTTGACTAATGTCCAGTGGTCCCGAAATAGCTTGCCTGCGCGGACCAACGTGCATTTGTCTTCTCAATCACATGTTTTGACTGGATCATCTCTCTCTCTCTCTCTCTCTCTCTCTCTCGCGACCGGATCTGAGAACTGCTAAGTTTGATAAAGTTTGAATGAACGAGTGTTGATACTACATTTTGGGTTCAAACGTGCCTTTTCTCTATCCTCGAGTTACTCATCTTGTAAAACACAAGCTTATCTGGTGGTAACATATTTTTTTTTTACAAGTGCCTGCTTGCTAAGTTGATAAGGTTTGTGAGTATTGATATCATGACTTACTCTCATGGCCACATTTTTTCTCAGCGGAATAATCGTGCGGGGCTCCAACTATCACCCAGTCAGAGATGGTCTTACTACATATCCGAGTACTCAGTCGACACTAATCCCACTCACTGATGTTTGACAAGGGTACGTACAAGTTCTTTCATCGAGTCACGCCTAACTCTCATCTTGCTCATAAGGTTCTCAAACTCGTTAGGGTTCCTTGAACACCTGACTAGTCATCCATCTCATCTATGCCCGATCCGTTCGAGAACTCTACCGAATCATCCAAGTAATGCCTAAACAGTCATAGAAACATTAAGCTCCCCGCACTTTTGCATGCTTGCCCGGCCAACAACACAATCATGGGCACCACTCAAGGTAACCTGGCAATTGCCCTTCGTAGCATATCCTTGATACTCAGTTGGAAACCTGTCTTCACCCCTATATATAAACCCCTAAAATACCCTTTTACTTTGGTTTATATATATATATATATATAGGTCAGGATCAGGAGACAACATTTTCATACAACATTTTTGACAACAATTTTGGTATACTCACATGGAGATGAATCAATAGCTGATTTTTGGCGAGGATGATCTCCTCACTATATAGATCACCCCTATAAAAAAATCAGCCCATTCTGAAATTTCTAACCCTATCAAATGTGGTTTTCAAGTTAATGATAAAAATGGACGGTCCATAATTTTTCAACTTGTAAACCGGTTTAGGAATATCATAATGATTTGAATTTTTGTGAGGATGGTCTCCTCACCATAGAGACCATCCTCACCAAAAATCATCCCATTCCAAAACTTCTAATTTATATACTGGGCTGCATCAAGTTTTTGTTGCCAAAAATGTTGTCCCCCGATCCTGACCACCCTATATATATATATCGGTTATTATTTTACTTATTTTTTTAATGAAAATATTATATCAATGAAAATAATGTATTTAAAGCCTTATATTGTTTGTTATTTGACTTAAGAATTCTGTTTTTATTTTCTTTAAATCAAATTTAATAGGCTTATTGATCAAATCAACTCAATATTGGGGTTACCCCAATCCGACGTGATAAGCTTCGATAGCTTATTGAAAACAGGTCTAGATCTGCGAATCATGATCCAATAAACTATTGGACCTGTTCTAGATCAACCCTAATCCAATCCATTGACAGCGCTAATTGGAACCAATACCTTGACAAGTAGGCTCATTATTTGATTTAGTATTGAGTCCGCCTTTGCTCTGAGCAGCCTGAGGAAAAAGATACTCTTAGGCCATCCCTTTTGCACAATATGTACCCCTAAAACTGTCCTCGCCTTATTAAAACTCAACCTTGATTACTTTTTTAAAGTGGGTTGGGGCAGGTTTCTGAGTATCATACAAAGAGAAAAATCTTAGCATCAGTGTCTTGTCTCAGTTTTACCCGGCCAATGTCAAGCCTTAACCTTGCATTGTGGGTTCAAGCCCAATACAAGTAAGAGCTTTTTTCATGTGGCAGTTGGCGGAAAACTGTTGCCAAGTATTTTCACATGAAGATCATAATAATTCTATTTTCACATTCTTCCATGCAGTCAAAGATATGGTTAGTCATTTGCGAAGAAAAAAAATCTATAGATCAGACGGTTGTATTCGTCCACGGTACGATCAAATAAATCTCTTTTTTTTTTAGCATAGTAGTCCTTAGTTTGGAGTACCAATCAAGGTCCCACATATGCATATATGGCATTTGTTAAAGCAGTACCATTTATAAATTATATTTACAAAATCCATAAAACAATTGAAGAACTTATAGAGCCCGAGTTTGATGTCCCTTGGTGACTTCAAAATTTGAAGTCTCCCTCCCGAAATGCCACGTGGAGTAGTCTTTTGGGTTTCCGGCCGAGACCTAAAAGAACGAGTAAAACTTGTGTCACAAGATGTTGTGACTGAAGCTGGTCACAGCATTCAATATGAGCCACGTGGCATACTATTAGAGGATGATGACCGTATGGATGTTTGGCCAGTCCCTCGGTGGACCGGTTAGCAAAAACTCAGCTTGATTAGTTATTTCTAACCGATTTGATTGAAGTTGATTTCATGGGTTGATTTTAACGGTAGGAATTTGAGCATTATTGAGCGTTATTTGGGTCCAAAACCCCAAAAGTTGTAAATCACTAATCGGACTGATTTTTGGTTTGTAGGGCCATCGAGGGACTGGCCAAACATCCATACGGTCAGCTCCCTCTAATCGTGTGCCACGTGGCTCGTATTGAGTGCTGTGACTGGCTTCCGTCACAAGATCTTGTGACACAAGTTTTACTCAAAAGAACTCATATCTCGTGCAGTCACGAGTGGATTTTCCCGGATAACCTTGTAAAAGGTTTCGACGCAACTTTTACCCAAAAGAAAGGAAGCATGGAGAGTCCTCGTTACTAGTTAGGTAGGTAGACACATGGTTCAAAGTCTGGGCCGATCCCGGTCTGGATAAGGCGATCCAGATCGGGATTGCAAGCCCATCGATCCGATCCAAACCAGTCTGTCTCGCCCTAGATCACTGTTTTACAAAAGAGTCGATCTCACTTTGTCTCGAGCGAGATGGGCCGATCTTGTTCTGGGTTGGACTAATCCGGATCTGGATGGAAGCCTACCGATCCAGCGTCTGATCCCGAGACTTTCATCCATGGGATTAGACCAACCGTTCAGTGGGTCTCATCAAAGATGACCTGATCAGACGGCAGTAAAGAGTTTTGATGTTCATTGGTCAAGACTTTTAACCGTCCACACTGTTGAATGGGTCCTTACAGGAATTCGATCAGGTGATAGTTGGCATGAGAAAATGAAGGGACCCACCCCATATTGATGCCCATAAAGATTTGTCATGGTAGTTGCATTATATGGCTAAAAATCTAAAATTAAAATAATCTAGTTAATTATGAATGAAAAGTCAGTGTCCTCATGTGGTAAGAGGGTCAGATCCACACATTCCACTGACCAATGCTTTTCTCATGCAATGTATGTTATAGTGCTTTGTCGCAACATTTATTCAACAGAAACCCATCAATCATTGAGGAGAAAGACCAAAAGAGATAAGGAAGACTGGAAGACTGCTTGTGCTGCACTTTCAACCCACCAAAAGGAACTTTTCGCTCTCTCTTTTTCTCTCAACAACCACCTTCCATGACTTTCTCCTCCTTCTACAGTCTACACACTAGATGATCATACTAGATTAAGACGCAACGTAGAGGGAGAGTAAGTCATACCCCAACACAGGAAAAAGATTAGCTGGCCGGGGCTACATGATGGGGCAGATACATGGGAAGGAATCGTCTAGGAATATTCCTTTTTTCCATTCATGTGGCCCACCTCATGTCTAACAGATTCCCTCCCATGTATCTGTCCCAGCATTTAATTAGCGGGATGGCCCCGCTCACACAGCGGCGGAGCCAGGATTTTGTTCAAGGCGGCACAATCAATTAAGTAGAACCACATATTCTTTGAGATTTCTGACCATATATATTGATGTTTGGCGTGCCCAACCTTAGATGAATATATAGACCAAAAATTAGCCTGATTAGTGATTTTGAAGCATTGGATTTGAGTCTTTTTCATGGGTTGATTTTTAACTGTGGAATTTGAGCATTATTTGGGGTACAAAGATCCAACGGTTTGAAACCATTAATCAGGCTGATTTTTGGTCTGTAGGTCCACCTAGGAACTGCCCAAATATTCATAGGGCCAATGTCCTGTAAGTAATAGAGGGCACTAAACTAAAACTGAGAGGGGGCACAAAGTTCAAATAAAAAGTTAATTTCATAAATTTTTTAATTTTCTCTTAAAGATTTTTAAAGTTGAGGGGGCAGGCACGTGCCCCCCTTGGCCCCTTCCTGGATCCGCCGCTACGCCCACAATATGAGCCACGAGACAATTTTTAGAGGATGCTGACTGTATGGATGTTTGGTCAATTCCTAGGTGAACCTACAAACCAAAAATTAATTCCCCAAATAATGGTCAATACTGCTCAAATTCACACGGTTAAAATCAACCCGGGAAAATGACTACAATCCACCGCTTAGAAATTACTAATCAGGTTGAGTTTTTGTTGTAGGTCCATGTAGGGATTGGCCTCACATCCATACTGTCATTGTTTCCTATCAAAATGTGCCACGTGGCTCATATCTTGGGCGGTCAATAAACGTTGCCGTTCAGCCAAGTTTTAGTCGTTAGCTTCAGTTAAAAAAATTCCCAACAAAGATTCAAATTGAATACCCTTTGACTGTTTGATTTGAAAGAAAAAAAATGTAGATGTAAGGGATTGGCTGCCTACCACAGGCAACGGCAGGACATGTTCAAGCTAGAGATAAAAATATGAGGAATGCTAAGAAGAAATTCCTCATATTAAGTATGCCATGTGGCGCGCTCGTTGCGCTAGATTAATGGTGTGTGTGTACACGTGTTAAATTATAAACACGTGTACATGTACAAATTAAATCCACTTTAAGTGGTTGGGATTTCAACTCCCCACAGCCACATAACGGTGTCTATATATAATTCATTATATAGTTATTAGTTTAATTTTAAAAAGAATTAAAAACTTTAATAAATTAGAAAATTACAAAACTTGGTATCCATCTTTATCATAACAGTTGGACTTTGAAGATGCGTTGAATAATGAAGGAGTTTCCTATGGTACGTGGGATTGAGAGAAACAAAGATGGAAGCTATGCTGGCCTATGGAGGATGTTGCGACATGGAACTCATCAGATTCTTTCATATGCTATGGGTGTTATTACCAAGAAGTTCAAATTCTCTTACACCCAGTGGTGGGGCCCACATGGAGATCATGTTGGATAATCCAACCATTCTTTGAGTTTTGTGCTTTCCATATGATCATCATCATCGCCAAAAATAAGTTCATTTCAAAATTGTTAACCATATATAAAAAATAGATCCAAAATAATGGTTTAATTGGATGGTCAGGATTTTTCAAAGTAAAAGTCAATTTTTCATGAGGTATGAAAAACTCACGGTGAGGTTTGATTGTATAACATGATCTCAACGTGGACCCCACCTCCGGGTGTATGAAGTGGATGTAAGAAATGGTGCAGCTTTAGACGGACTCTATATATAACTATAAAGATAATTTTACTTATAAATATTTTTATGTTATTATTGTACAATACTTCAATTTTGAGTAGATAAAATATATAAATATTAAATTATAATTTTTTTTATTTATTTAGTGGATTGGGATCGAATTGGGTCTGGAACTCTATTCCTTCTTTTGTATCGGTTCTGCTGGATCATGATTATGTGATCCGAACTTTTATCAGATCGAATCTGATCGACCTATTTTCTTATTGGATTGAGTCCAGATCAATACTGATCCGACTCGAACCCGATCCATTAACAGCCCTAAATAAAAGAGGCATACATGATTGCTATTTCGAAAAGTAATTAGCATTAACCTAGAACCATGCGTCTTTTAGCATAAGTAATAGATCCCCATTTGATTATCCACCCTCAAAAAAATAAAATAAATAAATAAAGAAAGAAAAGAAAGAAAAGAGAAAAGGGGCATACATGATTGCTATTTTTAAAAGTAATTGTGCCGGGGCACTAACCCAGAACCATGGATCTTTTAGCACAATTAATGGTAATGGATACCCTATTTGTAAGAGTCGGGATCCGGGGACAACTATTTGTGACAACCATTTGGCGGACCCACATAAAAGATGAATCAATGACTGATTTTTGGTGAGATGATCTCTATGGTGAGGAGATCATCGTCACAAAAATTCAAATCATTCCGATATTTGTACACTGGTTTAGAAGTTGAAGAATTATGGACTGTCTATTTTTACCCAGTAACTTGAAAACTACATTTGATGGGGCCAGAAATTTCGGAATAAGCTGATTTTATGTTGGGGTGATCTATATGGTGAGGAGATCACCCTCACCAAAAACCAGCCATTGATTCATCTTCAATGTGGGTCTGCCAAAATGGTTGTCCCCCGGGTACCGACTCTATTTGTAAAGGAGTGGCATGCGAACCTAATGTACACGCAATCCACCAGAAAAATATGGCAAACAAAGATCTCGCTAATGGACACTTTTTTAGTAGAATTTTGCTCACAGATGTTCGGCATCAACGTTTTGATGATGTACCACAGTATGACCCACGCGAAACACGCTTAGAGATCGCTGACCGTAGGGATGTTTGGCCCAATCCGAAGTTACAGACCAAACATTAACCTGATTAGTGGTTTCTAAGTGTTTGATTGGAGTCCTTTCTTGGGTTGATTTTTAACCGTGGAATTTGAGCATTATTTGGGTTATAAAGATCCAAATTAAGGTTTGAAATCATTAATAAGGCTGATTTTTGATATGTAGGTCCACATCGGTATGGGCCAAACATGCATACTTTGTGCCACGTGGCTGATATTGTGATCCTTCGTCAACGTCCGTCGGCAAAGTTCTACTCAACCTTTTTGTGTATCAAAGCAAATTGATGAGAATGTGTATCAAATCAAGGTGTCAGAAAACATAGACGTTTAGCTACTTTGAATGTTGTCGATTCGCAATGAAATCATGATAAATCTAGTAGCGATTATTTTGACTTTTGACCATATGATTAGTCATTTTAAATTGAGGGAGTCTGATGTCATCCGCCACCACAAACAGTGCACTTCGGGCTAGACGATCCCAAAATGAAATGGATCGGGTGCCTGTGGATCCCGATCCAGAATGGGATCGGTCGAGACTTCGAACCATACGTTTATATAAATTATAAATTATATGATAGTTATCTTGTTAGCTTGCATTGTACTCTCCTTTAAATTGTTGTATCGCGTTCGTGCGATCCAGACTTGATAGGTTCTTCAGCATAACTGTCTTAACAGACTTCTGCTCGTCTAAAAGTTCTTGGCTGCTTCTCTTTTTTCCTTTCAAATTCCCTGATTTTCGAAGACCAGTTAGCTCAGGTGATGCTAGGGTAGCTCAGTTTGTTTGAAGGCTGGGCTTGGACTTGAATCTACGCTCTGATGCATCAAAGGGCTGCCCCCTGTCTTGCCTTTAAACTTAGAACAAAGCTTTAAACGGCCTTGCTATTTGGCTTTGCTTCGGGCTAGGGAATCTGTGTTTTTTTTGTTTTTTTGCCTATAATTTCGATTAGGCAAATATTAGGCTGATCCCAGGCCAAGCCCAAGAGAAGGCCCAGTCCAAGCGCAGTAGGAAAGTGAGCAATAGTAGATATTTCGCATAGCAACATTTCGTAAGAATTGTTTTCTAGTCTTCCAAATTTCTAATGCTGCAAAACATGATGGACTGTTTTGTATAAGAAAATATGGGGTTATTGGTCTCAACATAATAGGTGAATGCTTTACTCAATCATGGGCCTAAACCTACAGCCTAAGCCAAGGCTGAGATAGGTTTGGCATTAAGGCCTGTTGAGTCTGCGCCCATTGACAACTTTTATGATTGGTTGCATAGTTAGCTTTGTCCTCATCCAGGACAAGAGCTTATGGACTGTTTGGATTGCAGGGGACGAGGCCGGGACGAGAATACACTATCCACAGAATGACACCTCTTATGCATATTTTGTTGGGAAGGACTTCAGGGGATATACATATCTATATGACAAGACATGGAAGTTGTCTTCCCACTTATACCCCCTCTTATAGGTTTCAACAAAGAAGGGACAAGATCTTATTTCCCAAATGGATGGTGGATCTCAGCCAATCACACCCGATTTTGACAAATGCTTTGTCGGAGAGTGCCGAGGGCACGGGCCACCCACTAGTTCACAATAAAGAAAAGACTATACATAAGCATGCCCTATACGCTATACCATGCACCGCATTTTTAAGAACAATACATACATGGGCCAAGCCCAACAAGAGTCCAGATTCCAAAAGTGCCTAAAATGCCATGCTGCACACACACTGAGCCCAAGATTGATTGGTCTACCCCTTGGTAGACCTACACATTGAAAATTATATTAGCCTAGGTGGTGAATTTTAACCCTTGGATTTGAGCACTTTTTCTGGCCTTGGAATTACACGTCCATCCGTGACCTATTGTTCCTGTTCATGAAGCCCATGATGGAAAGTGCTCCAATACATGAAGCCCAAGATAATGTTCCACGTGGCATTTTTGGACTTCTGTATCAAGTTTTTGTTTCTGTATCATTGAGCAGCTGGGGTTGGGCTGAGACCTGCTTGGCCAAGCCGAAGTCATGTGCACCCAGATCAGGTTGATAACGTCCATCTAATCAGATGGTGATGGGATAAGGTAGGTGGTGAGCCAAGGTGAACATAGAGTACTTGTTACTATTCCGGTTTCCGTATGTAGACAGACCATGTGATCGACTTGTTTGCATGGTAAGCTGGTAACCGGACGAAGTACAAGATGGGCACAAAGAGGGGCCATATGTCCCAGTAGGGTAGCACATAATAGGAAATTAAAAGCAGAGCTTAATGGTCGAGCGAAGCATCAGGGTGACGCACGAATGGACGTTTTAAGGAAGGATTAGATTAGCTTTTGCTGACCTAAAAAGATCATGAAACCAGAAGCAACCATGTGAGGTTAATGATAATAGAAAGGATTAGGTTGTGGGATCTACTATGCTAATCACATGATCTTCAATCATCAAACAAAATCTCGATTTTGATGCAGCAAATCGAACCTTTTGCATCAACTACCTGCCATTTGCTTAAAATGGGATTACTTTTCAACAAATCCCTCCCAAATTTTATCTGAAATGGGTACGTGTCGAAGAGGTCACACGTTCGTTCATTAATTAAGGGTACCTAACCAAGACCCACCACGTTATGGTGTGTGATTAACCCACATGTACTCTCAAAACCTTTAGAGGTATGTTGAGTTAGGGTTGAGACCCACTTAACCCCACCTACTTTTAATTTATTTGCCCAAGAGATTCTTCAGAGATTTACTTGCTCTTCTTTAACTTAAGCTTTATCACTTTGTAGGGCGCCCTTATTTTATATGAGAGAGAGAGAGTGTGTGTCCAACAGTGGAGTTGGTAAGGCTGGTGGGGTGTGGGGGGGGGACATTGGCTGTCCCCTGGGGACATCAAACTTTGAAGTCCCCCCACCCAAAATGTCAGACACGTACGTCAATCCCTTAACAAAACCAGAGTTAAGCCCCTAGTTAGTGGTTAACAAGGGGTACTTGTCATACATTTTGGGAGGGGGACATCAAAGTTTGAAGTCCCCCGGGGCCAGCGAATTTTTTCTTCGGGTGGGGGTGGGAAATCAAGTCTTTGGGTGGTAATTCTCGAAGACCGTTCGGTCCTATTCTTACCTTAAGGGGGTTAGGGGTTAGTGGGGAATAGTAAATGTTTAGAGAGAGTAAATATATTTCCATCTTTATAGCTAAGTACTGTAATCAATCTTGCATGCTTACTACTATAAGTTCTAAATAACTTATTCCACAGAATACCACCATAGATCTCATAAGAAATTACAAGATAAGGGGAAGATCATCTAGCACAGCTCCAGCCTGTGAATCCATTTTTGCTCCACGACGCCTCTGCATCATTGGATAATTTTTGAAATTTGAACTTTTTTACAGAGGCGTCGTTGAGCAATCTTGCACAACAGTGTCATTGAGCAAAATTGGTCTGCTAACTTGTTTATTATCAAGTGTTAAATCTAGGGGTTAACGTTAAAACCAAAGTTTTTTCCATTTTTTAATTATATTCCAAATTGTATGGGGGACATCAAACAAAGATTAAGGAGATGTTTGTGCACTAAATTGGTATTTGATTGGCTAAATTTTTTATTAAGATGAGGGAAGATATTTATTCACTGAGCTTTCACTAAACAAGTTGCAGTCTCCGGAGAAACAAATGGTGGTCACTGCAAAAAATAAAAATACATCAGTACAAGGCTAGATGTTGAAGATAGAAGCCATTTTCATTTTTTTAATTACTTTTCTCTTGTTTCTCAACCTTAACGGAAGACATGGCTTTTAATAGAATTGAATGGAAGAACAGGATTTGTGCATCCCACATATAAAGTTATTATAAAACTTGTGATGATGATGCCGACTTCTCCCATGTTTCACCCCTTGTTAGATGTAAATCTCTATGTTCAGTCGTTCAATAATATGCAAATATGCGCTGAATATGCATGATTATTGATTAACCATAATGCACAAATAAGTCTGTATTACTCTTTATGTTTAGCTATTTGATTGACTCTATTTTAAAATTGTTTGTGATCATCAAATAATCACAATTTTCATGCCGTCATTTTGGCGTTTGTACGTTTTAATCCGTATAAGAATTTAATTAGCCTACATAGTTATGCTTTAGACCTTAAATTACAAAGCCTTCTTGCTAATCTATGTACATTTCTTTTTCATCTCTCCATTTAAGAAAGTCACTTTTTACATTGATTTATTTCTAAGTTATAGATAATTTCTATGGCTATTAGTATTTTTATATTATTCTCGTAATTGGAGAGTATGTTCCATAAAAAATTATGCATTCTTTTTGTTTGTAGCCTTTAACTACCAATCTAACTTTGTATTTTTATATGGTTCTATCTATTTTAAGTTTTATTTTGAATATTCATTTATAGTCTAATTTTTTTTTTTTCTTTCAAGAGAAGATCTACTAATTTCCAAGTGTTATTTTGTATTATTGATTTAATTTTACGGTCTATAGCTTCCTTCAAGTTAAGAGTTTCAGATTATTTAATAGCTTCAGTAAATGTTTAAGGATCTCCCTTAGTTAATAGTGTTTTAAAGTCGAAGCTTGTAATTATTTTACCCCTTTAACTCTTTTTAAGTTCTACATCTTCAGCTTCAGCTTCATAATGACAGTTTGAAGTTTTTGTTTCCAAAGTCTTGGTTGTTGGACTATATATCTTGTAAATTATTTTAAGTGGAAATAGAATTCTACATTATAGATTCTATAATAGTATTTTCATAAACACTGTTACCTTTTGATTTAACCACTAAGAACCTATAGGCAGTACTACTTTTCAAGGCATATCTTATAAACACAGTCTATAGTTTTAGGCCGTAACTTAGTTCTCTTAGGATTGGGTATAGCCACCTTGACTAAGTACCCCATAGTTTTAAGTATTTGTAAGAAGACTATCACTTAAAAGAGATTCAAAGGCTAAGTTCTTGTGGTAGGAATGTGAAGCACCACATTCAGCATCAAGACTTTTTCAGAAGTGAATTTCAGAGTCACCTTCCCTTTTTTGCTACAATGTATTAACGCAGAGAAGTTACCCATGAAGAGTTCTTTGTTTTTCACTTATTTGTTGGAGGAAAAGATAGTTCTATCCCCATAGACGTGTCTAGTGTCCTAAATGTCATCCACTAGTCTTTGACATTGTTGACCAGATTGACTTTTGACACTACTACAGACAGGTTATCCATTTCAATCGCATTGGTTTTATGTTGGGTTTTTGTTGTTTCTATTATTATCTTCACTTTTCTAGTGGCAATAGTCCTTGGCCTTGTGACCCATCTTGCCATATACGAAGCATTTCACCTTAGCCTTGCAAATGTTAGCACGGGATCTATTAAACTGAAATTAATTCTATGTTTTAAAGCCACTCAAGTGTCCTAAGTTTAGTAACAAAAAACATTAAAATAAGTGAATTCACATAAATCCTTATATCCAGGGTTCAAACTCCAAAGTATACAAGAAAAAAATACCCTTTAAATGACAAATAGTTTAGTCCAAGCCAGACTTGGACCGAGTAATTAATTCAGACCAAATCTGAAGGCCTGTTTAGATTGTCATTTTTGTGCTACAAAAAAGATCATTTTAAAAGCTTTTGTGAGCGAAGATAATTCTTTTGAACAAAAAAATGACGACCCATAATTGAAGATCAGGTCTGGGATACTGGGCCTGGCCCATGCAACATGATTAGAGGTGAAGCCCAAGCCCAAGCCCAGTTCTAATTAGAAAAGTAATCCTTCCAGTCCGTCCTTGTAAGTTTCTTTGCTTACTTCTCGTCGAGAAATTCATGATAAATTCAATTTTTCCTGGCCGACAACAAAAAGCCAAGCCAAGCTAAGCCAAGCCAAGTCGAATAGCCTTCAAGTAAAAGCCCACTCTACTAAGCTAAACTTTTTTTTCCCAATCATGCTACCTCTCGTCCTTAACCTCGGACCAACCGAATCAACCCCTTTTCCTTCTCTCCGGCTCTCCCGCTACCCTTTCGCCACGTGGCCTCATTTCTCCATCTCCGATACTCTTCAAAGACTTACGGGTTTAAATTCAAGCTTAAAGCCTTCCACCTAAAATAGAAAGAAAAAGGGCTTCTTCAAGTCTTGCACACCTCCCCCCCTCCTCTCTCTAAATACTTGTCACTCTCTCGTACGACCGGCATGACGGTCCGATCCTGGCTCGCGGCGTGGTCGTCTGTTTCCTGTGCTTCCACCGGTGTGGATGCGATCTTCCTTTATCCGGAAAACCGATACAGTTACCTTCTCCGAAATTCTTAGCATCCGATATAAGCAGCTGTTCCGAAATCCCGAGCAGTTCAACAGCTTCGCAAGAGACCAGTTGCAGTAGTCTTCAAAGCAATCTCTCTCTTCAAACTCTACCTTCAGTTCCTTCTCTCCAAAAAATCTCCCCAGAAACCCTACAAGTGTCCGTCTCTCACGTCTGCGTCTCCTCTCTCAAGCCCCAATCTCGCCATATCAGCTGTCTCGCCGTCTCAGGCAACTTCCTCTACGCTGCTTCCGGTAACGAAATTAACGTCTTTGATCTAACGAACTACACGCATGTCGATGCATTTAACAATAAGGACTCCGGCTCTGGCTCCGTTAAGTCCGTTACTTTTTCTAACGGAAAGGTCTTCACGGCTCATCAGGACTGCAAGATCCGTGTATGGCAGATAACGGCGATGAAACGGCACCAGCTTGTGGCGACGCTTCCCACCGTTAAAGATCGTTTCCGCCGCTTCGTCCTACCAAAGAACTACGTTCGTGTCAGACGTCACAAGAAACGGCTTTGGATCGAACATGCTGACGCCGTCTCCGGTCTCACCGTTACCGACGGTTTAATCTACTCCGTTTCTTGGGATAAATGCTTGAAGATCTGGCGGACGAAGGACCTCCTCTGCTTGGAGTCCGTTAAAGCGCACGAAGACGCCGTCAACGCTGTCGTCGTTTCCGGTGACGGAACCGTTTACACGGGTTCGGCCGATACAAGGATTAGAGTTTGGGGAAAAGCGTTTGGTGGGAAACGGCACACTTTGATAGCGACGTTAGAGAAGCATAAATCGGCCGTTAATGCGCTCGCCTTGAGCGCTGACGGTTCTGTCTTGTTCTCGGGCGCTTGTGACCGTTCGATCTTGGTGTGGGAGAGGGAAGACAGTGCGCACCACATGACCGTTACCGGGGCGTTGAGAGGGCATACCGGTGCGATACTTTGTTTAATAAACGTCTCAGATTTGCTAATGAGTGGATCGGCGGATCGTACGGTGAGGATTTGGCAACGTCGCGGGGACAGTCGGTATTGTTGTTTAGCTGTGTTAGAAGGACACGAGAAGCCGGTGAAGTCATTGGTAACGGTTTCGGAGGAAGTGTCGTCAGGTACCGTTTCGGTCTGTAGCGGAAGTCTTGATGGGGAGATTAAGGTGTGGCAGGTCATAGTTTCGAATCTTAAGAGCTCATCCTCATCGTCTGATCTTCTCAAATGGAATTTGTAGAAAAAAAACAAAAAACAAAAAACAAAAGAGAACTGGGAAAAATATAAAAGCCTCCCTCTCACCCACTGTGTTGTTACAGCGGTTCCGAAGTTTTAATGAATTAATTTTCTATTGGTTTTTGGGCGTCCACGTTATTATTTCTGGCCGTCGATTTAGGTATTATCTGACTAATCAATCCATAAATTGGCGATAATTTCCAGTTTTCATGAAAATAATAATATTATCGTGTGCTGTTTGGTGCGGGAGACCCAGTCGCCAGTATATGATCTTTGAAGTTTAACCTACCAATGCTACACGTGGCTCACACGCAGAGGTGTGAGGGGCAAAAATATTTTTAATACAGAATTCTACTGTATCAAAATTTTGATACAGAAATTAATTCCTCCAAAAAATGCTACTTGGAACAGTCTTCAGACCCACTGACCCATGAACGTCTGGTCCACCGCTCGTTGGAACTACACAACCAAAATCAGCCTGGTTGGTGATTTCTAGCCGTCTAATTCGAGCACTTTTTCATCATGCTCTTGGAACGCATCCATTGGCATGTTCATGAAACCGATGTTGAAAAAGTGCCTGAATTAACGGCTAGAAACAACCGATCATACTTATTTTTTGGTGTGTAGGTTCACCAAGGTGTGGGCCAAACATTCATGGGTTCAGTGGGCCCACAAGAGTGTTCCACGTGGCATTTTGAGATATATCATAGAAGGGTTCGTGTGAGAGCCACTATTTCATGGAACCAATTCAATCTGACTAGTTAGATTTGAGACACATGGAGCTGCGGCATGTGGGTCCAGGCATGCCGCATGGGTGCGTGACGGTGATGTACATGGCCGTCCCGACCTTCCTTTTTAATTTCTCATTGTGCCGTCCAGGCAGCTAAGTTAGTCTCTGTCGTCCAGTGAGTTCAAAGGAGGTGCCAGCTTAATTAGCGTTGTAAATCGGCTGGGTGAGCCTTGCTACCCCCGTCATTGCCACCCATGCGGGGGCATAATTTTGGGCTTGAGCTTATAATCCATTTGATATTTTAATTTAAAATTAATTTTCTTGTTTCACGTGAAACTCATCTGCTAAGATGGTTACAATCATATGACAGGTAAGAGTTTGGATTTTAGCATTCGATTAATTGAATGGTCCAGATTAATCCGCATGTCATATGGTGGTATAAATGACTCCTTATGTATCGATAAAACATGTTTTTTGTATATGTGATTGAATAAAGGAGAATCAATCGAGGTGGTTTGGTCATGTACAATGAAGAACAATTATGATATCAATAAGAAAAAAGTTCAAATTAATTTTAACAACAAACATTAATAAAGAGTATTTGTTTTGCTGAATTACACTAAAATTCTAAGGTAATTTTGTGATTCTAATTGCATCTCTCTAAGTTTTTGTCTGTACTAGTGTACTACGCCATTATATGTGACATCTCCTATGCGCCAAGCATGTCTGTAGTGTAGCACCGTCACACACTTGAAGACATAGGTTATTTATCTCTTGTTATGATCTTGAATATGTAGGTCATGTCCTATCCCAAGCAAGGGATCGATGTTAAGATCTTCCTTGGGGTCAAGCCAAATTGAAGGCCACCAAACCAAACTCTTGATGCAATGTATTTAATCTAGTCTGCGAGCTTAGTTAGTGAAGAGTTTGTAAAGACAAATAATACGGCCAAAATGTTATGTTCGTCTTGTGCTTGAAAATGGCCTTATTTACAAATTTCGCGATGACATATGTTCTGTCTTGATAAAGCCCATTTTTAGGCACACACTTTTCTTTCAAGACTAACAAAAGATTAGATTTGAAGTTTATTTAAACTGAAAGCCTTGTCATGACAATATCTTTGGGATCGATCTCTAATATCCTAATATTTGTTTCGAACGTCTTAGAAATTGCTCAATCAATAGACAAGTTACGTAGGTTCCTTGTATATATTATGCAAGAAATGTTGTTTATGAAGATTTTACAGTTACTTAAGCCACAACTTTACGTCAGAAGAATTGGTATTTTTTGTTTATAAAAATTTGTACAGTTGTGTTGGAGTACAACTTGTATTGGGGATACTTTAGCTATTTCATTGTACTAGGGATTACATATATATTCTAAGAGTTGGGATCAGGGTACAAATTTTGACACAATGTTTCACACAAATTTTGGTGTACCCATCCCATCAGACGTGGATTTCAAGTTAACAATAAAAAATAGATAGTCCATAATTGCTACGAATATCAAAATGATTTGAATTTTTGTTTGGGTTATCTCCTCACCATCCTCACCAAAATCATCCAATTCCAAAACTTCTAATTTATATAATTTTTGGTGTGAAATTTTGTGTCAAACTGTGTGTCCCCTAGTATTAACTGATATTCTAAAGGGGGTTTGGGTTTTACTTGTACATTGAGAGAGAGTGAGAAGAGAAAGGAAACTATTATGTGTAACCCTAATTGTTTAGAGATAGTGAAAGAGCTCTTCTCATCCGTGATGTAGGCACACTAAATTTGCTTTCTGTGTGATTGATCTTTTCAGTTCTCTGTATTTTAGTTGGTTTGTGGACGGTTGATTTTCAACAAGAGAACTTAAGTCATTTCCATATACAACTAACTTGCATGATTAATTGATTAATAAAATATAAACTTACTTGTTTCTTTTAGTTTCTTCTGTCATACTCATTGAATTTAAAATTTTAATCGGTTCCTTGTCTTTGTCTTGATCATTTTCGTTACCTTAAGCAAGGGGACTTAGACAAAATAAAGTACAATTAGAAAATTTAGTCGTAGTTTCCTTTTTGTCTTAAAGAAAGAGAAGCGATGCTTACGATGAGGATTAAAAAACGAAGATGAAAAAAAAGAAAGAGGAAGACACATGGAGCTCTCTCCATGTTAATTAAAATATTTTTCGATTGCAAGTCCCATTAACCTGGTTCGGATTAAGTTATTAAACGATTAAGCTCAAAAGGAAACGGCAAATAAACCAGTTAATATATTTGTAGAGACGGGTGAATCATTAAACACCTGAGAACGCCCTCTGTGTGACCCAAGAACATGACGACAAGGAGACCCTTTCTCTCAGGTTAGCTGTCTGGGTTAGCACATGGGCCAACCCAGATTCTTCTTCTTCTTTGCATTAATTTACTGTAACTAAGACCTAATGTTCCCATTTGATCTAAATTCCCTCACTAATTACATTATCCTATTGGTCTTTAGATACGTGTCAGTTTAGATACGCGTCAGTAGTGAAGCTAAGGGCAGATCTAGGTGAGTATTCAGTAAGAATCTATTATCTATTACACTTTAAAACCAAAACTGGGGTTGGGGCATGGCCTTCACATGATGCTCACCTACTTCAAAAAGTAGATCTTTGATGGGGGACATGTCTACGACGGACGACAATGTGAGCCATGTGGCACAATATTAGAGACTACTGACCGTGTGGATGTTCGGCCCATCCCTAGCTAGGTACATAGACCTCCATAACAAAACTCAGCTTGATTAGTGATTTCTAATTAACCTTTTGGATCTGAGTACTCCAAATAATGCTCGAAAACCATAGTTAAAAATAAACTATGGGAAAGACTCTACTCCAACGGATAAAAATTATTAATCAGGTTGAATTTTGATATATAAGTCCACTTAGGGATGGGCCAGACACCTATACCGGAGTGGTCTTTAAGAGTCTGCAACGTGGTTCATGCTGTGGTTATTCATAAACATTGATGAGGGATGTTGGTCATACAAAAAGGCAACTACAATCACTCACGTGCAATGCTTGTGCCACCCCGTAGTATATATAAGTAGGTAAGCAAGTTTATAGATATGGATTAATCCCCATCTTAATGCGAAAATTTTCAAGCGGCCAGATTTTTGAGGCGGCAATCATGCGCCACATATATATACCCATGGTTTAGACTTTGGTTTTAAAAGACTTTTTAAAAAGTAACCATGGATATATGTGGCGCATGATCGCTGCTTCAAAAAATATCTCATCTTAGTGGGGTCAGTCTATCTTATCCAGCAATGAGCTTAGTAAAGCTAAAAGATGAATCATTATTTTTGCCCCCCATGATTTTTATTTGATTCTTGGCTAATGCCCCTAGGGCTCTTTGCTAATGAGAGAGAGAGATTATGGAAAGCGTATAGGGTGAGGGGCTGTCTCAAGAATTGAACTAATGTAATCTTTTCCTAAAGAAACTGATACCCCATGTAGGTCAGTAGATCTTCAAAAGCCTATTCTTTCAATGGCAAAACAGTAAAATATAGAGGACCAAAAAGAAAAAAGTCTGCATGGTTGAATTAGGACCTTCCTTCAGAAAAAAAGAAGACCGGTATAACGAAAATAATGGTGGCTATAATGATTACGCCCCGAATAAGTCAACAGTTGTTATTTTGGAAAACTATTTTTTTACTCAGACATGACTATTATGTGACCCCATTATAATGGTTATAACGGTGGCGTTATAACGGACCATTTAAAACCTTGGACCCAACAAGTAACCCAGTCTTTCTCCATATACTACTATGCTACCTACATTTATGATTTATATATTAAAAATAAAACATTGATGTTGAATTATGACCCTTCATGACTTCATAAACTTTGACCATTACAAGAGGGACTCTTTTTTTCTCATCTGATTTGATTTGATGGACGAAAGAGAAAGGCAGCTTATCTCAATCCCCACTTGATCTCCCAAGTCCCAACAAGATGTCTCCCTTCCATCCACACCTAAAAGAAGTTTCTTATTCTTCTTTTTTACAGGGCAGCAAGTTGTAGGAGGCAGCCAAGAAACAGGGTCATCTTCATCTTAAAGATCCTGAATGAGAGACCGTTTCTTCATTAATGCGTGGTCGAGGAGGGGAATCGACAAAGAAAAGAACAAAGGAAGGACTGCAGGAGATAAGATCACTCTTTTTTTTTTTTTTTACTTTACAGGACACTAACTAGAGTTAGAGAGATGGTCTCGTTTTTTGGCTCTCTTGCACTGTACCCCATTAAGCAAAAGTCCACTATATACTAATATAATATAAAGTAGCCATTAAAATATTAATTAATGGAAGGCTGCTGCAACCCATCTCTTTCATGTCAAAGAGAGAGAGAGACAGAGAGAGTGTGGTCTTTCATTAGTCTTTTAGGTGTGCAAGTTGGCAAGTAGAAACATATTGCACAGTATTGGTGGATGGTCCAACTGTCAATGGTGATGGCCGAGGGAGAAGATATTGTTGTGGCAACCGTTTACACGACAAATTGGCAATTGGTTCATGGCTCGCCTTTCCATACCTCGTGAGCTCATAAGTTTCATTATTTTACTTACTTTTTTAAGTTATAAAGCTGTGTGTGCGTGTGTGCATTAAGAACGTTGGAAATGAAAATGTCTTTAATAACTCCGGCGGTGCAGATTTGGCTCAGCTCTGTAGCCTGGGCTCTTTATTTGCTGGCTAGGGTAGAGTGTTAATTGGTCAAGTAGTAAAGATTAAGGTCATGATGTATGTAACAAGGTAGACGTGGTACGATATTTGTTACTCCCGCTGCCCTATTGGCCCACTGACCCCCGCATGGATGTTTAGACTTTAGCCCAACAAAAATCATCATGTTTGGTGATCTATACACGTTGGATTTAGTGCCCCAAAAATTGGTTGAATCCAGCTGATAGAATAGATGGAGCATTGAAAAGTGGTAGAATCTAATGGCTAGAAATAATCTATCAGGCTATTTTGGGGGTGTTTATCCAGAAAAGGGGTGGGCTAAACATCCATGGTGTCAGGTCTACAAACGTGGCTTACTGACTCACCAACCAAAACATTCCCTTTATGGGCCAGCGGTCAAAAACACGGTGGTCTTCTTTATGATCCAGTTAGGAAACGCGTAGCCGGAATTTTAACTTTGAAGTCCACCGAAGACTTCAAACTTTGAAGTTATCATCCAAAAGTGCCATGTGGCACACACTTTTACGCCCACGGATCCATGTATGTTTGGTTCACCTCTTGTGGACTTATACCCCAAATATCAGCTTGATTGGTGATTTTTAGCCATTGGATGTTAGCATTTTAATGGAGTGATTTCTAGCTTTTTGTGTGCGTGGGTCCACCAAGAGGTGCGCCAAACATCCATGAGGGGAGTGATCCCCAAAGACCACTCCACGTCGTATCTTGAGAGGGGGAAGATTTCAAACTTTGAAGGCGCCGCGGGACAGCAAATATTTGCTCAGGGAACGCGTATACAGATACAAGCCACCGATCATCATGTGCCATATGGACATGAGCAATTGAGTTTCTGTGCGACGACCATTTCAACGCGCCACAGAATATGCCTGCAACCAGCAGGAGCCGCCTCTTCTAAGTGCCGCGGACGCAAATCGGAGAGACCCCACGAGCCACCACTTCAAAGCCGCTTGGGAAATTTTTTGCTTGGGTCCACCTCCCCTGTATTGATGATGGTCCTTGACAAGCGTGCCCCTCTTTGAGTCAACCAACGAGTGAGGAAAAAAATCTCCAAATATCCTTGGTAGCGGTTAAATTGAATTTAAATTTTAGTTCAGGAAAATGAGTACTTTGTGACCTGTTCGGGTCAGGATACTTCCCTGAACCGACACCCTTTCTTTCGACCTTACCATCCAAAACATCTACCTGATAGCCAGACCCTCTGGATTCGCTAACATTCGACTGTATTGAGTATTGGATTTTTCCCCATGGATACTAGCCATAAAACTTTTCAAAGTGTTTGTACGCTGTGTATGTCGATTTTTGAAGTATCCTCTAGAGGAAGTGGTTCCAGTCTTGCCTAAATTGAATAGACAGTTGTTCGAGACTCGTCGTTCCATTTTCAAATTTTTTGTAAGCTGTGCGGATGAGGCTGTATAGCCTGTATGTCAATTGTTGAAGTACCCTCTAGAGGAAGTGATTCCAGTCTTGCCTACATGATGCCGATGCATGAACCCCACTTCACCGCTTGATGAGTAAGCTCCATAAGCCAGCTCTTCGTTGGTTGGCCCAGCCCCCCGGTTGAACTAACTTACAAGGCGAATTAATTCTATCATTTCAACCTCAAATAAGAACACCCCTGTTGAAACCCAAAGGGTGAGTTTGATTGCCAAGTGGGAAATTTGCATTTTCTTTGGGAAAACACAACTGTCCATTGTTTGATAGCCATTTAAAATCTGCATAATTTTCCCTACAAAGCCATTTAAATCTGGATAATTTTCCCTACTAAGCCTGGAATTCATTTCCCATCCAGATAGATGAGAAATTATTCCCACCTGAAAATATGCCTTTATTTTCGCACACGATTGAAATATGTGTTTCTCAGTTGCAATCAATCAGCCAGTTTATGCATTTTCCAGATGTCTTTTCTTTGAAAAATCTTATGTGCAATCAAACACGCCCTAGGAGTGATGAGAAGGGAAGTTTTACAAAGGAAAATATTAGCCCTGCAGATCTCCTAGTTGATGTCAATCATCACTTAAATAGTACCTATATAACAAAACAGGGAAGTTGTCACCTCTTAGAGGCTTCGTAAAGAAGGGCCGAGATCTTATCCCCCAACTGAACGGTGGATCTTCCAGCCACTCACACCCAATTTGGACAAACGCTTCGTCGAGGAGTGCGGTGGGCACAGGCCACCTACTAGTCTTCAACAAATGACACAGTTGCCGCTAGCATATAAGATAAGACTAATCCTGACCAAAAAGTTGTCCTGTATTTATTTACTTGCACCTTATGCAAGTCATTCTCAATTTGCACGAAACAAAAGCCAATCCCTTCCCAAACTAATAAGATGTTCAGATAAGGATACAGAAATAGACACTGATACAATATAAAATAACCAATAGTACAATATAAAATGCTTATAAAAATATACACATATATAGTACAAAATGTAGAATATAAAATGAGCAACCTGTAATACAGAAGCATCCATGCAGTATCCAATACCAATATCAGTATTGTGTCATTTCAATACGGAGGTACACTTGGCATGCTGGAGTGTCTGAGTATCATAGCTTCCAAGCAACTTCCTGAGCATGGTGTAGTTACTGGCTTAGACAATTTTTCATTCTCACAAAATGGCAGTCAATCCCTAAAAGTTCATTCATGTTAAATATGTTCGGTGGGGATATGTATGGTTGCTGTCTTCATCATCGTGTAATTTACATGGGCGTGGAAGAACATGGCAACCAAGTTCAAACATAGGCTTCAGCACCAAACCTTGCCATCAAACTCTGCCTTTTACCCCTCGCTCAGGTTAAATGTAACGCTCAACAGAAGTGCAATAACCAACCGTAGATGTTGATCACTATTAGCACAGCCAGCCCATATATATCAGAAGAGATCTACTGCAAAGACATCTCTGTGTGGTAAGTACAATGCCTTTTATTAGCAGATGACTAGGGTACTGGATAAAAGCCTATGAACAACTTCCAAAGCAAGGTACTTCATGAATGGGTAAACAGAGTAATCAATAGCATAACCAGTTATGCAAAACCAAGTCCTGTGATACCAAGTAAATGAGTTTTCCCAAACATCAGCTAAACGCCAACATCACCGAGGCGCTTGTCAGTATAAACAATAACGTCATGGATGACCTCCATAGGAGCCGTTCAATGGGGTTTGCAGAACCTACCAAAATTCTATAGATGATCAAGTACATATTTTCTTTGTGAATGAAAATCCCTGTTTTGACTTAGCATTGAACTCCTACGAGGTACTTTAGTTCCGATAGATAGTCAATGCCAAATATTCTGCCATGATAGTTCTTCCGACTTACTACAGCCTTCAATAATATTCCTAGGGAGAACAATTTCATCTACATCACAAGAAGGATGTGGGTTCTTTCTTGTTAGAGTGTTTGCCTGCATGGTTGGGTAGGGCCTGGTCAGACCTAAGCAGGTCCAGCTCATCTCATAGGACTTCTCCTATATTGCATTGATAAAGGTATGGGTGTTAGGAGTCCAACATTGGTATGAAGTGTCAGATTCCGCAGACCTAAAAAATAGGATTCAAAGTATACATTTAAATAATGTAAGAATAAGTAGTATAAGTCATATTATAAATACTAGATCAATAGAATTCAACAGTATACATGTTATAATTGTTATATAAATAGGATTCAACAGTATGCATTTAATTAATGTAAAAAAGACATGATTTATATCATATTCTTATACACAAGAGAATATATATATATTTGTCATGTTATAATTGTTACATCAATTGGGAGAGGTAGAACTCGTAATCTATTGTAATGTTAATTAATGTCTAGCACGTAAGGAATAAAAAACAAAAAGAAATCTGGAACTGATGCACCAGAATCTGTGGAGTGTTGGAATCTAACACGTATCCGACACAGGTACTTCACCCATTTAAAAGAATCCATCCAACATTGCTTTTTCCCCTCAATCTAGTCAAGGATTGTCCCTGGCCAGGGGTAGGAAAGAAAAAGCTACAGCCCAACATGCCCTTAGATAACTTCGCAAAATTTCAGCAGTCCCATTACCTAGAAAAATTTCATCTGAACCTGGATGTGGTTTAACCTCTCAAACCAGGCTCTTTGATTCCAATTCCCCAATGGTTTATTTAGCCAAAAGGATTGGTACCTATATGATAAGACATTTATACCGAAATTTAGTAAGGCTTTGATCCCCCTCAGCCACGCTTAATCTAAATGGTGCCCTAAAGAGCATGCCTGATAAGTTTTGTGTTATAGCATAAGATCAATTATTGCTGAAGAATAGGAGCAAGAGAGATATTTACACTTATAAAAAAAAAAAAAGAATAGAAGCAAGAGAGATACTTCAATCAGGTTGGAATCCTGTGGTTGACCTGTGTTCTTCACTGCTACAAGAAGTATCACACTTTGACTCTCTTTTTGGACAACCAGTGAAAATTGAAACATTCTAATTTTCTAACATGGCACAAGAAGGAAAGACTATGACATAACTCAATACTAAAGACCTCCAACAAGAAGTGATGATCACACCCGATTTCTCCTAGATGTGATTTCAGGTCCATTATCAATCAAAGATGCAAACAACTTGCTCTCCTACAAGGCTTGAAGATTTTTTATAGATTCTTTTGAGAAGCTGAATACTATAGATCGCACTCGGCAAACGTGCTAGCATGGACAGAGGAGGTTGCAGGTCCTTGGGGCCTTGCCAACACAATCAACCACATCAGGGATATTGTGGATATGTTGGATGTAATGTATAGCCATACACTTAGGAGCGCTAATGAAAAAGTAAACCTCCTTGCTAAGGCAGGCACTTGATGCAAGACTGTGAGAACTGAGCCTATATGATGATTTGAGATAAAAAATAATTTACTACGATCAATGTTAAGCATAAAATAAATCTAAAACCTACCGCAAATATTTAGAGGTGCTAGCGAATAATTAATTCGAGACCAAATTCACAATCCAGCAGTATGACGGGTCCAATGGAAGTTGGAACTTCCACTAGCCTAGGATTCAATCAACACATGTAGATTCAACAAGTCCAAAATCCAAGATTTAGATAAAATTTTAGGTTCAAAAAGATTAATTAGGGTTTAGTGGGGATGTGGGCAAGTACCAAGAGATTTTGTAGGTTTCCTGGAGCCGCAAGAGAGAATAGGGGAATAGGGGTGCCGTAGAGAGAAGAGAATGCAGGGGTGGTGCACAAGGGAGAACATGGAGTATGGGGTGCTGCAGGGGAGAAGGGGGGTGTAAGGGGGGTGCCGCAGGGTGATTAGGTGGTAGGGGAGGTGTCACAAGGTGTAGGAAGGGGGTAGGGGTGTGCCGCAGGGTACAATAAGGGTGGGGGAGTGGTGTGGCTAGGGTTTTAGATGGGAAGTCAGGCACGGCTAGGGTTTAGGGTTTAGATTATGGTCAAATAAAAATTAAAGAGCAGAGAAGAAATATAGAGAAGATAAATGGAAGAAAAGAGACAGAAAATTACCTTGGATTCACAGCAAGCAAAATGGCTTCACACCAGATCCTTCCACAAGAGATTTCTCAAAACTTAAGTTCTTCAAATTTTCATTCATCATTAACAAAATTACAACAATAAGAGTTTTTATGTAAAGTTATGAACCTAAATCTAATCTAGACCATCAAAAATAACTTAAGACATCCAACGACTAAAATAAAATAAAAACACACAACTAGTCCTTATTGCGGCCCATATACATCTTTCTAATGTGGAGTCTTCAAGATGCTATGCATATGGAGTCTTTTACTCCCAATGTCACGGAGAACTCAAACTGGAGCGCTCACATAGAAGTCACCCAACCATAATGACAATGCCATGGCTCCAGTCCTCCTCCTCCTCCTTTGGTAAACTCCAGGGTGGGACGATCTTATGTCCTCATAAGGGATGACATCCGCTAATCCCTCTTCATCTTTTCTTAATTAATGTATTTTCTTTTATTGCCCATCACAAAAAGGAAAAAAACTCAACCCTTTCATATGTTAGTCTATGCTTCTCACAAACTGACTCATTTCCATATAGAGCAAGGGAGAGGTATAGAACACTTGATTTATTAGTTATGCTTATGGCAGATCTAAATGGTTCCAATCTGACTGTCTGGCAGCACAATAAATGAGGTAACAATTCTCACTTTGGCTCAAAATATTTAAAAAGTAAAACTAGAATCAACAAATAGAATTAAATGAACAACAAAACCCCGACAAATCAAGAAGGCTACCTCACATTTGCAATACAATAATTCAACCCTTCGGTTAGAAGGAGAACCAAGTTGGCCTCCTTCTGAAAAAGAATCACAAGAGATCAAGACCTTTTCAAAATCCACCAAGCACCACATATACGCCAATCCTTCTTGCTCATTTGATAGAACTAAGAGTCAACCATAATACTCACTAGGGATTATTCAAATGGGCCCACAAGTCAACGATAGATGATGGGTTTAAAAAAATTCTTCATCAAGTCACCTTAGAGTTCAGTTTAAGAAATTGTGAATAAGGGGAAAAACACACATCTAGAGCCCTGAAATAAGATTGATAGCGACACGTTATCTTTTTTTTTTTTGATAAGGTAAAGATTTTATTCAAAAAGGAAGGCAGCTACAAAGCAGACAGGAGGTCGAAGAGACCTCCCAAAAAATTGAAAAGGCGGATAAACTAGCAATCCCTACACATAATAGACTCCCATCTAAAGATCATGTCTGCAAAGGTTAAACCTTTACATTCCTTATACATCTTAGACCAGAAAAAGAGAAGGGCCTTGATGTTGATTACTATAGTCTGGATCAGCATCTCCTTGTCATCAAATATCCTCCTGTTCCGTTCAATCCAAAGGCCCCACCAAACCGCAAAAGGTAAGATGCTCCAAAGTCTACGCCCACATGAAGCAAAACATCTAGAAGACCAACTCTGAATCATCTACATAACTGAGGCTGGGAGCGTCCAGTAAATACCGAAGGCACTGAAGAAAATACCCCATACTTACCGGCTAAGTTGCAATGAAGGAGAAGATGGTTGACGGATTCCTCTGCAGCTTTACACATAATGCAATAATTAGCCATAGAATCAAGTTGTTTACTGTGAGAATCTTATCAAGGGTTGCACACCCCACGAAGAAAACAACCTTAATAGGCACTCTTGACCCCCAAACCATAGACTTCGGATAATCTAGATACCAAAAAGGAATCGAAGTCACCGAGGGGGCTCTCCGCCTACTATCCACCCACGCGTACAAGGAGCGGACGGAAAACATCCCATGTTGCTACCAGTCCACCGCATAGCATCCTCACTGGAATTGTCTAAATTCTCATCTTCTAGTTTCTTAAGGAGGGCTGCCAAAGCGGGGATCTCCCAGTCGTTAAGGTGTCGTCTCAACCCAAGGTTGCAAGCAACACCATTGACATTCTCCACCAAGGGGTTACGGACTGTGCAATCTTTCCCATTCGATATCCTATATAACTGGGGAAACTCCTTGAAAGCCACCTCTCCACACTACACATCACACCAGAAACTCACCCTGTTCCCCTTTCCAACCTTGAATAGAATACCTTCCGAGAAGGCGATCATTATCTTCCGGATACCTCTCCACACACTGCAACCAAAAGGAATGCGGACTTTACTGCTAAACCATCCCATCGGGTCAACTCCATGTCTAGCACCAACGACCTTCCTCCACAGGCTATCGACCTCCTCGGCAAAGTGCCAAAGCCATTTGCTTAGCAAGGCTTGATTCATGAGTTTTAGATCCTTAACTCCTAGGCCGCCAACACTCCTGGGAGAGCATACAGGTCTCCAATCTACCAACGGGAAACCCGAACCTTCCATATGACCAAACCAGAGGAAGCGGCGCATCATCTTAACCAACCTTTTGATCACACCAACTGGCATAGTAAACATGAATGAGAAATAAGTGGGAAGATTTGAGAGAATGCTTTTGATAAGTACTAACCTTCCTCCTTTCAACAAATACTTGGCCTGCTACACCACAAGCTTCTTCTTGCATCTTTCTAAAACCGGGTCCCACAACGATTTCGACCTGTAGGATGCACCAAGAAGGAGCCCAAGGTAAGAAGTTGGAAGAGCCGCTACTGAAACTCCCATAAGGGAGGCTAGGCCCGGAGTATCAACAATGTCGTTCATTAGGAAGACTTTGCTTTAGCAAAGTTAACTCCCAGACCCAAAACCGCTTCAAAGCACACCAAAAGACCTTTAAGAGTAATGCACTGCTCCCTATCTGCCTCCAAAAAGATAAGTGTCATTCGCAAATTGTAAGTGCGTAATCGTGAGACCTGAATTTCCAACTCTAAAACCTTTCAACAAACCTTGGTTCGTGGCTTTGTCAATCATTCTGCTAAGAGCTTCCTCCACTATAATAAAGAGGAAGGGAGAGAGAGGGTCGCCTTGCCTCAATCCACTTGAGCTTCTAAAGTAACTGGCAGGGGAACCATTGATCAGGATTGAGAAAGATGCCGACGATATGCATTTACGGATCCAATATCTCCAAACGTGACCAAAACCCATCTTCTTAAGGATGTAGTCCAGAAAGTCCTAGCAAACATGGTCGTAGGCTTTTTGTAGATCAATCTTGTAGACAAGTCCCGGATGTTCGAATCCGATCCTCTCATCGATACACTCGCTAGCCACCAGAACCCCATCCAAGATCTGCCTACCAAACACAAAGGCCATTGCGTGGGGGATATCACCCCTGAAAGGACTACTCTAACTCTCGTAGCAAGAATTTTCGACAAGACCTTATACAAACTGCCCACCAATCTAATTTGTATGAAGTCGAATATGTCCACAACTCCTTGCTTCTTAGGAATGAGAGTTAAGAAGGTACTATTGGACCAACGGTCCAAGATACCTTCTTTGTGGAAATCCTCCACAACAGCCATGAAGTCCCCTCCTACTACTTCCCAACAATGACTATAGAAGGCCAAAGGAAAACCATCTGAGCCCAGCGCTTTATCTCCTTCCAAATCTTTGATGGCTTTTAGAATCTCCTCGTCTTCTATGGGTCTTTCCAACCACGAGTTATGTTCAGAAGTGATGCTATCAAAACCCAACCCGTCCAGCTCTGGTCTGTCATATGAAGTCTCAGAGTATAGCTTGGAATAGAAATCCACTACGCCACATCTAATATCCTCCTCGGCCGCTAGGCTGTTCCCCTCGATTACCACTCACGTCAAGTGGTTAAGCCTTCTACGGGCGTTCGCTATTCGGTCAAATTTTTTGTGTTGCCATCCCCTTCATTCAACCATCTGATTCTGGATTTCTGACGCCAACTAATCTCCTCCATCTTGGCTAAGGAAAGGTATTGGGCTTGCAACTCCACCCTCTTACCCATCTCCTCAACTGACAAGTCCTCCACCTCATCCTTCCTATCGAGGGCATCAATCTCACAATATCTTGGTCCAATAGGATAACATACAACTTAGAAGATTCTTTGAAGCAAGGTTGTCATAACTCATAAGTGGATGCTCCCCAAAACATTCATTTAGGTACCATTGAGTGACAACATATACGAAGTTTATGATAATTCCCCACTTTTCAGCTTAATGGATGCATTGAGGGATCCAAAGAGACCTAAGTCATTTACCCCCTATTGCACATAGCCATACCCTACAATGAACCCCTAACAAAACTTAACGATTTGTGTTATAGAGATCATATCAAGATGGATCACATCTACTGAAGGAAAGGATATCACAACAAATTGTCTCCTCCTTGCCTCATAAAGCAAATCTATCTAACAAACGTAGAGCCCCATTATTGTTATCACTCATCAACATTTCATCCATCGCTTATCCCAAAAAGTTAAAACATAAAAATAAAAATAAAAAAACCAATTCATCTTCTGCAAGTAGCCAATTTAGCATCATCAATCATCCATAGAACCCAAAACAGCAGTTACACCAAAACATTGAGCACAGAAACGTGCGCGCAAATACATGGGTATCTAAGTTTATACATGTAATTGTTGTCTATATATGTTACATATAAATACATATTATTGTGAAATACAGCAATAATCATACATGTATGTGTGTCAAACATGTTCTAAACCAGAAATTCTCCATTCCGATACTCAAAATCAACTTCACATCAAATCTCCAATATTTATTCCCAAAAATTTTACACATCAAAACTTCAAACCATCCCTTCAGCTTAATGTCTAATGAAGATGGAAATTTTTTTGCGGCTAGAGACTAACAGGAGGAATAAATCAGAAAAAGAAAAGAGTAATAACTAAATCCCCCCCAACATCAATTCTCACCGAATGAACCTAAGTCTGTCGCCGGAGACGCTTCCTTAGCTTCTTGTACTTGTGCTTGTTCATCTTCTTCTTCCTCTTCTTCTTGACGCTATCAGCCCAGATCGTCGGTGCATCATCAATGGACCCAACGACCTCCTTGGCACCCTCCGATTGATAAAATCCAATTGGTGAAGTAGGGTTCAAATAATACCCAAATGGGAAACTGGGGTAGATCTGCAAGGGCTGGGATAGGATGATTTCGTCTCTATTTAGAGAACCCAAGAGGGGGTTTAAGTTATTTGGGTCGTTGGGTTTGATTTCGATGAGATGGGGTTGGTGAAGGAGGAGAGGGGCAGAGAGGTTTGATTGTTGAGTGACGTTGAAGCTTGAGATAATTCTCAGTGCTGATGGTTTTCTGAGGAGTTTCTGAACAACGCCGGCCATTGAGAGAGTGAGAGTAAACGATACTAAGAGGTTTGAGAAGATCGAATTCGAACCTACTCTAAAACTCGAGAGCGACCGTGAGAGCGAAAGAGAGATTTTTTTGATGAGTGGATATTTCGATGGGTCGATGATTGGTCCTCTAAAAATGCCACGTAGCACTCTTTTTTGCCCATTGACCTATGGATGTTTAGCCCCTGGTTTAACGGCCGTTTAAAATTAACGTCCAAACCCATTGCGTTGTTTATAAAATAAAGAAAATAAGGCCCAAAACTGAAAAACGGGTTTAGTGGAATAAAGGCCGTTATTTTGTAAGAGGAGAAGGTTTACAAAGGTTATTTGAAAAAAAATTAAAAATTAAGAAATAATAATATTTTAACCAAGGTTTAAAATACAGAAAATTGTAAAAAAAAATACAAAATTAAAACTATTTGTAGAAAACAATACTTGTTTTCAAAAATTGCAAAAACGAATACACATAGCCATTTGAATCGGAGTCAACTTTTTCAAAATATAATACCCAAAACACCCTTTAAGTAGCCGATTGAATCTGTGACAGAATTGATTTGGCGCTGATAGAAATGGCGCCAGATTAGATCTGACGCCGATTGAATCGGAGCTAAATTCAATCTGTTGCCGATTCAATTGGCTACTCGACCGTTGGTCACAAACTTTTTATATGCATATCTTGGGCTCATCACACATTTCTTTCACAAATCTCTCTATTGATTTAATCAACTTTTATCTTGATTTCTCTTTTGATCTATACTTTCCAACATTCTTGATCTATACTTTCCAAAATGAGTTTGGCTCCATTTGCAATTGCGCTAAATCAAATTTGACTCCGTTTGAAATGGAGCCACAATAGTTTTGGCACCATTTGCGATGAAGCCAAATTAGTTTTGACTCAAATGGAGTCAAAACGGTGAGGGTAAAATCAGGTTTTACTGAAAAAAGTTGTTTTGGCGCCGAAGGAGATGGCGTCTACTTATTGACGCCGATAGAAACGGCTATGTGTATTTGTTTTTACAATTTTTGAAAATAAGTATTGTTTTCTACAAATAGATTTAATTTCATATTTTTTTTCACAATTTTCTGTTTAAAATATAACGGTTTGGGGGCATTACCGTTTTTTCGAGGAAAAAAAAAACGCTCAGGAGCAAAAATGAAAATCAATGAAAACTATCAGAAAAAATGGAAAAACAGAAAAAAAAAAAAAAAAAAAAGGGTGCTGAATTTCAAATTTTGAATAACTTTAAAAAAAAAAAAAAATGAAAAACATCCTTTTTTTTTCACAAATTTTTCCAGAAAATAACGGTCGTTATTTTTTATTTTCGTTATAATAGAAAAATAACGAAAAGTAACTGCCATTATTTTCTGGGCATTTTAACAGTACGTAACGTAATGGGGTAGGTCTGAATCCGTTATAACGGCCGATTTTCAAACCTTGATTTTAACCATTTTTTAAGACATATGTGACCCGTTATAACGGATATAACACTGAAGTTAAGTATCTATACGAATCCTTTCAAAACCCTGGTGGATATACACACCAAAAATCATCCTGATTGATTATCACTATCTTATATATTTTAGCACTTTTTAAGGAGTGATTTCACCGGTTGGATTCAAGCAGTTTTTCCCTTGGCATCCAACAGCTAGTAATCATCAATCAAGCTGATTTATGGGTGTATATCCACTAAGAGGTGGGCATAGTTAGTAAATTCTCGAATTAATTGCGAATTATCATGAATCGTACGAATTGTTTAAAAAAATCAAATCAAATTGTACAACATTCTTTTCAAAGGTTTCGAAAATTTTGTATATTTTTAACATGATCGAATGATTCTTGAATAATCCACGAACTTTTTCGAATTATTTCTAAATTATTTAGTTTAGAACATGAAAATTTATAACAAAAATAACAGCCAAAAAATGACCTCCTCCATTACGTTATGGACCTTTAAAACACCCAAAAAATAACGACCGTTATTTTCCTTTATAACAAAAATAACGACCATTTTTTTCTGGAAAAAAATTTGAAAAAAAAATGGCCATTGTTTTCATTTTTTCTGTTATATTCCGTTATTTTCCATTTTTGAAATTTTGAAATTCAAATTTTAGCGCCATTTTTTCTGTTTTTCTCCGTTATTTCTGCTATTTTCCATTTTACCCATTTTTTTTCCGTTTTTTCCCCTCAGCTTTTTTTTTTTCATTATAATGGAAAAACGGTAACACCCCCAGTCCATTATACCGTTATGACGGTCCCCTTTAAACCTTGTTTATAAGAAAAAGTTGTCGATTATCTTGGTTTTTTTTTTATTTTTTAAATTACTCATTCTAAATTTTTTAATGACAAACCCAAATTGTACTTTTTTTTATTTTTTATTTTATTATTATATTTTAACCCAAATTGTACTCGAACATTTTTTGTACCGGATTTTTGCCGAACCGAATTGCCAACTATGGAGGTGAGATAACATTCATGTGGTCAGTGGACCCAAAAAAAAAAATGTGCTACGCTAGGGCTACCCATGGACTCATTGTCAGGACACTTGTCAAGTGGAGAGACGCTAGTCATCATTTTTATGATGACCAAAAGTGAACTCTCTCCCCAACTCACCCACTTCCAAAAATGCCACGGGGCAACTCTTTCACTGGTACCATGGATGTTTTGGCCCACTCCTTGGTGGACCATGGACCTACGCAAGTGCTTCCGTTATTTCTATCCCTCCTGCTAATTTATATCAATTGGGTTGGTGGTGGCTGGGGATGTAAATTTGGCCCGTCAGACCGGACTGCTATGCAGTCAGGCCGGTCTAGGGCCGGCTTTAGTTTCGAACTTGTGGCCTGGCCCATTAAGGGGTTTCACGGGCCGGCGTATGGTAAGTTCCATTTGCTCAAGGTGCACAGCCCAACCCATGAACGTCCCGCCAAATTCCAGACCCATTTTGGAATTTGATCCCATTTGACCTAGTTTAACAGTAGTTGACTTAAGTTAAAACGGACTTGAATCACACGGCATTGGCATTGTATTTGCAATATTATGGTCCTTTTCCTAGATGCATTAACAGGCGCATGATGCACGTCACGTTTGAACGTTAGTCAAATGATGGTTAGATTTGGTCAAGGGGGTAATACTAAAGAATCAACAAACATGTTTTCTTTTAGTAGGCGCGCGGTAGATATTCACACTCGATGGGACCACAAATAAAACGTTTTATACGTTCAAAGGGGTCCATGAAACCCAACCCAACCCAACCCAACCCAACTCCCGACTCACTTTCTTGCATATCTCCTTAATTACTTGTTGACTGCTGTTAAACCCTGGAAGACGGCAATCTACAAGCACCATAGCTGTACGTACATTTGGCACGCAGGCATGGTGGTGTATATCATTTCTTGTACACACATTCATTCACATAAGAAGATTTCCATCCGATGACCAATTTGTTGCTGTAAAATCACGGGAGTCATCAATTGCTAGAGTACCCCAGTATAAAAACAGCCGATTATAACAGAAAAAGGGTAAGGAATTGGCCCCCGTACGTTCTGTTACAACGGCCTCTTTTAAACCTTGGCCTATAAAACCCTTTTAATTACCAAGGGTAGGGTTTAGTTTAGATGAGAATAGAGGAAGTTGTGCAGTTGTGCTAATCACAGCTTTATTTAGGGAGAGCCATATATTCTTATTTATTACATTTTTAACTAAAACTTGACATTGAAAACCTCAATATCTGTCATCTCAGATATTGTTCCTAACCCAAACCAAACAAACACTACACTGAGTCACTGACATTGATAGCAAACCCACACAAGCAACGCTTTATTATACAGTACAAGGCGCGCCTCACTTCACTACCTTCATGCTTAATGGTTGACTTGAGACAGCATGCACCGAACATCTTTACTATTGGGCCTCTGCTTTGAATCATCCAGAGTGCAGAACCAAGCAATCTTGAGAACCAGAAGCATCTGGTTCTCGAACCCATTTCCCCTCAGTTTTTGATCGATTGCCTTATTTGGTTCATCCGACGTCATCACATTCCTCAGCCACTTCACTTGGCTCATCTCCTCCGTGTGTTGGAAGAATTCATCAGATGGCAATTTCCCCGTCACCAACACAGCCAGCAATACCCCAAAGCTATATATGTCGCACTTGTCTGTGAACTTGAATGTCTGGTGATACTCCGGTGCTATGTATCCCACTGTTCCTGCCACGTTGGATGTTGACACATGGGTGTTTATGTCTGGGACCGCCTTCGCAAGCCCGAAGTCTGCAATACGGGCTTCCATGTCATCATCGAGGAGGATATTTGCGGGTTTGAGATCCCTATGAATTATTCGAGGGCTGTGATTCATGTGGAGATACTCAATCCCTGCTGCAACCCCGAGAGCAATCCTGTATCGCACCAGCCAATCTAATTCTCTGGTTCCGTCGGTGACCTGCTTCAGTACATCTTGTAAGCTCCCGTTCTTCATGAACTCATAGACAAGGTAATGGCAATCGGGTCGGGATACATGGGCTAGCAAAGGAATGAGATTCCGGTGTCGGATCTGACCCACTGTTTGAATTTCCGACTTAATTTGCCTCATCTTCTTGTTCAGAAGCCTGCTATCTTCGTCAGTGAGATCAGCTGCATCGATGGACGGCTGAATTATCTTCTTGATTGCAATCATCTTCCCATTGCTTCCAGGTAATTCTGCCTTGTAAACTTCTCCGCACCCACCTCGTCCAATTATCTCCAGAGACGAAAGCCCATCTTCTTTCTCTAAAAAGGCTAGATCTTCGGCTTTCTTGATCATTGGGCTGAAGATCGCCGGCCCCGAATCTTTCACTCCCCCTCTGATGTAAATCAAGAAAAGCTTAAATAGAACAGAGAAGACCAAACCCGATATCATTCCGGCAATTACACCGACAATGAACCCAAGAATCCAACCCCTTAGCTTTCTTTTATTTTTGTGGTGTTTAGGGATTGTAGCTGAGGGAGAAGGAGCTGGAGAGGCATCTTCATTGGAGGCGTTACTTGCCGTTGGTGCCATGGCAGGACCCTGGTTTCTTCTCGAATTCTCGGCGAATATATAACGCGTCGGGAGAATATTCTCTTTCTTCAACTCATGGAGGGAATATTCTACCCGGTTCATCGAAGTAGGCACTGAGCCTTGGAGGTAACTATTGCCGGAAAGATTGATAAATCGGAGATTGAAAGAACGCAGCGACATCGGAATTTTTCCGGTAAACAGATTATCCGAAAGAGAGAGGTTTTCGAGGTTTGGAAAATATTTCAAGAAGCTTAAATCACCTGAAAATCTATTCGAAGAAAGATCGAGGACTCGGAGACTTACAAGAGATGAGAATTCCGAAGGGATTTTTCCGGAAAAACTGTTATTTCGGAGGTTTAGAACTTGCAACTTACGGCAGTCAACAATTTCGGGAGGAATACGGTCAACAAGGTGGTTGTTGGGGAGAGAGAGCTCTTTCAGTTCAGAGAACCGTCCAATTGCCGGAGATAAGAACCCGTTGAGCCGTTGTGAATGTAAGACGATACGACTGACTCGGAGTACCGGCGAGTTATCGGAGATTCTCCTCTCGCAGAAGATTCCCTCGGACTTGCAGGGGTTCTCCCCCGGATCGCGTTGACCACTAAAGCCCAAGTCGTTTATGAAAAGCAAGAGCGTATCGGAATCTGAACGGTCGAGATTCAATCTGGCTTGGATAAGAACGACGTGAAAGAGGAAAACGAGGACAGACAGATGACATTTCGAGGGAAGGGAAGCCATAAGTCCCGACCAGCCGTGTCGGACGTCGGCGAGGAGGGTTTTTGGTGGGAAATCTGTGGCCGTTTGAGTTTGGAACTTTGGATTACCAAGGTTAAGTGGATTAATATACAAAAGATTGACGCGTGGAAAAACTGGACCAGTGGGCCTAAGGATTAGAAGTGGGGAAATTTTAGTCGCACCCCTTGAATTGTGAGGCACCCAAACTAAACATTCATCCGGACATTTTTTTTCGTAAATTAAGCAAATTGAAGCACAATTTGTGGGGTGTGCGACTAAAATTTCCCTTAGTTTGCAAATGCCGAGAGTGATAACTTGTGGATTCCCTTTTTTACCCCTATGTTTTTGTGTGTTAAAATGCGGTCAGCATCACAATACTCCCACCTGTTACCTCGACCATTCGTAATCCAAACTCTGATTTCTAACCTAGCTAGAGCATAAGAGCAGTGGCGGAGCCAATCAACTGTGAATTTGTAGCTATAGTTTGAGCCAGGCAACACGCTTACGTTGCACACCCTCAACTTCAATGTTTGGCCATCCCTAGGCGGACCACAATATTTGCCATGTGCAACATTCTTAGAGACTGCTAACGGCATGGATGTTTGGCCCATCCATAGGTGGACCTATATACTAATAATGAGCATCATTAATACTGTTTTCTAAACTTTGGATGTAAGTACCCCAAATTATGTTTGAATCCAAAGGTTAAAAATATTCCCATGAAAAATAGTCAAATTCAATGGTTAGAAATCACTAATTAATGATCTGGTTTTTGGTCTGTGGGTCAACACCTAGGGATGGGCAAAACATCCATGCGATCAGTGGTCTCTAAGACTATGACACGTGGCCCATACTATTGTCCGTCACCAACGTTGATGATCGATGTCCGTCATCATTTATTTACTTCAAAAAATTTGCTCCCAGTGGCAGAATAATTAAAAAGTTGATGGGCTTTAATTACCCATTTCTATAAGGGTAATTCCATTAATAAATAATGACATCAATTGTTATTGACATTGTGATTACAGTAGCTTGCTACTTTGCCCACCCTTGAACAAAATATTGTCTTTACCACTGCATACGAGCTCTTCCGAAGGATCGATGACCATTATGAGCAAAGCTCTTTCTATCCTAGTAAAGAGCTCTTCCTATTTGAGAACACACTTGAGCAGCCCGAGCTCATAACTCGTCCTACTCGAGAAGGTTCGGCCTATTTGAGCGGTCGATTGCACTATAGGGGTAGCCGATCAGTCAGGTGACCAAAATGATGACGACAATCGAACGCACCTTATGGGCAATTGACTGCACTTGGGAACGTCGAATTGGGTGGCCGACCATTCCGACGGTCAACCGCCCACACCCAGTTTCGCATGAATAGTCTACTTTTACTTGATTTGATACCTACTTGCCTCAAATTGCCAATGAACCTTAAAAATCAATCCTTATCATATTTCTTGATCCAAAATGATCTATATATTAAGTATATGTTGACACATGATTATTATTTAGAATAATTGTGAATCATGTAGATTATTTGTACATGTCTATTCAACCTGTTATCATATTGTTGGCCATGATAGTATTATGTATGGTAGGTTAAGCACACTTATATTCTAGAGTTTATATGAATTGTTGGTATATGTACGAACACACGAGATAGGTCATTGAACATGATATACATACACCTCTAAAATGTAAGCAAGCAGGGAACAAGAAGAAGTCCTTAGGTGCAAAGTCCTGAATCGTTAGTGATCACTTGATTTGAATAAATTATTGGTAGACTTGACCGTCTAATGTTAGACTAATTAACATTAATGCATAAGCATTACATCATTAGTGAAGTTCAACATACTCCATAATTATAATTATTATGCATAAGATGGATCTATGAACGCTCCTACTTCTTGAGCCGACTTTTAAGTCGGAGGTAGTGGACGTGTCTCAAGGTCAACTAAACATGATTTATGATATTTCGATCTAACACGTATCTCGAGGTATGACTACTTGACTTTTTTTTTTTTATAGGGAACTTCCATGGGGGGAGGAGAATTTATTGAATGAAAATGAGAAAAAGTACACCTAGATAGGGGGAACGTGCATGCCTGATCCCTCAAGAAGCTATACAACTAAAAAATAGTGTAAAAAGAGAGTAACTAATAACCAAATCAAGCTAGGCTCTAATATACGGGGTACCAATCTTATCTAACCAAATTATTGCCAGTAAGCTTAGGGAGGATGTTCTCTCTAATCTCCATATAAGATCTGTTAAGAAGCCCTAAAAGGGCCATGTAATTCGCTGTAGTGTTCAATTCTATATAGACATGAGTTATAGAAAAGTCAAATTCTCTAAGAATCTCCATTATTTTCCACCACCAAGGTATTAGAAGCTAGGGAATAGAGACAGGCCTAGTAATCCAAGACACCACTAACTCAAAGTCAGATTGCGTATCTCCTGGTATTCGTTTGTCTTACGACTGCTATGGTCGTATCTTGAACGACCATTCATGGTTAAGGGCCAAACAAAAAGTTTCCGACATGGATTAGGTATGTAATGTTTTTTTCCTTATAAAGTTTAGGTGTCGTATGGGCATTATTGTCAACTTTGGGAAATTTTTGTCATAAGCTAAAAAATGTGGAGACTGAGGAGGGGCTCTCTGGTCATTTGAGGGCGACCCTTTGTGAGCAAAGGACTAGAGACTAAAGAATTTGGAAACTTTGTCGGAAGACTTGAAGTCAACTTGTACGGTTTCGCCAAGTCAATTTCCACAAATTATGGTCTATGGACTATTTTATACCGTCGGATCACATCTAGATGCGTTTGAAAGAGAGATCTTCTTATTGGACGATTTTCTTCCAAGACTTCTTTGACTGGCACGTGGGCTTTATAGTCTTTTTACGTCACTTTTACTAGTTTTTAATAGGATATTTTTAACACCTCCTTGACAAATCTTCTATATTTGTAAAACTCCATGAGTTTTTAATCTTTTGGTCTTGTCCCTTTTAAATGTTTTGACCATCATTGACTGACTGTAACATTGACCCGTCAGCCCATATTCTTTTGGTCTTGGCCCTTTTAACTGTTTTGACCGCCATTGACTGACTGTAACATCTTCGTACCCAAATAATGCTCAAATTCTTACTGTTAAAATCAACCCATTAAAATGACTTCAACTAACGCTTTGAAATCACTGATCAGGTTGATTTTGGGTTTATAAGTCCACCTAGGGATTGGCCAAATATCTATACCGTCAGTGTCCTCTAAGAAATTGCCACGTGTATTATATTGTGGGTGGTCAGGTAAGATTTACTCCTAAGGGTATAACTTCAAAAAGTAACAGCCTGTTAAGGAGGGAGGCTTGTCATCATCCCAAAAATTCATGGAGTCGGCAACTTGCATCTTATTTTGCCTGCAATTTACTTCTTTCAACTTGTAAGTTTTTAACCCACAAACTTTACTCTCTCCATCTTAGGATTTGATTTTCCCTCTCCACAACTCCACTCACCGTCGTCCTCACTGTCATCTTTCTTGCCTCCGTACTCCATCACCACCACCGTCCTAACATCTTCAGTTGATGCGGCCCTGGTGAAGCTTATCTCTTCTCCGGTTCTCCCTATCTTTTCTCTATTCCTTCTTACGTTATTTATCCTTTTTGTTTAGTTTGAGTGCGGTTCTTATTATTTTCGTTTGGCTGGGATGTAGGGTTCAGTTGTTGGTTGGTGCTGCTACACATTTTTTGAAGGTACCTTTTTGATTTCATCGTTGATAAAGATTCGATTTTATCTGTTTAAAAAGGAAAGCGGAAGGATAAAGAGATCCCCGAAGTTCTAGGCGCAAGTGAGGGATGTATGGTGGCTCTCAAGCATAATCAAAAGACGAGAAAATTTTAGAAGCGGTGGACTTTTGAAGCGGTGAACTTTTCTTCTCTTTTACAACTTTCAAGAATTCACAAGGAGGGTTACAGAAAAAGTATAGAAGTAGCAATGGATGCCAATATTCTACTTTTTCAACCGTTATTTCTGTATTATTAATTTTTTTTTTTTCATTTTTCCAGTTTTTTCCCATTTTTGGTCATGTGCGTTACAATCTGTTATAACGTCCGTTATAATGGAAAAAAACAGTAACGCCCGCAATCCGCTATACCGTTATAACGGCCCCTTTTAAAACTAGAAAAAAACTATTATCCGTTATCACAGTTCTACTCAATAATAGTTTAGTAGTTTTTAATATATCACAATAACCACACTATTACAAGAAGAAAAGATATTAAAGGACGACAAACCAAATACTAGAGACACACGGGAGGGGCCTTTGCAGTAGTAGTAGTAGTAGTAGGCCAGTAGCAGTAATAAGAAAAGATCACCACAAATAAAACCCTAACGGCCAAACCTAATATTTATCTTAGAGTCTTGAGAATAGGGTCCATGTCTCCTACTTGGGACAGCACCGATACATGATGTACTTCTCCATGGGTTTGCTACACTCTCCACATCCCACCATCTCCGGGATGCTCTCGGTGTTCCCGGGGAGTATAAGGCAATTGCAGTGAAGTTTCGGGCGATTCTGTTCCAGGCACTTTTTGAGTTCTGGTAAAAAATCTTTTTTATCTTTCACATTCACCTTCCATTCATCATACTTCTCAAAGCATGTTGATATTATATCTTCTTTCCCTATTGCCATCTCCACCAATCCCTTGCTGATCAATGCCCATCCTTGATCACTGCCACCGAAGATGAGCATCATCGTGATCTGCTGCATTATGTCATCATTTTTGTTGGTCTTGCCGTGTCGCATCTTGGAGGACCACATGTTCTTTAGCTGGTCCCAGAAGAACGACATCTTTGTGAAGTTTTTCCAGCAATGGCTAAGCTTCTCTTCAGTGATGGTGGCGACGATCGTTCGCACTCGCTCCGTTGGGTTGCTCTTCCCCACGTAAACCATCTCTAATTGGATATTTGCTTTTCCTTGAAACTCTCGTGCCTTGGTAGTAAAATTCTTTATCCACTCCATATTTTCTCCTCCGTACAAGCAAATGAATATTTCTTCACTTATCTGTTAGAGAAAAAAAAAAAAAAGAAACCAAGATATGAGTGTACGTATAACACGTACAGTTTTCGTAATCTATTAGATGAAGGTCTGTACCCATGTTGGTATCTCTGGATGGATGAAACTGACCAAGTCCAACAACTCAGGCCTCCATGTCTCTTCCTTCCACAGGGCTTCCTCCCTCATGATATTGGAGGGGAACTTGGGACTTTTCCATACCCAATCCATGTTGAAATCGATTTGGCACACAACCTTCCCTTGTGGGTCCAACACCACCAGGAGAGGCGTTTTCTCAAAGCGCCACGCTTTCTTGATGTACTTTATGACCCCTTGATGGATCAATGAAGGGTGCTGCACACTGTACCACGGCATCCTCATCTGCATGCTATCAAATTGCTTTTGGAGTTCAGCGAAACTGTCCATGACTGGAAGCCACACGACCTCGTACTGACTCCCTGCAGCTTTTGTCGTCTGGTGCCGGAAGTCGTTGTGCGTTTGTTCCAGACTTAAAAGCTTATCATCGGGGATGTCGAGATTCGATATGAGCAGTATCACATGCTTCCTCCTCAGCACCTCAATGTTAACCTATATTGGTGTCACATACAACATACCAAGAAAATGTAATTAGTGGTATTTTCACATGCCAGGGCAAAACCGGTATAGGGTTCAGACTTCAGACTTCAGAGCAAAACCGTTACCTTGGAACGGTTATAGGGCGGTTGTACCAAAACTAGATTGTCTTTTGACTCTTGTGTGCAAATCAATGCCCTTATAATAGTCATATTGTCAGTCTGCCTTGTTTTGAAGAGGCGCTTAATGTTTCTCTCATGAACTTCGATCTCTGCATCAAACCGTGCGTTCTTGTCAGCATTATACAAGGAAAGTAAATGTACGCCATTGGATCATATATATGGTTCGAAGATCCCACCGTTCCAGCCTCCGATCCGGAGAGTTCGAACCATGAATTGGATACACTTATTATTAAATACAATTCTAACCTAGTTGTTTTTTAAGCTGGTCATGTATGTCCGTCAAGCTTGAAAGTTCGAAGCTGGTCATGGCCTCAGTGGTGGATGATATGTACCTGAAACAATTAAAAGCAAGATACCCATCATTAATTCAAGGGAGAATTAAGCACTTAAGTGGTATGAGCATGGCAATTAATGAACAACATACTCATCACGGTGTACGAGAGTGATGATCTGGATCTGGGATGAACACGCGATGGCACATCTGATGGTCCTATAGACGGCAGTATGGATATTTGACACGGGAAGCTCATTAAACTCTAGAATGCACTTAATTATATCCAACATGGCCTTGATAAAACTCTTGAGAAAATCAAACCGAGGTTTCAATGAGTCACCGTGCTCCAAGATATTGGGTAGTTGCTTAAAGAATGCGACAGAGTTGGCCAAGTAGCTATAGCTCGTGGGGTAAAACTGAGCCCCGAGCTCTCCATAGTTCACAGCAAAAGCCGCTAAGGCCAGCACCACCTTCGCATCCCATGAGTAGCCCGATAGTTCTTTTAATAGTGTTATAGTCGTTCATGCGCATCTCCACTACACTTGCACTTGCATGATATCTGTTAATAATATATAAAAAAAAAAAAAAAAAAAGTTAAATTGCAAGATTTTATATTAATTTAGACATATTCACGCTTCTTTGATAATTAACCTCGCACGAAATCTTATGTATGATTTCCCTATATGCCAATGCTTCAGGCATGCCGGTTGAGTCCTTGGGGGGGTGCTCAGTCTTCTTGTCCAAGGCATCCACAGGTGCTTGTTTGTTGCCCTACGTACATTGATAAAAGCACAAGTACATCAACGAGCCATGCAGTATCATATATATATATTAACAAAAAAAATGACGACAACGACAACGACGATCGTGTTAGAATTATACTTGCACAACATGATCCATGACAAGGTTGGTACGTTGTAGGATGTCCTCAACGACATGGAGAAGGGGTTTGACATCATCCTCCCGACCCTCAGGTGCATGGGTAGCTAGGATTTCCTCCATCTGTTGCTGTTCAGTCTGCTCAGGCTGCGTTGCCAGTCGACCAGATGTTGTCATTGCTGCCTTAGAAACCTGTTAGGGATACAAGAGGAAACGATGGCTTTGTGTGGTGTAAGAGTCGCATACAACGTTCTTATATAATCATGGACGTATGTAATAAAGTCGTGTGAATGGACTTAATTCCTTGCTTCTAACGCGCTGCAAGTTTGGATAAGAGCTTGGCATTGGTGGGACCACGACTCTATCTCTTTACAGTACAAAATCATCCCAGTAAAAATGCTCGACACTAATGGTTCGAATTCACGATCGAGGAAAACTTTGATGACAGTGAAGCCGACGACAGTCCACAATATGAGCCACGTGGCATCCACTCAATACCTTGCTTCTAACGTGGTCAAAAGCGCTGCAAGTTTTGATAAGATCTTCGCATTGGTGGGACCACGACTCATCTCTTTACAGTATAAAATCAGCCCAGGAAAAATGTTCGACATCTTATGGTTCAAAATCCGAGTAAAACTTTGATGGCACGACAGTCCATAATATGAGCCACGTGGCATACACTTAGAGGACTCTGACCGTATGGATGTTTTTCCAATCGCTAGGTGGACGTACAAACCAAAAATCAACATGAATAGTTATTTTCATAGGTTGATTTTAACCGTATGAATTTGAGCATTACTAACCATTATTTGGGGTACAAAGATCCAATGGCTTGAAATCATTAATCAGGCTGATTTTTGGTTTGTAGGTTCACCTAGGGATTGGCAAAACATCCAAACGGTCAGAGTCCTCTAAGTGCATGCCACCTGGCTCATATTCTAGACTGTCATCAACGTGTATGACAGCCCATTGTCATCAAAGTTTTACTCCGAAATGACCAATTTTTTTTGTAGATCCACCAAGGGTTGTGCCAAATATCTATGCGGTCAGTGGGTCTTAAGAGTGTGACACATGGCATTTTTTTTATATGCGACCCACAATGCTACAGCGACAGGACCATCAAATATGTTCCTTGACACGGTTTTTTATGCGACCCACAACGCTGTAAAAAAATCTAGGATACATACATTCTATATCGAAATTTGATACAGAAATCCCTCTAAATGACACGTGGTACTCTTTCAGACCGATTGAACCATTAATGTTTGGCTCCCACCTTGGTGGACCTACAAACGAAAAATCAGTGTCATTGGTGATTTCTTGCCATTCGATTTCAGCACTTTTTCATCATGGGCTTGGAACCAACCCATTATCTATTCATGAAGCCCATGATGAAAACGTGCTCAAATCCAGTGGCTAAAAAATACCAATCATGCTGATATTTTCTGTGTAGATCCACCAAGGTGTGGGTCGAACATTCATATGAAGCAATGGGCCCGAAAGATTGTGTCACATGGCAGTTTGATGGATATCTGTATCAAAATTTTCTAACGTAGTCCGTATCGTAGAATTGTTTTGAGGATGTTACATAGGCAATCTTACGTCAACAAAGTTCACCATCGTGATCGAAGGAACTCTCACGTCAATACTTTAGTTAGAAAATAAAGTAAATTTGTTTTTAACTTTATCACAGTTTCTATTATTCTCTTTACTTTACTAGTTGCAAGTAGGGTTGTCAATTTTACCCGTTTAACCGGAACCGAATTGGAATCGGAACGGAAAACATTGGTTCCGGTTTCACATTTTTGAGAACCAATTAAAAAGAATCGAATCAGAACCGAACTGAAAATAATGGTTCCGGTTCTGTGTAGTTTAATATGGAACCGAAACCGGTAGGAACCGGAACCAATATATAAATATAAGTGTTAAAATTCTCATATTATAAAGATTGGACCCAATATACCTAAAATCGGAATCGGAATTGGAACCGGAACTGACATAAACTTTATAATCAGTTCCGGTTACAGTTCCATCCTTTTGCGAACTAGAACCGTTGAGGATTTTGTTTTAGTTTCACCATAGAACAAGGTAATTTATGTTTCAGTTGGTTTCATCCGAAACCAGGTTTCACCATAGCAAATGGTCACTATGGTTTCATTAAGTTTCGATCGGTTTCACCTGAACAAAACCTGGTACTTGCGACCATCAAAGAGGCAACATCTCACTAATTATTCTGTTTTGGCTGAAGCTTTGAACCATGGGACCACATGATCATAATATATTGAGGTTTGCGGTGTGGTGTATTCTACACCATAAAACAATCCCGTTGCCTCTCGATTCATACCGTTCTGTTAGTGAGCCACTTATTTCTTGGGCGATCCTAATTCCGTGTCGTCAATTCGGAAACCCTAACTTCAACAATATTTGTAAAATCCGATTATTTGCAAAATGTAAACTTGTATAGCAGTACATGTCGGATGTCGATCCGCACTCGGTGTGAGTTAGTGCAATAAGGAATTAAAAATGACAAATAATATACAGAGAAAAATGAGAATTGTGATAGAGATGAGAAGGGCGAGTCGATTTAAAAACAACATTCATTTGAGATTCAAAACACCAAAATATCAAAATCAACTTCATTAATCATCAAAGAGTGCGTACATAAATAAAAATAACAAAAATAAAGAAAGCATGTAAAGGGTTGAGAGATGAAGGGGTAAAGGAAAGAAACGCCCATTGAAATCTCAGAGCTAAGGGCACTACCGATCAAGAAGAGGATCGTCTAAGACTTTGATGAATGCTTCAATCAAAAAAGAAGTTTTGACAGAGAAGTATCACATGACCTTTAGAGCTAAGGCGTTACCGATCAAGAAGAGGATCGTCCAAATTTCATGGAATGATGCTCAATCATGGAATCTACATCGGATCTTACCAACCGACAAGGTAGATGTGAATTGGCAAATGTAAGATAATGTGCCCTAAGAAGCTCACATTTTCACTCGCCAAAAGGAGTCGGCCAAGTGAAGAGGCGATCGGCCTGAGAAATGTAGAGAGAGAAAGTGAGGGTTAAGATACGAGGTTAGAGATGAGACGTCCCTTCCATGTCCGTTAGAGAAAGAGAGAGAAACTAAGATTTCTAGAGAGAGGAGAAACCCTAGAGAGTAAAGAAGAGAGAAATATACCTTTGGAAACTTACCATTGGATCGGCCCAAGGAGATGAATGGAGATCGGAGATATCGAGTGGTATACGTCGACCCATAGGAATGTTCCAAGATCGGCCAATGATGGTCGGCCAAGATGATTCCAATTCTGGTTGGCGATTCTATCCGTGGCTTGTTTCATGATGATGATGAGAACACCAAAGGAGGTCGCAAGTGGCTTGGAGATTGCAGTAATGTGGGGGCTGGTTCTTGTTAAGAGATGGTTGTTGGTTTGGCCAGCAACTGTACAAGACCGACTGGCCAAGGGAGGGAGGTAACTCGTGAACACACTGGTAGCAGCAAAGAGGACTGTTCCTCACCGGAAATGAGTGGCAACTTGCAGGCGAAGAATAACAGCCAATGAATGAGAGCACCGTGATGGTGCTGGTGGTGAGAAGGACATAAAGAGGGCAGCACCGTTTGGTGCAAGGCCAGTGATGAAGTTGTTGGTGCTGCCAGTGGTTGCATGGGTGTGCAGGCGTGCACACCAGCAAGGGGAGAGGATGTAGTGGTGAAGATGGCCAACAACGATGTAGCAGGTGTGGCTTCTAGCAACAATTGAAGAGGGAGGTCATGATGTTGCTGATCTGGCGGCACTAGTAGGTGTGGATGCATGAAGAAACCATTAAGGAAGAGCAAGCTAGTGGGCGTTGTTGGTGTGAGGACAACATGTAGATGATGAGGAGCCTAACAGTGTTTGGAGGAGTTGCTGGAGGTGTACGCCAGTTAGAGGAAATGGGCAGCACGATGGTAAGCAAGGAGAAGGTAGAACGGCTTTGAATGGAGAATACCGGAGTTGTAGGTCTGCAACTCCGGTCAATGAAGTACCAAATTTGGAATCTTCATGGTGATCATACCAGAACACACCATGGAGCTCTAATAGAGAGAGGACAGCGATCTGGAACGGTTGTGATTGTGGTTTGGTGAGGGAGAAGGGGGTGACGGTGGTGAAGAGGATGGTCATGGGTTGCTGGTTTCCGACAAGGAGATGGTGGGGTAACGAACCTGCAAGTTGCAGGTCTTGAGAACCGTGGAAAGCAACAACAGTTGGTTGCTGGTTCAGTCCGACCGGTGGAATTTGCAGGGCAGTAAGCTGAGAGGATGAGCAGGGCTTGCTTGAAAGAGGTGGAAGAGATGGGATAGGTCTGCAACTCCGGTAATGGAGGTTGGAGCAGCAATGTGGTGGCTCCCATGGAAGCCACCGATTCTCAAACAATGGAGAATGGGGAGATGCAGATCTGCATGTAACCATCGGTGATGGTTCTTGGCACACCTGGAGAAGAAAGTGGTGGTGCTCACCATTGTTGACCGGGAAGAGTCCACCAAAGTTGCAGGTTCTTCACGGTGGTGGAGAACGAACCTGCATGTTCGTGAGGAGCATTGAGGGACATATCAATGGCTTTAAGCATGGCTGTTGCTCATGTCCAAGCCATGGACGGTGGTTGAGGCAGCGAGATGGAGACGGGAGGAGCCCGAAAATGAATTGCAATGTGTTGCTGCTCGGAGTTGAGAATAAGGAAGGAGGAGGTGCCATCAGGTCCATGGTGGTGAAAGAGATGATAGGGAGTAGACTTGGGCTCCTCCCTTGTTTTCCTTGTCGAAAGAGTTAGAAAAATTAGTGAGAGAGAGAGAGGAAGAGAACATGGATTAGATATAGTTTTAGGAGATTGGGTTAGTTAGAGAGTTGTCAAATGGAGATAGGTGGGATGGGTAAGTGAGTGACACGTGGGTAGGATAGAGGGAGAAGAGAGAGCATCGCATGGATAGTTATGGAAAGAGTGGAGAGAAGAGAGATATGGTAGACCGAATCTCCCTCATGGCTGAGGTGTCAATAATGAGTTGCCAAAAGGGTCTTGGATTGATAAAATCCAACGGTTATGAATAAAGGAAAAGGTGAATCGGTCCATGTGGGATTAGGATAGAGAATAGGTTGATGAGAGTCCTCGTGAGAGAAACATGGGAATTGAGAAGGGTGCCCACGTGAGTGAAGGGATGAGGAAGATTTGGTCACACTTACCATTTCTCCTTCATCTCTTTAGATTGGGCTTTGGGCTTCTTCAAGACCATGGGCCTAAGTGAGATGGTTGTGGTTATGGGCTTCCAATTTGTTTATGGACTATTAGACCATTTTGTGGATCACTAATGCCATGAGGGTCCTTTAAGACCATTCGATGAAATGAGGTGGTGGTTGGTCCAAGAAATGGTGTCAAGCCATGGGTTATAGATAGACCGTGGCCCACTAATGGATAGGCCATAGGATAGTAGACTTTTTGGTCAATACTGAGCATGTCACATGTCAGCCGATAGGCCACTAGGATAATGGGTGATGAGAGAGTGGATGGCCAAGACTTTGGGTGACTCATTGGGTTGAACCGAGATTGGCGAACCATCAGATCTAGAAAGATCCAACGGTTCGATGGATGATCTAATAGTCTGATGAAGGATCTAACGGTGAGATGAGATGATCTAAGGGTTAGATGTTAAGAGTCTAAAGAGATAGAGAGAGATAAGAGAAAATAATATAAAATAAAGGCAAAAGAATTGACGAAGGGTCTTGAACCATGATCTTCAATATAGTCTTCAATCGGCTTTACCTATAGCTTAAGCCGTCATTTTATATCATTTGGTGCGGCTTTGAATCACTTTGGCCCGTCTTTTGGTCTTCAGCTTTGCCTCTCTTAGTTCTTTAGCTGGCTCTACGATCCTCTGACTTTGCCCGTATTTGGCTTCTATCTTCTTGTCTTAGCCTGTTGGCTCTTTAAGCTTTGATATTAGGCTTTTATAGTTGATTATGGGTCTACAAGTCTCAAGAATAACCCGATCGGATTTCCTGCAAGAGAAAAGCGCGTAATGAGACTTGATCAAAACGGCTTCATACCTAGACTTTCAGAAATGTGTTTAATACATACAAATATATCATTTCATCTAGAAAAGTGTGTTCTACGCAATGGAAGAGACTCTTACGAAGAAAAGTAGATAAATAGGAAAGTTTTACGTAAGAGAGTGCGATAACGCTAAAGGATAATAGCTTAAAATAAATACTTTTAAACGAATATCACCCCTAAATACAACTACATTACCAACCCTCTGAAAGTTATCTAAAGTGTTTTTTTCGATAAAAGCAATATATCTTTCCTACCCTCTTAGAAATCATTTTTTGCAATTAACACCGTTAATATGGTCTTCGAACTTACCTTAAAGGACAAAGACCTTCCTCAAAACACTACCCTAATAACATGTAGATGTGTAGCCAAAGAGCGAAAGATAGTAATCTCTCTCGTGACTTCGATTCTTTGCAACGCTGACTTCAAAGTTCATGTTTTCCTCTCTCTCTCTTTCTGTTATGACTTCAATTCTTTGCAACACCAACTTCAAAGTTCATGCTCTCTCTCTCTCATGATTTCAATTCTTTGCAACACAGACATCATCTTATAAGTCAAAGTGATAGAAAGGAAACTAAAAAGGGAGCTCTGTCTTGAGTCCAAATCAAGAGATAAAATATACTAATTTAAAAAAAAATGCTAAAGAAATTATAATTAAATTTTTTCCTATGCCCTCAATTTCATGGCCAAAAATGTTCTTGTGACCGAACATGTTACTGATGCCTAGCCCAAGAAATCTCTTCCGTTTGGAATAGCCAATTCTGAGCAAACTCTTGAGAAGGAGTACGTTAATTAAATTATATTAGCCAGTCCATTCACATAAATCTTTTTTTCTTGCTGGCAGATTCTAAAGAAAAGTGATTGTGAGAGAACTAAAACAATAATAAAGGTCATTAACGAGATCTTTTACAATTTTAAAGATGGAATATCAGAAAATCATGATAGGTGGCTCTAATTGTTATGATGTGTTTTTTTTTAAAGATTGGGGCATACTTGGAAAAGAAAGTTCCATCTTCAATAACCTCCTAGATTCCTGCTTCACTTTTGTGTATCATTATGGATCTGAACATTTTATTTTTATTTTTGAACATAAAATTTGTAAAAATTGTTATATATCTGGGCTCAGTGATACATGAGGACATTTTAGGAACAAAGTTCAAGAAATCCCTTTAATTGGCATTGTATGATATGAGGTGAAGCTTAGAAGATATTCTTGGATCAGTCATGTGAACTTAGTGGGCATCCTAAGAGTAAGACAGGCACATTTTTTTGGACAATGATTTGTCAAAGTATTGTGAACTTTTGTACTTGCTTCAGATACTAAAATTTTCCATTTGTGTTCTACTTTCTATGTTAGGTTCTTTGAATTCTGATTACCAATTATCATCAACAGGATCACTCAACTCACCAAAGGACTTTGTTTGCAGGTCACCTATGACCAGCCACTTGAGATTTAGTCATTAGTGAAGTCTAAGAAGAAGAACAAACTGAAAAATGTGGACTGAAGTCCAAGAAGAAGAACAAGAAGACGAAAGCGTGAACCGAATTTTCAGAAAACAGAAAAGGAAGAAGAATAAAAAGAAATAAAACGTGGACTGAAATTCAAACCAAAAAAAAGAGTTGCAGAAAAACGTGAAGAGCATAAACAAAAAATAGAATAAAAAAGAATAAGAAAAACGGAGGTACAGATACGTGAAGAACGTAAAAGTAAAAACAGAAAACAGGGTCCCCACTCCCTTTTGAAGACGAGAATTAAAAAAACTAGGGTTGTTTTTTTATAATATAGCTTGTAAAACACGTGTGGGCCAAAAAATTACACATATTATTATGTTAATATTTTAATTTTCTATTTAAGTTGTAAAACTCATGTGCGCCAACAAAAAACAGTGGAGGCGTTGTCGAGGTGTAAGCCTCAATCCATGAGGCCTTGCTGAGGCGTACGCCTCCACTGCTTTTCCGCCTCTTTGAAGCACCTCAGGGCATTTTTTAAGGGCTTCGCCCTGAGCCGTACGCCTCATACGCCTTTAAAAACACTGCTTAGTGTGACTTATTAAATTCTAGAGGATCAGATTTAAATGCCAGCAACTGTATAGTTGTTGCATGAATTTTCATAGATTTACCTATGCAGGCATGTGTCAGTGTTTGACATGGATGCATGGTTTCAGACTGTGATCTTTGGATGAACCACCATGCTGACACATTCTGACAGTTAACGATTATATAAGAGATAGCATTCTTCTATAAAATGAGTTCATAAAATCATAAAATCATAAAATAGGAAAAAGGAAAAATGGCTCTAGAGCAGCAGAAATGCAGAGAAAACATACATATACTATGTGGCGTAAATTACTAACAGACGAGAAAAAATATCATTTGTCCCAGTAACTCCATCGATATGTGTAAAATGCATTTCTTACATTAAATACAAAGCAGAAACTTCTAAGAAGATGGGAGTTCACTAGTGCACTAAGTTAACTATTCATTGGATATATTAATGAATCTCATACCTCAAGCATGCTACTCTGGCATTATTTTAGTGATCAACAATTACATAGGACTATAGGAGTTCATGCTTGGTTAACTTTTAATACAATGCCATATTTTCCAGTTAACATTAACAATCATTTGAAGTATTTAGTATGACGAGCATAGCAAGTCCATTAGGATTTCATTCTTGGTTTTTGTGCACCATTTTATCTATCTATTATCTATACTAAAGCTCGGCACTGCTGAGGTGGCGCTCCCTCCAACTTTTTTTCCACATGTTTTCCAATAATACCCTCTATAAGTCCTTCATTCATTGTTCAACCTTTTTTTTTTCTTTTTTTTTTAATAACCTCCATAAGTCCCTCATTCATCATTCTTTAAGATCTCCTCTAATAAACGTCTCTCTTATTTTCCTAAAATAAATGTCTATTTCTTATTTTAATATAATGCTAATTTTCACAAATCATTCATTCCTCAAATAAACGTCCCTTCTTTATATTATCTTCCTTAATTTAATATAAAAAGAATTTTCATAAATTCTTAATCACTCAAATGAATTTGTCTTCCATATATTCTCTCTTAAAATAAATGTATCTTACTTATTTTAATATAAAGAAAATAGATAGTTTCTATCCTAAAAAAATAAAATGTTTCGTCTTTATTTTTATTCTCTCAATGAATTTCCTTATTTCCAAAAGTCTTTTCCCTTTCCGAAACGCCTCTCCATTTGCCCAATAAAGACGTTGAGAAAAGAAAGAGTTTTATTTACTACTAAAATTAGAGATTTTTGGAGGTGGAAAGGAGAGGAATAGATGGGAGAGAAATAGAGGGGAGACATGAATACGACCAAGCAAATTCCATAACAATCAATCCGCCATGGGTCTCTCTCTCTCTCTCTCTCTCTCTCTATATATATATATATATATATATATAGATATAACGTTTCTTTTATCAATTTGAGTTTTTGTTTGGGTATTTATCTATGTTTGTGTTTGTTGATCCAATTGATTTTTCTCTGTGTTTTATGAATCTGCAGGTAAAGTTCACTGATCTTTGGATTGAACCAGGAAGGTTAGAGCCAAGTCCAAAGGTCGCAAAGCAAGACAAGAAAAAGAAGTCCAAAGCCCCTTTTCCCACATTTAATTGCATGTTAGCACGTGCTCTTTTTTAGACATATGTACTAGATTTTTGTTAGTTGCAATAGCAATATATGGTCTATGGTTTAATTTGATGATGTTGATGATGAGTCCCCATGAAATGGACGGACTAGATTCAATCACTACAGTAATCATAATATCTGATTAATTAAGTGTGTAGTGTAGCCTGTGGAAATGGTAATTCTCATTTTTTTGTTTTTTTTTGTTTACTTGAGAAACAGATCTTGATTAGAGATGGGTGGATCTCTACTCATCAGACAGGCCCGGGCCCATTGCCACATGTATATTACTTTGCTGAGGTCTTTCAATTACTTATTTCGGATTCGCTGCTCTCATTGGAGAGTTGTTTTGAGTAATGCGTTTTTAGAAAAACAATTGCTTACATCATTATCAAAGGTGTGTGGGCTTAAAAAAATATCGAAGGTATGGATTACCATTAGTTTCCAAAATTAAATGTTGCACCTGTACATATCATAGTGCCACAATCGCATTCTGTCATTTCTCGAAACCTCATCTTTATAAATCCATGGAAAGATTCTCTTTCTGATATGACCTTAAGATCCCTAAAATTTTCCTTGAAATATTTTTCTTTTACTTTACAAATCTTATTCTCTCCAATTCTCCTTAAAATCCCTTACTTCTTTATCAAAATCTCCCTCTTTCACTACAACCAAAGAGAACGTGGCCAGCTATAATATTTCTATGCGTTTAGTTATTTATATTTTTTTTTTCAAGAGATTGATTTGTTTGGAATATAGGCTTCTTATCTTTGTTCAAGGCCTATGGTTGATCATCAAACGGTTGGCCAAATCTATGTTACATTTTTTTAAGAGATAGGTTTGTTGAAGGGACAAACATGAATATTAAAATTATGATTAATGGTCTTAATTTGGGCATTTATATGACAGGAATCGAATAAAATATCAAAATAGTGGAAGGCAAGGTCGGTAATTGAAGGAAAAAACTGGGCCATTCGGGAAGAAGTGGTATTTCACTTCGAGGGACATGCGTAGCGAATGAAAACATAAAAAAAATTCTCCCAAAAAAAAAAAATACCAAAAGCTAGTGGTTAACCAATTAGATAACATTGTGAGTGGCCGGTGTTCCAAGCCCTTCAATAGGCCCAATACTTAATGTTCAATGAAACTTAATGCGTGAACCATGAGAACTCACATGCAAGCAATAAAGAGATTTCTCACATAACCATAAATGATAGGATAAAGTTTGTCAAAAGCTCATATAGATAGTCAATATTACACATGCTAATCGTAGATGGTATAAAAGCTATTGCATATTAAAACTTTTGTGCTTAGCAAGGAAAGAAAATTTATTACAAAGAGAAGCCGTAGATTTTTCTTATATATTTGTTTACATATAGAGATTAGTAAAACTCTGAAAGAAGCTTTGGTCATGCTACAAAGCCTGGAATAGGTAAACCCATAATATTTAGGGTTGTTATAAGGTTAGGTGATCGATGGTTTGACTCAAACAAGCACTGTGGAGCCCATATAGGAGAGCCCCTATGGCTGATATTGGGTGAGGATGATCTCCTCATAACTGAGATCATCGTCCAAGAAAATCGATCAGACCATTCCGAAGTTTCTAACCCCACCAATTTGCACTACATAAAATGAACGACTCATAATGAAGAGCACATTGGTGGGGTCAGAAAATTCAGAGTGGCCTGATATTTTTGGAGAATGATCTTAATGGTGAGGAGATCATCCTCACCCAAAATCAGCCCTAGGGGCTCACCTATGTGAGAGCCACAACGGTCGTTTGAGTCAAAAGCCAGTGGACACTATAATTATATATCCTAATATATTGTACAATTGCTCTAGGTGTGACATGACTGGATGTTTGATCCATCGCTAGGTGGACATACTTACATACCAAAAATTAGTATGATTTTCTAAACGTTCGGTTGATTTTTAATCAGGGAATTTGAGCATTATTTGGGGTTCTTTGTGTTCCAAAGGTTCAGAATCACTAATCTGAATATGTAGGTCCAACTTTCTACAATTATGCCCGATGTGATATCTTGGGAAGAGTCTCCTCTCCAATCTTACGTTTAAGTCTACTTAATTTTTTTCGCTAAAAATTCTCCAATATTCTCCTCATTCATCACAACATCTAAATCTTAATAATATCTCCTTAATTTTTTTCTTGAAAAACATATTGTTTCGTATTAATGAAATATTTTTTTTTTCATTTTATAAGTATCAAATAAAGAAATGATTATGCATTAAACAAAAAAAATCATATAAATTTTTTTTTTAAACTATGCCCGTGTTTAGCATGGCCTATTGATTCCTAGTTATCTATACTAAAGCTCGACCCTGCTGAGGTGGCGCTTTCTCCAGCTTTTTAGTTTATCCCAAAAATACCCCTACACAAAATATCTCTCTTTCCAATCCCTCCCCTCTCTTTAATTTCTTTATTAATTCTCAAATTCTCTCCCATCTCCAATTAATTCCGAAACGTATTTTCTCTTTCCAATCCTACGACTCCCCATCTCCTTATTTCATTCATTAATTCCTAAATTTCTAACCGATGCATTAAGAAATCTATTTTGGTTTGTTTCCAAAATCAATGCTTTAATTATGACCGTTGTCTCTTCCTAAACAATGCATTAAGAAAATCAATGTGATTTGTTTCCATAACCGATGCATTAAGAAATACATTTTGATTTGTTTCCAAAACCAATGCATTAATTTCGACCGTTCTCTCTTCGTAACCGATGCATTAAGAAAATCAATGTGGTTTGTTTCCATAACCGATGCATTACAAAATTTAAAGGTTTCCATACGCAAAGATATTCTGATTTTTAGAATTCTATTTTGGTTGCTTTCTATAACCGCATCATTAAGAAATATAATTAAAATTTTCATATGGAAAGGTAACCTCCATATGAAAATTCTCATGCCTTTCCCTCTCCCTCTATCTTATAAAAATTTAAATCTCTCCCTCTTTCTTTTGGTTGATGAGTTCCATTTTTTAGGCAACTCAAATGGTTTTCCGTCAATCTTTTCTCTCTTTCATTAAAAAATATATAGATTTTTTTTTCCAATTGAATATATTGATTATGTATATTCTGATATGGCTATATTTTTTCAGGTTTATTCAAGCTCTTGAGACAAACATTTGATTTGTTGAAACTAAAAATAACCAATCTCTGCAATGATCCCCTGTCAGCGGTTCAGCACGACTACAAAAAGGTAAATATTATGATAGCCATTCGAAATCCTGATAAAAAAATGTGTTAGAGATCTCCCCAAGGAGCAGGTATGCATATTTTTCTTCTTCTTTTTCCTCTTCTTTATTCATATTTTTTCCCCAAGGAGAAGTGAGGTCAGACCAAAGGCATGAAAATGGTGCTTGAGGCATGCCCGTCATGAGTTTACATGTTTTTTTAAATTTGTTTTGAAATGTTTCTAGGCATTTTTTTTCAACACTTCGCTCGCACACATCTCATTTCTCACCCGTTTGGAAACAGTGTTTGTAAGAATAAGGGATGTGATGATGCAAAGTTTTGGCTACATGAATACACAGTATTCTAGATCTATTTTAGAAGAGGGGAGCGTACTACAGTTATTTTGATGAACGAAGATCACCTCATCTTTAAATGGAAATGAAGAGGATGATCGAAGCCATTGATTCAGTCGAAGGTCGAGTTTGCATGGAGTTGCTCGATTTATTCGGAGAGCGAGCAATCGTTAAATGAGGAAGCCGTCAATGCATGCTTGGTAAGAGAAATGACATGTTAGCCACCACTACACGTCCCTACAATAAGAATTTTGGTTGGCGTTCTTCAGGTTCCAACATAAAAATCAGCTTGATTTGTGATCTCTATCCATTGAATCTAGAACTCAAAAAGAAGAAATCCAATATAAAGATGTTACCAAATGAAAATGCTCGAATCCTACAGCTAGCTCGATATCACTAATTAGGCTGATTTGTGGCATCAACGGGTGGACCAATCATTCATGAGTTAATGTTGTAGATCATTATATACAAAATTATATAAAGTTGTAATTTTACATGTATCAATTATATAACTATACTTTAATCATATCCTAACGCTCTATCCTATTATAGACCATTAATGGTCATCTAGAAGCACAATATCGTGATATAAGTGACATAGGTGGCGGGTCTCACAAGTCGCAATTATCATGATCTAAAGCAAGAGCGAGGAGCCATGTGATCAGATCACGATTATTTAATATATAACATGTATAACTTTTTTTTTCACACAACTTCATATTTTATTAAGGTATATATTTCAGTTATAGTAAATTTATTTAAATAAAAGTAGATAAGTGACCAAATTGAATGGTTTAAATGTTAAATGTTGATTTCGGTTTAACTAGCCAGTACAAATGAGGTTAATGATTGAAAGTGGTTAATTTTTTAATAAAATTCATGGTTAATGTTCACTCATATCAATTGAACTGACCAGTCCGATATGGTTCTCAAACATTGGTTTCTATCATCGCCAACATAGACCTCTACTCAGCAAATGCACTTCATACATCAATAATTCTACTGCAAATCATAAAATAACTCACAGAGGGGATTGGTTAACAAAAAGAGTCTTAAGTGATTTCACATTTGGAATAAAACAGGATTCGCTCTAAATGCCTACATCACAAAAAGCTAACAAATACAACTATTCTCACAAGAATTTCTTATATTGATTTAATTTATATTATTTTTTATTTTTGTTTTTCTTTGCTTAACAAAATAAGGCATTGTTATTTATACCCGTGCTTTAGCACGGGTGTTGATTACTAGTATAATTATTATTTGGAGAGACAAATAAGATTAGATTGTATTTTTCTGATATGTTCTGCTTGACTATAAAAAGTGTGGTGTTTGGACTAAATAGGTGATGTCGTCGGCGCATTTTCCATTTCTACTGGACATGGTGCAAATACACTGAAAAAGGTTTCTTCAATCAGGTTGCTGCATACACCATCTGGTGTACAAAATATTTTATCATATCCACTAAGGAAAAGGGTGAGTTCATTTCTTCCCCGCGTTATATGCATGCATGTGTGCATGAGTTTATGTGAAGATGTACATGTATGTCTCATTTTAGTGCACATTTGAGTACTTGTGCATCTCTTGTCAATGAATTCTGTACTTTCTTGCTTATCCATGTCTCTGTCTTTCAGGGGCAGTTGAACACTGATGAAGGGATGCGTGATTATGGATGTCTGTTAATCTCTACATCTTATTTTGAAAGGAAAACAATTGCAAACTTTCAAAGGGAAATGGAAAGTGTGACTGAAATCAATAGGGATGTAGGTTTCTGGGTTGGGTTTGGCCCAGAGGGGCCATGGGAGAGCTTTCGGTCATTGCTACCACTGTCAGTTGTTCCCAAAACATTGAAAGAAAACTTCATTGCATTGGAAGTTGTCATGAGGAATGGCAAGAAACATGCAATCTTCAGGGGTCTTGCAACAGTTGTGAATGATTCGAATGTTAAATTGGATCTGTCTGTATCTCCTGTGTCTATGCTCCCTAGTAATACTCTTTCAACTTCAGAAACAAGCTGTAATAATGTTGTGGTAGAAGAGGTCTTTGAGAACCAACGATATCAACCAATTTCTGGTTGGGGAACCAAGTGGCCTGGTTTTCGTGGTTATGATCCAGGGCGCTGGAGTACAAGGGACTTCTCATATTCATCCAAGGTGAGAGTAACCACAGATATACAATTTCCATCATCATTAGTTTAATATTATTCTTGAATATCTAATGATCGCATATGAACTTACCTTCTGCTTGCTTTATTTTAAGGATTTTTTGGAGCCTCCCCTCCCTCCTAGATGGCAATGGACATCTACCTGGACTGTCGATAAGTCCCAGTTTGTGGACATTGATGGTTGGGCATATGGACCTGATTATCAGAGCTTAAAATGGCCTCCCAACTTCTTCAAAATCATGCACAAAAACATCTCTTGATTATGTCCGCCGTAGACGTTGGATTCATACAAGACAGCAGTTAACTGCAGAAAACAGTAATAGAAGGAAAAATGTTGTAACTGTCATAAGTCCAGGATCTTCAGCTGTTTTACCTTGGAGAAGTATGGCAAGGGATTCTGATCTGTGTTTACAAGTTCGTCCTTATGTTGAATCTCCTGAGCCCCCATACTCTTGGGGTCATACAGTTGCTGTTGGTTCTGGCTATGCCTGTCAGAATGATCAATCCTTTATCGATCAGGGTTCACTTTCTCGACAAAATATCATGCATTCTGGAAATGCATTTCCTACTTGTACTTTTAAGTTCAATCAGCTTGAGAAGAAGGATATTCTTTTGCATTGTAATCCCAGCATTGGCAGTAAACGATATTTCTGGCTCAGCGTTGGCACAGATGCCTCAGTTCTTCAGACTGAACTAAATTCACCTGTTTATGATTGGAAAATATCTATCAATTCTCCTTTCAAGTTGGAGAATAGACTTCCTTGTCCAGCAGAATTTACAATCTGGGAAATAGTGTTGAGAGACAACATGGTATTATCTCATCTCGCGGGAGTGTACATGTTTATTCAGCAGATGTGCGAAAACCTATTTATCTTACATTGTTTGTTCAAGGTGGCTGGGTTTTGGAAAAGGTAACAGAGAATTTAGTCTTTAATGTGCAAGTAACTACTCTTTAAAGCTCATCATGGAAACTGTTGTTATTAATATTTCCTGCATTCTTGTTTTTCAGCAGGATCCTATTCTGATTTTGGATCTTTCTTCTCTTAGCCATGTCTCATTCTTTTGGATGGTTCACCAACAAAGTAATAGGTTTGTGGACAAATTTCCTCTTCATGTAGCAGTGTGCTATCTTTCTACAATATGCAAGTACCTAATTTCTTACTAAACAAATAAATTGTGAACTAATTAGGACTTATGAAAGTTTTCTTCTTATAAGTTGAATTTGATTCTTCTAATTATTCCAGGACTCCAACTCATACATGTTTCTTACATGGTTGTTCAAGGGAAAAAATGTAAAATCCCATTGAACCTTAGTTTGTAGATCTTTTTTTAAATAAGGACGAATAACATCTGATGACAAAAAAATATACAATTTTATCCAACAAAATATGTCCTTTACACAGGAATTTATAAAACCACTTATTCCTTCACATTACTATAACAGTAATATCTTTTTGAACTAGAGAAGAAAAACTGTTTTTGTTACAGAAAGGTTTATACGCAGGTAGAAAGACTTCTTTGATCCTACTAAAAGTTCTGTATTCTAATCCTTTTTTATATTAATAAACTATCTAAACCTAAATACAGAATTCTGTTTTTCCACTTCCCTATTGGTTTAATCTAATCTATGAGCCTTACGGTTTGTTTAGTAGCATGTCTTGTTCATTAACATGAGATTCATTTAATTGTTAGTTTGCAATGATTGTAAACGTAAATATGTGATTATTTTGCTTTAAATACTTGCACTGAATCATAGAACACATGCATGAATTCGAAATCAGAGTATACAATTATTCCCATGTTTTTAATCTAGAAAAATCCGACAGCTGGCAGGTCCTCATATCCTGGACCCCTAGTATCTTAATAATAACACAGCATGAACATCTGCTGAATTTCAGCTTATCTAGGACGCACGATGTGAGGATTTCCTTGGGAAGTGTTTTAAATTGTTAATGCAATGAGTGTGTTGAATCAATTCCAAAATGGATCCTCACACTGCAGCTCTAGCTAACAACATGTTGCTGGTCCAAGGGGATGGCCATGGAAAGCACTTAGCATTGTGCCGTGGCTGCACATGGCTTGCTGCTGGAGGACAGCAGGAAAACAAGGCTGCTCTGAATCAAACTGGGTGGTGTAGACTGTGTAGTCTAACTTCTCATAGCTTGACCTCTTGAGAGCCCAGTTGCCAAGTCGTATGGCCCCATCCACCATCAGTACTGCTGCTCATGCCAACAGTGCTGCATGACACTGTTGCCACAGCCCATGGCCATGGATGCCATACAGCCTGCATGGCTGTGGAAACAGCCAAACAGCTGTGAGACTGTTTTAGTGTGATGATTCAAATTTTGTTTAAAAAGAATTAAATAATGAATTCTATACCTGAACCTATGAATGTATTCCATGCTTATTGTTTTCAATAATTCAGTTTTGCTGGATCATTCACAATCATTGTTTTAAAAATCCCATCTTGAGGCCTTTGAAGCTTAAACCTTGAGGTAAGGCACAAAGCTATGGCCTTGAGGCTTAAGCCTCAAGTGGTTTATAAAAGGCTTGCACCTCACCTAGTTGAGGCTTAAGCCTTGAAGCAGGAGGCAAATTCAAGGCTTAAGTCATGACTATGCAGGAAAATACACATGCCAAACATATAATAGTTAATTTTTACTTTTCCCTTCCTTTTCCAAAAATACCCTACCCATTTATCTTCTATGCAAAAACAACCCTAATGAAGATGATTAGACATCTTCTTCCGCTTGTTTATACTAGTAAATATCATATACATGGACTAAGAGTAGAAGACGTTCAGTTCTGTAGAAAGAGGAGAGAGATGAGAGAAGATGGAGAAGATGGGTTATGTGTGTTAACTCTACACACACCCCAATAAATTTTATTTATATTAGTAAGTGCGGGCCCTTACATAAGTGAGAAAATAAAAACATAAAGACTAAACAATATATAATAACAAAGACTTTCCTTCAACACTCTCCTTCAAGTTGAGGCATATATATCAATTATGCCCAACTTGCTCGAGCACTTAGTAAACAGAGCTGATGCAACACCTTTCGTGAGAATATCTGCTAGCTGATCAGATGTAGGAACGAAGGGTGTGCAGATCCCTCCCGATGTCACATTTTCATGAATAAAGTGACGGTCCCCATTCGTTTGACTGCCCCACTAAAGCGCTTGAACCACGCTCTCGGTGACTGCTTCAAGCCATACAAAGTTTTCTGAAGCTTGCATACTTTCCGTTCATCCCCAGAAAGTTGAAAGCCAAGAAGGGGTCAGGGGGCAGCATATACACTTCTTCCTTCAGATTCCCATGAAGGAAAGCATTCTTGACGTCGAGCTGAAATAGTAGCCAAGACTGATTTGCGGCAAGGGAAAGAATAACCCTCACGGAATTGAGCTTAGCTACAAGGGCAAATGTCTCCTTGTAGTCTATCCCGCGATGGCTATCGGAAGACTAGATTCAGTCTTAATCCGCGCTCAATATCAAAATAGTAAAAGATAAATAATTAAAACGAAAAAATCATCGATCGAATCTCCCGAAGCATTCCCGAATAAATCATCTTAGAACACTGACTAAACCCGCAATCAGTAGATGATGTGGCTTTCTCACTCTTATCCTTTCCCTATTTGTGATATTATTAGGATGGGCATTGGAGGACTAGATTGAGTCTTAATCCGCGTTCAATATCAAAATATTAAAAATAAAAGATTAAAACGAAAAAATCATCGATTGAATCTCCCGAAGCCATCGCGAATATATCATCACCATATATATAAAATTGACTCAACCTGCAATCAGTAGATGATGTTGCTTTGCCACTCTTATCCATTCCCTGTTTGTTAGATTATTGCGATGGCTACCGGAAGACTAGATTGAGTCTTAATCCGTGTTCAATATCAAAATAGTAAAAGATACATGATTAAAACGAAAAAATCATCGATCGAATCTCCCGAAGTCTTCCCGAATAAAACATCATCTTAGAAGACTGACTCAACCCACAATCAGTAGATGATGTTGCTTTCTCACTCTTATCATTTCCCTGTTTGTGATGTTATTGGGATTGGCATCGGAGGACTAGATTGAGTCTTAATCCACGTTCAATCACAAAATATTAAAAAATAAAAGATTAAAACGAAAAAATCATCAATCGAATCTCCCGAAGCCTTCGCGAATATAGCATCACCTTATAAAACTGACTCAACCCGCGATCAGTAGATGATGTTGCTTTGCCACTCTTATCCATTCCATGTTTCTGAAATTATTGCGATGGCTATCAGAAAACTAGATTGAGTCTTAATCCGCGTTCAATATCAAAATAGTAAAAGATATATGATCAAAACGAAAAAATCATCGATCGAATCTCCCGAAGCCTTCGCGAATAAATCATCATCTTAGAACACTGACTCAATCCGCAATCAGTAGATGATGTTGCTTTCTCACTCTTATCCTTTCCCAGTTTGTGATATTATTGGGATGAGCATCGGAGGACTAGATTGAGTCTTAATCCGCGTTCAATCTCAAAATATTAAAAAATAACAGATTAAAACGAAAAAATCATCGATCGAATCTCCCGAAGCCTTCGCGAATATATCATCACCTTATAACACTGTCTCAACCCGCAATCAGTAGATGATGTTGCTTTACCACTCTTATCCATTCCCTGTTTGTGAGATTATTGCGATGGCTTTCGGAAGACTAGATTGATTCTTAATCCGCGTTCAATATCAAAATAGTAAAAGATAAATGATTAAAATGAAAATATCATCGATCGAATCTCCCGAAGCCTTCACAAATAAATCATCATCTTAGAAAACTGACTCAACCTGCAATCAGTACATGATGTTGCTTTGCCACTCTTATCTATTCCCTGTTTGTGAGATTATTGCGATGGCTATCGGAAGACTAGATTGAGTCTTAATCCACGTTCAATATAAAAATAGTAAAAGATAAATGATTAAAATGAAAAAATCATCGATCGAATCTCTCGAAGCCTTCCCGAATAAATCATCATCTTAGAACACTGACTCAACCCGCAATCAGTAGATGATGTTGCTTTCTCACTTTTATCCTTTCCCTATTTGTGATATTAATGGGATGGGCATCGGAGGACTTGAATGAGTCTTAATCAGCGTTCAATCTCAAAATATTAAAAAATAAAAGATTACAACAAAAAAATCATCGATCGAATCTCCCTAAGCCTTCGCGAATATATCATCACCTTATAAAACTTACTCAACCCGCAATCAATAGATGATGTTGCTTTGCCACTCTTATCCATTCCATGTTTGTGAGATTATTGCGATGGCTATCAGAAGACTAGATTCAGTCTTAATCCGCGCTCAATATCAAAATAGTAAAAAAGATAAATGATTAAAATGAAAATATTATCGATCGAATCTGTCGAAGCCTTCACAAATAAATCATTATCTTAGAAAACTGACTCAACCAGCAATCAGGAGATGATGTTGCTTTGCTACTCTTATCCATTCCCGGTTTGTGAGATTATTGCGATGGCTATCGGAAGACTAGATTCAGTCTTAATTCGCGTTCAATATCAAAATAGTAAAAGATAAATGATTAAAACGAAAAAATTATCGATTGAATCTCCCGAAGCATTCCCGAATAAATCATCTTAGAACACTGACTAAACCTGCAATCAGTAGATGATGGGGCTTTCTCACTCTTATCATTTCCCTATTTGTGATATTATTAGGATGGGCATTGGAAGACTAGATTGAGTCTTAATCCGCATTCAATATCGTAATATTAAAAAATAAAAGATAAAAACGAAAAAATCATCGATCGAATCTCCCGAAGCCTTCGCAAATATATCATCACCTTATAAAACTGACTTAACCCACAATCAGTAGATGATGTTGCTTTGCCACTCTTATCCATTCCCTGTTTGTGAGATTATTGCGATGGCTACCGGAAGACTAGATTGAGTCTTAATCCGCGTTCAATATCAAAATAGTAAAAGATAAATGATTAAAATGAAAAAATCATCGATCGAATCTCCCGAAGCCTTCCCGAGTAAATCATCTTAGAACACTGACTCAACCCGCAATCAGTAGATGATGTTGCTTTCTCACTCTTATCCTTTCCCTGTTTGTGATATTATTGGGATTGACATCGGAGGACTAGATTGAGTCTTAATCCGCGTTCTATCACAAAATATTAAAAAATAAAAGATTAAAACGAAAAAATGATCAATCGTATCTCCTGAAGCCTTCGCGAATATATCATCACCTTATAAAACTTACTCAACCCAAAATCAGTAGATGATGTTGCTTTGCCACTCTTATCCATTCCCTGTTTGTAAGATTATTGCAATGGCTATTGGAAGACTAGATTGAGTCTTAATCCGCATTCAATATCAAAATAGTACAAGATAAATGATTAAAACGAAAAAATCATCGATCGAATCTCCCGAAGCCTTCCCAATAAATCATCTTAGAACACTGACTCAACCCGCAATCAGTAGATGATGTGGCTTTCTCACTGTTATCATTTCCTTATTTGTGATATTAATGGGATGGGTATCGGAGGACTAGATTGAGTCTTAATCCGCGTTCAATATCAAAATATTAAAAAATAAAAGATTAAAACAAAAAAATCATCGATCGAATCTCCCTAAGCCTTCACGAATATATCATTACCTTATAAAACTTACTCAACCTGCAATCAGTAGATGATGTTGCTTTGCCACTCTTATCCATTCCATGTTTGTGAGATCATTGCGATGGCTATCAGAAGACTAGATTGAGTCTTAATCCGCGCTCAATATCAAAATAGTAAAAGATAAATGATTAAAATGAAAATATCATCGATCGAATCTCTCGAAGCCTTCACAAATAAATCATCATCTTAGAAAACCGACACAACCTGCAATCATAGATGATGTTGCTTTGCAAGTCTTATCCATTCCCCGTTTGAAAGATTATTGTGATGGTTATCGGAAGACTAAATTGAGTCTTATTCCGCGTTCAATATCAAAATAGTAGAAGTTAAATGATTAAAACGAAAAAATCAACGATCGAATCTCCCGAAGCCCTCACAAATAAATCATCATCTTAGAAACTGACTCAACCCGCAATCAGTATATGATGATGCTTTGCCACTCATATGTCTTATCCATTCCCTGTCTGTGTGATTATTGTTATAGCTATCGGAGGACTAGATTGAATCTAAATCTATAATCAATATCAAAATAGTAATAACAAAAAGATTAAAAAAAAAAATCATCAATCGAATCTCTCGAAGCCTTCGCGAATAAATCATCTTCGAAAACTAACTCAACCTGCAATCAGTAGATGATGTTGCTTTGCCACTCTAATCCATTCCCTGTTTGTGAGATTATTGCGATGGCTATCGGAAGACTAGATAGAGTCTTAATCCGCATTCAATATCAAAATAGTAAAAGATAAATGAATAAAACAAAAAAATCATCGATCGAATCTCCCGAAGCCTTCCCAATTAAATCATCGTAGAATATTGACTCAACCTGTAATTAGTAGATGGTGTGGCTTTCTCACTCTTATCCTTTCCCTGTTTGTGATATTATTGGGATGGGCATCGGAGGACTAGATTGAGTCTTAATCCACGTTCAATATCAAAATATTAAAAAATAAAAGATTAATACGAAAAAATCATCGATCGAATCTCCCTAAGCCATCACCTTATAAAACTGACTCAACCCGCAATCAGTAGATGATGTTGCTTTGCCACTCTTATCCATTCCCTGTTTGTGAGATTATTGCGATGGCTATCGTAAGACTAGATTGAGTCTTAATCCGTGTTCAATGTCAAAATAGTAAAAGATAAATGAATAAAACGAAAAAATAATCGATCGAATCTCCCGGAGCCTTCCCGATTAAATTATCTTAGAACCTTGACTCAACCCGCAATCAGTAGATGTTGCTTTCTCACTCTTATCCTTTCCCTGTTTGTGATATTATTGGGATGGGCATCGGAGGACTAGATTGAGTCTTAATCCGCGTACAATCTCAAAATATTAAAAAATAAAAGATTAAAACGAAAAAATCATCGATTGAATTTCCCGAAGCCTTCAAAAATAAATCGTCATCTTAGAAAACTGACTCTACCCGCAATCAGTATATGATGTTGCTTTGCCACTCATATGTCTTATCCATTCCCAGTTTGTGAGATTACTGTGATGGCTATCGGAGGACAAGATTGAGTCTTAATCCGCGATCAATATCAAAATATTAATAAATAAAAGATTAAAACAAAAAAATCATCAATCGAATCTCTCGAAGCCGTCGCGAATAAATCAACTTCGAAAACTGACAACCCACAATCAGTAAATGATATTGGTTTGCCATTCTTATCCATTCCCTGTTTGTCAGATTATTGCGATGGCTATCGTAAGACTAGATTGAGTCTAAATCCGCATTCAATATCAAAATAGTAAAAGATAAATGATTAAAATGAAAAAATCATCAATCGAATCTCCCGAAGCCTTCCCGAATATATCACCTTATAAAACTGTCTCAACCCGCAATCAGAAGATGATGTTGCTTTGCCACTCTTATCCATTCCCTGTTTGTGAGAATATTGCGATGGCTATCGGAAGACTAAATTGAGTCTTAATCCGCGTTCAATATCAAGATAGTAAAAGATAAAAGATTAAAAAGAAAATATCATCGATCGAATCTCCCAAAGCCTTCACAAATAAATCATCTTAGAAAACTGACTCAACCTGCAATCAGTACATGATGTCTCTTTTCCACTCTTATCCATTCTCTGTTTGTGAGATTATTGCGATGGCTATCGGAAGACTAGATTGAGTCTTAAAACGGGTTCAATATCAAAATAGTAAAAGATAAATGATTAAAATGAAAATATAATCGAACGAATCTCTTGAAACCTTTACAAATAAATCATCATCTTAGAAAACTGACTCAACCTGCAATCAGTAGGTGATGTTGCTTTGCCACGCTTATCCTTTCCCTGTATATGATATTATTGGGATGGGCATCGGAGGACTAGATTGAGTCTTAATCCGCGTTCAAAATCAAAATATTAAAAAATAAAAGATTAAAACGAAAAAATCATCGATCGAATCTCCTGAAGGCTTCGCGAATATATCAACACCTTATGAAACTAACTCAACCTGCAATCAGTAGATGATGTTGCTTTGCCCTCTTATCCATTCCATGTTTGAGAGATTATTGCGATGGCTATCGAAGACTAGATTGAGTCTTAATCCGCATTCAATATCAAAATAGTAAAAGATAAATGATTAAAAAGAAAATATCATCGATCGAATCTCCCGAAGCCTTCACAAATAAATCATCTTAGAAAACTGACTCGACCTGCAATCAGTAGATGATGTTGCTTTGCCCCTCTTATCAATTCTATGTTTGTGAGATTATTGAGATGGCTATCAAAGACTAGATTGAGTCTTAATCCGCGTTTAATATCAAAATATTAAAAAATAAAAGATTAAAACGAAAAAATCATTAATCGAATCTCCCCAATCCTTCACAAATAAATCATCATCTAAGAAAACTGACTCGACCTGCAATCAGTAGATGATGTTGCTTTGCCACTCTTATCCATTCCATGTTTGTGAGATTATCGCGATGGCTATCAGAAGACTAGATTGAGTCTTAATCCGCGTTCAATATCAAAGTATTAATAACAAAAAGATTAAAAAAAAAACATCAATCGAATCTCTCGAAGCTTTCGCGAATAAATCATCTTCGAAAACTAACTCAACCTGCAATCAGTAGATGATGTTGCTTTGCCACTCTTATCCATTCCATGTTTGTGAGATTATCGCGATGGCTATCGGAAGACTAGATTGAGTCTTAATCCGCGTTCAATATCAAAATATTAATAACAAAAAGATTAAAAAAAAAAATCATCAATCGAATCTCTCGAAGCCTTCGCGAATAAATCATCTTCGAAAACTAACTCAACCTGCAATCAGTAAATGATGTTGTTTTGCCACTTTTATCCATTCCCTGTTTGTGAGATTATTGCGATGGCTATCGGAAGACTAGATTGAGTCTTAATCCGCGTTCAATATCAAAATAGTAAAAGATAAATGATTAAAACGAAAAAATCATCGATCGAATCTCCTGAAGCCTTCCCAATTAAATCATCGTAGAATATTGACTCAACCCGCAATCAGTAGATAGTGTGGCTTTCTCACTCTTATCCTTTCCTTGTTTGTGATATTATTGGGATGGGCATCGGAGGACTAGATTGAGTCTTAATCCGTGTTCAATATCAAAATATTAAAAAATAAAAGATTAAAACGAAAAAATCATCTATCGAATCTCCGGAAGCCTTCGCAAATATATCATCACCTTATAAAACTGACTCAACCCGCAATCAGTAGATGATGTTGCTTTACCACTTTTATCCATTCCATGTTTTTGAGATTATTGCGATGGCTATCGAATGACTAGATTGAGTCTTAATCCGCATTCAATATCAAAATAGTAAAAGATAAATGATTAAAACAAAAAAATCATCGATCGAATCTCCCGAAGCCTTCCCGAATAAATCATCTGAGAACACCGACTCAACCCGCAATCAGTAGATGATGTGGCTTTCTCACTCTGATCCTTTCCCTGTTTGTGATATAATTGGAATGACCATCGGAGGACTAGATTGAGTCTTAATCCGCGTTCAATATCAAAATATTAAAAAATAAAAGATTAAAATGAAAAAATCATCAATCGAATCTCTCGAAGCCTTCACAAATAAATCATCATCTTAGAAAACTGACTCAACCTGAAATCAGTAGATGATGTTGCTTTGCCACTCTTATCCATTCCCTGTTTGTGAGATTATTGCGATGGCTTTCGGAAGACTAGATTGAGTCTTATCAAAATACTAAAAGATAAATGATTAAAATGAAAATATCATCGATCAAATCACTCGAAGCCTTCACAAATAAATCATCTTAGAAAACTGACTCAACCTACAATCAGTAGATGATGTTGCTTTGCCACTCTTATCCATTCCCTGTTTGTCAAATTATTGTGATGGCTATCGGAAGACTAGATTGAGTCAAAATCCGCGTTTAATATCACAATTGTAAAAGATAAATAATTAAAATAAAAATATCATCGATCGAATCTCTCGAAGCCTTTACAAATAAATCATCTTAGAAAACTGACTCAACCTGCAATCAGTAGATGATGTTGCTTTGCCACTCTTATCCATTCCCTGTTTGTGAGATTATTGTGATGGCTATCGGAGGACTAGATTGAATCTTAATCCGCGATCAAAATCAAAATATTAATAAATAAAAGATTAAAACAAAAAAATCATCAATCGAATCTCTCGAAGCCTTCGCGAATAAATCATCTAAGAAAACTGACTCAACCTGCAATCAGTAGATGATGTTGCTTTAACACTACTATCCATTCCCTGTTTGTGAGATTATTGCGATGGCTATCGGAAGACTTAATTGAGTCTTAATCCGCGTTCAATATCAAAATAGTAAAAGATAAATGATTAAAACAAAAAATCATCGATCGAATTTCTCGAAGCCTATCCGAATAAATCATCATCTTAGAACACTGACTCAACCAGCAATCAATAGATGATGTGGCTTTCTCACTCTTATCCTTTCCCTGTTTTGATATTATTGGGATGGGCATCGGAGGACTAGATTGAGTCTTAATCCGCGTTCAATATCAAAATATTAAAAAACAAAAGATTAAAACGAAAAAATCATCGATCGAATCTCCCTAAGCCTTCGCGAACATATCATCACCTTATAAAACTGACTCAACCCGCAATCAGTAGATGATGTTGCTTTGCCACTCTTATCCATTCCATGTTTTTGAGATTATTGCGATGGCTATCGGAAGACTAGATTGAGTCTTAATCCGCGCTCAATATCAAAATAGTAAAAGATAAATGATTAAAGCAAAAATATCATCTCTCGAATCTCTCGAAGCCTTCACAAATAAATCATCATCTTAGAAAATTGACTCAACCTGCAAGCAGTAGATGATGTTGCTTTGCCACTCCTATCCGTTCCCTGTTTGTCAAATTATTGCGATAGCTATCGAAAGACTAGATTGAGTCTTAATCAGCGTTGAATATCAAAATAGTAAAAGATAAATGATTGAAACAAAAAAATCATTGATCGAATCTCCCGAAGCCTTCCAAATAAATCATCATCTTAGAAAACTGACTCAACCCGCAATCAGTTGATGATGTTACTTTGCCACTCTTATCCATTCCTTGTTTGTGAGATTATTGTGATGCCTACCGAAAGACTCGATCAAGTCTCAATATTAAAATAGTTGAAGATAAATGATTAAAATGAAAAAATCATCGATATAATCTCCCGAACCCTTTATGAATAAATCATCTTAGAAAATTGACTAATCCCGCAATCAGTAGATGATGTTGCTTTGCCACTCCTATGCATTCCATGTTTGTGAGATTATTGTGATGGCTATCGGAGAACTAGATTGAGTATTAATATACGTTCGATATCAAAATATTAAAAGATAAACGATTAGAACGAAAAAATCATCGATCGAATCTCCCGAAGCCTTCATGAATAAATCATCTTATAAAACTGACTCAACCAGCAATCAGCAGATGATGTTCCTTTGTCACTGTTATCCATTCCCTGGTTGTGAGATTATTGTGATGGCTATCAGAAGACTAGATTAATTCCTTAATTCGTGTTCAATATCAAAATAATAAAAGATAAACGATTAACACGAGAAAATCATCAATCGAATCTCCCGAAGCCTTCACGAATAAATTATGAACTTCAAAAACTGACTCAACCTCGCAATCAGTAGATGATTTTGCTTTCCCACTCTTATCCATTCCCTGTTTGTGAGATTATTGTGATGGCTATCGGAGGACTAGACTGAGTTTTAATTGACTCTTATCAACTCATTGATCATTGGATACTAAAGAATTGCTCACCGTTATCTCCATTGTTCATACTCTTGATGGACAACTATGATGTGTCATGAGACTCATTTTATAAAGTAACACATCTCAAGTAGAAAATATAATAAGAAACTTAAGATATCAAAGATTGAAGTGAATGAAACTCCGCGCTATCAAAATCGACTGTGGAATCAGACCTCCGTTGCAGACAACCATTGCTTCTCTCTCTAACGTCGCCTCTCTGGCTCTCTTTCTCTCTCTCTCTCTCTGAAGTTTGAAGACACTTTCTATTATGTTGCTCTTTAGGTTTGTCATCTAATCTTGATGCACCAACGTTATATCTTGAAATAATAAACATCTCTTTAACAAATGGCGCTCTCTCTCGCTCTCTTAATAGAGGTTCCCTCACACTCTCTCGAGCCACTTTTTATTCTTGGTTCTTGATTTTGTCCTCCAATCTGGACGCGCCCACATTGAAATAATAAAACCTCGACACAATATCTTTTCTCTCTTTCTCTAATTAGGCTGAGTTTCGATTTCTAGGTAGGCGCAGCTAAGGGGATTAGGTGGCCAAACATCCAAACCACTGTATTTATAGGTTCTGGTTCTAGGTAACATTGGTACCCAAATTGGAACCAATTTGCTTACACCCATATCCTATGGTAGGGTGTTAATGGGCCAAGCCAAGCCCAGACTGAGATAACTAGACTCAGGCACGGCCCAACCTAGCCTAGCCATTGTGGGCTCAACATTTTAGGACTAAGGATGGCCCATTATACTCAAAACTAAGCATAGAACAATTGGCAACAGAGCAAGAAACATAGAGTGAGTGGGCAACCATCATAGAGAGAACGGAATCTTGCATAGCAAACTCACGTTCATTTTGCATACCATTCTAGTATCTCTATTGCTTTGCCATTCTTTGGAAAAAAAAATAACTGTTCGCTACCATATGGAACATACGAATGTTGAAAATAAGCAAAATGACAAAAGCATATATTGTTATATGGTTCCTCCCATTAATATTATTGGTAGAACAAACTTCAACCACATCCGAATGATCCACACAACATTTAATTTTTACCTAAGAGACCCAAACACCTGAATCACTCTCATGACTCCACTATAAGAGAGAACATAAGCCCTTACTTCCTTTGCAATATATGAACGCAAAGAGCTTGAAAGAGTGTGGTTGTGACAATCATAACCTCAGATCGATTGTGTTGGACTTGGATATAAATTGATAAGAACCAATGACAGAACAGAGATCAGAGCTAATTCTTTTAAAGCAGAAAGAAATTGAGACAAGAAGAAAGAAAAGAATGCATGCAATCTTAAACCAACTCCTCAATAATCTACCAAAGAATTACTAACATAAAAAATAAAAAATAAAAAATAAAAAACAAACAATCACGAGTACTTATCAGAATAACATAATGGGATAAAACCAAGGAAGAAAAATCAAATCGTTAAGAGAAATGCCATGGAAAAGAACATAATAATACCTCTTTGCCGGCCTAAGCATATTAGCAGAAGCACCCATGGACTTATCCTCGTCCGAGAAAGTCTTTGAGGACATGCAGAATTACCTACTATCTGCTCTATCTTCTTAAACCAAGGCCAATGGCTGACTGACATACCACTGCTAGTCATCCGCTACCGCTCCACCTTATACCTCTTCTTCAAATCATCCACCTTGTTCTTGCACTGCTCCACACTCTAACCAGACTTCTGCTTGTTGCACCGCTAACTCACAAGTGTCACCACCTCCTCCCAATCTCTCCCCCCGATATTCCCTCGATTAAGCTGAACATAATTCTCCATGTACGAATCAAGAAGGCAACCGATAGCCGAATTGCTCCACTCCTCTTGATCCTTCCTGTAATCTCCTCTGTACCCTACCCTGTACTCTCCACCGGAGGTGTGAATACCACCGACCTTCGATTTCTTGTAATAGTAAGAGGTCCCTCCATCACTGAACTCATCGCGATCCTTGCACTTCTCGGGCCGAGAATTAGCCCTAGATTTGTTAGGATAGGACTCGTCGTCAGCGGCGAAGGGGTTTGCATCGTCCTCGGTAGCGAAGGGGTTCACGTCGTGAAAGGGAGGAGGGCACTTGTTGTCGGTCTGAGAACAGAAACCGGCGTCGCTGTAGTCGTCTTCTTCATCTCCGGCTATGGCGCCACCGACTATCTTAGGGCTTCCATCACCGACGATGCTGTTAAGGGGAAGGGATGTGGTGGTGGTGGGTGGGAGTGGATGGGCGACACCTTGGTTGCGAAGCGATGAGGATTGAAGGTGTGGTGGTGGTGAGGGATTGGCCATCGTCTCCGAGAAGGGCGAAGTCGTCGTCGCAGGAGGCCATATGGGGGACGGAGATTTTTTTGCGGAGTTTGGGTTAGGGTTTACGAACCAGGGAGACGGAAGACGCTAAACATTTTTACTTGGGCAAACTCTCCTAAGTCCGTTCTTTACTTTCTATTTTTCTTTTTTTTTCTTTTTTACTTTACCGGGGAAAAAAGTAAACCTTCGCTCACGCCCTGATATGAGCGAAGCCGATCACAGCACAAGATTAGATCCACGTGGCACACTCTTAGTAGACGCTGACTGTATTGATGTTTGGCCAATATCTAGGGTGGACTTATAACCCAAAAATGAACCTGATCAGTGATTTCTAAGCGTTGGATTGAAGCCATTTTCATGGGTTGATTTTAACCGTATGTATTTGAGCATTATTGAGCGTTATTTGGGTGCAAAGATCCAATGGTTGTAAATCACTTATCAGGCTGATTTTTGGTTTGCAGGTCCACCTAGTGATTATCCAAACATCCATACGGTCAGCACCCTCTAAGAATGCACCACGTGGCTCATACTACAATTTTCTTCTGTGAATGCGGCAGCTGATGTCAATATACGTTGGAAAGCAATTAACGAAAGGGTCGGGCTCCATTGACAGATATAAAATGACAGGTACAGGGACACGATATAAGCCACGTGGCACACCGTTTCAGGACTCTGACCGTATCCTATCACATGGTGGACCTACAAACCAAACATCAGCCTGATTAGTGATTTATTAGTGTTGCACCTTTGTACCTCAAATACTGCTCAAATTCCCACAGTTGAGATCAGCCCATGAAAATAACTCCAATCCACGAATCAGGCTGATTTTTGGTTTGTAGGTCCACCATGGGATAGGACAAACATCCATACGGTTAGAGTCCTATAACAGTGTGCCACGTGGCATACATTGTGTCCCTGCCATTTTAGATCGGTCAACGGAGCCCGACCCTTAACGAAATAATACGATTTTCTTCTCCTTGTCTCCCTCGGAGATAGGTGGGAATATGAAAAACTGAGGTTAGGGTCGTATAAGATCACTGGCCTATAAATGAAAAATAGGTGCATGTGTCACATGTACAAATGTTGGGAGAAGTGACACAATCAACAGTTTCCAACCAAATTGATTAAATTTGGCTCGAATGGTGAGAATCTCAATCTTAATGGCCCTTAACTAAACATCAACCCCATTCTTTCAAAGTGGAATTTCTTGTATTAAAAACAAATAAAAAGAAACAAAACGATCACCTCCTCACGTCTTTTCTTCTCCACTTCAATTTCAAAACAATATATATCTAAACAAAACAAAAAAAGAAGCATAAAAATTCAAACTTAAAAAGCACTGGAATTAAAATAAACAAAAAATAGTAATCAAACAAATTGTTCTCCCAACCTTTCAATGATCCGATCTACACGGCAAGAACAATTAGCACAAATGATTAAATCCTTCGTACACGCTGTATAATGCATTATAAAAAATCATTGATTTTCATAATGAAGTAAAAAAAAATTAAAACTTTATAAAAAAGAGATTTCAGTTAAAAAAAATGTAAACATTAACTAACCAGAACAGAGATTATGCAAATTACCGTTAGACATTCTCAATATAGGGAGAGACGTTTTGGAAATAGGGAGATATCGGAGGAAGAGACGTAGGGTTACTGGTAATAGAAGAGAGGAAAACAAAGAGATATGCCTAGCTTCATTAGGAATAGCAGCAATTTCAAATTAAGGACCTTGAAAGGGAGAGAGTGTTGAAGGATCTTATGAAGAACGTCGGGTTGTGCTTCGTCCACCATGGAAGAAGCTTTCAAGGAAGATGAAGAAGAAGAAGGAAGCGAAAGTTCTTCTACAGCTGACAGTGCGTTTGGATTCTTGGAGCCTTTTCAATTTGTTAATTGAGATATGTATTGGTATATGGAAAGACATATAGGTAGATGGAGAGACATTTGTGGAATCGGAGAGACGTGGGTAGAGCTATTTTAGTTGAAAATGTCAATTATAAAGGAGAGAAAAGTGGAAAGGATATTTTCGAAAAAAACATTGGAAAAAAGATGGAGAGAGCGCCACCTCAGCAGTGCTGAACTTTAGTATAGATAATAGACTAGTGTTATTGGCCCGTGCTAAAGCACGGGGTAAGAAATTAAAAGGAATTTCTTTGTAAACAAAGAAATTCATAAGAAAATAAAAAATAAAAACTTTCATTATAACTATATAAAAATTAAAATTGGACCCCTTGCATATAAAAAATACCTACAAATTTAACACTATGCTCTAAATATATTTAGTAAAAAAATCTCCAAAAAATATCTAGAATAATTATGTTACCACGTCCTTTAAAACGGTAATATAATTACGTAAGACTAAAATGTGTTATTGGCGACTTCAAAAATAAGATCTTTAAGATAAAAAAAAAAAATACTACAATAATATACAATAAGCAAGACATCCTTATTAGTTTACAATTTTACATTATAATTCTTAACTAATACGGCCATATACATCAAATTGATCTTAAAAAAAAATTTAATATTTTTTTATCCATATTCATACGTCCATTCGTTCTTAAGAGTGTTCCTCGTAGCCGAGAGCAAAAATTGTCCCAATTTCTTTTTCTTTGGCTTGATGTACAACTTCTCAAAGCTCCGGGTCTTCAAAAAATATATTCACCTGCACTTCTGAAATTCTGATAAGTGATCATGCTACAAAGGATCAGCTGATCGCATTATTCTATCTTCATTTGTTGCCTACCAAGCTCTATCAGTTCAAGCGGGTGCTAAAGAACTCGATAATTGCTGTTAAGAATAATAGATTTGTGTCGATTCATCAGGCTATTTTCAATCTGTTATATACATATAAAATTAGAAATTTATTTATTTTAGGTGGATAAAAAAAATTGATCTAAATAGGCTCCCATTAATCTGAAAAAAATATAGATAAAAAAATAAAAAGAAAATAAAAATTCAAAGGAGAAGTGGAGGAGACATGCCTGTAATTTTTGTGGAGAGTTTTGTAAAGATCACTGATGTTTTCTCCATCCATGTATAATTTTTGTCTAATTAAACAGAAAAAGAAAAAAAATAATGAAAAAATAATCTAAAAAAGAGAAAAAATATACAATGAGGCAAAAAAAATACATGGTCAATAAGTTGATTAGCCCGCATCAATGTAGAGAAATTTTTTGCTCCTGCGTCTTTTGCTAGGAGACGTTTTAGCCATTGGACAATGGAGGGAGAGATTTTATAAGGAAAGCAGATACATTTTAGAAGTTTTAGGTAAAAAAAGCATAGATCGACGTTTTAGGAAAGCGTAGAGATGTTTTAAGGAGAGTTTTAGGAAGTTTTAAGAAAATAAATAGACATTTTAAGAATGAAAGACATTTTAATAAACAAAATAGACGTTTTAAGAGATGAGATAGACGTTTTGGATAGTATGTAACGGTTTTGGAATAATATACACTTAATGTAACCAATTCAATTTTGATATAGTCATTAATTGTATTAATGCAGGAATGAAGAATAGATGATAGAAAATTCGGTGTCGATGACATGACACTCTGTATGAGGAGATTGCCATGTCAACTTGATGTAGAGGAGAGAGAGGGACGCTGCCCACTTCTCTGTTATAGTATAGATATATAGATACCCCACAATGAAAAACAAATGCTCTAAATCCAACGGGAATAAATCGTCAAGCAAGCTAAAATGTGCTATAGACCACCCTCACAAGTTTGGCTTAATCTAAAGATAGCATGATCTAAACACAATCAACGATTAGTTCAAGCCGGTTGTGATAGATTTCTAACATAAAGCTAATAATCTATCATTCCCAGCCCTGCAAAAACACACCCGCAAACAGTCCAATCTCTCCAACCATTTGGGGTATTTACTCTGTTCCTTGCAATTTATCAAAGAGCCAGCCAGAGACTCCGGTGAGTTGGTCGTCGGTGATGGGTGACCAACTCACCAGAGTCTCACGGCCAGCCGTCCACCACGGCTGTTTGATTGGGGTTAGGGTGTGACCCAAACCCACTTGTTCTAAGGTTGAAAAAGGGGTAGTTTTGTCCTTATAAAAAATGTTAGTCAATTTGGGTCAACAACAGTCAACGTATAGTGGACTGGGCCATGGGTGTATGTCAAAAATTCCCAATAAAATATAAAGTATTTAAAATTTTCTAAAAACATTATTTTTTACAATTTTTTTCAAGTTAAAAATAGTTTTTTCCAATAATTCGAAATAATGTGTATAATATGCATTTAACATGGCTACAGTTCCTTGTAAAATATACAAATTTTATCAAATATTTAAATAATACTGCAGTATAATACATTTAGTTAAAAATATGCCAAATACATGTATTTAATGGTAAATTGTTAACTAGGGTCCAAAGTTCCCAACCACAGTTTCCAAGTTAGACCTATTCCTGCCTTTTCACAACAGGGAAGGCCAAGATCTCAATGATCCCACGTTTTTGTGCTGCTATGTCAATTGTTAATTCTATGCATTTTAAAGAGCTTTGGCATGTTTGGCTTCGTGGATGTGTTGTCCTTATGGAGGATAAGACGGGACACATGCAGATTTTTGTTTTCCTAGCAGTGGGGGAACAGTGGATGGGAAAAGGCATGTTCACAAGTTGGTATTTAAGAGCGTTTACTTGCATTTACAAGATGGAATAGGCACCAAGGACTTGTGTTTTCACTTGTGTCCTGGCCGTGGATTTCACGAATCCAACGCTGGTTTTGCTATTGAAGAAGTGAAAAAAAAATGAATGACAGCTCAGCACTATCAACCACCTTTGGATTATCAGAATCCACGACTGAGGACACAAGTGAAAAGACAAGTTCCCAAGAAATTTTCTACTTCATTTCACAATTTTCTCATTTTCCATTATTATTGGTATCCCTTGAAGTTCTTGATCATTGCAAACAATGAAAAAAATCACAGATAATGATTCATCTTCACTGATAGAACACCATTGGCTTTCGCGATAAGCCTCACATTTTTCCGTCTTTCTGTGATATATATAAGAACATCCATGCATACCACTAGACCCAACAACGAAACTACTAGTACAAACAATCGAATGGCAACCCCCATGATCAAACCCTTGTGTTATTGAGTGTGGTTTAATCCATGGTTTAAAAAATGGCTGTTATAATGAAAATAATGGCCGTTATAACGGAAACAGACCTCCCCTGTTACGTTACACATCGTTTAACGTTCAGAAAATAACAGACGTTATTTTTGTTATAACGATCTTTTGTTTAAAATAAAGGCCATTATAACGAAAATAACAGCCACTATTTTATGCAAAAATGTGTTAAAAAGGGCCCGATATTTCAGTTATAAATTTTACTCAAAATTTGAATTTTAGATTCGTTATTTTCCATTGTTTCCTTATAATCCATTTTTCCCATTTTTGCCCCTATGCATTACAATCCGTTGTAACGGAAAAAGGGCAACGCCCCCCAGTCCGTTATAACAGCCCCTTTTAAACCTTTGTTTAATCTATTAGAGAATAAAGTAAGACCAATCTCAAATATATTGACCCAGTCTCAAACCCCTATGAAGAATAGCTCATAGTTTAGAACAATCATCAGCACTAAAGTTTTCTTCTCGCCAAATTGAAGAAAAACAAATGTTGGGGAATTTGGATTTAATTGAGTCCCATTTACAATTAAGCACGAATGACCCATGAAAAATTGCCCTCCTCGAAGGCCTTGATTGCAGGCTCCGAGTCAAATTCAATCCATACATTAAGCCATCCATGTTGCAAAGTTGTCGTTGCTCCATCCACAATAGCATTGCATTCCGCAATGTAAATGGTAACAATCCCAAGACTCGCAATACGAACACCCATAGAAATACTCTAATAGTCTCTAAAGTGAACTCCCAAGCCGCCTCTACCTGGATTACCTTCTGATGCACCATCACAATTGATTTTGATAAACCACACAAGAGGAGGGCCATCTGCAAGGAAGGATTCTAGGTGCTTTCTGACGAATAGTACATAGTCCAAACTTACAAATAGTAGGGAGGTCAGAAGTTCGGCTTTGTGAATATTGTTTGGATTTCATCACACCTTCTTTGACGCTATTGACAATCCACTTCATCATCTGTTCCCCCTTGGCTCTTCCATTATCAAACAAAACTGTATTTCGAGTTCTCCAAATGGCAGCCGAGTAATAAGTAACTCCAGCTCTCAAAAGTATAATAAGAAGTGGACTGCACTTGTTACTAATTGTTGTAAGATCATACCAGTCCATAATTGACTCGGACATAAGGAATAACTCCAATTACCCTTTCCAAATCAGCTGGGCAAAGGAACATTCGAAAAATAGGTGATGATGAGATTCAATATTAGCTTTACATGAACCACACTAGGAAGCTATCTTAAATCCCCTCCGTTGGAGTGCATCATCCGTTGGAAGAGCTTTATGAAAGATTTTCCATGCCATTCCACCAAACCGAGGATGAATGTTTGAATTCCAGATCAATTTGTGCTAATTGAAGCTCGGTTTAATACTTCGTATAGTATGAAAGGCCAATTTAACTGTTAACTCCCATTGGTGGTTGGTTTCCAAATGCAATAATCTGCTTAGTGAAGAATCAGCCCTTGAAGATAAGGGGATATGCCAGCTCTATTGAATACCATCAACACTGATGGAGGGATGTTCCATTGTCCATTGGATTGAAGCGAGCTCAGTCAGGAACCGTTAGTTCCGGTTCTAGCCACCTTAGGAATTGAACCAGAACTGACTCGTTGACACCCCTTGTTGCCAGTACTGAGTTTTATGTTTGGCCGAGTTTAACCGGAGCTTATAGCTTATAACTTATAGCTATGGGTAAGAAAGGATGAATTAATATTTAGTCATTTAAAAAAGTTATGACATGATTAAAAGGATATTTCTTTCATTTGAAAATTATAATTAATTAAACATTTAGTGGGTCATTTAGAATTTGTATTGAATGAATAGAAGGGCATTTTAGGTATTTGAAGAGTTTCATTTAAGTTTTAGAAACTGCTTCATGCATAAGCTCTAAGCTATAAACTGAATTTCAATGGCTTTTGCTTAACTCGGAAAAATTGGCTTATAACTCGGAAAACAACTTTTCATAAGCTATGAGCAGGTATAAGCTGACTTTTTGCTCATTTTAAGCCTTGGATTTGTATGAAAGTCTTTTTCTGTTTGAATTTTCTTTCAGAAATTTAACTTTCAAACTTTTTTCGTAGTTTTTGATCATCAAGAATAGTTTTGATATAAAGATTTTCAATTATATAGTTTACATTTTTTGTTAATATCATATATATTAATATATTAAATATAAAAAAGGCCTTATACAAAGTTTTCGCCTTAGGCCTCAACTTGTATCGAGACGCCCTGGTGATATAATGGTTGGGTTATATAAAAAAGGCCTTATAACGGGTGAGCCTAAATATCACATTTTTCGGACCCACTAACAACATGGATGTTTAGCCCACCCCTTGTTGGATATACAAATAAAAAATCAACCTAATTGGATGGTTATCTCTAGCCATAGCCGTTGGATTCAAGCATGTTTTTTTGGGTAGTAAATCCAATGGCTAGAAATAAGTAAGCAAGCTGATTTTTATTGTGTTTATCCACCAATAGGTGGGCTGAATATCCACGCAATTATTGGGCCCAAAAAATGATCTATATAGGGCAACGAGACTTCTTGGAGTACTGCAACATGAGGCCTCTGCATCTAAATTTTTTTTCCATAGTTTATGATTATCAAGCATAGTTGTTTAATAAAGATTTTCTATTATATAGAAAGTTAAAGTCCTTAATTATTAAGGGAATTTTTGACATACCCCCCATGTTATCTTTAAAATTTAACATACCGCCCAACCCCCCCCCCCCCCCCCCCCCCAAAAAAAAAATTTGAAAAAGCTAACATACCCCCCTATGACTCGGTCCACTGTCATTTGACTAGTGTTGACTCGAGTTGACTACCTAATTTTGTATTAAAGGACGAAAGTGCTCTTGTCTTCAACCTTGCAACAAGGGTTTGGGTTTAGGCCAAAACCCATACCCCAAATCAAACATGAAAAGAGGAGATTAAAAATAAAAATTAAAACCCGTGTTGGTAAACTTGAGTTTTTTTATTTTTATTTTTTGGTTTTTTGATGAATTAAACAAATATTGAGAAGAAAAAACTCCAAAAAAAAAAAAAAAAACTCATGAAGGAAGGAGATTTCTTTTTATGGATTTTATTGTAGAATGAAATTTTAAAATTGAGAGAACCCATCTTTCCAAAATCCACATCTCAAAAGTTTAAAATATAAATTGCTTTGTCTTGTTTTTAACTTTTGTTAATGAAAATTTTAAAACTAAAATTGTATATATGTTTTATTTATTTTTTTAACCTTGGGTTTTAAATTATTGCCGGAGTGGCGGCCAGCCGGCCATGAGACTCCGGTGGGTTGGTCGCCGGTGATGGGCGGCCAATCCATTGGAATCTCTTGGTCGGTTGTGGTCAGCTGTCCACCACAACCGTTTGATTTGGGGTTTGGGTTTTGGCCCAAACCCTTGTTCCAAGGTTGAAGACAAGGGCATTTTTGCCATTTAATACAAAAGTTGGTAGTCAACTCGGGTCAACACTGGTCAAATGACAGTAGACCGAGGCATAGGGGGTATGTCAGCTTTTTCAAATTGTGGGGGGTATGTCAAATTTTAAAGATAACATGGGGGGGTATGTCAAAAATTCCCAATTATTAATACCATATTTCAAATCTTCAAGAAAAAATAATGGAATATAAAGGAAAATAACAGAAATAACATGTGTTTAGTTGTTATTTTTATTATAACGGAAAAATAACGGCCGCTATAACAAAAATAACGGCTGTTAATTTTTAGTATTTAAATGGTACATAATGTAATGGGGATGGTCCGAATCCATTATAACGGCCGTTATTTTCGTTGTAACGGCCATTTTTTAAAACATGGTTTTTTTTTTTTTTACTTTTTAATACTAGAGAGAAGAGGGGGCCTTTGCAACTCAAACGATTTTATTACTAGAGTAGTAGTAATCACCAGACTACTATATAGGGTGCATGTTGCCTATTTCGGTACAGCACCGATACATGACGCACTTCTCCATGGGTTGTCCGCACTCTGCGCAGCCCACCATCTCCGGGATGCTCTCGTTGTTCCCCGGGAGTATAAGGCGATTGCAGTGATGTGTGGGGCGAATCTGTTGCATGTACTTTTTGAGTGCCGGTATAAACTCTTCTTTATCCTTCACATTCTCCTTCCAATCATCATACTTCTCCAAGCCTGTTAGTATTGTTTCTTCTTTCCCTATTGCCATCTCCACCAATCCCTTACTGATCAATCCCCATCCTCGATCGCTTCCATCGAAGCTGAGCATCATCATGATCTCCTGCATTATCACATCGTTTTTGTCGCTCTTGTTGTTTCGCATCTTTGAGTACCACATGTTCTCTAGCTGGTCCCAGAAGAACGAGATCTTTGTCAGGTCTTTCCAGCAATGGCTAGCTTCTCCTCAGTGATGGTGGCGACGTTCTTCTGCACTCGCTCCTTTGGGTTGCTCTTCCCTACGTGTACACCATCTCTAATTGGATATTTGCTTTTCCTTGAAACTCTCGTGCCGTGGTGGTAAATTTCCTTATCCACTCTATATCTTCTCCTCCGTACAAGCAAATGAATTTTTCTTCACTCATCTGTTAGAAAAAAAAAAAAAAAAACCAACTCCATATATTAGATCAAGAAATGAGAGTAAATTGTTCACTCCTCGACATGTATGTATGCATGTAGCTAGGTATATATATGTGTACCCATTTTCGTATCTCTGGATCGATGAAACTGACCAATAACTCAAGCCTCCATGTCTCTTCCTTCCACAGGGCTTCCTCCCTCATGATATTTAAGGGGAAGTCCGGACTTTTCCATATCCAATCCATGTGGAAAGAGATTGGGCACACAACCTTCCCTTGTGGGTCCAACACCACCAGGAGAGGTGTCTTTGCAAAGCGCCAAACTTTCTTGATGTACTTTATGACTGCTGGATCCATCAATGCAAGGTGGTGCACACTATACCACGGCCTCATCATCTGCAAGGTCTCAAAATGCTTTTGCGTGGGTTCAGTCGATGAGGTCGATGTGTCCACGACTGGAAGCCACACGACCTCGTACTGACTCTCTGGCTTAGTCGGCTGGTGTCGGGACTCCCTGTACATCTGTTCGAGAATTGAAAGCTCGTCGACGGAGATGTCGAGATCCGACATGAGCAGTATCACAAGCTTCCTCCTCAGCACCTCAATGTCAACCTATCGGTGTCATATACAACATACCAAGAAAATTTAATTAGACTGTTGATGGTTTATGGTATTTTGACTTTCACATGCCAGGGGAAATAATATAATACTAGTGTTCTTAGCACGAGTACTCTGTGGTCTATAGAAAAAATGTAATAAAAAAATTAATACTCAAGCTTGTCCATCACAAATACATTCACATTTTGTGAAAATTAATACTGTCAAGCTTCTGCAAACAACAATGGTCTTCGCATTTTGCGTTTATGTGTTTCCCTCTCAGGTGGCTGAGGAGGTTTTCAACTAAAGATAAAATCGACGCTCTCGGTAGACTATTAATGGGTAGCTAGACTATTGGGTCATCGATGTGGGACGACGATGATGATGCTGATGAGATCGGGTAGCAAATCTCATCGGACTGTTCGAGAGGGCGGCCGTAGGTGAGGGCAAGGTCGTAGCCACCTCCATACGGGGTCGGATCGAACTCGTCGAATTCTTCCACCACTTCGTCGTCTCTTGAGTACGCCATAGCTTTTGGTTCTTTGATCTCGCTTTCTACCTGTGAAGGCGGAGTTTGAGAGACGTTGAGGGAGAAAAATGGAGATCTAAGGGTCTAATTTCTAGAAATGACCTAGATTTGTCAATAATAAGTGGAAGAGATGGAAGAGGTGGGAATGGAGGAGATGTTTCGATTAGGAAGTAAATTCATCGGGTGTGAAGGACACGTTTTAGAAAAGAGAAGGTCTAAAGGTGATATTTTTGGTTGTGAGGCTTATCATGAGGTATAGTGTCTATGGGTATTTATGGAATGGAAAAAAGATATAGAGAGAGAGCCACGTGGATGAGACACATTAGGTATAGTGTGTAGGGGTACTTATGAAAAAAAAAATAGATAGGGAGAGAGCCAAGTGTGTAGGGCCGGGCACTCCTAATTAATGGACCTACACAAAAAAATCAGCCTGATTTGTGATTTCTAGCCATTTGATTCAATCATTTATGGGCTTCATGAACATGCCCATGAATGGGTTCCAAGCCCATGATGGAGAAACACTCAAATCCAATGGCTAATAATCACCATTAAGGCTGATTTCGGTGTTTAGGTCCTCCAAGGGGTTGGGCGCCAGACATTCATATGGTCAGTGGGGCATAAAGAGCAGCATGCCACGTGGTATTTTTGGGGGAGTTAGTGAACTAGAGAGAGGTTATAGGGTTGAGAGCAAAAGTACCCGTTCCCTGGTGGAACAATCAAAGAGCGGTGCTAGATTGTCTTTTGCAGAAATCAACGCCCTTAGAACATTCATGTTGTCAATGTGGATTGTTTTGAAGAGGCGCTCAATGTGTCTCTCGTAATCTTCGATGTGTCTCATCTCACCTGCATCACACCATGATTTCTTGTCAGTTTTATACACGGAAACTAAATGAACGCTAAATTGGTGTTAGAGCCTCCATCACCGTTCATATCATGATGCTCCTTGTTTGTGCAATACATACTCACCTATGTGTTGATAACAAAGATCTAGTTGTTTTTTAAGCTGGCTATGTATGTTGCTAACTTTCTGAGTCAACCTTGAAAGTTCCGTAGCATCAGTGGTGGATGATATGTTCCTGAAACAAAACGAAGAGAGTAAGACATACAGCATTCAAGGCATGGCATGGCATGGCATGCATAACAATGAACAATGACATACTCATGACCCAAGTATATGAGAGTGATGATCTGGGATGAACATGCGACGACACTTCTGATGGTCCAATAGACGGCAGTAGGGATACAGGCCATGGTGGTGGACATGGCGGATGTGTCGGATGTAATGTACTGAGACGGAAGCTCCTTCAATTCTACAATGCACTTAATTACATCCAACATAGCCTTGATAGAGGTCTTGAGCGCATCAAACCGGGGTTTCAATGAATCACATTGCTCCAAGAAATTCGGTAATTGCTTAAGGAGTGCGACCGAGTTTGCCAGGTGGTTCGTCGGACATAGTTGGGCCCCGAGCTCCCCATAGTTCACGGCAAAAGCCGCAAAGACCAGCACCACCTTTGCATCCCATGAGTAGTTCGATAGTATGTTTAATAGTGTCAGAGTCGTCTCATGCACATCACCACACGAGCTCTTGGATGATAGCTGTTAATATATATTAACCAAAGTTAGCAATTCGGAATGCAGCAAAATTATAGTACGGGAAGTGTTCGAATAGAATTCGATCGGGATGTTTGTCATTTAAAAATGCGTTAAAAAATTTGGCTAAAATAATTTTAAAAATAAAATAAAACAAAAACAAAGTATTGAATACAGTGAATTTTCATGTTCAAAGCTAAATAATCCGGGAATAATTCGAGAATTACTAACTATGATATTAACTTCTATAAGCATATAAAATAATTGCAAGATTAAAAATAGACATATGATCGACATCGTTACATGTATCATTTACGATACATGTATCCATGAATCGTATAAGCATTCACTCGTGCGCTTCATTGGTTAACCTCGAAGGAAATTCTACGTATGGTATATGCCAATGCTTCAAGCATGCCAATGAAGTCCTTGGGGTGAATCTTGTCATCCACGGCATCCACATGTGCTTGTTTGGTGGCCTACATAAAATCACAAGTATATCAGCAAGCCATGCAGTTGTATTATCATATATAGTAAACAAAAAATGATGACGATGACACCACGACGACACGACGAAAGTTAGGCTAGAAATATACTTGCACAACACCATCTATGACAAGGGTGGCACATCTGATGAGGATGTCCTCGACGACATGGAGAAGGGGTTTGATATCAGCCTCCTGACCGTCGGGTTTGTGGATAGGCTGGATTTGCTTCATAACATCATTGTCGTCCAATGTCGGGAAGAGACGCGCGGTCTCTCAAAAACACCATTTCTGCGAATACAAAGATACAAGAAACTCGGATAGGGATACGAGAGGAGACGATAGCTTTGTGTGGTGCAATTAAGAGTCGCATGCTACATGCTTATATAATGATGGTCATATGGAATAAAGCCGTGTGAAACGGTGAATTCAATTAATTCCTTGCTTCTAACGTCGTCTAAAGCCCCTTGTACGTTAGGATAAGAGCTTGGCTTTGTGACCACGACTCATCTCTTTACAGTATCAAATCAATTTGTTGGTGTGTATAGATCCACCAAGGGTTGTGCCAAATATCCATGCGGTCACTGGGCCTTAAGAGTGTGCCACATGGCACATTTTTATGCGACTCACAATGGAATAGCAAGAGTGTCGAGCAGAATTTTGTATCAAAATAGAAATCAGTTTAAATGCCATGTGAAACACTCTTTCGGGCCCCCATTGACCTGACCCATTAATGTTTGGCTCGCATCTTGGTGGGTGTACGAACGAAAAATCAGTGCCATTATTGATTTCTTGTGGTTGGATTTGAGCACTTGGAATTTACCCATAAGCTGTTCATGAAGCCCATGATGAAAACGTGCTCAAATCCACTGGCTAAAAACACCAATCATACTGATTTTTCGGTGTGTAGATCCACATGGTAGTTTGAGACATGGTTTAAAAGAGAGCGTTTAAACAGTTTTAACGGCCGTTAAAACGGTAACGCCCAAGCCTGTTATGTTAAAAACCGTTTCTACACTTTAAAAAAACGGCCATTAAAATCGTTTTAACAGCTGTTAAATTCTAGAAATTTTTGTGAAAAAGGGCTGTTAAATCCGTTAAATTTCTGTTATTTTTTCGTTAAATTCTATTTTTTTTTTAATTTTAAATTTCAGTGCCATTTTTCCCGTTAAAATCAGTTAAATTTCATTTTTTTTCCCATTTTTGTCCCTGGCCGTTTCAATCCGTTTTAACAGTAATGCCTCCAGCCCGTTACACCGTTAAAACGGCCTCCTTTAAACCTTGGTTTGAGATATATCTGTATCAAAATTCTGATATATAGTTTATTACTGTAGTGTTACGTAGTCAATCTAACTCATTAGGAGTGCAACCTGATTGAAGGAACCATATATCACGTCTGTTCTTTAATAAGAAAATAAAGTAAAATTCTTTTTACTTTATATTATAGTTTCTTTTTACTTTTTATCATAGTTTCTATTATTCTTTAATTTATATTAAAACTTTTTTTTTTAAAGCTAAAAAGGAGAACACTCGTCGTAGGTCGAGGTCGAGATGACCTATAAAGGACATAATTAATTACAAGCAACAGCGTTAAACAAAAGGAAAGCTAAGCCAAAGCCGACAGACTAGCTAGTCAAGAACTCAAGATTATTCACCGTGACACCCCACTTGTGGACAAAATAATCAAAAAAATACCCTCTAACCTCTTTGAAGGGCTTAGCTCAATAAAACATAAGAGTCTTGATAGAAATCATGATGTCTTGAAACTCATCTTCCTTGCCTTCGAAGACCCTTCGATTCATTTCTTTCCATAATATCTGTAAATCAAAGTGAAAGGGGATCGAGAAACCTCTAAAGAATAACCTTAGTGGAAAAAAAACAAAGGTAGACGATCCAGTACAGACATCAATGACTGCGTGTTCTAGAAGTTGTCTCATCCCAAAGTGGAGAGAAAATAACCCCCCACATGCCAAACACATGTACAATGGAGAAAAATGTGGTTGATTGATTCGCCATCCGACTTACACAAAAAGAAGTTCACAAAGACCCTCTTCCTCTTGATCAATTGTATTGTCAAGATCTTCTCTAGAGATGACATCCAAGTAAAGAACGCTATCTTATAAGGCACCCTAGAACCCCAAATCTTGTGTGCTGGAAGTCCTCCCCATTGTTATATAATAATCAAATATGAGTAGAATGAATGAACTGAGGACTTGTTCTACACCATGCACACTCTTTTATCCACAAGACTTGAACAAGAATAAATGATTTTAGACCATCGCTATAGGGTCAAAACAGTCACTTTATCCTGTAGCGACGGTTAGGGCAGCCGTCGTTACAAATAAAGTAAGTAGCTGAAGGTATTGGCGACAGCCAACAAAGAAATGACTGTTACTAAAAAGTCTTTTCCAACAGAGACTATAGTCATTAACAACGGTCAATACGTGGCTGTCTCTACGACTCTTACATATAGCGACAGCTAGATACAAAACCGTCGCTAATAGGTTACATAGCCACGGTTTTTACGTGGCCGTCAATCTGTAAGTCCTAGTGTTATGGCTCCTCCTAGAATTGGAGATTTAATGGAAATAGCAAGTTTTGTCGTTCCCTTCCTTAAGCCATCCCACTCTTGAGTTCTGCCTCTGTAGTTGATCTCTTTCATCATCACAGTTTTCTAGAAATATGCCTTCAAATTAACCTTCATATTCCTCTTTCCCATATCGAGCAAATCGTTGGAGGGGTAGTGGACCCCACTCCACTTAAGAAAATACTACATTGATTAGAAGAGAAAGAAATCATTAGCTAAGGAGAAATCTCCCCTGAAGATCCACTAACAAATCCAAAACTGTCACCCCCTTGTTTGTTCTTTAGAAGACCCTAGACACCTACTCTACACCCCATTAGAAGAGAGAAAATACCATCCCGTTTTTATACTATTAGAGAAGATCAAGAGTAAAAGAGAAGGTAAAAAAAATAGAAATTAATTCCATTAAAGTAGAAGTTTGGAGGTTTTGCACAACTAGGTTGTAATGTATCTTGAGCGAGAACTCTTCTCTCTTTTTTCTTTTTTTTTATTATAAAAGAAAGAATTGTGTGTGGCACATAACGTCACCACCCCATTATTATATCTCCCCATTTTTTATGGGAAGGATATGATGTATCTAGAATGTTTGAAGATATCCTAGCTAGGTTCCCATAAAGAGCTCATGTAGTAGGGTTGCATTTTGATAAGCTTAAAGCTCATCTTTAGTGCCTTACCCAACAGCACTTTATACGTAAAGTGCTTGAGTTAAGCTATTTTGGCCATTTGGTAACCATACAAGAAAAATGCTTCTTTTCTTAAAAAGCCCTTCAACGGTGTTTGGTAAAATCTTTTTTTTTTTTTTTTGTGGCAAAAGGACAATTAAAATATTGAAGTTTTGGAGTTATAAAGGAACATTTTCTAAATATAAAAAAATTAAAAGATAAACTTGTAAAGATTTCTTAAGCAATTATCAAAAGCCATTCTAAAATGGCTTTGCTTATGGTAATTTGGGAGTTTGTTGGACTTTTAAAAAGTGTTTTTTGAGTTTTACCAAATGCATAATTTTTTTGATAATTAAGTGCTTATAAACAGCTAAAAGCTGGGTTATTGTTGTTTTTAAGCTTAGCCTAACACAGCCTAAGGCTGTTGGTGTACGTAAGGATGGCGATCCGTTCTTTGCAGATAAATTCTGTCCCATTTGGAATATAAACTCATTTACCACCTTAGTTCATAGTTCAAAAATTCAGCGAGTTAAATTAGAAACTCGCTGGGCCGGATTCAACTCAACTAGGCCAAACACCTAGTTAGGTCATATATAAAACAGATCAGTTACACAATCAAAGAAAACAAACATAAATTAAAGCAATAAAGCCAAGCCAAACAGACTTAGACAATTCCAAGTCATGAGATTGAATCAAATAATCGGAGATGAATCCCATAAGGAACAAATTTAGTCTGTGCGTAGATCATTTTTCCATGTGCATGGAGCTGTGAAATACATAGAAATGTGCCACCTGGCACACACTTTCGGGCCCACTGACAAGTGAATGATTGGCCCACCACCTAATGGACCTACACACAAAAGATCAGCCCGATTGGTGATCTCTAGCCAAGTATCCAAAAAAGGTCAAATCCCAACAGCTAGAATCACCCCATGAAAAACATTTGAATCTAACAGCTAGAGATCACCAATCAGGCTGATTGTTTGTGTGAAGGTTCATTGCGTAGTGGGCAAATCATTCAGGGGTTAGTAGACCCGAAAGAGTGTCAGGTGGCACATTTTTATGGGATCCAGGGAAAAATGCTCCACAGTAAATTTATATTATATATTCGTCGCGTGGGAGGAAGAAATTCTGAGTTTTGGGACTAAACTAAAGGCCAGCCTCAAGACTGCTTGAGGGTTCAAACTCTTGACATCAATACGTAGGGAAAAACAAAGTCCCATGCACCAACCTCGCTTCAAACCGAGCATAGGACTTGAAATCAAAAAGGAATTACAACTCGAATACATTGAAGACTTCCCGATCAGGCCCTTAAAGTTTAAGCAAACATTCAATTTCCATAATACTCATCATACGGAACCTATGTTTTAAAAGTCGTCAAGTCAACTCGACTCGATTGTATTTCAAGTTGACTCAGCATACAAACACAAAATTTTGCCGAGTCCACTCCCAAGTCATCGAGGTGACTCGACCCGATGGCCAAGACTTCCAAATCGGGTCCGAGTTCCGAGTCCTAAAACATTGATTGGAACTGTCTCCAGAGGGATTTGAACTCCAAAAGAAATATATTACCGATGACAGTAAACTTGATACAAATATCACACTAATATTATAATAGAGATTTAAGGATAGACAACATCACTGCTCTTACTTGGCATCTACATTATACTTTATAAGGACAACATGCATGTCATGTACGTACCCTAGTAACCAAACCAAGTTCTCCAACTGCGCGCTTATGAAACAAACCTGCAATGTGTCACATTAGGGTAATGATGCTTAGTCGTCGCAACATCGATATAAGATGTACTTCTCCATGGAACGACCGCATTCTACACACGATGGTTGCTCATGGATTTTCTCCGGCGTCCTAGGAAGTACAAGACGAGCGCAATGCTCATGACTCTGATACGAAGCGAGAGCATCGATTAACGCCCGTGTGAACCCCTCACGTTCAATGTTCACCTTCCATTCATCAAATTTCATTAGGGTCTGGAGAATTTTCTTTCCAGGAGCTTTCGCCATCTCTCCTGTTCCCTTACCTATAACAGCCCAACCATTTTCACTACCATCGAAGGTAAGCATGGACACGACTCCGCGCATTATACTGTCGGTCTCAATGGTTTTGTCATGTTGCATCTTGGAGTACCACATACTCTCTAATCGGGCCCAGAAGAACCAGATCGACGTGAGGTCTTGCCAACAATGACTTAGTTTCTCGGTCATGATGGTCATGATATTCTTCCTTACTCGCTCCTTCGGGTTGCTCTTCCCCACGTACACCATCTCTAAGGGGAGTTTTGCTCCCTGGACTATACGTTGCATCGTGGATGTAAAATTTCTGATCCAATTCATATCTTCTCCTCCATATAGGCAAATCAATTTTCCTTGCTTTATCTGTTAGGAAAAAGAAATTAGAACTTCATATCGACACGTAAACACATTGTGCATGTATGTACGCAACACATGCATGTATGACATTGAGTTTAATGGCGAATGTACACGTACCCATGTTAATACTGATATATCAATCCCATCCGCCAAGAGCTCAATCCTCCAAGTTTCTTCATTCCACAGATCTTCTTCTCTCTTCCTAGTAAATGGGTAAGCCACGGACCCCCATATCCACATCATATGGAGCGCATTCGGGCAGATGACCCGTCCTTGAGGGTCCAACACCACAAGGAGGGGTTTCTTATCAAAGTGCCACTCGTCCTTAATGTACTTGATGACCGCCGGATGGAGCAACGATGGGTGGTGCAACGAGTACCACGGCATCGAGGATTGAAGGCGATTGAACGTGTCTTGCCAGCTGCTTGCATCTGTCCCTACGGTTGAGCTGTCCAGGACTGGGAGCCAGACCACCACGTAGGGTCTCTCCGCCTTCCCATGTTGGATATCTTGGTATACCTGTTCGAGGATCATAAGCTCCCCTTGGGGGATATCGAGGTCCGATATCATCAACATTACAGTTTTTCTTCTTAGTACCTCTACGCCAACCTGTATTATATAATTTCAAGAAAAATGTGTCAAACTTAAATTTCACGACAAAAAAAATTAATTTTAGCGACGGACTTTTAACGGCGGCCAAGAATATATAATAATACAATAACTTGTAAGTACCTAGATAACCTATCAACTTGGTCAGATGATAGTAACCCTCCGATTGCATGAACCATCGAACATATATATAATACAAGTACACGTACAGCATGGTATTATTGATCTCATTTGTTCTGGTATTTCGCAGATCAGAAGCCACCACCTATACATGGGGAGGTGGACCCACAACACTTTTTAGATCCGAATAGTCCGTTCTCAATTCATGTTGGCCCCACATCCCATGAATGGATGGCGGCTTCTTAATAGAGTGGTGATCACATGGTCTGGGGTCCATGGATGTTGTCATAGTGCATGGCTGTGGTGTCATTGATTCATCTTCTATACGGGTACGCCAAAATGGGTGTCACCCAATCCCGACCCTTTTAATCGTAGGAATTTGAGTATTACTGTGGTTTATTTGAGGCCAAAGATCGAATGGTTTTAAATCACTGATCAGGCTGATTTATTGTTTGTAGGTCCACCGAGGGACAGGCCAAACATCCATACGGTCAACATCCACTAAGAGTGTGCCACATGGCTCGTATTGTTTGTGACCGGCTTCTGTCACAACATTTTGTGACTGAAGTTTTACTCTTGGACGATGAATGTATCCAGAAAAAAACTGAGGAAGACTCCACCCTTGAGAGATATGAAGTTGAGGGAGATGAGAGAGGGAGGGCAGGTCGGCAGGTCATTTATTAGAAGATGAAACTTTTAATTGCTATTTAAAATAATAACAATTAAAAACAACACGTTTAATTGCTATTTAAAATAATATAATATAATCTTAAATGGTTAAACTATTCTAAAATAGAATTTATTGCAATAGCTACTGCCCAGCCTGAGGTGAGTCGGCAACTAATCAAAGGTTGCCAACCATGAGTCCTATGGATGCATTGATAGAACCCGGCATCATCACTCTTTACATGTACAGTTTTGACCAATGACAAAACTGACATCACTGTGCACCATGAGTACATCCATACACTCCGGGCCATTGATCAGTACTTGTAGAAAATATGGTCTTGAGTGGAGCTGTATGGAGCATAAAAATGTATTACGTGGCACACTCTTTCAAGCCCACTGACCCATGAATGACCTACGCACCAAAAATCAGCCTGATTGGTGATTTATAGCCAATTGATCTGAAGGCCGAAAAAATTACTGGAATCCGTTCGCGGTCCGTTGGACCAACACCATTCGAAGGTGGGTGGACCGCCCTGCATAGAACAGTCATGTTTGCTTGGGCCAATCATTGATGGGTCAGTGGGGCCGAAATGAATCTGCCATTTGGTACAGCGCATAGGAAAAATCCAAAGGCTAATCTTTTGCAAAATCTCTAGAAGAATCCATATCCTATACAGCAGGCTAGGGTTTTGGGTCCAGTAGACCATTTACTATGGTAGCTCACGACCTATATGATAATTTTCGTGAGAGAGAGAGAGAGAGAGAGAGAGAGAGAGAGAGAGAGGTTTGAAAGGCAAACCCTTGTCTTGGTGGGACCATCAACCAACGGCAGACGATCATCCTTGGAGTAAATCAAAGCCTTGAGAACCTTCAAGTTGTCAACCTGGGTTGTTCCAAAGAGGCGAACTAGATTTTGATATACTTGGATGCGTTTCTTTTCCTCTGCATCACACCGTTCAATGCGTTTATTCCTGAATCATGTGAGTTGCGTGAGTAAAATAAATCATAGATGTTGATCGTATCCTATATACTCACCTATGTCTTGACGGCATAGGTTCAGTTGCTCTCTAAGGTGCCCATGTATGCTGCCAATCTTGTGAGCCAAGGTCGAAAGCTCCCAAGACTCCCCTACGTGCCTACGGAAAGGAAACAATGATTAAGCATGAAATTACAATATTATCTAGCTAGGAGCAGTCTACCTACACAGCAAGGATGAAAGTCGGGATCGGAGGCCGGATTGGTGGGCTCCGATCCGGATCAGTATCGATCGGACCAGGATCGGCCCATCTCGCCAAAAATAGATAGGGTATTTTATTAACTACATAAAATAGTGTGTAGCTCTAGACGAACTCTTTTCTACGAGGGTATCTATGTACGTAATAACCATTTTTCAATTGAGGGTATATATTTCAATATTTTTCATTTTTAATAAATCTTTGGCTTCTAAGAAGATGGAGGACAAACTAATTAAATGCATGAACTTACTCGTAACTCATGCCCAGGAGGCCATTGAACTGGGAGGAGCAAGCGATGACGCCTCTGACGGTCCAATAAACCCCGGTAGGGATAAGGGTTGTAGCCATAGACATGCCGGGTGAGTCATTGGATGCAATGTATTCAGGAGGAAACTCGGAGAACTCCATGATGCACTTGATCATGTCTAGCATAGCTTTGATTAGGTTGTTGAGTGCGTCAAGCCGGGGTTTTAGTGAAGTATTGGTGTGACTCAATATGTTCGGTAGCTGCCTGAGGACCGCTATTGATTTGGCAAGGGGGTTAGTAGTGTAAAGATGCGCCGTGAGCCAGAAGTCCCCGTAGTTCATGGCGAATGCTGCTAGGGCCAATACTGCCTTCGCATCCCATGAATAATTCGATAGCATCTTGAACATTTGAACAGCCGTCGGAATTGCATCACCGCTGCCAAAGCAGTTGCATAATATCTGCCATTATTCATATAACAAAATGATCAAATAATACCAATTGTTAGCATAATTAAGATGAAGTTATGGGTTTTCAGATGATAACCTCACGTCCGATTTTACTAATATCGTATGCCAATAATTTATGCATTCCATTATGGGTCATGCTCTCTGCGACATCAATGTGTGGTTGTTCGATCTACATAAAATCACAGGCAATAACCAATGTAATTAGCAGGTTTGTGTTTGGTTACAACATCAAGTTTGTGCAGTTTAATTTTAGTCCGCGCAACAAATATTTTTATTAATTTGGCTCAGACTTTTATGACACTGGTTAGTGGGTAGGGTGCTAAGGTATTTGAAGAAAAACTTGTTTTTCCCCTTTTTGGGATATTCTTATCCCAGAATTAACCTTGCAACCAAACACACCCTAGTGTAGAAGAATGGGAGAAGAATATTACCATAGCACCACTTGGGGTAGCGCGTTGCAAGATATCCTCGACGATATATAGAAGTGATCTAATGTCAACATTGCGGTTGTCGGGAGCATGTGTTTCGAGGATATCGCTCATCCCCAAGACACTGCCGTCGGAAGAGAAAATTGGGTTGCGCTCCCTCGTTCTCTGTTGCATTTTCTGCAATGTTGAAGCTGTTGTCTGCATTGTTGTGGTTGTTGTTGTTGCTGGTGCTGGTGCTGCTGCAATTTTTCAAAACTAGACAAAGAAAGAGAGATAGAGAGAGGAGGATGGTCTCTGTCGTTTTAAAGCCTTGCATCATCTTAATATACAAGGAAAAAGGGAATTGAATCCTCTTTGTTGCTTGAGACAAGATCTAACCCCTTTGTTCGATGTTTGTTACTTTGGATTTGAGCATCCAATTGGGGACCACCATAAAGTTTAAGAATTCAGATCCTGTACCCCAGAGAAGATCTAAGTGCCATGAATGAACTAAGGTTTAAAAGGGACCGTTATAACGGTATAACAGTCTGGGGGCATTACCGTTTTTTTCTGTTATAACGGAAAAAAACACTCATGGGCAAAAACGGGAAAGAAATGAAAAATAACGGAAAAAACAGAGAAAAAGGGCGCTGGTATTCAAATTTTGAATTTGAAAATTTGAATAACGGAAAAAACAGCCGTTTTTTTCACATTTTTTCCAGAAAATATCGGTCGTTATTTTCGTTATAACAGAAAATAACGACCCTTATTTCAGCTATAACGGGCCTTATTTTCTGGGTGTTTTACAGTGTGTAACATAACGGGGTATGCCCGAATCCTTTATAACGGCTGTTATTTTCGTTAAAACGGCCGATTTTTAAATCTTGGCATGAATTTGTTCGACATGCAATTACATCATTCACCTATGATTATGACGTTTTGGATTCCTATTGTATATACTCACGGAACTAGTGTCCTTGGGTCTTATATACTAATGCAGTTCACGAGTTATCGGAAATATGTATCCGCCGATCCCGACCCTTAAGTTCTTTAGGTAATTAATTTTGTCAAAAAAAAAAAAAGTACAAATCATATTTTAATTCTTGGTTTAAAAAAATGGGTACATCTTCTTTTATTTGTTAAATATTTTAATAATTATAATAACTTTCAAAGTTGGCTCATGTATCATTTAATCAATTCGATCCAATGAACTTTCAAGATAAGTCTAGTTTTTTTCAGGTTTTGTAGGATTGTTGAAAAAAAAAAAAAAACAAATTAAAAGTGATATTTATTCTTTTTTTTTTTTTAAAGAACAAAAAACAGAAAGAAAAGATGATGATGCCAAGCAAGGGGAATTTGGTTCTTTGCTTCCCGTGGACTTCAAGACCAATGTTTTCAAAAGTTGGAGGCGTCAAACAAAACACAATAGAACCTCAAGAAGCGTTAGGCGCACACCTCGTGAAGGCGCAATACTCACACTCCCACGTACTGTACCTTATATATATATATTAGTAATAAAAAGCTGATTACAACCAAAGGAAATTCAAAAGAGCAAGACCCCGGGAAGTAACGAGTATATCTCCTTAAGATTAGAAACTTACTTATTTAGGAGCAATTCTGGAAAGCCAAACTAAAAATCTCAAGAAAAACGCTTATATTTCTTAAATCTGAAAGAAAACCAGAAGCCTAGAACGAACGAAATCAAAAGGCCAATTGACATAATAAATTGAGAGAACTTTTTGTCAAATTAAGTATTGACATGTCGTTTCTTGAATATGGTTTCAGCTATGGATTCATCCCAAGAGAGCAGATTGTTTTAAAATGTTGTTTTTATAGGACATACACAACATTCAAACTCCTTGGTGGATATACATACCAAAACTAAGCTTGATTTCTCCCATGACTATTAAAACCATCGCTAATTAAAACAGTCTTTTAGAGATGTCCACAAACCATTGCGATAAACCTTTTAGCAATGATCACAGAGCTGACCGTCATTATAGGTCAATTTTAGCGATGATCAGGTAGGTGACCGTCGCTAACAGACTGTTACAACGACAGTCAGAGGTCGTCTCTATAACATCTTGTAGCAACTGTCAATGTTTGACCATCGTTATAGGCTACTTTTAGTGACAGTCATATGATTGACCATCGCTAATTCATGCAGCGTTTATTTATTTATTTTTTCAAACGAGGGTATCTGGGCCTCTTAGAGCACCCAACTAGTCTCCCGGGACACGCTTGTCACCCCTCTACACGTGCCTAATGTTCTGTTGGGAGAGTTTGATGTGGACTGAGCCACTACAACTCTTCCACGGGTTGGCCCCAAGGAGAGTTGAACTCAGAACCTCTTGCATTCTGGAGGGGAGTCCTGGCCATCAGCACTATACAGGCTTTTAATGACAGCCAAAAAACGTTGGTATAACATCTTGTAGTGATGGTCAGATGCTACAAGATGTTATATCGACGGTCACTGGCTGTTGGTGTTGACCAAACGCCTGTCAAGGAGCATGGTTTATCCAACAAATTTTTTTTTTACGCAGGAAAACTTTTTAACAATGACAAGTTCTTAGGTGGCCATCGCTAATACCTTTAGCAACCAGATCTATTGCGACGACTGTTGCTGTAACCTATAGCGACGGTTTTAGGATAATAATATGATCCTCGACCTTCAAACATTGGATAATAATATGATCCTCGACCTTCAACTACATTGACCGACTTTTTTTTTATCATTTTATTCTTAATATTGCAGATGGCCCGTGAAAAACAGACATTAATTATAACCTAAACCAAACTACTTTGTCCAAAGGCCTATGAAAACTTGCAATGTCTCACATTAGGGCGATGATGCTTCGTCATCGCAACATCGATATAAGATGTACTTCTCCATGGGACGACCACATTCTACACAGGAGAGTTGTTCATTGATCTTCTTCCCGGGCGTCCTAGGAAGTACAAGGCAAGCACAATGCTCGTGACTCTGATACGAGTTGAGAGCATTGATCAACGCCGGTATGAACGTCTCTCGCTCAACGTTCACCTTCCATTCATCAAAATTTGCTAGGGTCGAGAGAATTTTTTTCCCAGGAGCTTTCGCCATCTCTTCTCTTCCACCTATAACAACCCATCCATTTTCACTACCATCGAAGGTAAGCATCAACATGATTTCACGCATTATATGGTCATTCTCAATGGTTTTATCATGTTGCATCTTGGAGTACCACATGCTCTCCAATCGGACCCAGAAGAACCAGATCAACTTTAGGTCTTGCAAACAATGACTTAGTTTCTCCGTGATGATGGTGTTGACATTCTTCCTCACTCGTTCCTTGGGGTTGCTCTTCCCCACGTACACCATCTCTAAGGGGATTCCTGCTTCCTGCCCTACACGTTGCATTGTGGATGTAAATTTCCTGATCCAATTGATATCTTCCCCTCCGTATAGGCAAACAAATTTTCCTTGTTCTATCTGTAAGATTAAGAAATAAGAACTTTATATCAGCACACGTTAGCAAAATGTGTGTGCGAATGTGCCGTTGAATTGAACCATTTTTTTTTTTTTTGCGTACTAAAATCCATGGTTTAAAAAATGGTCCTTATTTTCCGTTATTTTTTCATTATAACAAAAATAAGGACTCTTATTTTCTGGGAAATTTTGTGAAAAAAATGGCAGTTATTCCCATTATTTTTCTATTTTCCGTTTTTGAATTTCAACGCCATTATTTCTATTTTTTTCCCTTTTTGCCCCTGAGCGTTACAATTCATTATAAGGGCCATTATAACTAGAAAAAACGGATTATCAAACAAAAAGGTGATTTTTTTTTATGAATGTCTAACAAGGGGTAGGCTAAACATCCATACGGTCAGTGGGTCCCTGATGGCAGCGGTGAGTAATATTTATAATTCGTATGGTTCTCGAATTATTCGTGAATAATTCAAGAATATTAACTATGGTCGGGAGTGAGCGAGCTTAATGGCAATTGAACGTACCCATGTTGGTATTGACGGATCAATTCCCCTCACCAGGAACTCAATCCTCCAAGTTTCTTCATTCCACAGCTCTTGTTCTCTTTTCCTAGTGAATGGAAAGGCCGCGGTCCCCCATATCCATATCATGTGTAGCGCATTCTGGCATATAACCCGTCCTCGTGGGTCCAACACCACCAGCAGAGGTTTCTTGTCAAACTGCCACTTCTCCTTAATGTACTTGATGACCACCGGATGGAGTAACGATGGGCCATGCAACGTGTACCATGGCATCGACGAATGAAGGCGATTGAACGTGTCTTTCTTGACACCGGTCGATATCGATTCAGTTGAGCTGTCAAGGACTGGGAACCAGATCACCTCATAGTCCTTGGGTTGGTATGGATCGTTGTATAGCTGTTCGAGGATCAAAAGCTCGTCTTCAGGGATGTTAAGGTCCGATATGAACAACATCACAGTCTTACTTTTAAACACCTTTAGGTTCTCCACCTGTACCATATAGTTTGAAGAAAAATGTGTCACATAAGGAATCTTTGATTTGTACGTAAATGAAATGAGAAATTTTTCACTGAGGGGTGTAATTTTCTGTGGGGCTATGGAATGCATAAAACCCCGCTGTATGGTACACTCTTTTAGGCCCACTGACCAATGTTTTGTTGTAAAATATGTGTTTTAACACCAATGGAAGAAATCAGAAAGTAAAGAAGGAAAAGGAGAAGATGAAGATGATAATCAATGGTCTTAAAGGCTTGGAAAATACAATATATTTTAGATAATATTTCTCCATTTTCGATCATTCAGGATATAATGAAGCCCCTTTATCACCGGTAGTTAAGATCAATGCACAATAAAATGCAATATTCAGAGAGCGTGTGTTATATATTGTTAGAGAATATATATTATAATAGATTGTGTGAGATACACCATATCACTATTGGTGTATCTCATCACAAGATTATGATAATATCTTAGGATTAGATTTGATTTGCTTAGGATTTCTTTCTTGTTTTGAATTCTTATAATGCTCTATATAAGAGCGTGGAGAGGCCTTATGTAATTACCATAAAAAGTTTAACAATAAACCCTAAAGTTCATGATTACATAAGACTTCTCCACGCTCTTATATAGAGCATTATAAGAATTCAAAACAAGAAAGAAATCCTAAGCAAATCAAATCTAATCCTAAGATATTATCCTAATCTTGTGATGAGGTACACCAATAGTGATATAGTGTATCTCACACAATCTATTAGAATATATATTCTCTAACATATATGAGTTTTTTACTTTATAAATACAACAAGTTTCTTTTCCCTATCCAACGTGGACTAAATTCACACTCTGTTTTACAAAGAGGTAATCAAAACCCAACAGCCAAAATGCTTTTGTTTTGAAAAGCTATGTTTTGTCGCGGAGAGTCAGTAGACCATTTGTTCTTACATTGTAGAGATGTTGCTTGGCTTATATGGAATGAATCGGATAAAGAGTTCGGAATAACTTGGGCATTCTCCAAAACGGCGAAGGAAATTTTAATTGCATGGGGTTGTAAATCTTTAAGCCGGCTTGGAAAATGGGGGTGGACTTTAACACCATTGGCAATTATTTGGGGATTCTAGAGGGAGCGGCTGGAACAACAGGGTATTTGAAGGCAACAGCATTTCTATGGAGCATCTTGTATTAGAAATTAAAGTTTTGATATTTTTGTGGGTCAAATTATATGAGGAAGGGAAAGAGATACCTTTTGAGGATGTAGTGTTCAAATGGACAGAATTGGATTGCGATGATCAAGATTAGGGGGAGGGGGTGCACTTTGTTGTTGAATGCGCACTTTTTTGTTGGGTGTATGTGCTTTGTGTTTCTTTGTATTGTTTGATCACTTGGTAGGCTTCCTTAGCCTCTAAGGGTCTCTTTAATAAAGCAGTTTATTTTTCAAAAAAAAAGTATTTCAACATGATTTGTCAAGTCCTTGAAGATAATTTAAGAGAGAGGTAGAGAGGCAAACCCTTTTCTTGGTGGAACCATCAACCAACGGCTGATTATGATCCTTGGAGTAAATCAAAGCCTTGAGAACCTTTATGTTATCAGCTTGGGATGTTTCAAAGAGGCGAACGAGCTTTTCATACACTGCATCACACACACCATTGATATGATTTGGTATTAGCCTCATATGCGCAGTCTATATTTTCAGGCCCAGCCTAGCGTCCATTTTCAGATAATTAGTGTTGGAGCTTCCATGTGGTTGTATATACTCACTCACCTATGTCATCACAGTTTTGGTTCAGTATCTTTTCAAGGAACCCATGCATGTACCGGATCCTGTCAGCCAAGGTCGAAATATCCCGAAACTGAAACTCAAGCTCCGTCATGTGCCTAATGAAACAATGGTTAAATATTGAACATGAAATTGTGATACATTGACTCTTATCTATATAACAATTGACACTGGTTGTCTCTCCACTTATACCCCCTCTTATAAGCTACAGTGAGAGATATTATCCCCCAACTGGACGGTGGATTTCAGCCACTCACACCCAATTTTGGCAAACGTTGTTTTGTCGGAGATCGAGTGCCGTGGGCACGGGCCACCCACTATATAATACATAACAGTCGTATTATATTAATAAGAAATAATATTGTTCAAGTCATGGTTTAAGTTGTCCATGCATCGAACCGTTGATGTGCACTCCTAAACACTACGTGGAACTCTTAATCCAATGGCTAGAAATCACCCACGAAAAATGCTCATATGACATGGCCAATAAATCGGGCTAATTTTTGGTGTGTACTGGGCCAAATGCTTGAATCACTTCTTTAAAAGTGCTATACTAATACTAGAGATAACCAATCAGGGTGATTTTTGGGGTATATATCCACCAAGGGATGCGCTAAACATCCGTGCGCGGTGATCAGTGGGCCCAAAAACATGGGCTGCATATAGGGATACATAGGGTCACTGGTGCAAAAAAAAATTCCTCCAGACTCTCACCTTATCATTTTCGTTATCTAAAAAGCTTGGGTGGAGTGAAAATTGCATGCATTGACTTACACTTGATTGATTTCCCGGAGGTCATTCAACACGGAGAAGCATGTCATGACGCCTCTGATGATCCAATAAACTGCAATAGGGATACGCTTCAGAACCTTCTTACTTATGATCTCCAAGTGTGAGTCATCTGATTTAATGAATACAAAGAAGTCTATACAGCACTTGATCATGTCAATCATGGCCTTGATGAGGTTATTGATGGCGTCCAACCCGGGTTTTAGCTCATATTTGGTGAGACTCAATGTGTCTGGTAGCTCTGTAAGGATGGCTATTGAATGCGCAATGGGGTTGGTGGTGTATACTTGTGCTGTAAGCCAGAAGTCACCATAGCTCACGGCAAATGATGCCAGGGCCAACACCGCCATCGGAATCCACGGATAAGGCGGTAGTGTGCTCAACAGTCCCTTCACCGACGTGCTACTTAATATCTGCGGCCATTATTCATGTAATAATGCAAAATAAGTCATACATAACAATAAAACAATTCTATGATACAATAGCGCTAATTAATCAAATTAGGGTTTAGGGCATGGATGAAGGTCTCGGGATCGATGAAGGGCCAGATCAGTCGGTGGCACGGTGCCGATACCCATCTGGATCAGCCCAATCCAACACGGTCTCAGGTTGTCTCGCTCAAGACAATATGAGAGCTCCCCATGTAGCAAATTGCCGATCCGTCGGAACCATGTTTTTAGCTAGAGACTTACTATGTTGGCAACATTTAGCATATGAGGAAGTAATATGTTTTTCAACGATAACCTGACGTTCAATCTTAGGAATGATGTTTGTCGAATAAAGCATGTAATCACGGCTCAAGCTCCATTGGACCTCAACGAGTGCTCCTTCGACCTACATAAAATCACAGCAATAAGCAATAAGTTATCATCTTTAGTAGAGTGTTGTTTGGTTGCATGCAATATCTAGTTTGTGGGCAGTTTAATTTTAGCCGGTTCACAACCACTTTACTCTAAAAACTTAAGCTGTTAGAGGGAGACTTAAAAATATATATCAAAGGATCCCGGCACACACACAGGTTCAGCACGCAGAGCCAAACATTCCCTAGGAGAAGAATCATGTGTAAATATTACCTTATCACTAGTTATAGTCGCATCAGTACTTGGTGTGGCGCGTTCAAAGATGTGCTCAACGATTTTTAGAAGAGAGATAACATTAATGGATCCGTCATCCATATCCGTTATCAAGTCATCCGAAAGGAAGAACTGGTCGCCTTCCATCTGGGAAATGTGCCAAGGGGAAAACGGGTCGCCTTCCAAACGGGAAAACGGGTTGCCTTCCGTTTTTCTCTGATCCATTTTCTGCATCTTTACTGTTGTTGCTGGTGCGTGCGGCCAACAACAGGGAGAAAGGAGGATATATGGTTCCTGTTGTGTTAAAGCCTTACATGATAGCAAGTCAATATATAATAGCCAAACGGAATAAAGGCGGTCGTATCCTCTTCGTTGCTTGAGACTTGGTCCAAACCATTTAACTTTGCATATCTGCATCCATTCTGCCTTTGCTCGCGTGTTAAGCAACACAAAAAGTGCCAAACGACGTCTGCATGTGTGAGCCACATGATACAGTACTCTTTATGATCACTGATCGTTTTGATGTTTGGCCCATCCCTAGGTGTACCCACTGAGTACCAAAACTCTAGACATTAAATCTGAGCTTATTCACCATTGATTATGTGTATTTAGATCCAACGGCTATAAATCACCAATCAAGCTCATTTTTGGTATCTAGGTCTACCTAGATATGGGCTTAACATCTATACACTCAGTATAGTCTGGAAGAGTGTGCCACGTAGCTCATACAGACGTTGTAGAGCAAAGGCAGACCTTTGAGGGACCACCATAAAGTGTAAAAAGTGTGCCTCAAGATTCAGAACAAGCTTTAAAGGGGACCGTTATAACGGAAAAAACGCTCAGGGAAAAAACGTGAAAAAATGGAAGAAAAAAAAAAAAAGAATATAACGCCAAATAACAGAAAAAAAAATGAAAATAATGGCTTTTTTTTTCACAAAATTTTTCAGAAAATAACAGTCGTTATTTTCATTATAACGGAAAAATAATGGAACATAACGGCTGTTCGGTTCATAACGTAACGGGGTAGATCTGAATCCATTATAATGGCCGTTATTTTCATTATAACCACCGTTTTTTAAACCTTGATTCAGACTACGAGAATATTATAATGAAACTAGGGGGACTGCACCTGCACTTTACGTGTGGCAGCACCTTACACGTGGCACACTTTTTTTATTTTTCCATTGCCCCCCCTTAACAATTTTTTTTTATTTTGCCCCTCTTAACAAAATCCTGGCTCCGCCACCGGATCCAGTAGCTGTAACATTGGATTGGTTCTGGATAAACCCCGAATCGATTCGAACCCAATCCATTGATTGCCCCTCTCATAAATGTTAAAAGTTTGAAATGTAGTGTCGGTTAAAACCAAATCACAGTCATTGAAATACCAAATTAACCTAAAAAATCTTCAAGTCTCCTGAATTTCTGTTGCCTTCCTAATTAGCAGCTTTTACTGCTAAAACTAAATACTTTCTTTCACGGATTCCGCGCGCTTTTGCTCAAATTTGTTTCTCATACCCATGTCAGCCTTATTTCACTCGTTCCACGTTTTTCTTGGGTGGCTTATATATGACGGGGTCCTGTGTAAATTTTGATAGAACCCCTCGCAAAATGCCATGTGGCAAACTCTTTTGGGAACAATGGCCGAATCCTATCGAATGTTGTGTAGGACCCGGTCCTATACAAGTTGGACTCGTTTTTCTTCGCACTAATACTTTCTATATTAAGAAATCAAGATTATTTTTTTTAATTTTTCTTTCCTTTCTTATTGGATTGCCCTTTTTTACGATTTTACCACCCTATTATGTGAGTTAAACTTTACTGACAGACCACAATATATACCACGTGGCACACTCTTAGAGATTACTGACCATATGGATGTTTGACATAACCCGAGGTGGACCTCTAAACCAAAAATTAGCTTGATTAGTGATTTCTAAGCATTCGATTGGAGTCATTTTCATGGGTTGATTTTTAACTGTGGATTTTGAGCATTATTTGGGGTACAAAGATCAAAAGGTTTGAAATCACTATGTGGGTCCACCTAGGGATGGACCAAACATCCATATGGTCAGTGGCATCTAATGTGTTATAGTGCTTATTCATGTGAGTGAAAATTAGACATATTTTGCTAAGCACCTTGATAAACTTTAGCGCCCCCCCCCAACCACTATGCTAGTTGAGATACCAAAATAGATTGAGATCTTAACATTTGTACTATAATGTCACTTCAATTCTGGACGTTGGTGTTTCAAAAAAGAAAAAAAAAAAAAAAAAAAAAAGTGAAACCCCGGATAATAATAGCCATTTGATTTGGGAGTTTGGCTTTGGTACAAACCCTTGTTCTTAGGTTGAAGATAAGGGCATTTTTGTCTTTTAATATAAAATGTGGTGGTCAACTCGGGTCAACATTGGTCAACTGACCTTGGACCAAGTCATAGGGGGTATGTCAGCTTTTAAAAAGTGTGTGTGTGTGTAGGGTGGGGGTGGGGGGTATGTAAAAAATTCCTTAAACTTTAATATGTTTCAATTATGTATAGGTTCAAGTTCAAAGACACTTATATTTATGCACAAAAATTTAAAATTGACCAAAAATTTATGCAAAATTTTGAATTAAGAGGGATTGAATTAGGTGTTTTGAATCTAATATGTTAAAGTAGTTTTTATTGATTTAATTTAAGTAGGGCTTTAAAAAGAATTAATTGCAGTCTTTAAAACTAAGAAATACTCTATATTAATGCAATTAAGAGTTAAATAATCAATTACTATATAAGGGTAGCAAGGGGCCCAAATGAATTAACACTTGAGCTCACATCACAGAGCAATGAGTGAATATTCCAGTAAAGTTCTCCCAACAAAAAAAGCCTAGAGACTCTCCGAAAGTGTTGGATAATATTTGTCTTTCATTTACTTAATTTTGTTAGTTATTTTGTTCTATTCGAAATCATTTTTTATTTAAACTTGATTTTGATTGGACGGTTTTAAAATTCTCATTTCATTTCTTGTATTGACATTATGTAAAAGAGATCCACACAATAATATTTGAAAAGCATGCAACCCCTTTGAGATCCAAATTAAGTCTGGCTTGTTGAATCACAACTACAATGCTGTTTGTTGTCCCTTGCACCTTTGTGAGTGACTTCAACTATTTTCAAGAAAGCCTATATACAACCAAAAGGGGATAAGTCTACCAAATCGAGGACATAATCCTAACTATCCATAGATTGATACACCAACTCCTTAGAATCAAGGACATTATTAACTTTGTATAAATATCACATCATTGTTTAACTTACAACAAGCATGTAAGTTAGTAATCAAACCTAATTATCAAACGGCGAACAAATAAAACAATTAAACTTTCAATATGTCAGGTTAGGGCGATAATTCTTAGTCTTCGCAACATTGGTATAGGATATACTTCTCCATGGGGCGACCGCATTCTACACATGAGAGTTGTTCATGGATGTCCACTGGTGTTTTAGGGAGTACAAGGCAAGAGCAATGCTCGTGACTCTGATACGAGGTGAGAGCATTGTTCAACGCTCGTATGAACCCCTCAGGCTCAATGTTTGCCTTCCATCCATCATAATTTGTTAGGGTCTCCAGAATTTTGCTTCCAGAAGCTTTGGCCATCTCTCCTGTTCCTCTCCCTATAGCAACCCATCCTTTTTCACTGGAGTCCAAGGTAAGCATCGACAAGACTTCACGCATTATAGGGTCGCTCTTGATGGTTCGATTATGTTGCATCTTGGAGTACCACATGCTCTCCAATCGGACCCAGAAGAACCAGATTAACCTGAGCTCTTCCCAACAATGACTTAGTTTCTCCATGGTGATGGTGTTGATATTCTTCTTCACTCTATCCTTGGGGTTTCTCTTCCCCACGTACACCATCTCTAAGGGGATTCCTGCTTCTTGGGCTACACGTTGCATTGTGGACGTAAATTTTCTGATCCAATGGATATCTTCTCCTCCATATAGACAAATGAATTTTCCTTGCCCTATCTGCTAGATAAAAAAAATTAGAACATTATATCGGCACACATATAGCAATACGTGTGTGCGCATGTGCTCTTTCGTGTGCACAAATGTGATCAATGAGGAATATTAGTAGACATGGGGTACATGCGAAGGGGTTTGGACTCAACATCTTATGGTTTATGGATATCAACTAGGAGATCATCAATCTCAGCACTGAAAAAGTTTGACCTGATTATATGATCCTAACCATCTGATCTATTGACTTCTTCATTGATCATGTGCACTTTTTTTGGGTCAACACTTTGGCCTAGAAGATCCATCACCTAGATCATACGTCCTAAACCCCAAATGTGCAACACATGTACGACATATGTAGGTTGCGAGTGAGAGTCAATGCGATTGTACATACCCATGTTAGTATTGAAAGATCAATCCTGTTCACCAATAACTCAATCCTCCAATTTTCTTCATTCCACAGTTCTTCTTCTCTCGTCATAGTGAATGGGTCAGCCACGGTCCCCCCATATCCACAGCATGTGGAACGCGTTTGGGTGGATCACACGGCCTTGCGGGTCCAACACCACCAGGAGAGGTTTCTTGTGGAAGTGCCACTCCTTCTTAATGTACTCAATGACTGCGGGATTGAGCAGTGATGGGTGGTGCAAAGAGTACCATGGCATCGAGGATTGTAGGCGATGAAATGTGTCATCTACGGTTGAGTTCTGGATGACTGGTAGCCAGACCACCTCATAGGGTCTCTCAGCCTTCCCAAGAGGAGTATCGTTGTACACCTGTTCGAGGATCAAAAGCTCCTCTTGGGCAATGTCATCAAGGTCCGATATGAACAACATCACAGTTTTCTTTCTTAATACCCCCACCCCAACCTGTATCATATAATTTGAAGAAAAATCTGTCACATAACGTATCTTAGATTTGTTATAAAGGCTGTAACTTGTAAGTACCTTGATGATCTTGGGTCCAGTCTGTTTTTTGGCGAGGATGATCTCCTCACTAGTTATCAATGCCGTCTCAATACAAGTTGAGGCCTAAGGTGAAAACTCTAATTGAGGCCAATTTTATTTAAAATAATTAATTTTTTAATTATTTCTCTCGATTCTCAATATAGCAAAAAGAAAAATACGTCACCGAAGGCCCCCCATATCCCATGTTTCTAGTCCTTTTCTTTTCCAAGTCTCAATAACACCCCCGCCCCCCCCAAAAAAAAAATACCCAACAGCCAAAGGCCCCCTAACAGAGTGCGCCTGTGATAAATGTGATGTTTAAATAAAAATTATATTTATAAAATGATAAATTTATTGAAATGGTAAATGTATTTTTTTTTTTAGTGAGGGTAAGTGGGTAACTTAAAACAACCCTATTACTTTCTTGTACCTCAATATTAATTAAACATAAAAAAAAAAAAATCAATTTTAGAAAGGTATTATAAAAATTTAAATTAATATAAATATCTGTATAATTTTTTTAATAAAAGTAATTAATATTGGATACCATTTAAAAAATCTCTTCAAGAGCTTTCTAATGGATTCTCTATTCTCATTGCAAACGAACTTAGAAAATAGAGATTTGGGGGACCTTATTAACTGACATGGGGGCCTTAATCTCAACGGCCCAACAGTTGAGCCGGCCCCCTCACTATAAAGATCATCCTCACAAAATATCATTGGTTTGCTATTCATGGGAGGGGGAGCGCCCACGTCACTTGTTAGAATATTCTCTTATCAAATCATGTGGGCCCTGCATCACATGTATTGGTGGCAACTCCGCAACTTGTGGTGAGGGAATTGAAAAAACATTCTCTAGGTGGGGACCCTATCCCTAATCTTTTGCAAAATGTCCAGAATGCGTGAGACATCCTCAAAGTTTTTCCCTCAAGAGACATTGTATCACGTGAGCTACCATATTATCAGACGATGGATCCTGCACTTCGTGGTTGCTTCTGTTACCACAGTGTGTATAGCGAGATCCACGGTATCAGAATCCACTGGACCATACGGTAGCTCACGAGCTATTATGAATTTATGATAATTTTCACGAGAGAGAGAGAGGTGCTTTGAAAGGCAAACCCTTGTCTTGGTGGAACCATCAACCAACGGAAGAAGATCATCCTTGGAGTAAATCAAAGCCTTGAGAACCTTCAAGTTGTCAGCCTGGATTGTTCCAAAGAGGCGAACGAGATTTTGATACACTTGGATGCGATTCTTCTTCTCTGCATCACATCATCCGTTTCATAACATGCGCTTGTCTACGTAATAAACATATCTCATAGAACTCGGTTGCATGTACGTACTCACCTATGTCTTCAAGTAGTAGTCTCAGTTCCTTCTTAAGCCGCTCATGTTGGTGCTCAATTTCGTGCTCCAGGGTCATGGCATAGTCCCAGTTAATCACATATTGCCTAGGAATGATTGTAAAAAATAAAACATCTTTGAGAAAAAAATAAAAAAATAAAATAAACACACAGTCATTCATGGACTTACGACGTTTGTCTCGTCTCTAATAAGCTATAGAACTCGTTGGTGCAAAATGCGACGCCTTTCATGATCAATTTAACTGCGGAAGGGATAAGGGACCTATCCATGGACTGAAAGTATGAGTCATTGACGTATTGGTCATCGAACTCGACAATGCACTTGATCATGTCTAGCATGGCCTTGATGAGGTTATTGATGGTGTGGAGCCGGGATTGTAGTAAACTATTTTTTTCTTTTGGTACTAAATCGTTGCTGCTACTCAATATGTCTGGTAGGTGAATAAGGACGGCCATTGATTTGGCTAGGGGATTCGTGGTGTAAAGTTGTGCTTTGAGCCAGAGGTTGCCATAGATCACTGTGAATGCTGCCAGGGCCAACGCCGCCTGTGCATCCCATGGATAGTGCGATAATGTGCTGCACAGTTTGCTGTGTATGTTGCCGACTACGCATTTTCTTAATAGCTGCCATTATTCGTATAACAATGAATCAGAAGTCATATAACAATGAAACAATGGTATGAATTTAATAGCGGATCGAACTTAATCAGGGTTATAGCTATAGACCCTTGTTCTGCTAGCAATTTTTAGCACTACGTGGGAGCAAGGTTTTAAATTTCGGTTTCCGTAACTATTTCGGAGAGCTCCAAAACTGAAATTTCAGGCGTGGATTTCGCTTTAGAAAGTTATATTTTGGGGATTTCGGTACTCATCGAAACCAAAATTTAAATTTCGGCCGAAATTTAAAACCTTACGTGGGATGTTTTTTTTTTTTTTTAATGATAATTAACCTGACTTATCGTCCGAATAGGGCCGAATGACATATGGCTCATGCTCCCTGCGACATCAATGTGTGCTTGTTCGACTTCGACCTACAAAAAATCAAAGACAACAAGCAATAAATTAGCATCTTTAGTAGAGTGCTGTGCAGTATGATTTTAGCAGCTACAACAACTAATTTTCATTACGTTTCCACCTCCCAAAGGTGTTTTAAGTGCACTTTGGACATTAATTGGTGCTAATGTACTCAAGTAAACACTTGGGCCCTGCTTGGTTCAATGCAAATTGGATGCAATTAATGCACCCACTTGCCTTGGTTTTGGGATTACACCGGTTGGGGGGGTGCAAATGAGTTGCTGTGCAAGTGGTTGCCAAGCCCTTGCAAACTCTTTAAGAAAATGGATGCAATAAGCATGTGCAGTCCAAAAAACCGTGGTAAGTGTGACTGCAATGCAATTGGTTTTCTTAAAACCAGTGCAGCGAACCAAGCAGGGCCTTGGTTTTCCCGTATTCATTTTTTGCTCGTGTGGCTAATATTTGGGTGCAGAGAATTAATGTTGTAACCAAACAAGCCCTAGCAGGAGAATCATAGATAAAGATTACCGGAGCACCATTTGGGGTGGCGCGTTCCATGATGTACTCCACGATTTTCAGAAGTGATCTAACGTCAATTTTGTCGTAGAAGATGTTTTCGTCGTCGGAGTTTGTGTCAAACGAATCCGATATCAATCGGTCACCCTCATTCTCACCCGCGGAGACCCGGCCCTTTCCCTGGTCCATTTTCAGAACTAACAGAAGAAAGAGAAGTATACAAGCATGGAGGAGATGGTTGTCTGTGGTGTCATAGCCTTACATGATAGCAAGTAAATATATAATAATAAATAAATAAGGAATAAAGGTATTCTACTAAAATAGAAAAAAGAAGGAATAAAGGTAAATTGAATCCTCTTCGTTACTTGCAACGAAGGTCCAAACACCTTTGTACGGTGTTCTAACTTTGGATATGAGCATCCAATGAGGAGCCACGGTAAAGCGTAAAGCAGGCATGCCTCGAGATTCGTGTTAGGGATACGGGGAATCTTATTGCCGTGAGCTTCTTAGACAATTACACCATTCAACTTTGATTATGATGTCGTGATCCCCAAAGTCGATCAGCTTGATCGGATCCCTATTGTATGTAAACTTGACCATCATCCATGCATGGCATGTGGTTTAACCAATGTCTTAAAAACTGAACCGGTGATCGAACCGAAATTTTGATAAATTGGTCGGATCATGGTTCACTATGGTCTGACCGGTTTGTATTTGTTAAATAATTTTAAAATATATCATTTAGAGAAATTCAAAATTATATGATACAATAAAAGAAAGAGGCCCGTAAAAATTTGAAGTCAAGGCCTTATTTTTATGGGTCGGGCTCGAGGGACCCCTATTTTTTACCCCCATTTTTTACACCCATTTTGGCATACCCACTTTGTGTGGGGGTCTATAAAGAGTCGCATGCTGCATCTATATAACAAGAGAGAATGGTTGTCTTCACTTAAGGAGTGGTCATGATTGTTTGTCAGGCCTAGTTACTTATTCTGGGTGCTATTTCTTTTTTAGGGAATTTTTGTCATACCCCCATTGTTATCTTTGAAATTAGACATGCCCCCCAACATTTGAAAAGATTAACATACCCCCTATGACTCTGTCCACAATCGTTTGACCAGTGTTGACCCAAGTTGACTACCAAATTTTGTATTAAAGTACGAAAGTACCCTTGTCTTCAACCTTAGAACAAGGGTTTGGGTTTGGGGCAAGACCCAAACCCCAAATCAAACATGAAAATTAAGAGGATTTCTATTTTCTCTAAAACCGATTAAAACAAGTATTTCCATTTTTTTCAATAAAACTTTCCAATGATACTTCAAATATAACACATGCAAGAAAAGTCTATTGACACATTCTTAGAAATCAATGACCTTATTTTTTTCTCTAATGAAAATCAGCCTAATTAGTGATTTTTAGCCATTGGGTCTTTGTACCCACCCCAAAATAATGATCCAATCCCATGGTTGAAAATCAACCTATGTAAAAGACTATAATCCGACGGATATAAAAGATTAATCATCTTAATGTTTAGTCTTTGTATGTCCACACAAACAAATTTTGGGTGCCAAACTCTATACTAATTAAATCGTATTATACACGAATAATTCTCAAACTGTTTTTTTTTTACCTTTCCCGTTTATTTGACTATTTTTGCCGTATTTCAAAATTTTCAAAACAGATTATATTCATATTATTCACATCCCGACTTCAAGGATAACGTAGAGATTATATTCGTATTATTCACATCCCACCTACGCACAACTCTCTCTCTCTCTCTCTCTTCAGCTTTGTTCTCTGATTTCAATCTTGATTGACAATCAGCCTAAATGGTCATTTTTAGCCATTGGATCTTTGTACGTACCCAACCCAAAATATTGATCCAATCCCATGGTTGAAAATCAACCTATGAGAAAGAATATAATCCGACGGATATAAAGGATTAATCCCCCCCCCCCCAAACACACACACACACACACACAAACACGCACACACATGAATTTTTTGTGCCAGCCTCTACACTAAATCGTATTATACACGTCTCGAACTGTTTTTTTTTTACCATTTCCCGTTATTTGACTGTTTTTTTTAATTTTAGCGTATTTCAAAATTTTCAAAACAGATTATATTCGTATTTATTCCCATCCTGACTTGGAGGATAACATGGAGATAATCTTGGGGACGTTAAAATAACGGTTCTCATGTTTTCCCACCTACCCACCTCACAAAACTCTCTCTCTCTCTCCAATTTTGGCTTTGTTCTCTGAAGTTTAATGCGTTTTCTCTCCATTTTATGGCTTTGTTCTGTGATTTCAATGGGTACGAGTTTCTCATGGCGGGAACGTTCCGAGACCCGTTACTAGCCACGTCATCAGCTACAACCCAAGCACCGTTCTCCTTGTGATCCTCCACCACCATTTTGCTCCAACGATCCAGGATCCGAACAAAAAAGATCGCTTAAGGATCACTCCACCAATCACGGAGAGAAAATATCTCATCTATCAAGAATAGAGCTCGTGCCTTGTGTTCTTTCTATTCTTGTTAAGGTAGAAGATTCCAAAGTAGAGGGAAATTCATTCTGTATATACTTCCTGTGGACCTCACGCGGGTGTCTTAATGAATTTTGTTTTCACTGGACCCCGCCATTTGTTAGGCGGACCCCTAGCATGATAAAAGTTAAATCCTAACTAGTGGGGAACATCAAACCAGTAAAAATGCCAGCTGGTTCGAATTTACAAAAATACAAAACCCACCCCAAAATAAATTCAGTGGGAAAATTTTTTGATGGGTCAAAATCTCGATGAGTGGCCACTAAAAATGCCACATAGCACTTTTTTTTGGCTCACCTGACCACATGGATGTTTATCCCACCCCTTAGTGGATATTTTAGCATTTTTAAGGAGTGATTCTAGGCGCTGGACACAAGTCATCAACCAATTTGATTTTTGGTTTGTAGAACCACCAAAGGGTGGGCGTTGGGCCAAACATCCAAGCGGTCGGTCGGCAGCCCAAAAGTGTTCTGTACATGTGGCATTTTTAAAGGGCCACTCATTGGTTCATTGAGATTTTTGGATTCTAAATTATCCTTTATATTACTCTATAATTGTTATTTGTTAATATTAAATTATATTAATTAGTAGCATGTTAGTTGAGCTATAATTATTAGTGCGAGTTTTTAAGGTCAATTTCGAAACCTTTTAGACTTAAAAATACCTTTAAATAAAACATAATTGATACCTACTGGCCTTATCCCCATTTTTAACCCAGGGGTTAATTAAGGTGACCCTTAACTAACCTTCCCAAAGCCCAGCCCATTGACAGCCCTACCAAAGGACTGTAACAACGGTACGGTGGTCCTTAGGTCCACTGTTAGATTGTAGGTCTCAAGGTGGACGTTCTCCTCAGATAGCAGCAACAAGATTCATTCCAAGCAAAATAAACCAAGG